>CM053979.1:19379131-20579131 GCA_028641955.1 Protonibea diacanthus
TTGAAGTCACAAACAGTGGAAAACAATACATCAATGCAGTGTCCTCTTTCTCATATTGCAATCAGACTTGGACTTCAGTTGACTCAGACTTGCCACTTACACAGTTGAAATACACTGAAGTTAATTAGTAATCTAAGTCACATATTTCAGTGTAACAAATCAGTTTTCAGGTTAAGAAGAATGCAAGTGGATGTTGATTATTTTGACAAGCTTTGTAGTGTAGCCTACACACATTGTCATGTGCAGCCATGCTACTGATGGATATTGAACACCAACTCAGCAGAGCCTGTATAGCTGTCATCTTTGTATTTCACTAAGCCACCATTCGCATGTTTGCTTGAGAGGATATGGAATGAGCAGAGTCTGAGAGCTGCTCAGCACCAGTTAGAGGCCTGGTAAAATTTCCATCCTTTAACCATATGTGATTAATATAAAACCTCTGCTGGATGTGCTTGATAGACTTTTACATGGGAAATCACAGCAAACAGAAAGCAAATGAAAAAAGCAGCCAGTCGGATTCAGCCAAGAAAGCAGCAAATGTCCAAATTTCCCAGCAGCGTGTTATGGATGTGATGTTGAGCTGTGGTTCCTCTTTGTGTCCAGTTGGGTGAAGGTCTGATTCTCTGGAGCTCTGCCAGTCGCCATGGCAGTTTGGGATTCTTGAGTTTCCAAACCAGAACCAGAAACGGGCCAACTTTTAAGGCTCCACTGCTGCTCCCTGGGCGTATTCTCTGACTACTGTTTCAGATCATTACTGAGCCCCAGTAATCAAAACTGATTTATGTATATTATGTGTGCGCGAGTATGTCTGCTGTACATATGTAAGCAACTTTGTGGTACTTGGACAATTGCATGCAGCGTATGGGTGTGCATGATGATATCTAACCATATTAAATAGAATCTTACTTGAGCTTACTTACTTAGGCAATGCACTTTAAAGTCTCCCTCTATGTTTCTTCAACTCTTGTTGAAATATGGTGAGTATCCCAACCTCTGAAATGTGTCACAGTTGAATTTTACACCTCCATTCCTCACCTGCTTTCCTGTACTGTGTGAGCCATGTCAGTGATGTTGATGAACTGGGGAAAGCATGGGTTTGCAATGCAAAATGTTAAAGCTCACTCTCTCTTTGTCCTGTTCTCATTTTTTACCTGTGTCTATCTCTTTCTGTCCTTTCCTCTTACTCTCCCCCCTCCTCTCTCCTCTTTCTCTCCCTCCCCCTCTCTCTCCTTCTGTGTTCCAGTGGGTACTCCTTACTACATGTCACCGGAGAGGATACATGAAAACGGATACAACTTCAAATCTGACATCTGGTCGCTAGGATGCCTGCTCTACGAGGTAAACTATGGGAATCTGTGCACACACTGTCACCCTGCAGTCGACTGTAGGAGTGACGTGAGAACACATTGGCTCAGACACACACATAAACAAACAAACCATCCTCAATCCCACATATAATAGAGCACTGTGAGAAAATATATACAAATATATACACCGCCTGCACTTTCCCACATGGTTATACTGTATTTACATTCACCTTCACTACAAGTCATAATGTGCAAAATAAAAATACACACACTTTTTTAGTAATAATATATTCAAATCGTATGTGACATTTCTTTACCTTCTGTTACTTACTGCAGAAGCCGAAGCCTTAAGACTTTTCCAGTTTCTTCTAGTAGCCTGGGAACCTGCTAAATGTTGAAAAGCCGGGGAGTGAAGGGAACTGACATGGCCATGTGTTTTAGATAAGGCCGCCCAGTGACACTGACTAGTTTGATTAGTCAGGAGCAACACACCACAGGGCTCTGCTGTAGACCACACTGAGTGGAAACAAGCCCGGGAGGAGGGAACAAAGAGGAAGCAGTGAGGAGCAGAACAATGATAGACACGGATGATAGCAGTCAATCTGATGTTTCACCTTGCCAACCTTCACATGCACTGAATACACACATACACACATTTTCAGAGACACACTGTCGACCAAGGAAACACCCACATTTTCCTCCCCTCCTCTCTCCTAACTCCCCTGAGTTGCTGATCACTTGGGCTGCATTTCAACGCACCAGTGACTACACCTTCTTTACAACGCCTCAGGCATAGAGGTGGAGAATGCGCAAGGAAGAAGTTTTAGCTCAGCTTGCAGGTCATGGTTGCTCAGAGACCACAGTTCTTCATGCTAATTAGTTCCCCACAATGCACTGCGGCAATACGCGGCTGTGGTTGGCTGAAAGCAGTGGGTGCTGCAGGTCACAGTCTGTTTATGTACTCTTTATACGTGTAGTGTATGTGTGTTCTTTTTTTTTTTTTACATGGAAGATGCTACTTTTACTGTTAATAAAAAAAACAGATATCTCTAGTTTATATTACTTCTGTTGCATAGTTTCTGCATTTATCATTATCATACACATCATCAGTTTTGTTTGATGAAGCTCATTCTGTTGTGGTTAATTTTGTTAAGGTAAGCTGGGTTTAGTTTTTTTTTTTTTTATTTAAGTTTAGTTAAAACTAATTGTGAGCTCCATTTCCATATGGACATTATTTATATGTCTATTTATTTGCCATTTTTGACAGTGACAATAGAGATAGTACGACATAAAACAGGACCCACAAGAGTTTGTCATGGAACTGCATGTGTAGTGTTGATTGTTTTGCAGTTTCAGATTGGACACAGGCCATTGGTCTTTCATGAATTTCACCCTGAGGACAACAGCCAGGGGTCACAATCTGGACTAAACACTGAGAAAGCCAAGATGGGGAGAGCAAAAGTGGTAAAATAGAGGGAGACTTGTTGCTCCCCGAGGACGTCAGGAGGCAGGGAATAAAGATGTAAGGTGAAAAAGTCTGGCAATCTATATAGGAACAATATAGGAACCTAGAGAAGGCAGTAGAGGTCTTCAGAGAGAATAAAAAGAAAGGCGATAGAAGGTTAGAGAGAGTGAGAGAGATACAGCAGAGGGGAAGAAGTGGAAGGGGAAAATAACAAATAGCGAGAGCAGGGTTATAGATTGCTGGAGAGAAGAGAAAGATGGGGGGTGTTCATTCAGAGGGAAAGTACTGTAGGTACAAGAGCAGAGACAGAACTCCAGCCATCAGGTCAAGGTGAGCCATGCAAGAAGCCTGTGGAGATAAAGATTTTACAACCTTATTGTTACCAGAGCAGTGCTCACCATGCCATGCATATTCTCTTTGAAGAGCAGACCCTTGCTTTCCACTCTTCTTGCTAAGAGGGCTCCACAGTGCATTCAGTGTCAGGAAACTTACCTCTTTCTTTCTGAAAACTCTCTCCTCCATTCCTCTTTGCTCTTTTCTCCTCCTCTCTGCAATGTTCCCCTCCGTATGCCTCCCCTTTTCCTCACTTAACCTTCAGGCATAAGGAATTCACATAGAAATCCACGCCTGGTCTCTTTGGTACTTATTGATTTCACTCTGAACATACAGTAGGTTTGTGCTGGTGTATGTTTTTGTGTGTGTCCATCCGTGTGTGTGTGTGTGTGTGTGTGTGTGTGTGTCTGTATCCCAGGGAGTTTGGTTCCTTATATGTGAAACGGCTCCATTTGAGAGAACCTGCCTTTTTCATTCTCGTGCCTGGGGGTTGGGATAGGGTCCAAAGGGTCCATCTGTCAATACCTGGTCATTGTATCTGCGTCTATCTTTATCTCCCATTCTGTTTGATCCCTTTCTCCTCGTGTCTAACCTCATTACATCACCTGACCCTGCCCTGTGCCCCTCACCCAAACCCCCTACGCTGTGGTAAACAGGGATGCTGCAGTCGCCGGGGCTGTCTCCCATGGTGACCAGGAAGGTAAGAAGGCGATTCGGTCACACAGCAGTCGATGAGATTGCAATCTCCTAGTGCTCTCTCCTCCTGCTCTCAGCGAAAACCATCTCATATTTGGCATTAGTAACTCTCCCGCTTGCCCAGTGTGTTCTCTGTAAAAGAGATGCATTTTACACACACTGTAGGTCTCCAGCTTGTGCGGATGTTTTGTGGTTGCTGTGTTTGGTATAAAGGTTAGCAGAGGGGGAGAATATCTTGAAAAGCTTTACTGGAATGTGTCTCCTTCCTGTAGGAGCTCAGCCATCCATACCTCTGACTGTGCCCATGTCTCATGCCTCCTGCTTTATTCCTCTCCCTCCCCTCTTGTTTTGCTGTTGGTTTTATGAGGCCCAAAAATGCTGGGTTCTCAGCAGCTGGCGTTTGCATGTGATGAGTTGGCCCTGTGGCTAGCTCTCTATATGTTTTTGAAAATGGGAGTGGGGTTTTTGCAAACAAAGGCTGCTGCCTGTGGATAGTCTTGGTATCCTTGTAGTTTTTGATGTGTTAACATCTTCCTCCTGCCAGTCCGAACCCATTTCTGTATAATATGCCAGGTGTTTTCACTCTATGCCCTATGCAAACTCTCAGTTTATACACTTTAACGTTTGGAAGAAAGAAAAAGAATATTAAATTATGTTGAACCTTTGAATTAGCCATGAGTTAGATGAGAAGACCTGTACATTGAATATGAAGCTACACAGTCCCTGTAAAACTATTGTCTGTAATGAGATATAACGTGTTCAAATTCAGATTCTGAACTATTCCTTTTTAAATTCCACAATTCAAATACCAACAGCTTAGCTGCAGTGAGATGGGACATAAGAACACATCCTCTATCAGTTTTCCTCAAAAGTTTCACCCACTGGGACCATCTGGCACTTTTAATTCATCCGTCCATTCTTCATCTTATCTTTCTTCCTTCCTCCTTCCTTTTTAGTGCGTTGAAGTAGAGCTGTGATGACTCCGCAGGGTGTAGGTATATTTTTAATGACTGTCCCTACACTGTGACTTATTGCCTTGATTAATATATCATCATAAAACCACATGAAGGACCGATGAGCACATAAAAAAAAAAAGTCATGCTTTCCTCACTTGTACACTGTGTGTATGTGTGAGAGAATGTGTGTCAGAAAGAGAGAGAGAGAGGAAAAAATACAAAATATGCATCTGTTTTTCAAGTATGTGTGTTAACATTTAGGTGTTAATTTTGATGTAGCATGCACCTGTGATTGTATCCGTGTTTATAAATGAGTAAGTGAGAATTTGTGAGAAGCCCTCCGGTCCCAGGCTGCAAGGGCTCCAGGGGTAAAAGGGGTTGGAGGGAGAAGACGGGCGCCTCTCGCAGCTCCTTTTAATTGGTGAACAGGGAGAGAAGCTGGAGAGAGAGAGAGAGAGGGAGAGAGCAGTATCAGTGTTAATTAAGCTGGAAGGCCCCATCCAGACCTTTTACATGGACAGGGATGCTGGCTTTACATGCCTGGGCTGGGGAGAGCACAGCCTGGCCAGCTGAAGAAGAGCCGAGGAACAAAGGAGGGACTGTGTGTGCATGTGTGTGTGCTTGCAAGGGTGTGTGTTTGTTTGTGTTTGCAAGGGTGTGTGTACGTGTGTGTGTGTGTGTGTGTGTGTGTGTGTGTGTGTGTGTGTGTGTGTGTGTGTGTGTGTGTGTGTGTGTGTGTGTGTGTGTTCTGCCACCAGCAGCTCACACCCCTTAGACAGACAGCAGGCATGCGTGTGCATTGTATGCCTCGAATATCAATGAACCATACACACACACAGTCTCATACTCACACACAAGGGCCTCAGAGGTCAGAGAGTGAGTCAATCATCTAACCCATTGCGACGACACAGTCTGAAAAAAGGAGTAAGTGTGTGTGTTAGTGTGTGTGTGTGCATGCATGTGTGCGTGCTGAGAGCAGGGGGCCGGCAGCTGTCAGGGGCTAGGAGCAGCAGGCACTAATGAAGCAGATGAATAGTGCAAAAACTCCCAAATACAAACAGGACAGTTGACATTTTTCATCTGTCAAAAGCAGAAGATGCATGAAAATACGATGGGGTCTTGTTTAACCCTTTGCCTCCTAGTGTCTATAGCTGGCTGATTTTCTTCCTCTTCTCTGTCTGTTTCTGTCTCACTCTTTTTTTTTTCCCCTCCCGCTTACTGAGAAATTTATAGTTTTGGGAAGCCCGTACATGTCCACACTACCTGTTCTACAGTACAAAAGAGGTGTACATATTTTGTTATGAAGCAATTAAGGGTGTTTTCCCACACCATCATTTCCAAGTCATTAAAGTGAACTTTTACTGCATGTAGTCAGCATTTTTTTGGAGCACTCATGGGCACTCCAGACCAACTCATACCCTTTTGAAACAAAGCCAGCTCAGTCTGCCAGACACTGCCCTTTTTGCATTTTGAGAGTTTGTTTGTTGGAAAGCGGTTTAGTTTCTGAAATAAAAGTGCAAGCTGTTAATCTATGGTAAATGTTGCATGATCAAGTCGAAAGTTTTTAATGTCTAGTGTGTAAGATTTAGGAGGCTTTATTTAGAGAATATGACAGAAACGGAATACAATATTTACTATATAGAACTATTTTTTTTATTACTGTATAATCACCTTAAAATAAGAATCACGCTAAAATAAGCTTTACACTCAGTGGGTCCTTTTCCACCATAGTCCACCATATTGAATCGCTGTGTCTCTATAGTAGCCCATAATGGACAAACTTAATTCTGGTTCTAGACAGTTTTCACACATTTCTCATCCACTGTAGTTTTTCCTTCACGCTTGGAAAGAGAGGGTGAAGGGATTGGCTATATATTACAACTGAGGATATATAGGTAGTGTATAGCTTTAGTGCATTGCTTGATGATGGCTCTCATGTACTGTTGCAGTAACCCTCTGAAAATACCATCTTTGTAAATTCTAAGTATGCATTTTCAGGGATGTACCGTTGCTTTATGTTTGCGTGTCAATGTGTCTGTGTCTGTTTTTGTCTCTTAATCGCTGCAGAATCAAATCTGAAAGCTAAGGTTATATATATGAGGCTTTGTTACTAATGGAAGTACATCATTGCCAACACACACAGGAATACACATTTCCTCACACATCTCATCACTGTCAGCTGCCTGCTGTGCCAGTCTCAGTAGTCATTGTTGGAGCAGAGAGAGAGAGAGCTGTCCAAGTAGAGACAGAGAGAGGGGGGATCCTCTTTACTTAGTGTTCACGTGTTTTGTGAGGACACACTGCATTAATGCAAGTGTTTGATTAAGAGCACGGCTGAATGTGTGATGCTAAATGATGTCCAGAGGAGAGATGGCCCACTGAGAGTCTGCTGCCGTCATCTTGACTTCCACTGGAAGCTGTGACAGAGACTCTGTCAAAATCTGCCTGATGGGGAACAAGAACTTTTCTGTCTCTGCACCATCAATGTTTGACATATTTTTCAGTGAAGGCTGAAAAGAAGAAGCTGGATACAAGTTGTGTGATGTGCTTGGCACTTTTTGGCCAATGTCCAAGGGTTACATTCGTAGATACATACATCTGAATTAGGCAAATTTCACTTGTGACTTTATGGGTAAGGTGACGAAGAGGTCAAATAACACATATTTATTTGTTTTGGAGTTTCCAGTGAGTTTGTTTCTGTAACTTTGAGGCACAAATCAATATGCAAAGGAATGCTAAGAAATCACCAGGTGTAAAATGTTCATATACTCCATGGCACAGCATAGCCTGTTCCTGTTTTAACTAACTGTTGTTCTGCCTCCGTCTCCTTTATAGTCTTATTTACGCATACATTTTTTCTCTATTGTGTCTCATATTGTGGAAGTTGGCACCTTCGCACTAATCTGTTGTATTCTGTATGGAACCGTTCCATTTGGATCCATATCATATAGACACATTGTTCTCATTTTTCTTTCACTCTACCAATTAATAGGCTGTCAAACACATTAAAAATAATGTGTAACAAAATTTCAAATGCTATGAAAAGCTTGTGATGTTTTTTTTCTTTTGTCCTTTTATAGCAATGCCTGCTCCGTGTTCCAATTCATCACCAATTTGTGTGCAATTAATTACCACATCCACGTTTAAAAGTATTCATCAAGATCACATTCAAGTTGTAAATGCCCCACAGTACTGAAACAAAACTGCAGATGGAGCCTTAATGACCCTGTATCGTGTTTCACATGAGTCCAGAAGACACTTCCTCTCCTCCTACATTGAGATGCACAGCAACATTTCAAGATGCTCAGAAATGCCCTCTGCGATAAGACAGGTGCAGGACATGAAATTGGAATATATATGGATTTTCACATACAGTATACATACACATATTTGACTGTGCGACCTTTTGCATAACACAGGGCCTTTTTCTGCCCAGAGAAACCTCCTTTGATATCATGTTAGTTATACACTTACTGCAACCCACCTCTATGTAAATAAATGAAAACCAAGTCAACAAGCTCCGACGTCTCCGAGCAGCTAGCTCATCATCATCAACACTGACAGCTATCCCAACCATGTTTATTTATCATTACTTATGCAATTTGGCCCAACACACAAGCCTAACATAGTATTTATTTTGAAAGCAAATAAGAATTTGAGTGTGCTTGTTATGCACGTATGCTGCAGGCTTTACCGTGCACATGCACATTTATAGGTCTATTATTAGAAAAGGCAGGGTGGATTCTTCACCCATTTCCACTCAGCAAAAGTCTCCTTATCCTTTCCACTCTTCCTTGCCATCCCCATCTGCCTCTGCTCTGCTCTGCTTGCTTGCATTTGTTTTCCAGAGGATACAGCTTCCTCGCTGCTTCAGCAAACTGAAAAATTCTCTCCTCTCACGTGCCCGAGCCCCTCTCCTCACATTCTCCTCTTCCTTCCTCGATTCTTCCTTTCCTCTCATTCTCATCACTAAGTTTTTCAAAAGCAGTGCAGCAGAAAGTGCCAGAAAACAAGGAAAACACACAAGCTAAGAGGAGCTTTCATGGATTTTTTTCTGTTTTGGTTCACTTGAATTTTGGACCACCACTCATTCCACTACAAAAAACATAAATAAGTGTGTACTGATTTGGTATGTACACAAAAACTTTAGTTGTATCGACTTCTTGTCTGACTTTGTCTCTCACACCCTGGCACCCTTCTGCTTTAATCAATAAATCATATACATCGATAGCAGTAAACTGCACAGGATCTATCTGTAACATACACTCGTGTCTTCTGTGTGTAGCACCTGTTGAAATTTTGACTGCGTGTTTCAAGTTTTTACTTCTCACTCTCACACCCTTTTCTCTTGTCTTCTCCCCCCCTGTTTCTTTACATCTTTATATTTCAGATGGCAGCCCTACAGAGTCCGTTCTATGGGGATAAGATGAACCTTTACTCTCTTTGTAAGAAGATTGAACAGTGTGACTACCCCCCTCTTCCCTCAGATCACTACTCAGAGGAGGTAAGTACTATATCCGCTGCCTTTTACTGCTGTGGTAAGTACGTATGGACCTGCTCGGTGTTTTAAATGGACTCGACTCCTGAACTCCTTTTAAAGGAAACTTAAAAGTAAATCCTTAAAGTATAGTTCAGGAATTTGAAGTGGGGTTGTATGAAGCACTTATCCATGCAGGAGATGGTGGCCAGCCAGTTTGAAGAAGTAGACTGAAATCCCGGCACAGAAGCAGAGCTATGCACCGCTGTGGACAGGGTCAGCAGAAAGAAGCATTTTAGCCACATAAAAAAGTCCCACCTTTTAAAAAATAAATAAATAAATAAAATGATGCCATAGATCAGCTGTTTGGGTCAGAAAGTTGCAAAATCAGACCAAAATCAAACTTCACATTTCTAAAGATTTCAAAGATGGTGTGTGCTGGTATGTTTTTTTTTTTTTTTGGTTGTGCCAATCCAAAGTGCTAATGTGCAGTGTAATACAGTGCATGGCCATCCACAGCAGTGCATAGCTTGGCTTTTGTGCCAGGATCCCTGTCTGCTTCTCCAAACTTGGTATGTACTGACCGCCGTCTACTGTAGGTAACATACTGACTATGGAGAAGTACCTCATACAACCCCACTTCAAAATAGCCGAACTATCCCTTTAATATCTTAAATAAAATACTCTTTTAAGCAGTCGTGGCTAGTTTCTCTTTCTCCGTGCCAGTTTTCTGATTTTGACTTATGCTATTAATTTTTTTTTTATGTAAGTGAAATCCACCCAACTGTCTGAGCTACAGAACAGTATTATTTTGCTCTGTGATCAAAAGACCGGCTATGATTTTAACCTTTTGAAAATTAAATGCACATATCAAAAGCATCTGGCCCTGCTACAAAGTGGGGTGAACCCAAATGGGCTAGAGTGTCATGTTTCCCTAACTAAATGTTAAATCTTCTGCTGTAATTCTGCGTAGACTTACCCATGCACAAAAATGTAATGTAGTCGGGCTGCGGTTAAAGATCGCCTTATTGCTGATTGCCGGTGACGTGTGTATGAATGTGCATGGCTTTACATTTGCATGGCCTCTTTTTGTGGGTGGCATTTTTTTTTTCCCTTTGCTTTGTTATAGATGCACTAAAGCTCTGTGAGTTACTCTATTTGCTTGATAGTTAACAACTACTTTTAAGTTTTTAAGTAAAAGAACGTCTTATTGCTTGATAGTTAAAAAGCAAATGATGTCTGCTCATGTGTAATCTTTTTAAAGGAACATACCAGGAATCATTAGGGAACATTTTATTGATTAATATATCCACTACCACTGGATTGCGGAGCACAGTTTGTCCCAAGTTTCCAGTGCCTGTGGTGATGTCTCCAAATATTTAGTTTCTCAAATTAACAGTCCAAAACTCAAATTCAATTCACAATTATATACATTGGAGAAAACACCCTCACGTTTCACACCTTTCACACAGAGACGCTTTTGACTTGAAACAATGAATCCATAGTCAGAATTCTGGACATTCAACAAATCAATTAATGGACACCTTTTTCACCTTTTTACTAACCAATAATTAAACCAATAATAATTTTGTAATATATGCACATTATATGCTACTTACGTATACTATTATATAACCTGTACACATACTGGTCAGTGAGGTCCTTAAAGCAAAAAAAGTTCTCAACCTATTGTCTCCCTTATCTTCATGCCTTCCACTCTAATATCAGTCCACAGTGACTTAAAGTGGCTCTCTGTATTCATGTCTCTGTAGTCAAACAGTAAACCCAGAGAGAGAGAGGCTTTTATTTAACGGTGGTGTTTACTTCATTAGGTTGATAAAGGCTAATTGAAAGGTGTCTGAAGCCTCTGTAGAGTGTATCTCTGTGTGTCTTTTTTTTTAACGTTCAGGAGCAATTGTGCAAGTGTATATTTTGTTACAAGAGCTCCCTCTCCACACATACACACACACACACACACATACACACACCACACTGAGGCTCTGCGTTGCCCCACATGTCACCCCCATCCAGGAGAAAGGGAGACAAAGCGAAAGCGAGAGGGAATGATAGAGCGAGAGACAGGGCGATGGAGAGATGGAGATGAGGGGGGTGCCTGCAGCGCCTGTCTGGATGTAAACAATGCTCCTGAAGGATCGGCAGCAAACTGTCAGCTGCTCATCTTTGTTGTGTCATTTAACCATCTCCGTCTATGCTCCCCCCCCCCCCCATGCCTCCCTTCACTAACTCCTACTCCCCCCCCCCCTGACAACCCCCAACCCCTCGCCATGCAAGAGCGCATGGATATTTTACATATCTGCATCTCTTCTCCCCCCCTCCATCTTCATTCTATTGGGATTAATTCTCAGCTGTCTGAATTTGCATCTTTCTCTCACTCCACGACACACACACACACACACACACACACACACACACACACACACACATATAAACACAGCGTGGCCGAGAACTTCGTCCAAGCAGGTTACTCACCTCTTTCTTGACCAGGAAGTCGACGAAGCGGTTACCATAGCGACCTACGTAGATGTTATTTTTTTTCCTCTCCATCTTTTATTCTACTTCTTTTTTTTTAATGATAGCGGTGGCTGTTCCGCCTCTGCGAGACCTGTCTATCTATCTGCTCAATCCTTGCATCCATGGCTTCAAGTGTAAGTGCTGTCTCGGATGTGGCAGCAGTGGCAGCAGTGTGTGCGTGCGTGTGGGAGTGCACGTGTGCTAGCGAGTATGTGTTGTTGTGTGTGGGCTCAGGTAAGAGTGGATTCAGCAGACCAATAAGTGATTAGTCCGCTAACCCAGCCTCGCGTCTTTGTCTCAACTCGATCACTTGTTGCCTTGTTATTGTTATTATGGAAAGAGCTCATTAAAGGGCCCGAGCAGGTCTGTGTCAGCAGGAGTTTTGTTCATTTCTGGAGCTGCTCTTTTAAAATGCTACGGTTGGATACCACTACAGTGTCATTGACTGTTTTATTTCTCTGTTTACTCCCCAACCAACACCCCGCCCTCTGTCCCTCTCACCAGCTATGAGGAACTTGGTAGATATGTGCATCAATCCTGACCCGGAGGAAGAGCCCCGGACATCTCACCTACGATATACGACATTGCCAAACACATGCAGAACATGACACAGGGCAGCTAAGCCCAGAGTTACACACACTATAGCTTGCAGAACTCCTCCCCACTTTCCTCTTTGCTCTTCATGCTGGACTCCTACACACCTTGCAGCTTTTGTGTGCTATCTCCAGAGTTTAGCTCCTTGTGATAAGTAGTACTGTATGTGTAACAGAGTTGTGTTTTCAGGTGATACGGTCTATAACATGACTTGCACCAAAACCTTTTCTGCCTAGGATAAAGATTATGGGTTTATGCTTTTGTGTCAGATGGACCTCCATTCCTTAGACTTCAAAATGTTGCAACTGAAAATCATTGGTGTAACTCACCAATGTTTGTATGGCTTTAAACACATGTCCTCTGTATTTTCATGTAGTGAGGTAAAGCCATTCTTCAGCAGATGCTATTTAAAGCAGATATACTGGAAAATTAATAGGTGTTACCCATTGTTATATATAAAATCAATTATCAATGCACATAAACATAACACTTAACCCTTGTAGGCTTTCCTTGAATCTCATGAGATCTGGTCGATAACGGCACAAAAAAAAAACAAAAAAACAAGACCGAAAACTTTGAGAAGATTGGTAAAATAGGGTGAAGAGTTTTCACTCAATAGCGTAAGCAGAGGCGTGATAGAGTGTTATTGATGGTTGAGCGTTGTGTTGCACTTTTACCTGGTACTGGAAGGTTGGCAGGAGTGATCATGTCTAATGAAATGTATTAGGAAAGGAAGGATCATTTAGAGGGTAGACTAGAGACATGCTAGGGAGAACATGGGCAAAATGTCTCCTAACACTTTTAATATAAGTCATTTTGACACCCTCCCATTATTGTCTTTAAAATTCACCAAATGTCTTTTTTGACAGTCTAGAAGGAGTTGTAGAAGCTGTAACAAAAAGCAGGTCTCACGTCTGCTTGCTGTTTACTTTAGTCATGACACCAAAAAATCAAATATCCTTGGTTCAACTTAAACAAGGTAAACTGCTATCACATATAGCGAGCTTTCAAGGCTGGCACAATCACAAAAGAAAAATCGATCAAAGTCAGAACACATATAGTCCAGTGGATGCATTTGACCCATCAAGAAAAGGCAGTCTATGTGGAGAAAATGTTTGTGATTGTTAATGTTGCTGTGTGAGTTGCAGTGTGGGTGTCTTGTTAAGTAACATATATATTGTGGATAGCAGATCCTTGCCTTGTGTAGCCGTCCATGTTATGAGTAGAATCACAACTACCTAACTTATGTCCTCAGTTGGAATGCAAAGAAAAAGTCACACCTGACAAGAGCGGAGATAAGAGGGTACCCAGCACCTTGAAAAGTATATGAAAAACAAGCACCAATGGGACTCATTTTTGTTTTACTGTACATAGTGAAAGAAGTTCCTATAGTTTTTAATACTGTGGGTGTTAGTGACCCTATGTATTCTTTTTACAGTGAATAGGTTTACACCGGTGGATGCACATGACCACCACTGACTACCACTGGTTACATAATGAAGCAATGATACCATATCAAGGTTTAGTAAGTAAACAATGATTGCCTAGCGCTTTATTCCGTGTCTTATGAATTCTCTTTTAACATTATCAAATAGCCTATTAACCCGTTCATTCAAATTGTGTACATGTATGCCCATGTTTTGTTTTGTTTTGTTTTTTTAATTGACATTTAATAATGTATTATATACAAAATCCAAAGCTTGTAGGTGCAAACATAAGTTATTTTGCTTTGGTCAACAAATTTTTTGACAGTGTGTTGATAGTTTTTGTCACAGAGACTTGCGAATGATGTTTGCAATTTTGTTTTAATTGTACACCTTGTCCTGGTTTCTTTCATCGCCGCTCTGCCACTGCAGTAAAGGTAGTCGGAAATGAACAACTTTTCATCATGCTCACTGTTTATTTTCTATCTGTGCTCTCTCTTTTAACAAGAGTGTCTGTGTAGCATCAAAGATTTAGATTTGCTTTAAAGAACTTTTTAGATATTTACTTTTGCTACTATACAGAAGTCACTCAAGAATTTGGTGGTATTTAGCAGCAAAACTCTTTTTCTCTTGTAATGGATTGAAGATACATTTTACAATGTATCGCCCTAAACACAACAGTCAGTTTTAAGGAAGACAATGATGAAGAAGTATTAAATGATTATATCATATGATATGCGTGATCATTGTAATGTAATTGAATGGCTTATCGTCTTCTAAAACCAAATGTGATTGCTTTTATCTGTCACCTTGTTAGTTAGAACACTTTGCAATACAAAGCCCGGTTACGATGACTTAAAATATATCTGTGCAATGCGGTTATGTTTTCTGTTTTATGCAAGCAGAGAATCAGGTTTTGTTTGTTTTTTTAACTCCTCACTGAGGGTTTGTTTATAACACACAGTCTAAGTCACTTTAAGTTAGGGCCATTTCTTGGCAGGGTGTGTTTTTGTTTTTTTGTTTTGTTTTGTTTTTATCTTTGTATAACATATGACGTTGCTCTCCTGTGTCATATTGAAGAGTCCAGAGTTTCCAGAAAGTCAAATGTAGAATCAATATTTATTGTTTCAGTCGTTTGGTTGTTTTCTGAACATTTCATGTCAAATTAAAGACCCTCGTCTGGCACGTCTTGTATGCTAACTAAATGCAATAAAGCTTTCAAATTTCTTTTGGACATTACAGTGAGTGCTTGAAGCTCGAACCAGGTTTTAATGAGGTTCACATCTCTAATCTTTCAAACGGGCATCGCTGTTTTGAGTAATTAGAGCATCACTTGATTGTCAAGGCATGCAGTAATGAAAAAGGACACACCAGCGTTCATAAAGCGTCTAGGCCAGAAAAGAGCCTGTGCTTTCTCACACCAGCAAAATGTAAATAACTGTGAAGCATGGGGAGTGTTTCTACCTGACATTTCACTGTGATGGACAACTAGTATATAATATCAGGATAATGGTGAGTATGCTCATGTAACGCGGTGATAAACAGCAAAACCCAGACTGATACTAGAACAAACATTTGAGTTTTTGTCTACATCCTGCAGGGACATTTTACTGGCTTAGAAGTTTATGTTATCAGCATTTTCCAGTGACAGGTCGTGATCATCGGTATACAGTAAATAACACTGTAAATATAATTTTAATTCAAGATATTTCACCTGACTTCTGAGAAGCTGATCCGAATGGGCCAAATGTCATCACTGTCAGCACAAATGGATTACGTGGGTGCCATGGTGTCCTTCAGATTTGAATTGATAGAGGCTGAAGTTTTTATCTGCAAGTGGGACAAAAAAACTGGCACACTCTTATATTAACTGAATTAAACACTATGTCATTGAAATCATTTCCACATTTAGGATTTTTTGGAAGGCATAGTTTATTTGTTTTACAAAATATTTCTCCAGGCAGTTCAAACTTGAGGTCACTTGATAGAAGGTCAAGTGTGGCTGAAAGGGTATGTTAAGCTCAGGTTGTCGGCGTATAGAAAGAAAGTATAGATGATTAGGAAATCTAGTTAAAATTCAAAGATTAGGATCATTAAAGATCCTCTGTAAAAGGTCATGTGGATATGAAGGTAATACTTTCAGCAACACACAAAAAAATGTAAATATTAAAATGAAAAAATTGAAAACACAGCACAAAAATGTTCATCACAAAATTCTATCTATAAGATTCATAGCGTGCAGGTGGAAGAAGCATCAAAACAGCTGCTGCTATCCTCCTCTTTAGGTGGGGTTGTTTGATATTTCTACAACTGGTCATAAAAATACACAAGGACAATATGACATGATCACCAAATCAACTGTAAAACTGATGGTGCTACATAGATACATTTTTTCATTGTAATTGTAAAAATACTGAGATATTCAGCTACTCAACCTCATACTGTTTGATAAACTGTTCCACAGCTTCACGGTCCATAAGCTCAGACTCTTTGTTCACTTTTGGCTCAAGCAGCTGAAGAGAAGGATACTGTAAGATTATCAATGACACCTTCAATGGTCGGGATCTAAAAATAAATGTAGTATTATTCTGTGACATTTAAATTGCCAACAGTTCCATGATACAAAGAAAAGAAAAAACAACCAGGTCAAACAAGGGGCATTATCAATTAAACAGATTAGCTGCCAGTATAAACTGATTAATAAAAGTACTGCATACAGAACAAATGAAATGTAAATGATGATTTGGTTGGCATCTCCATCAGGTCTTCATCAGCGGGCATCTTCGTGATATTCAGATTGAGGTACATTAGCATAAACTACAAAAGCAGAAACACAGGAAACACTGCAGCTTATTACTCATCAAACTCTGATGCACTTCACAGAGATACCACATACATACATGCCATACAGAGGTTTGTTCAGCTTGCTTTAAGTTATCATTTGGTAGTCATGCTGTTGTGCTTTAAGACAAACTTCATAAGCATCGCATTAAACAGATGATGTAATAAACAATGAAACATCATCAATAATTTGTAACTGCTGATCACTGTATGTGTTGCTTATCAAAGACAAGTATAGAAAACAAAAGCTAAGGTCTACTCACTTGCTGTTGATTGAAACATCCATCTTCACTGACTTCACTGTGGAAAAAAAAAGAAGATTGGACTTATAAAATATATATATACAGTATAATTTATATTCAGTATACTATGCACCAGACTATTAAGAGTGTTCAAGTCCTTACAGTACATAATGGGCCTCTTTCATTTTCCCTTCTAATCTTTCTTACTCGATTGTGATGTTCTTATACTGTAAAATAAAAATCACTGAAGCTGTAGAACAAACTAGAGTCAATGTGACAGTCAAACTGAAGCAGAGGCGGTAAGGCGGAAATGATCTTTACTTCATAGACTCTCTTAGCCTCAGAATGTAAATGTAGATCTTGTAGATGACCAAAAGCAGAACCACAGGGACCACAAAGACCAGAAACCCAATTACAGCTTTGTCGTTATCTGTAAAATGATAAAAAAAAAAAAACAAAGTAGGTAAATTAATGTTAGATGTACTATGTATAGAAATAGAAACAAAATATTTCAATGATTTAACTGAACAATGTGAAACAATTAGTGGCATTGGTTAAGCTACACATACAGTAAGTATAGACAGTCTCTGACTTGGGCGTTCTCTGTGTTTTCCATTAAGCGTCCTGGAAAGACAGAAAATCTGTTTATCAGGAATTACAGCATTTGAAGAAATATGAGAATAAAGATGAAATAATGTTGTGAGACCAAGAATTGGATTAAACAAACCTACCATCACGTAGTAGGACGTAGAGTATCTTAGATCTCTGAATTCAAATTTGCAATCTTTTTTTTTTTCCTCTATAAGATTCTTCGAAGGGTCACCAACTTCATAAAGACGAGCAATGTATAGCTTGTCCAGGTCCTTTAAAATGTTTTATTGGTTTATCACAGGTTATCTTGATCACATTATGCTCCTAGATGCTCCACGTTCAGTTTTAGAATATTTTCTGGATTTCTGTAAGAAAAACAACATATTCTCTGTTAGATACACTGTATGCTAACTCACTCTCTTTATTTTATCTTATTTTTATTTTTGTAGCTTTAAAATTCTCAATCAATCAATAAATTCAAACTATTATTCTGTATTAGTATGTCTTTAAATGAAGAGTTTATTTAAAAAAACAGTTACATTTTTTTAAATACTGTAGACTAAAATCTTTTTTATTCTAAAAATGAAAGTAAAACAGAAGACAAGTTTTAATGTTTCATTGTTTCAATGTACAATTTTAAATTTTAATATTTTTAAATTCAGTATTCAGTGTAGATACAATTTAATTAATCAATGGAAATGTCTTTTTAAATGATCATTGTACTTTTTCTTACAATTAAATTCAAAATTAAAATTATTTAAACAGATCAGAACTTGACTGAAGTTTGTAGATTTCACAGTCACAGAGAATATCACACACACACAAAGTCTATAATTACTGTGTATTCCTGCTATATATTGTGTTCATCACCTCTTCTTCATTCATGATTGGAGCTACAATGTGATGTTCATTATAATCTCTTATAAAGTCTCAAAGAGTGATGTAGAATAAAGAATCAAATGGATTACATCATTTTTTATAATATATAACAATAATAATATGTAGAAGAAGAAGAAGAAAATTGTTTCAAAATGTAATTTTGACCTTATCCCTCAGCAGTTTTCTTTATAACTTCTCTCTTGGTTTGCTGACGTTCTTGTCATTGTAGGTGGGTTGGACTTCACAGGTATAATCAGTGTATGGTTCCAGTCCACTTATACTACAGCTTTCTGAATGTGTTTGACCTGTAACATAGTTTCATTAACCAGTTTGTTGTGATTGATTTTACAACAAGTCAACAGACAAATTTAAGAGAATATACAACAATAGATTGTTTCACCTATTAAGTGACATGAAAATCAATACAAATCAATGAGTCATTATGAACATGGTAACATTGAAACTAATAATTTTTTTGCTTGACTCACTTTGTTTACTTTGTGTGAAACAAGATATTAGACTCTGACATTCAGTGTTATTTCTGTATCATATTTCATGTTACATCTTCACCAATCACAACTTATTTCACTACCACTCAGTATCACTAAGCATGGGTTCACTGCGAGTCCATGGATGATTCAAATGTCCACAGTATATTTCACTGTTAGCTCAAATATCAGTAAAGTCTCTGAACTTCCAAAAGAGTGGATTCTTGTGAAAAAATAAAATAATTAGAAAATTAATCCAACTGATTTTACTTACCATTGTGGGAGGAAGACGAACAACTGCAGACATAAGAAGGCTTCTGGAAGTCTTGTGGATCTGGACAGTTCTTACTGGTTTTGGTCAACTCAATTCAATGGAGTATCGGTAGGAATTTTATCTTTGATGTATGTCCAAAATCTGTTTGAACAAATAAGACATCTTAGCTTACTGAGCATCTGTTGTTGTATCTTTTTGTTTCCTTTCATTATCTCAGGATACAAACATTGTTCTGATTGCACTGTGAGGTAAAGTGAATATCAGCGTGCCACAGTCAACTGTAAATTAATGGAAGTTGTTTTGTTTTTATGTGAACATTGTTCTGCTTGATCACGGCCATTAGCTATTGTGTGAAGAATCCCGAAGTTTAGACAAGTTCTTAAACTCGTTCAGTTTCCATCTTTTGAGGAGAAACAGAGAGAATGAAAACATTTCTTCAACAGCTGGTATTTGCTGATACCAATATCTTTAGAGGTTAAATTAGATTCAAATGTGGATATGTTCACAACAATAAAACAAAGTCTTCACATTTTTTGAGCGTCTAATGGTGGAAGTACAGGTCCTAATCTCTTTCTAAGTAATGTTGGTGGCCAGTCTCTTTCTCCACTTGCCCAGACAGGTGTAATCAATAATGAGATTTTAGTTTGGTGGTAAGTTGTTTTTATCTCTGCAGGAAGTTTAGTTGGAGCTTCCTGTCTTATTTCACTTGGATTTAAGAAATCTGTGTGAAATAGAAAACAACACACACATTAAACTAATGAAGTCATGTTGACACCATGTACAATTCAAAGTACAGGAGGACTCCACTGTACATACCAATACTGATAACTTTTGGTGAGAGTAAAAGTCCCACAGAGTGAGTTGTAGTCAAAATCTGAACAAATGTCATTTAAACCAGGTTTGATGCAGAATGTTCTCTTGTCACTTCGCAGAATCAGCTGGAATATTATTTTGATGCTGACAGTGAAGTGCTGATGTCCCAATCACTGTGGTAACAAACATATCCAGAGCACAATGACTTCTTTAATGTCATCCTTTATCTGAAATAGACAAATGATGCTAAATATCTTCTATTTTACACACAGTCTCATTTCTTTAATTCAGAGAATGTAATCTGTAATTCACACTAATCATAATTCAATTATTTTACTCACTCATTCTAGTTGTATTAGTTTTATGTCCAGTGCCATTGCAGGCTGTTTCTTTGCCAGCATGATCAACAAATGTCACATGATGTTCATATTCGAGTATACGGCTTCAGGAATTTGACTTCATATGATGAGACTGGATTGGAGTGTGATGGTTGAACTTCTTTTCAGATTGGCCTTCCTCACTAATGTTTTATGGCGTAGTGCAATGGTAGAGTTTGTAATGCTGATCTGGAAGCCGTACTTGACAGGTGTGACAGTGTAATCACCTGCACACAAAATCAACAGAATTATGAAACCTCTTGTTTAATATAAACCACCTGATGAGACTTTTTAAGCTCAGACAGTTTGTTCATGAAGATGTTGAATGAACTCCTTAGCTGAAATGAAATCCAAACACTCTAAACAGACTGTGTAAGTTTACTATAATGGCATTTATCGCAAAGTAAGAAATGGAGAGAAATACTCATATAATGAGTACATGTGTCTTTTTAAGTCACTGTAAAGATGACATGTATTATATCTTAGAAGTTACACTGATACTCACACTGTGGAGTTGGTGGTAAGGTTGTTGGTGGTGGAGTGGCTGGAGAAAGCATTTAAAAGAGATTAAAAAAGGAAATATTAATACATGATTATAAAACTTTAAAACACTTTTCCAAAACACCTTGCAGGTGGAGCAGATGTCTCTTTTTTCTGAACTGATGAACTTTTATGAAGTGTAAGTACCCGTAGACTACACTTACATGGATAAAGTCTTATCACAGTCCTCTATAAGAACAAATGTGGTTGTAAATGAGAAAATTCCAACCTTTGGTGGCAGAAATCACTGTGGTGGACGTGGTGTTTGGAGGTGAGGTACTTGTCTGAGGGTCTGTAGGTGTGTTGGTGGTTTTGTCAGTGTGTGAGGTGGTTGCAGGAGGAGAAGCGGCTGTAGGATGGAGAGCATGCTGGAGGTCACTTTTAAGTAGAAATTCTTTACTGCCCACAGTCTTACCTGATATAATACCCAACTAAACCAACCAAACCAAAGTCTACTATAATGGCATTTATTGCAAAGTAAAAGAGAAATGGAAAGAAATATAAAATGTGTCTTTTTAAGTCACTGTAACGATGACGTATTATATCTTGGATGTTACACTGATACTCACACTGTGGAGTTGTTGGTGGTGGTGGAGTGGCTGGAGAAAGCATTTAAAAGAGATTAAAATATTAATACATGATTATAACATTTTTACAGCAGCTGACACCCAGAGGATGGTTTTAATGTGTTGGTTCAGAAGAGTGAACACATGATCCTCTAAGACAGTTAATGTCCAACACTACATACAAGTGTTAAAACTGACACTGGTTGTCGTTAATGAGCATTAAATCTTAACTCCAAAAAGAGTTTTACTTTACTTTAATTACACCAATTAGTGTTAAGGTACCAACACTGCAAACAGAGTTAAATTAACACTCGCGGCGTGGAAGCAACTTTTTAGTGAACATACTACAGTTACATACATAGTTATTGAAGCGCAATTGAAGCGCAATTGTCTCATTGCAGTCAATTTGCCGCCTGAATAATAATAATAATAATAATAATAATAATAATAATAATAATAATAAGTTAATAATTAATTAAGGCCAGTCTGATGCTACATTTTCCCTGTCTACATAAATCAAATTTTAATTTATTTTCATCATGATGAATAGCCTTTTTCATGCAGACTGACGCTGTTATATCAGACATCTCATGTTGCCTTCAAAAAACAGAATTGTCACATCACTATAATGAAACTCTGTATTTTATTATTTAGTCTGTTCAAAAATTATGTAAATATCTTAAATAAACCACTTTAGAATGTAAATACTGAAAATTAGACAATGTAAAGTTGCAGGAAAAAAATGTGTTTTTATTGAAGATAATATTTTACTTTTTGTTTTACAGATTTTATTGGCAAGAGCGGTCTGTTCAGATAAGTAATTTCAAGTGTTTTGGATCTTTTTAAACAATACTGAACTACAAATTATCTATAATAATTAGTAGTCTGTTTCAATCTTCAATCAAGTTTCAATCTTCAAAAACACAAATTGTCAAGGGCATGAACAATCTTTTGCCGTTTCTCTGCCATTTTCTCATATAAACAATCACTTACCAGTGATATGATACTATATCTTGTTTATTTCATTAAATATTGGATTTGTATTAAAAATCTGGCTTTTTTTTCTTTTCTTTTTTTTTTTTACATGACTTCAGAGACTTCTTTTTCACAGTTTCAAGGGGGCCCATTGGTGCACCGGTTAGCTCAGTTTGTGGACCGTGCGCACCATGGTCAAAGTCTTTGCTACAGCGGCCCAGGATTCAAATCTGACCTGTGGCCCCTTGCTGCGTGTCATCCCACTCTCAATCCCTGCTGTCTTGTCACTCTTCAGCTATCTATGTCAAATAAAGCCTACAAAATAACTTTAAAAAACAAGAGGACCATTACGTTGATATTGAAGACGGCTACTTACAGTTGGCCAGACTGATGATTCCAGCCCAGAGCAGCAGGATCTTCAGATCACGGAGAGCTGCCATATCAGATATTCACACAGCCAGAAGAAAGTTTTTATTTTGATTAAATGCTGAGAATGATTGTAAGACTGTTACACCCTTTGACTGCAGCTTTCTGACTAGTTTCCCCCCAAACCTCACCCCTGGTTTCAAATCAAATAAGAAAGGTCACGCCTGCTTTTGTCTTTACTCTGGGTGTAAGCTTCATTTCCGTATGTGGCAGCAAACAGGAAATCCTTTATTAACATTTGTTTGCTTATTATTTTTGTATTTATTTACCTTTTTATTTTTATCAATCACTCTGTTATTGTACATTTCCCGCTCACCTTGATCCCATTCTAGTGTCCATTCCATGCCAGTTTCAGAGCTTGAAAACACAATCTTTTGCAGTATTTTGAATTATATCTATTCTGCAGTCAGTGGAAACAGAGCATCTTTAAACATCAGTTACAGACATTTCTGTGTTGACATTTCTATGTTGTCCTGATGAAAGACAAATTCTCAGAAGTTTCTCTTGATTACTGTATTTGTGGCACTAGTTTGAAATCTGCCTCACATGCAACACTAGTGATGTGTGTCTATGTATAGTTTCTTGCAGTTACCTGATGTTCTCTAAGCTGTAGCTGGCTCGGTTGAGCTCTCTGGGTCTGTCTGATCATGTCTCCTGACGTCTTTGGTTACTTTGACACACTAGGACACTCTACATTCCCTGAAACACCTCAGTGTGTTCACATGGGATAGATCTGCCTAGCTGTGCCTTAAGCATAGTTGGAAATAAGGTTGTGAATGCATTATAAACACATTAATGATGAATGGCAGATAAAAACAAAATCAAACATGCAGAAAATGTAGTATTTCCTGTCTATTATTTATTCAAGAACGTTGCATTTGAAGACCTCACATCCTGTTTCTTGGCTTTTAGATGGATGCTCAGCGCACCGCTGATTTTAAAATGTTTAATCCGAAATTAAGGGGAGAGCATTAGGGGAGAGGGCTCCAGGATAATGTGCCCCTTGTACACATAGTTACGTCCCTCTGGGACTGAATAGCTTCACGAGTTCACAACGGCACCTGATTTAAGACGTTAAACGCAGAGCAAACAGAGTATAGAGCAAAGATTTTACCACTCTCTCCTTCACAGACTCCTTCCTGCTCTTAGCCCTACAGGTCAACAGTATTATAGCCCCCCAACAACTCAAAAACACACAAACTTTTAACGACTTTTCGTAAATGCACAAGAAAGATGCTGTCTCTCCTTCCTCAGTCTAAAGAGAGAAAATGTTCTGCCATTTTCTCCAGGAGTGAATGCACCACTCCATTAATTTCTTCTGTGTTGTTAGTGTGTTTGAGGTCATTAGCTGACTGTTTATGGTCTCGTTCCTTCTTGCCTCCCCTGAGTACCCCCCTCCCACCACACCCTCACTCCATTCAGTAGGTTCCCTCCTCTCCACCCACCAAACTAACTCATCCCTCTGGATTCTCCAAATCCCTCTTGGCCAGGGAGCAGTGGGGGTGGGCATTGGCTCTCTCCTTGTAATGAACTCCACAGGGACTGCTGTTCAGTTTCATCACAGCAAAAATTGCTCCCATGGAGCCCTGAACACTGTGAAAACAAACAAAAGTAAATATCTGGAATTAATACACAAGTTGTTTGGCTATAGCCCCTCCCTCGTGGACTCCTCTGCTTCAGAGTATAGAGATATTTATATATCGCTTCAAACTGGCTCTGCATTTTGGGTTTAATGATGAAAAACATTTTCTAAAAGTTAGGGAGCGTGCTGTTTTTTTCTTCTTCTTTTTTTTTTTTGTTTTTGTTTTTTTTACTGCTGCTTGCTATACATACCAAATCCATGCATCCCTAAGTCCATCTTGTGGTGGAAAGTCTTCACTGCAGTTTGCTTTTACTGGTGAGTACTTTTAAAATATAGATATATGCTCTGCAGCAGATAGACGCTTTGTTAAACATATATTCAATAGGGCTCATACATGAAGTTATTGAATGCAGCTGGAAACTAATATAATGAATATCTGAATGTGAATAGCCTGTCAGTGAGATCATTTCATGTGCCATCATATACCTAATACCTTAAAAATAAAATATATCACAACATTTTGCTATTTCTGATTCATCCGAAGTGTATATGATTAAATATGTCAATGCAATCACCAAAGTATGAAAAAAAACATGGGAAAAAAACATGCAAACACGCAGAAAATGTAGAAAGAGCCTGCCGCTCTCTTTAACGTCTTGAGGATAAGAGTACAGGGAAAGAGGAAAGTCTGTGCTCTGCATTCTTTAAATAGGGTTTGAGTTGAAAGACATCGAGATTTTAAGGCACTATAAGTGTGGTGTGTGTGTGTGTGTGTGTGTGTGTGTGTGTGTATTTATGTGTAGATTAAAGGAAGAGCACGGAAGAAATAGCAAAATAATCTCTCAGCTCATCATTTGTCCCAGGTGATCTCTGAGTGTTCTGAGGCAGAAAAATGGGGCCGTTCCAGAGGACATTGACTTGGATTTTTTTTCCCCCCATGTTTGTTTGTTTTGTTTTTAGAAGCCCGGAATATCAATATTTTTTGCACATTTGAAATAGCTTGTGGCGCATGCTTGGCAATGGCAGCCTGAGCTTCAAACATATTAGTTTGCTGGGAGAAAAGAATCACCAGGGACAGTCTCCAAACACAAGCGGGAACAGCAGCACAGTCCTGTTCATCATTTGAAAGCTGCTATTGTTTGAACTTGAGTAACTTTAAACAGGTTAAACTCATATTTAGAATGAAACGCTTGTCTTGTAGGCCTGCACAGTTTTCAGGTTACAATATTTGTCAGCAGCTTCTCTCCAGGGAAAATGTTGTGAGGTTCAGGTAAAGAAAGACGGTCCCTGCAGTCATTTATCAGTTGGAAGCTACACCCAGCAGGCCGCAACTGGCGTCACTCATCAGCACTGACACACTAACATATGTGAAGGCACACACACACACACACACACGATAAACACCACACATAATAAGCATGTGTACGCTGGTGTAATGAGTGACTCTTGCTCTGCATGTCCTTAATCTGCAACCACCAGGCCAGCACAGAGGGGGCACAGTAAAGTACAAGCAGCCTGCAGTGAGCTGAGCCAAAATAAAAAGCCAAGTGGCTCACTAAACCCGTCAGGGGCTCTTAAAAGGCACACACTGCTTCTCCCTCGTCTGTCCAGCAGCCCTACAGGAGGTTTATAAAACGCCGGCCCGCAAAACTAAACTCGGAAGCATCGGCCCAGCCTTCCGGAGCAGGCGTTTTCACAAACTGTAAACTATTGGAAACAAATGCTGTCTTAAACGTGTTCAAAAGAAACCTGATCCTCAGAGACACTTTACAGGTGGCCGGGGGTGTGTCAGATGTACACAGCCTTCCACACACACGCACACACACACAAACCGCTGCTGCTTTTTGCTTCTTATGTGAGCCTTCAGCCACCCCCCTCCTCCCCTCTGTCTTGACCAGACTACTACGTGTAAACAAGGAGAAATGTCAGTTCAGGTCTGTGCATATGTGCGTGTTTGTACATAAAAGAAGGACTATAATGGTCCCAATCAATACCAGTACACCCCAATCAATTGTCTACTTCTTAATGCACGAGTATGATAATGTAAGCATATGATTATAGCACCATAAAGATAAGAGAGGTTTAAGATTTTATATAGCTTAATATCAATAAATGTCCTCTAAAAATTATCATTTGGTAACAACACTCTCTCTCAGCATCCACTAAAAACACATTTGCAACTTTAAATTAATAAATGCATTAATACTGTGCTCGAGGGGTTGATTTGCATGATGCAGATTTGATCATCCAAACATTTAAGTGCAAATCAAATATTTTGATCATGCTGACAACAAGGCTGAATTAAAACCAGGTTTTACTTGTTTCAGTCAAACGTTAACATCTTGTGTTCTTAGACAAAACTCCCTGAGATTCTTTTGGTGATAAACATTTGGGGTTTTATGTTCTCTTAAGTCTCCTATATTTCAACCGTATGCCAGACTTCCGAAAGGATTTCCCTCACTGTCACAAGCACATGTGCTCGGTTCTAGTAAAATAAGCACTCTGGCCATAAACTTGCCAATGAGCTGTCCCCAAATAACCACATCTGTCAGCTCAACTTAAACAGGCCCTAAAGAGTCACTTTTAAAGATGAAGGGACCTCGCCGGCTGCACGGAGACTCTGTCGAAGGAACATCTTGTCTCTGCAATGAAATGAAATAAAGTAGATATTGCCAGAAACGTTTATGTAGCGTTGAATACAGGGACGCTGATTCTTCTGATGACTAAAACTAAAAGATAGCTCAAAAATTATTTTAAGGGATTTTCTTTGACCAAAAAAACAAAAAACAAAACAATATTGCTAAGTACTTTAGCTAAAAAAAACCCCAAAAACATTAAGATTTGAGGCGCTTTCTAAATCGATCAGTCATATTTTAATTGTTAAACCATACACTCATGCAACATTATGTAATACTGCAGCTTCTCTGTAATTACCATGGTACTAGAACTGACTCGGTTTTTATTACCGGCCAAGTTAAATTTAAACCATTACACACTTGCACACATCTTGAGCTCATAGGCAATTTTGCATCTCACCTCATAACAGTAAAGCCCGGGACAATAAACTGATTGCTGGTCTCAAATTTAGGCCATGTAGTTTGCGTCCCAGGAGCGATTTAAAAACAGCTGCCGTGAGATGAGCTGAGACCCTGCACGCAGGGGAGAAGAGCTTTGCATGAGTGTGTGAGTTGTTGAAAGGAAAGGGGTGAGGGGGGGTTGTTGTACCTGGCCATGCTGTGTTTCCTTGTTCCCACGGTCTCTGTTCTACAGCTAACCCTTCCACCCCCTGTACCTAAAATCCTGCCCCATGAGTGCACTGACTGTACCTCCTCTGAAATTAAAAAACAAAAAACAAAATGTCCTCCTGAAACTATGGTTTAAAGGTTGCTGAAAAGGGATGAGAGGACGGATGAAAGAGCACAGGGGGAGTTGGGGTTGCTGTCAGAATATTCGAGATAAGTTTTGGACGTCAGCTTTAAGAAGAAGCTTATAAATACGCGGCTAAGGATGAGGCATTGTCTGGTAAAATAATGGTAGTCAGTGTATTACTAGCTGCACCTGAAAGACAGGCGAGGAGCCAGACACACTTTTTTATGGTTAAAAAAAAAAAAGGATAAAATAAAAACTTGGATCATCGTGAAATGCCGTCTGTTCTGGATATAATCAATAGCTAAAGAAGAATCCAGTTCAGGGTTGTCTCATATTTCAATCCCTGCTCTTCTGTGATCAATAAAAGTGAGCTGAAATCAAAGCGGGCCCTCTTTACTATTGTCTATTCAACGTTAGCAGACAAAGACTGAGGAGCCTTTGATCGCCCTGTCTGCAGGGCCCACAGCTAAACACAGACCCCATCCTCCCACTCCCACCCACCACCTCCAGGTGAGCTGTATATGTGTATGTGTGTGTAACTGTGTGTGTATGTGTGTACGCTTACCAAAAGAAATTTTTGTACACGAACACACGCACAAAACAAAAGCACTTTTTATAGGAATCACAGAGAGGAGAGCTGTAAGGTTATGCTGTCAGCTGGCAGGTCATCACACGAGTTGCTGGCCACTTTGTTACGGTGTGTAGCTGTGCGTTGTGCTGTTCTAATATTTGCTGTGTTAAGTTTTGCTGTACTGTATTCAGTGGACAGTTGTGTCCTCTTCTGTTTTTGTTCTCTTCTGGATTCATCTCGGTTTGTTTTATTCTGTCCTCGTCTCTCATGTCCTCTCCTGTTTTGTTCTTGTTTGTCCTCTTGTGGTTTGTCTTCCTTTGTCCCTTTCCATCATCTGATTTGTCTTCTTGTTCCTGCCATGTCTTGCCTTCAATCTCTCTCTGTCCTGTCATAGTTTGTCCTCTTGTGTCTTCTTTTCTGTCTTACTCTGCGTTCCCCCCAGTTTTGTTATTTTCTTGCCTTGTCCAAATTTCTCGTGTTCACCTCCATTTCTCGTCCTCTTTTATTATCATCGTCTGTCGTGTTTTTATTGGATTTATCTGTTTTGCTCAGTCTTAAATGTTTCTCCTTTGTCGTCTTCTGTCTTGTCCCTTCATGATTTGTCTTTCCCCTTTTGACTTGACCTTTCCTCTTCCGTTCCATCTTCTTCTGTCTCTCTTTGTCTTCCCTCCTGTCTTTTTGTCTCCTTATTCCTGTCATGTTCTCCTCTGTTTTGACCTCTTTTGTCATGTCCCATACTGATTTGTATTCATCTGTCTCTTACCCTTGAGTTTTGCTCTCTTCTGTAATGTACAGATTGTCCTCCTTTGGACCTTCAAGTCCCCTTTGGGTTTGTCCTCACATGTCCTCCGCAAATTTGTTTGTTTTTTTGCCCTCATCTGTTTGTCTCACTGTTCATGTATTCTGTTTTGTGGTCTTCCTTTCTGTCTCCTTCTACCCCTCCTGTGCACGTTGGTTTTGCTCTCATACATCTCTCATTCATGTCTTTGGTTCTGTCCTCTTCTGTTTGCCCTGCTCTGTCCTTTTCTGTCCTGTCTGTCTTTCTGTCTTTTTTTTTTTTCTTATCCTGTCAATCTTCTGTTATTTCTTTCTGGCCTGTCCTGCTCCTTTTTTGTCCTCTTCCAAATTCCTCTGTCACTAAGGAAATTATGATGGAATTTTTTCAAGATTTTCGTCCTTTTCTCCTGTTGTGTCTCCTTGCTTCTGTTATGCCTTTTTTTTTCCTCTTATGTCCTCTCAGGATTTACTGTCTTTTCTTCCATACTGTCTCCTTCTCATTTATCCTGTCATCCTCTTTCCTGTTCTCTTCTATTCGTCCTCTTCTTTGCTGCGTCTGCCTCTCTTTTGTCTCCTTGCTCCTGACATTCCCCCATCTGTTTTGCTCTCTTTTGTCTCTTCCTACCCTGATGTGTCTCCCTCTAGCTTGTCTTGTCTTGTCCTCTTCCATCTTTTTCTGTCTTGTCCTCATCTCTTCTCCGCAGCTCTACTGTGTTTCGTGTTCTCTGACAGCTCAGAGGAGACACCAAAGCAGCAGGACCCTTCGACTCTCGACATGCACCTTGTTTACTAGTCCTAAACGACAGGCAGCCCTGCTGGAGCCTCCTGTGTCAGAGGAGGGGAGCGGAGGATCTGCTTGGGATGAACACAAACACAATCTTATGATGACAGCTGAGCACATCCAAGATAAGCTTATTATATCAAGGTGCACCAGTGCACGCAGGTGCAGATTAAAACTGATGCTCTCTCTTTCTGGCCACATGAGTACATCACTACAGTGTGAAGGCATCCTGTTCATGTTGACACAGACACATAATCTGAGAGATTACGGAACCGCTGATTATGTTCATCGAGAGATGAGGTACAAGGAAAGTCTATGTGTGTTTTTGTCAGTGACGGAAGAAGTACACAAAATCTAATTCGAGTAAAAGTGCTCCATTTAAAATCCTAATGAAATCAATTAATACATTTTTTAATCCCACCCGTTCAAATTATATTAAAGCATCCACACCCTTAATTATATATAACTTTGATTGACAGGTGGGTGCCGTTACAGGCAGTTTCAGCTTCATTCAGCCCACTTGAGCTCCACGTCTTTGCTGATTTGGTAACAACCAGAGCCACCACCCCGAGATTTACAACGACTCTTCAGAAAACTATGGGTGACATCACAGAGACTATGCCCATTTTTATTTATATAGTCTATGGTTTTAACTACTTTATGCACTTTCTATATTTCTGCTTTGTGAAATATTAGATAATTATGCCTCACTAGGCCTTAAACAGTTGCACCTTGAAAAGCCCTGTGTCAGCTGGGACTCAAACCCAGGACTTTCTTTTTTGCCAAGACACCACGGCCAAGTTACCTTGCTGCCCAAAAATTGATAACTACAGCTGTCAGATAAATGGAGTAAAAAGTACATCCCTCTCTGAAATGCGGTGAGGAAGAGGTATAAAGTAGCATAGAATGAAACTACTATACTTTGGGGAAAGTGTGATATTAAAGTAATAGTACTAAATCACTTTCCACAATTGTTTGGCTTACATGCTCATGTACTATTGCATTGCAAACCACATGACACGCATTCATCCAAAACTCTTAATTAACACCCTTGTCTCTGCTCCGTCACCATCACCGGAAAAGGTAACTCTGCCACCTCTCACCAGGCTTTTCTCACCACTCTGCCTGCTTATTTATTACTTGTTCTCCAACATGCTCATCTGTCACATTCCTGTGTGTGTTTGTGGGAACCCATAGTGCACTAGCTGGTGTTTGTTCATCTATACGCTTGTTAAATCCGCTGTCACTGACGAGTTAAGAACACAAACGGACAGGAAACCAAATTAAAAGTGTGCACCTCTCCGTTCACAGCCTGGCTTAGAAAAGGTGGAATGGAGTGACGTTTTTATCAAAGAAAGTTATAAACTGAAATGTTTGGGAAGTCGCGTCCACAAAGCGAGAGAGGACCATTTTATTCATTATTTATGAAGCGAAGCCGCCAGGTCTAATAAACACTGAGATGTTATTCAGATGCCTCAAAATTAATAGACGTCGTGAACTTTATAACATTCCTCTGTCGCGTTGTTGTGTAAGTCAGAGTAGATGTTCAGCAAAGAATAAGAATCATGCATTTATGCAAGTGAACAAACATGAGGCTAGAAGTGTGTTTGGTGAATTTGCTTAAAGGCCAATATTAGCATATAGCGACAGATAGGATTCCTGACTTCCATTCGAAAAAAAAACCCTGGCCCATGTTGGATTCTCCAGTGCCAGTCAATCAGCCCACACCTCTGATATTGAACCGAGGTAGACGTGAAGTGCACCTTTCAAACATGGGTGAAAGGTTATAACCTTTCAGCCAGTAGCTCCTCTTGCACTGTGGCAGTAGAGAGGCCTTGGTGAGCAAAAAAAAAAAAAGGGAAATAAGAAGATGAGAAAAGTTAAGAACTCAGAAGCAAAGCAAGTTTTCCTCTCTCTATACGCCTAACCTTTAAGCCGAGTGCCCCCCCGTGACTCCTGGTTTCCTGATTAGTTTACAGTATACTCCCAAATCAGCATAATAAAGCGTGTGATGAGGCTGATGAGATCTAACAGTCTGCTCTTGTTTACCCCACCGCAGCACCAGCTCCTTCTCTGCATGTGTGTGTGTCTGACCCTGAGGCACAGAGTCACTTGATGCGTCTTGCATCTCTTTCTAACACACATTTACATGCGCGCACATACACAAACACCCACACAACCCCCCCACTGGTAGAAATCCTAGTTGTGCTGCCGGATCTCAGTGGAGGCCGGGAATCCACATCCCCTTTAGGCTAGTCCTGGGGTGCATTTACACATACGCACACAGACACACACGCGCATGCATGCACACAGAAACAAATACAGGCCCATAAATACATGCATGTGCACATACACAGACACACACTATATCTTAATGAGAGAAGGAGACGCTACTATGAAGGCGACAGCAGAATGAAACCTACTCACCAAGGACTGACCTGTGGTTCAGGGGCGGCAGAAGCTCGGCGGGGAGCTCCTCTCCCAGCGCTGATCAGAGGGCTGCACCGCCAAGGCTGCTCACGCTGACGGAGCTGGAAAAACCAACTGATTAAACGCCACTGTCGCCTCAGCTCAGCTGCTATATGGAAAGAAAGCTTCCTCTCTTTTATATATTTTTTTCACTCACTGTTTGTTTGTCAGTCTCCTTTGTTTTCTTTGTCCTCTGCCGAGACAGCGGTGCCGGTGGATTGGAGCTGTGAGCGTGAGGGATTTGTGCGTAATTAGCTGAAACGCTCACCCAAGCAAGCACAAAAAGTTAAATTTTAAACTTTTTGAACTATACTGCCTTTTTTTAGCGGTATTTCACTGACACTCTGCTTCACTTCCAAGATCAAAACCTTGCTTCATGGTAGAAATATATTTTATTTGAGTCTTTGGAGTACATGGACAGCAAAACAGCACTGCCAACTTGCAAGTCCCATTAACAAGTTGTGCAAACTTAAAATTGTGCAAAGCCTGTGCATGAAAAAAAGTCATGACTGTGAGAATATATGAATATATTGATGAAATGTTAACAGAGTGACAGACAGAGTAATTGGATCCACTGACCACTGTTTTGTCAATTTGTTATCGCACCCTGTCCATTACTACTTCATTATATTACTATTTTATACTGTTGGTTTCACAGAGAAGCTCACTGAACTCGCTGACTCCACTGGAACAAAATGTTCAAATGTGTATCTGTATTTTTTGAAGAGTTTGGGCCATATGAAGGCTTTAGAGATATTGTTTCACTTCGTTAGACTTCAAAAGCATATTTGCAAAGCAACTCTTTCTGAAACAAAAAATACTGATATTACTTGAAAAAAAATGGAATTTACTGGAACTTTCACCATCTGACCAATATAATGAGCCAGTTTATGAAGTGAAAAAAGCTGAGATAAAAGGGTCATTAGACATGAGGTCCACAGGAGACATAGAAGATGATAAAGCTTTGGGTCAGGGGTTGAGGGCAGCCTGCCTACCACACCTCTCCATCAGTAGCCAATTCACAGTTCACTGGACCACTGAAAAGTGATTCTCTGTCTGTGTTTGACCATATAAGGTGCGGATATAACATTGTTGAATGTGGAGACATTCTGGCACAAATGAAGGGTTAGAAGACTCTGCCCATTATCTGTGCCCTCTGGCCTAGTTGGGCGAGTCATCCAAGGATGAGCAGCGACTCTGCCAGCCCGGGGCCAGACTTCGTTGACTGCCAGCCCCCTCGTGCCACATGTACAATGTCAGCAAGCCTTTGTTGGTTAGTCTCAACAAAGCTGTGCAAAACAATTGAGCTTTTTTTTTTTTTTTTTTTTTGCAAAAGAAATATAAAATTAAATAATTATTCTGAATTAATTTGAAAAAAAGTTTAAAAAGTATGAAATGTTTGGATGTGACTTGGTTTGCTGAGGCCATTTGTTCAGTGAGCTGCCCTCCACCCTACTGTACCTCTCGCCCTTGACTGCCACAGTTTGGCCAGGGGCTTCTCTGGCCAGAGTCGACAGATCATAGAAGGGCTGGAAGAAAGACAGAACAGAGGCAAACAAAGGAGGAAGCTCACTGCCATGCCCTTGAATGAGAGCTGCTCCAAAAGACAGACAATGGCCACCTTGCATATCCAGCCAAGTAAAATTTTCACTTATCTTCCCAGTTTTGTCTTTGCCTTTTTTTTTTTATAATTTGAAAGTTAGCCTTTCTCATTTCAAAGTCTCTGTCCACCCTTTGCCCCGGCTGTGACAGCCAGGAGAGAAGCGAATATCTCTAGGCAAGAGAGAAAGAGAAACTGAGCATTATCTCATCTGGGCCCACCGGCAGCATGGAAAGGAAAAATAAGGAAGGAAAAGGGAAGGTGAGAAAAAAAAAAAAAAAAAAACCTGACTGGGCAGGGGCAGCTTCAGCAGGGTAAGGAAGCAATGGCTGGCAGCACAAAGAATGGTTCTCCTTCTGTTTTTCAGCTCCATTAATATCTGAGCTCCAGCCTGCATATATCCTCATTCATTATTCATGAAGCGACCAGGAAAGAACGCAAGCGGGGAGGAAGGTGGGAAAGCAAAGGCCAGAGATAGTTCCAATCAGTCCTGGTTTAAATGACACTGAGTGACAGAGCCTGGGGTTTTATGGCTCGCTGTTCAAATGAGACACTGCGCCGTAATAAAAGGTCCATACCGGCCCACCATTAATGACCAGCAGGACGTATGGCTGCACCACTCGTAAAGCTAGCTACCACACTGTGTAGCAAATTTGCCCAAAGTAACTTATCATGGTTCTACACAACCGCACTGTGTAAACACTACCAAAAACTTTGTTTGTTCTTACGATGTACAAATCCCATGAAAAGACCAAACCCGACAATGGATTGATTCCACTAAGTATTATGTAGCCTAAGTCTGATATTCTTGCGTACTATAGATCTCCATTGTTGTCTATAACTATTAAAAACACATAAATGAGTCACAGTGTTGTTCTGGGTGACATTTTCCCTCAATACAATGATCATGGATACTGTAGTTTCTTTTGAGTTTATCCAACAAACACTGTCTTGCTCTTGGAAAAAGTAAAAAATTACTAGAGTAATAAATGTGTATTTATCCACTGCTGAAAATAGTCCCCATTAAACTATTTACTCTTTTTTGATTTACTTAAAACTACAGTGCCCAGCTGTTTTAAGAACCTCTTTATAATTTTTTAATCATATTTTCTGTGTTTTTTTTTTATTTTTTTTATTTTTTTATTTTTAGCCAAATAAATATATAAGTACAGTGGTATAGGTATTTAGGTGTAGTATTGAAGTAGTTCCCAACAGCTTGACCCCAAGGCTTCATGGCTTTGGCCTTTTTTTATAATAAGGGGTGTAAAAAAAAACATCTTTATAGAAAAGTGTAATTTAATCAACAAAACAGCTAATTGAGTAATGGCAGTGTCTGTCTTTGTCAAAAAAAGAAGCCTTTCAATATATGATCATTAAAAAAATAATAATAATACATAATAGAAGCAACACAGAAATATATAAAAGTTCCAAACCAATATCAGGAAAACACACCTGTGATGCAAATTCAAAGGAAATATTTGGCTCAAAATGAATCCAGCTGATAAACAAACCTCCTGAAGGTAATGTTACAGTTTATTAATCGTTCTGTTCTGTTATTGTTACACTCTGAATATAATATCAATTATCCATAAAATGTGTCACTTAGGGGTTGTCAGTTTACTTAACAACAGAAACTTGGATCTGTAAGTACTGAGAAATTGACTTGGTTGATCTTTTTATTGGATTTGAAACAAAAATATAAAATATCACAGCCGTGTTCACACATTCGCTTTCATATTCCTGTTAGACTGTAAGTCCCTAAATCATCCCTAAACTACATTATTAAGACAAGCTATCAACTGTATGAAACATCTTGTTTGATTCTTTGGGAAGACATGTGTCCAAGTGAAACAGCTGTGTTCCAGTATTCTGTATTAAACCGTAAATCTTTTTTGTGATTATGTATTTCACGCAGTTAATATTAATACAATCCCCCCCACACACACACACATTCTTGAACTGAACTGAATTTGATGCTTAGTCAGATCAGTGAAACCACTGTCCCTCAGGCACTGATGTCACTTTAAAAATGCCACATGCCTACCAGGATCATTGTTCAGAGATTAGTGAACAAAAATGAAAACAAGCCCTTGATGAATACAATACAGTTAAAGGGAATATTTAAACAGAATGTATAGTAAGCATTTTGCAAAAGACTGCAAAAATATTTTATTATCTCATGGGCATCATGAGTGTGTGTGCATGTGTGTGTGTATTTTCCTGAAGTCTCAGAAATGGTAATGCCCTTAACCCCAATGCAGGGAAGACTTAACAGTTGGTATTGACTTTGTGAACATTTACCATTGAGGATTCAGACTATTCAATTCTATTTCAACTGAGGGCTGCAGACGGAGAGGGAGGAAGTCCCTAGGCTCCATGTTGCTCACACACAAACACACACACACAAGCACACAGCCGCACACACACTCAGACTGCGTGTTGAATGTGTTATTCTCCAGTGATATCGACTCAATCGGATTTTAACCCCTCTCTGCTGGAGCCATACAGAGACAAACGCTCTCAACATAACAAAGGCTGCGTGTGTGTGTGTATATGCGTGTGCACACACTCTCGCCTGTATGTGTGTACTTTTTTGTTGTTGTTTCAGATGTGTAGCTCTTTGAATATCCACTACACATGGGAGTACAAATGTGCCACTTGCGTCAACGTAAATCAAAATAAAACTATAATCTGCATTATTGCACCTTGAAATTCACTCTGTCCTTAAAGGAATTGTCCCAAATTTTTATACGCACTTTACGGCAAAGTGTTGGTATCACACTCTTACACACTCACTCATATTTTTCCGTTGCTACAACCAGTGGTTAGTTAGCTTAGCCTAGCACAATGACTAGAAACAGGGGAAACATCCTGTTTAAGTCTACCAGACATAACAGAAGTAGCTTCCATGAATCTCTGCTGGCTGCCTGGCAACTGGACCTGGCCAAGAAATAATCCAGGATATAACATCTCATAAAACGGTTGTCTTTGCTGCTCAGATTAAAGAAACAAGATACAACACGTCATTTTGTGAGCTTTGCGCAAACCTAGGCTAGCTGAGTCCTCCTGTTTCCAGTTGTTGTGCTAAGCTAAGCTAAGCAGCTGAAGCTTTAATGGATGCATATGTATATATCTTTTCATCTAACTAACTCTGGCAAAAAGCAGAGAGTTTTCCCAGACTGTCAAACTACTCCTCTAATGTTTTGGTCATTGGTCATTTCTTTAACTGCTCCTTGTTTATTTTTGTTCCTCCTTTCATTCTCATGTAGATTCTGTGGTATTCTGTCCTCAAACATTTTTTAGTCTCCGGCCTGTTCTTAAACACTACCCATGCTCACTGAGGATTGATTCCACACAGCCACCACATCCTTCCAGAACACCCCCCTTCAACCACCCACCCACCCATCCACATCATTTATACATGTGAGCATTAGGACTTGTCACAGCCTCTCAGTCAGGCCCTTTATCAGTCCAGGCCATAGATTCTCATTAAACGGGTGAATCTTCAGTCCCTGACACTTTGGCCATCATGTCCACTCCGCCATCTCTCCTCAACTGACTATTTGTCCGATCCAACTGGACAGATAGCCGTGAAGAGACTGTGCCATTGTTTGCCTCTCATAGTTAGTGTGGCATTTCTTCACTATCATACTGGGAAACAAGCATGCACCATTAAGCTGCTGCAAGCATACACAGAAAGATACCTCACATTCCATGATTAATCAAAAATCACATCCGGAGCCAAAATAGTATATTGCATGTTCATCAGTGTGTCTCTGCTTACTGTAACTTGACTGGATGATTGGCTAATCAGTTTAACCAGTGGTCAAACGCGGTCGGGAGATAGCCAGCGCTGTGTGGTCACTAGATAAGAGGCGCTACTCCTCGAAGGCCGGGCTAGCTGCCTCGTTAGTGCTGGGTCAGTGAACTGCCGGCCAGATTTCTAAATGGCCACTCAACGGCCAGAATTTGTGTGTGTGTGTGTGTGTGTGTGAGAGAGAGAGAGACAGAGACGGAGACAGAGAGAGAGAGAGGCTAGTGTTACCACTGTCTCTCTGGACTTTCTCACAGAAAGCTCACTGTTTACTGCAGTTAACCATGTCCCCTCAGCGTGTCTTCACAGGGGGAAATGTATAATAGGGATGTTTGTATACCTGTGCTGTTGCTGACTTGAGATTAGAGTCGAGCAGCTGAGTTTTTTTTCACCTTCTGCTGGGGATGTACACATGCACTCCTGAGGGGCTTTGTTGTAATATTGATGCAGGTAAATATCAGCTGCATACAGTATTTAGTAGGCCTGAATAGAAGAGTCCTCACACTCTTGCAGCCCCTTGACCCTGTGTCTCTCTCTGTACGTGCACACACACACACACACACACTTACCTCCAGCCCCTGACCCCCACAACAGAGAGGCAGTGAGGTCTGTACTGGGCTACTGCTGGATTGACTGGCAGTTCATGTGTCCACAGAGAGACAGAGCCAGTGAGTGTGTGCATGTGTTTGTGTGTGTACATATATGTGTGTGTGTGTGTGTGTGTGTGTGTGTGTGTGTGTGTGTGTGTGTGTGTGCTATACAGGTCCAGTCTGGCAGCAGAAAGCAGGATCTCCTGGGAGGGCCGGATGTTGGGTCAGGAAGAGAGGAAAACAAGAGCGGAGGAAGAGAAGAGGGGTTGCAGAGAGAGAGAGAGAGAGATATACATGGAAGACATGAATCTGTCTATATATATATATATATGTGTGTGTGTGTGTATATATACGTGTGCGTGTCTGTGTGTGTGTACGTGAAATGTAAAAAATGGATGCATCTTCAGCACGCTCCTGCTCAGGTATTTGTTTGACATATGGGAATCTCTCGCTCAGCCACATACAAACATACATACATAACATATAGCGCATATATGTGGGTTGAATTTGCAGTCGATTTTGATTTATATATTCATCATCGTGCAGTATATATACATACTTTTTTTTTTTGATATTATACATCAACATTTAATGGCAGCAGGAGGGCGGGAGCTACCACATTTTTCCACCTCTGTTTGAATGCACCAGATCTGTCACTACATGGGGGGTAGAGAGAATGTCATGGAGGAGGTATGTCTTTCTTCATCGTATCCATCCACATAGTATTTTAATTGGGTTTTCTCTCCTTGGCTGAAAAAAAGAGAGGGAACAGAGGTGAGAGGAGGAATGAATCATGAAGGGGTAGAGGGCGGAGTAAACGTGCTGCTCTGGGTTTCCATCTTCACTTCCACAGCTATGCCGTCTCACCATTGTGGCCCTCACAATGACTACACACCAACACACACATCTACGCGCTCACACTTTAGCTAGCCCTTGGTGCTATTGTGTAGTGTTGTAATGTGTTTGTATTGAGTCTTATTGAACAATGGTGCAGCTGACATTCCTACTGTGTTGGATAAGACTGCCTCATAGAAACATAATAATAATGCTAAACCCAAACCGTCTCCCAGTGACTGTCAAACACTCTGTGAGAAATGGACAAACGGATAGAGCCTGGGAAATGGGACAGACGATATCTGCAGAGAAAGGAGAAGAGTACATGTATGTGTGTGTGTGTGTGTGGATGATATGTGTGCGTATAAATATGGGCGTGAGCGTGCATGCTTGTGAGTGTGTGTGTGTGTGTGTGTGTGTGTGTGTGTGTGTGTGCGTTGTATGTTGATGGTTGATGTACAGGCCTGGAGGGCAAACGCTCTAGGCTTCTCTCGTTAAGAACCTGTCAGTCATCGGCAGAGAGGAACCAAAAGGAGTCCAAATCGCAACACTGAGCCCATGTGTATGTGTGTGTACACGTGTTTGTGTGTGTATAAAATGCATTCAGCCACTTGGCTATTCCTAAAAACAAGTGAGGAGAGGAATATGTGTGAAAAGCAAAAGGGAACAGTTGCATCATGAAGCCACACTGCCCTCCAGTGGTTTTCAGTTGCTTCACTACCACAGATGACAGACACGTTGTGAAACTCTGGAGGCTGAGGCTGACTTTGTTCGTTAAGTGAGACAACATGAGGCCTACTAGTTCACCTTAGATATTTGAAAATTGGAAGAAATGTGAAATGTTTAACTTAGACAAACTGGCTTCATGTACACGAGTGTAGGTAGAGAGGATGCATAAATAAAGCCACAGTGTGTAATGACACTGTGCACTACAGCGTGCAGACAGGAAGGAGAAAGAGGAAGTGTAAAAGAGGTTGTTCTGGCTCTGAATCTTTAACACTGTTCACTGCCTTTCTGTCACATACCAGTCGTATTTCTGTGTTTAGTTTAACTAAAGCAAAGCTCAAGGCCTTGTATGTCAGTGTTTTTTATGTATGTTGTAGCGTCTGGTTTTGAGAATGGATAATTAACGTACAGTGAAAAATGACAATACATTCAATAAACATCAATAAAGTCACTTCCTACATTTGTACTGTTTAAGCCTGATCAGTGTATTTCAGACTGTACTGTAATGGTGCAACTTGTTCATTTCAAAATAGTGTTTGTTTGACAAGAAAACAGTCAAGCACAATCTTTATGATTTTCATCATCTTTGACCAACTTAAATATCATACACTTCCCTTAAACCCTACTGTATCTTAAACAAATACTTCAGACATAATGATGATTCACTTATTGCAGAAGTGAAAAAACGCAAGCTTTTTTTTAATATGCCACTTTAAATATGAGACTTTTGGTTTATACTTTTAGATTTTATCTCCCAAGTTTACTCAAAACTTGCCGTCTTTTTAAACAATAGATTGTATTATGAGTGCAGGATTGGAATAGATTATTCTTCCATAGCTGCTGTCTTCACAATGCCCAGAAAAGCATCTATAAAACGATATCTAATGTGTTTCTAACTTCTGATGAGAAAACAACAGGCACACGCCACAAAGGGTGAATTACAGAACAACAATATGCAAAAGCCTTAACCCACATACCAAGTGTAGGTGCACCGTGCAAAGAGTGGAGGAAAAATTGCATGCATCTGGGTGTAGCACACACACAGAGGCATACACATGCATCGTTTGCAATCCATTTTTATCACACCTCCCTGTGGTCACAGCTGCTGACTGCACAGAGGAACTAACAGTACAAACTTCAATTGATAGTCTGTGGCCTCTCTCCTGCGCTGTCCTCACTGCCATTGTAAAGAGCATTACACATTTACAATGATTAGGAGAGGAGAGGAAGGTAGAGGAGGGGAGAGGACATGAGAGGAATGAGAGGGAAAAAAGACACTGAGGACATGAAGGGAATTAAAGAAAAAAAAATGGGACACGAGAGGAATGAGAAAAAAAAAAAGAAATTGGGGAAGCTGTGACATAGTTTCTCATTCACACCACACCCCCTTCCTAAACCCCTACATAAACATGCAAAGTTTAAAATAGAGGCCAGAGACACTTTTACTGTAACAACCGACAGCTATATCAATTCTTAATATGCAGCACAGCTGGAAATCAATGAAAACTACCTGCCCTCACTCGATGACATTTACTTTAGCTGAATGATAAAAGAGGAAGCGTCACTTATACTTTTAGACTGATATTTTCAGTTCTTTACACATGAGCAATTGCATCGAGAACATACCTAATTTAAGGTAAAAATCAGTTTCCCCCCTGATTTCTTATCAAACAAAGGAAGTTCTGTCATGTGGGAGGAAAGACATCGTCTAGTTTCCCTTCACCTTGCAGCCTTATGTGTTTCTCTCTGATGGATGTGAAACAGAGAGGTTCTACTAAAGAGTTTGCTGAGTCTAGTCATGGATAATTACGAACAATGTTAGTGCTAACACTAACATTGTTCATTAACACTAATGTAACATAGTTTTAGTTTGAAAGCTTGTTTCTTTCAGTGAAGCACGGTGTACATCAGAAACATGTCTTCATTGGTTATACAAGCAACAAATAGTTACTGATTTTTAGAATCAAAGTAGTTTTAGGGAGCTTTAGAGGTGGTAGCAGGCAGACAGGTAGGTTGGACAGAGCCAGGCTAACACATCAATTTATGCCATATTCTGTAAACACAGACCAGACAAAGCTACCTACTCATCCAGCAGGAACAGGAGTATCCTAAAACTCTCTCACTCAGTACCTGCTGACCCATAATTCACCATCAATGTGTCATCAATAACTTTATCTACTGATTCCTAAATAAAATATCTAATCTAAGTTAGATGACTGACTTTCTTTGAGAGCAGCTCATTTACTTCACTGTGTACCATTTGGCACAGGGTCTATGTAAAACCCAGACAATGTATGAGACAACTGTAATCTGTGGTTGTCTGAAGTTCCATACATACATACATACTGATGAATGAGAAAATGAATCTGAATTATTGTAAATAGTTGAATAATAACTGCTGTGTCTCGGTTTTGTCTCTACTCTATTTATAGACACACTCTCTTGTCTGCCCACATGTGCATGCTTTCTGTTTCTATCTCTTGATAACTTAACTTCTTCCTTTCTTTCTTTCTTTCTTTCTTTCTTTCTTTGACTTTTGGTAAGTCGGTTATTGTTACATCATTAAAGTCCCTTTCCCCTCAAAAATGTCATTTTTGCCAATAGTTATTTCATTATTACATGATCATGTATGTGCACAGCACTACAAAGGGATTTTGTGACATCACAACTAGTTTGGCAGCCATTTGTGGTCCAACTAACATAGGTGTGATGTGGAAACTTGAAACGCACAGTGCAGAGTTCAGTTTCAGTGAAGCAGGAGACATCTTGTTCTGAGGTCGAAGGAGGAGATGTAATTTTAAGAATTTTCAACTGGGTGTTTGAACTTTTTGGTGGAAAAATACTCTCAGAAACAAACTGTGATCAAGAGAAGAGAATTTTCAGGGGGACTCTCCAGTTATCTTTACTTTATCAACAAACACTTGTCACCAGCTTGGAAATGTTGGAAGGACGATTGTGATGGATGTTTGGCAACAAGGAGCACTCGATTAAAGTTAGAAAAAGATCGTTGCATAACCACAACCTTTCTCTCATCACGGAAGATTGTGGTCATTGCTGAATAATAACAATGTGTAATCATGTGAATAATGAAAAAGTGACTAATAGTCTGAGACAGAATGTAAGTGACGTGTTGAAGTCAGTTGCTTAGATGCCTATGCCCAGCAATTAACTCCACATCCATACTTGAACATCACAATGCATCACACTGGCACTGAGCACAAGGAAACATTTTGGATTTTGATGGAATCGATAAAATGTGTTAATATGATGCAAAGTGACCAAAGAGTTCTTCCTTCTTGGCTACTGCTGTCATGTTGAGGCTTGAGCTCATACAGCATTATAAGGACTTCTACAGGGACACTGGCATCTACAACAGCACCGCCAAGAACCAGCATGTTTTTAAATTTTAGATCTAAAATCTAAAATGTAGAGTTTTAAATTCAGCAGTGCCTATGGGTTGTGTTATTCTGTATTTAGTTTTTCTTCTTTTGTAATTTTGTCAAATGACACACAGCTTCCAGCTAATACTAATATTTCATGATTTCTAAAGCAACGTAATCGTAGCTTTAATTTAAGCTCAACCTAAAAAGGATGTGAAAACAGTGCTGCATGGACATATAGTGGTTAGCTCACACTGTCCAGTGACTGACTCATTTGTCTGGACATGTGACAGAGGGAGAAGCTTAAAAGGACAAGGATAACAGTGTGTCAATTTATTGTGTGATTCAGATAAAAGTCTTTCATTCATTGTGTCAGCAAAATAGCAATCATACATTCAATGTCCAGTGTGTCAAATCGAGGGTGCTCTATTTACAGAATATAGAAGAAATGTAATATAATATTCACAACTATATTTTTATTTACAAACAATGTGGGTCCTCTTCCATGGAGTCCACCATATTGAACATCATGTTTCTACAGGAGGCCAGAATGGACAAACCAGTCACTGACTCTAGAATGTTTCATGTTTCTCCTTCATGCTTCATCTATCTGTCACAGCATATTATATGAAATAATATTCAGATACATAAAATAATCCACTGTTCTAACAGCATTTCACAGCATCAAACTTACATTACATGCATACATTTAAAACTGAACTGATCACCTTCAGAAGACTGTTTTGGTTGCATCATGCCAAAATGTAGCACTTATATGCTTATATGCTTTTACTCTACAGTCAAATATGAGCAGCAGCCAACGATGTAATCATGCAGCAAATTATCTCCCATTTCTAAACATACTGTCCATCAAACACAAACCAACTCCGCTTCTTTCTGCATGTGCTATACTGTTGGTTATATATCTGTGTGTTTTTTGAGGTTCAGTGTAAGTCATATGTTTTCGCAGTAAGGCAGCATATTGGTAGTGCTGATCTATGTGTATGACAACGATGCTGGATTTGGCAACCTGACAGGAGTGAGCGATAATTAGATGGCATGTCTGCATTTAAGGACTCACATACACCAAACAAACAAAAAAAAAAAAGCAGTTTCATTTGGATTGCATTAGTGTAATGCTGCTTGCTTAAGAGGCCACTTCCTGATTACAAGAATCTATACTCTCAGAAGTGGAAATAGCCAAATACCATGTGTTACACTGATCAAGGGGGAAATCCATATTTAGATCTTCATACTAAAAATGTCATCTCTTTGTCGGAAACACGATATGTTCCTACTGGGTTTCAGGTTCTAACTTATTTCCACATAAATATATTATGACGTATAAAGAAAGCAACTTTGCGTAACAACTCTCTTCAGAATCTACACAAATATTTAAGGTCTGATGTGGACCATGTGTTCTTGTCTTTATTTTCACTGTGTATACCGCAGAGATTCATATCGCCATATAGACTTGGAGCTTCCTCCGCTGTATAACTGCTGTAGAACAAAGTCAAAACTTCTGTCTAACTATCTAACTGTCCAAACTCAAAAATGGGTCTGCTTAGTTATGTGTATTATTTTCTGCATGAAATAGCTGACTGTGTTTCATCCAGTATCACATCAGCTCACCACCCAGTGTGTGAGCCTCACTCCCTAGAGAGTTTCTTTACTCCTCTCCTTCCTCTTTTATCCCCTATTTTCTTGTGTATGTAAACAGAAGTAAAGCATTTTTTGGGCTCCAAGGCAGAGCATGATGATCAAACACTATACACGATCAATGACTTTGAAGAGATCTAACATCCCTTATGAATGTATTTCACACAGAAGGAACAGCAGAAATGAAGAAATTCACTTCTGGAGCCAATGGCCACATGTTTTCTCTCTTTAGACTGAGAGAAGAAGAAGAAAACAGAGAAGAAAGTTTAAGAAAGGAAAGGAAGTGTGTGTGTGTGTGTGTTTTTTTTTTTTTTTTTGGTTTTGTTTTGTTTTTTTCTTGCACATTGTAGCGCCAACTCCTTGTGAGTTTTTCATTACATGGCTGAGCGACTGCAGGCCTGCAAGAGCAGGGAGGAGTCAGAGAGAGAGAAGATGAGCTCTAAGAAATTTCATTAAATTATGTCTCTTGATGATCTGATTTCAAGCAATGTAATAGAAGCCAACTAGATAGAAGATAATAACCTGAAAGCCACGAAAGTGTTAGCATCATCATCATTTCCTTTCATTTCTGTCTGTTGCTATGAAGTTAGAACTGTCATGTATTTCATGTAAGCATGTATGTAAAAGCCTGGTTTCAAAACACATTCATAAAAAAAACTTCACGCTAACGCTAACTATGTTTTTTTTTTTTTTTCTCATAAGTCACAAGGTTTTCACACTTGAGCAAAAGCGAGTGCAGATTAGATGAGCAAAGACTTCCTGTTCTTGGTGGCGTAGCTGAAATGAAGCTTCCTGTCACCAAATGTTAAGGTAAAGGCAGTCTCTTTTGGTGTGACATCCCTCCCACTTGCTTGACTTGAAACCAGAGGCAAGGTTTAGGGTCGGGGAACAAGTCCAGGAAGCTGTGTTAACTGATAAGACAGAAAACGTATGTAGCTTAAAATAAGACGTTTTTTAACTTATTAGCTTAGTGTTGAGTTAAGAACTGGAAATACAGCTTCGATTTGGTGTGTGAATTTCTCCAAATTGGTCCCCACTCAGACAATACTGTATGGTGTGTGGTCGTACACATCCTAACTCCTGGATATGGCAGGTCTTTATGGTCTGAAGATCCTGCTGCTCTGGGCTGGAATCATCGGTTTGGCCAAATGTAAGTAACCAACTGCATCAACTTTATGAAGGCACTGTGAAAAAGAAAGTTGTGTCCTTGTGTCTGTCATCTGACAGTCTTTTAGGAGAGAGAAAACATCTGTAAATGTTGCAAAACATGAACAAAAGCCAGGTGTAAGTGATGAGATCTCTTATTTTAAACTCCTGAACTGCTTTTGAAGTTCTGGTGTATGGTTGTTGAGCATGTGATCGTGTTTATGACAAAAGGTGAAACACTTTCCATGCCTGAGATAGAGACATGAGTCTGCCAGCACGCTTGACAATTTGCTTTTCTTTCTCTCCACACAAAATGTAATCATTTAAAGTAAAAACTGAGGGCAGAAATGACAAGCTACAGTATATCATGTCTTTGAGTTGTGCCTCCTTTTGTGCTACTTCACGTTTCTTAAACTTTCAAAACCCAAAAACACAAGACGGTACAGCAAACACTTATGATGTGAGAAGCTAAAAAAATGACAGGTTTCTGAGCCCCTTTGGCAAAAGAATAAATAGTTATGTTCAATCAAAGACTCCTGTTAATAAGAAGACTCTCTTTAAAATGTCTTCTTTCATTTGTACAAAGCTATGGGAATTTTTGCAATCATGTTTCTGTTCTGCTTTGACATTGTGTGTCTGTGTGTGTCTCTGTGTGTGTGTGTGTGTGTGTGTGTGTGTGTGTGTGTGTGTGTGTGTGTCTGTGTGTGTTTGTATGTGTGTGTGTAGGGGGTTTACGTCTGTCAGAGATGAGAGAATTTTTTTCGGGGTGTGTCCCTGCAAATTCTTCACTTCAACCCAAGTGGCTGTGGGTGTATGCGTGTGCCGGGTTGTGTATGTGTGTGTACATGCATATGTGCGTGTTTTAAGTCAGACCCACCTTACCGCCTCTTGCATCACTCAGAGTTCTGCTACTGTTCAACACATCAAATAATTTCTGCTATTTTCAGCTGAGACGTCTGTGCACATGAGCTGAAATAAATCCCTCACTCTATTTATTTCACGATGTTGTCTTTAATGGCAGTCAGGGTCAGTATGTGTCAATTGTTTCTAACGTACAGTATTTCTCAGCTAGTGTGGGAGGTGAGTCATCACGGTACACCGCATCAACAGACAAGTCACCTTTACATAGAAACTAGATTTACCATTTTTCGAGAACCAGTTTACATGATTAAACCGGTGGACTGTTGCAAAAGCAGAAACATTCAATGTTAGCAATGAAGCTATTTTAAAAGTAATTGGTTTTAATTTGCTCACTCATTAGTATGCTAATGATGTATACACACACATGTTCCACTACATTTCAGGAGATATTGTACATTTTACATTGCAGATTAAGATTTTAAAAAGCAGCAATGAGCACATAAAATATGATGCATTGTTACACAATAAATTAAACGACATTATGTAAAAATACTCCACAACATTGAAATGCTTTTTACATGTAAATGCATCAGTAATAATTATCCATAGCAATACATCTCCGACAGAGATCATTTACCTGAATATTAATGTTACAGATAATACTTAACTTTTACTTAATTTTAAATGTAAGACTTTGGACAGCGATGGAGTATTTTAACAAAGTGGTAATGCGTCTTTTACCCATGCTGGAAGAAGTATTCAGATATTTTACCATATGATAAAATAGAAATCTACATTCACAATCCTACTCCGACTACTAAGTATGATGAGCTAAATGTACTCAAAGAGAGAAAACGTTGAAAACAGTGGATATTAAACATGTACTATACTTTTGAAAGCTACAGAATTTCTTTGAGATATGGAGGTCTTTGACCATTATATTAAATAACGGAAAAAAGAATTTTATAGACAGCATTAAATTCAATTCAAAGCTACTTTTTTTTTTTCATCATTGTTGGTAAAGAACTAGCAGAATTAGAATCAAGACCAAGAGTAAGGCTAAAAGTCCTGTGAGCACCAGTTTAGTGTAGTTAAACTGTGTAAGCAGCGTGTAAGCAGCTGCGCCCCGCCAAGATGCCTATTTCTAGGCCTTCTTTAGCTCTAGCAGTACAAGGTTCTGTAATCAAAAAAGTTGACCACTTCCGTGTTCCATTCTGAGTTGCCTTCATTTCCTGGCAGAGCTACGCGGGCAGACAGAGACAGCGCAAAAGTAAATGACTTGAGAAGTCATGAAAAAAAAAAAAAGGGGGAAGTGCAGTGTCTCAAAAGAAGAAGTGAGGTCAGAAATGTTAAGAATGGTGCACAATTAAAGCAATCTATCTAAATGTCAGGCAAGTAAATGGATTTAGGGCCAGGCGTCTGGAGTCATTTGAGTGTCACTAAACTGTAATGGTTGTTACTTTTTGATCTGGTCACCCTGCCCTTCTTCTTCTACCTCTTTCTTCCTCTTCTGCGTCTTTCTCTGTCACGCACTTGTGCAAAAAGCTTCTGACCTTGAACAGGCTCACTGTTTAGAAAACGGTGAATGTCACGCTTTCATTTCACACCAAAGAGGCTTCACTTGAAACTAGTTTCCCCATTTTAAAAACAACTTAAACGCAACAGAGCACAGCATTTGTTTTTATTCTTACAATGGGCACATTTATATAATATATGTAATAGACAAGTGCTATCATCAGTCGTTTCACTGATCACAATTCCATCTCTCAAACCTTTCACGGAACAATTCAAAGCAGTCACCACAAAGTATAAAATGGTGAAATGTCACTGCACAGAGCATGCATCTTTGCTCGATGTAGTGAAACAAGAAAGCAGCAAACCACATCCTGAGACTCAGTGTTTAACTGTCCCTAACACCTCATTACTCACTGCTCATTGCTATTATTATAAAGAACGAACAGACAGAACAGCTAAGACGTGTTAACAAGTCATAATATAATACTAACTTTGTAAATGTGACATCAGATTAAAGAGTTCGTAAAGGAAATACATGCATTTATATTTATTATTATTTTTGTTTAGTTTAAATGGAGTGCCTACAGTATAAATATGTTTTTACATGGTGTTAGGCTGCCATTTCTAATAACTAGTAAGTATTTAATAAAGAAAGTCCATTTGTGCTTCAATATGAGTCAGTGATCTGTCCAAATGATCTAAGTATGGGAGGGGGAGGGGGGTGTTCTAGCTTTCGGTGCAAAGCAGGAAATAGCGGTTTGCTTCCTGGAATAGCAAAGCGTAGTTCTTTGCTGCATTGTCATAGCAACCAGGTTGAACAACACTGCCTCATAGAAAACTTCAGACGAAAATAGCTTTTTGGCCTGATAATGGCCATCAGTCAAATGGAAGTGCATTTTAATAAAACTCAAAATTCGATCACTTTTCTTGATGTTTTCTTGTTCTCTCTCTCTCTTTTTAACACATATATATATATTTTACTGTATGCTGTATTAGTTCATGACCAAAGCTGCATGTTTTACACACTCTCTTTCTCTGTTTTAATTCCAGGTCAAAACAACAACCCAACACGTAAGTGTCAATATACCTAATACACCTATTTATAATACACAGTATGATATTTTATTGTTATTATAATTAATAAAGTCTTTTATTCTAATTATGCCACCGGCTCTACAAAAGCTTAAGCAAAGCAAGCAAAAACTCACACTCTCTTTATACTGTCTCGTTCTGCCATGGTTGTGGCTCAGGAGGTAGAACGGGGTAGATCTAGTAATCTGAGTAAGCTGGTTCCCCAGTTGAAGTGTCCTTGAGCAATATACTGAACCCTACGATGGCTGTGATATTGGTGTGTGCGTGCGTGTCTGTGAATGAGCTAAGTATCATCGTGAGTGATTTGGATAGGAAGCTCCTGATGAACAGTTGGCAACCTCGGTGATCAGTGTACGAACATGAAGTATAAATCGCTTTGCGTGCAAGTCTATTTACCATTTGTCTCTTCAAGGCCACAGCAGCACCAAAGCCAGCAAAGTTTCATGAAATGAGTCACAGAAGTAGATTTTCTCACTCTTATTAAACAGCTTGGTCGACAGCGATTTCTATTTTAGTGACTTGCCTCACCCAAGATTTTAATTGGCAAACAGACTTGTACATACAGTATATGGCATCTTTTTGATATACTGACCACATGAAGCACTTTTACAGCACTGGTCACATTCACCCATTCACACGCATATTCATACACCTATCAGACGACCTGCACACCTGAGCCACAGCCAACAGTTCTATGTGGAAACATTACAGTCAGCTACATAATAAACTGCTGAAAATGTTTCCACATAATTCGTCTGTTTGCCCACAATCCTTAGGAGGAGAAATGTGACGCTTTATGCAGTTATTTCTGTATGTGTTATGTTCTGTACATGTGAATTGCATTCTAACTTGCGCTCACATCAGGACATGTTGCTTTGGTAAAACAGAATGAAACTCTTGTGTTCATACAGTATGCAACTACTCTGCAATTGTTAGCTTCATTCACATTCAAGTCCACTACAGGAAGCAGTGTGACATTCATATAGATAGTGGAAAAGTAAAGGTTGAACTTGCTAAAGCAAACTGACAATAACTTGTTGCAAGACTTCAATAAAATATTCCAGAGAGGGTACACCGTGTTTGTTATATTTATAAAGTTATATATAATGATGATTTATATTTTGGCACAGTAAAATGTATTAATGTATCTGCTTCCTGTCTAATTCATCTGAAGTGCCTGCAGATTTCTAAACTGATGTTTTTTCTTCAAACATTATTTGTCAAATTATACTGTATCTGAGATCTGTTATAATCATTTTTCCATTGATATGATGATATTTCTTCATTTTGTCAAAATATAAGCTTAAACAAGTGCAGCATTTATAGCAGAAAAGTTAGGGTTAGAAAAGAGAAGCTTCTGTGTTGAGTGCAATTTTTTCCATCATAGAAACAAGCGAGTCACTTATTATTTACTCATATTGCCTTTGGCCTGATTTTTGTTTTCTTGGACTGCATATCTTTCAGCCTCCTTACCTACACACAACACCACAAATTCCACCAGCCAACCAACTGCACGCACCATGACAACAACTACTGTCATGGCTTCAAACACCTCAGTAACGTCCCACAATTCTCCACTCACTGCACCAAACAGTTCAACACCAATGGATGGTAATGTATTCAGCCTCAGTTTACAGTTTTATTGGAAACATTAGCCTGCATTCTGCAAGATATTATCCTAAAGTAGTAGTTAGGCTTTATGTCAGTTTGGTAGTAAAATAACAGCAGTCTGTGAAGAAGCTAAGCTAGGCAGCTACAGCTTTACGTACTCTAACAGCGATACAGTCATGTTAAGGCTGGCAACCTTTAGGGAACCTTGCTAGTGGTTTGCCATGACAAGACAGCTTTAAGTACAAAGCCAGGAAGTATTTGAACTCAGCTACAAATAATGCTCAACCCAGTTTCTGCTGTTCTGTTACGTTCTACAGAACACGTCCAGCTGAATACAGCCTTTCCCCCTCTGTATAAAGTTTTCTCTTGTCCAGTGCTATTATATATATATATATATATATATATATATATTGTCCTTTTGTTGCCAGCTTTTACAGGGAAAATGCCACATGAAGCATGTTTTAATGGCATAGAAGCTAGTATTATGATATTGTCTTGTGTACTTTTGTTTTGCAAATGCATGTTTCAACCCTCTTACCTACACGCACCACCACTTTAACAACAAATTCCACTTTACCTTCAGTAACCGGCTTATCTGTCATCTCCTCAACTCCACGCACCATGACAGCAACTACTGTCATGGCTTCAGACCCCTCAGTAATGACCCGCACTCCCCCACTCACCACAGCACACAGTTCAACACCAATGGATGGTAATGTATTCAGCCTCAGTTTACAGTTTCATTGGAAACAATAGCATTGCATTCAGCATGATATTATGCAGAAATAGTAGTTGGGTATTATATCAGGTAAGACTGTGGGCAGTAAAGAATTTCTACTTAAAAGTGACCTCCAGCATGCTCTCCATCCTACAGCCGCTTCTCCTCCTGCAACCACCTCACACACTGACAAAACCACCAACACACCTACAGACCCTCAGACAAGTACCTCACCTCCAAACACCACGTCCACCACAGTGATTTCTGCCACCAAAGGTTGGAATTTTCTCATTTACAACCACATTTGTTCTTATAGAGGACTGTGATAAGACTTTATCCATGTAAGTGTAGTCTACGGGTACTTACACTTCATAAAAGTTCATCAGTTCAGAAAAAAGAGACATCTGCTCCACCTGCAAGGTGTTTTGGAAAAGTGTTTTAAAGTTTTATAATCATGTATTAATATTTCCTTTTTTAATCTCTTTTAAATGCTTTCTCCAGCCACTCCACCACCAACAACCTTACCACCAACTCCACAGTGTGAGTATCAGTGTAACTTCTAAGATATAATACATGTCATCTTTACAGTGACTTAAAAAGACACATGTACTCATTATATGAGTATTTCTCTCCATTTCTTACTTTGCGATAAATGCCATTATAGTAAACTTACACAGTCTGTTTAGAGTGTTTGGATTTCATTTCAGCTAAGGAGTTCATTCAACATCTTCATGAACAAACTGTCTGAGCTTAAAAAGTCTCATCAGGTGGTTTATATTAAACAAGAGGTTTCATAATTCTGTTGATTTTGTGTGCAGGTGATTACACTGTCACACCTGTCAAGTACGGCTTCCAGATCAGCATTACAAACTCTACCATTGGTAACTACACCATAAACATTAGTGAGGAAGGCCAATCTGAAAAGAAGTTCAACCATCAGCACTCCAATCCAGTCTCATCATATGAAGTCAAATTCCTGAAGCCCTATACTGAATATGAACATCATGTGACATTTGTTGATCATGCTGGCAAAGAAACAGCCTGTAACAGCACTGGACATAAAACTAACACAACTAGAATGAGTGAGTAAAATAATTGAATTATGATTAGTGAATTACAGATTACATTCTCTGAATTAAAGAAATGAGACTGTGTGTAAAACAGGAAGATATTTGTGCATCATTTGTCTATTTCAGATAAAGATGACATTAAAGAAGTCAGCTGCAGCTCTGGATATGTTTGTTACCACAGTGATTGGGACATCAGCACTTCACTGTCAGCATCAAATAATATTCCAGCTGAGCCCTGCGAAAGTGACAAGAGAACATTCTGCATCAAACTTGGTTTAAATGACATTTGTTCAGATTTGACTACAACCTTCACCTGTGGGACTTCTTCCTTTACTATCACCAAAAGCATCAGTGTTGGTATGTACAGTGGAGTCCTCCTGTACTTTGAATTGTACGTGGTGTCAACATGACTTCATTAGTTTAATGTGTGTGTTGTTTTCTATTTCACACAGATTTCTTAAATCCAAGTGAAATAATCCAGAAACCTCCAACTAAACTTCCTGCAGAAATAAAAACAACTTTACCACCAAACTGTAAAAATCTCGCTGTTGATTACACCTGTCTGGGTAAGTGGAGTAAAGAGACTGTCACCAACATTATGAATGGATTTACTTAGAAAGAGATTAGGACCTGTAATTTCCACCATTAGACGCTCAAAAAATGTGAAGACTTGTTTTATTGCTGTGAACGTGTCCACATTTGAATCTAAGATATTGGTATCAGCAAATACCAGCTGTTGACGAAATGTTGTCATTCTTGTGTCTCCTCAGAAAATGGAAAACTGAACAAGAACTTGTCTGATCTGGAGCCCTTCACACAATACAGCTGTACTGGTCAGATCAAGCAGAACAATGTCTACATAAAAAACAAACAAACAACTGCCATTAACTTTACAGTGGACTGTGGTACGTTGATATTCACTTTACCTCAGTGCAATCAGAACAATAAGTTTGTATCCTGAAATAACGAAAGGAAACAAAAAGACAACAACAGATGCTCAGTGTTAAAGATGTCTTATTTGTTCAAACAGATCTTGACATACACATCAAAGATTACAGGTCTACCAATACCTCCATTGAACTGAGTTGGACCAAAACCAGTAAGAACTGTCCAGATCCACAAGACCTCCAGAAGCTTTCTTATGCCTGCAGTTGTTGGCCTTCCTCCCAGCAGAAACTCAATGGTAAGTAAAATCAGTTGGATTAATTCTCTAATTATTTAATTTTTTCTGTGGAGATCCTTTTACTGGATATTTGAGCTAAATAGTGAAATATACTGTGGACATTTGAATCATCCGTGGACCTGCAGTGCTCCATGCTTTAGCATACTGAGTGGTAGTAGTTGGAAATAAGCTGCGATTGGTGAAGATGTAACATGAAATATGATACAGAAATAACACTGAAATGTCAGAGTCTAATATCTTGTTTCCACACAAAGTAAACAAAGTGAGAGTCAAGTAAATGATGAGATGGAAACAATTCCAGGAATATATATATTAGTTTCAATGTTACCATGTTCATAATGATTCATTGATTTATATTGATTTCGTTGTCGCTTAATAGGTGAAACAATTTGCTGTTGTATATTCTTTTAAATTTGTCTTTGTTGACTTGTTGTAAAAATCAGTCACAACAAACTGGTTAATGAAACTATGTTACAGGTCAAACACATTCACAAAGCTGTAGTATAAGTGGACTGGAACCATACACTGATTATACCTGTGAAGTCCAACCCACCTACAACAACAAGAACGTCAGCAAACCAAGAGAAGTTATAAAGAAAACTGCTGAGGGAAGTAAGTGTCAAAATTACATTTTGAAACAATTTTTCTTCTTCTTCTTCTTCTTATTATTATTATTGTTATATATTATAAAAATGATGTAATCCATTTGATTCTTTTTACTCTACATCACTCTTTGAGACTTTATAAGAGATTATAATGAACATCACATTGTAGCTCCAATCATGAATGAAGAAGAGGTGATGAACACAATATGTAGCAGGAATACACAGTAATTATAGACTTTGTGTGTGTGTGATATTCTCTGTGACTGTGAAATCTACAAACTTCAGTCAGTTCTGATCTGTTTAAATAATTTTAATTTTGAATTTAATTGTAAGAAAAAAGTACAATGATCATTTAAAAAAGACATTTCCATTGATTAATTAAATTTGCATTCACACTGAATGCTGAATTTAAAAATATTAAAAATCATAAAATTGTACATTGAAACAATGAAACATTAAAAAACTTGTCTTCTGTTTTACTTTCATTTTTAGAATAAAAAAAATACTTTGAGTTCCAGTATTTAAAAAAAAATGTAACTGTTTTTTTTTAAATGTGTCCTTCATTTAAAGACATACGAATACAGAATAATAGTTTGAATTTATTGATTGATTGAGAATTTTAAAGCTACAAAAATAAAAATAAGATAAAATAAAGAGAGTGAGTTAGCATACAGTGTATCTAACAGAGAATATGTTGTTTTTCTTACAGAACCAGAAAATATTCTAAAACTGAACGTGGAGCATCCAGAGCATAATGTGATCAAGATAACCTGTGATAAACCAATAAAACATTTTAAAGGACCTGACAAGCTATACATTGCTCGTCTTTATGAAGCTGGTGACCCTTCGAAGAATCTTATAGAGGAAAAAAAAAAAGATTGCAAATTTGAATTCAGAGATCTAAGATACTCTACGTCCTACTACGTGAAGGTTTGTTTAATCCTAATTTTTGGTGTCACAACATTATTTCATCTTTATTCCTCATATTTCTTCAAATGCTGTAATTCCTGATAAACAGATTTTCTGTCTTTCCAGGTGACTGCTTTCAACGGAAAACATGAGAGTGAACGGCCCAAGTCAGAGACTGTTGATACTTACTGTATGTGCAGTTTTAATCAATGCCACTAATTGTCTCACATTGTTCAGTTAAATCATTGGAAATATTTTGTTTCTATTTCTATACATTGTATATCTAACATTAATTTACCCACTTTGTTTTTTTTTGTTTTTTTTTATCATTTTACAGATAACGACAAAGCTGTAATTGGGTTTCTGGTCTTCCTCATCATTCTCACATCTGTGGCTCTGCTTTTGGTCATCTACAAGATTTACATTCTGAAGCGCAGAACGTCCCAGTAAGGATTACTCTGCATTTCATCCGCTGCATCAGCCTGACTATCACACTGAATCTGTGCTTTGTTTATTTATGTGACTGTAACACATATACTGCTGCAAGTTTAGTTTTACTGAGGAGAAAGTATCTTTTCATTTACAGTGCATGAATTGTATTGTGGTTGCATGTGAATTTCATTTTAGACAGAAACATCACTGCTATCATGAAAACTCCTTAAGCCTCCTCATGGCTGAAATTCATTGAAGCCAATCTCTGTCTATTTTCTTGCAGTGACTTGAGTGAAAACATGATGCTTATATCAACTACAAGTGAGTAGATCTGAGATTTCCTGTTTTCTGGGATTTTGTCTTGAACTAGATGATTATAGCAGTCTATAATAAACAACACTCACATATAGCAGATATTATTTTCATATTATTTATTATATTTGTAAAAATCTGAATATACATATGTTAGGTAATGTAGAAGAACAGATATTTACTATAGTGGCTGATAATAATGTTGTCCTACTACAGTATGATAGTGCTTCTGTTTCTCATCTGCTGACTGGTTTGTTGTCATAGATGATGAGGAGAACCTGCTGCCAGTTGAGCCAATAGCAGCAGAAGTCCTGCTGGAAGCCTACAAGAGGAAGCTTGCTGATGAGGGAAGACTTTTCCTGGCTGAGTTTCAGGTAAATTCACTATTTGTGACACAGAGTAAAAAGAACATGAACGGTACTCTAGAGTTGTTGTTTATTGGTCTTTGGCATTGTTTCTGCTTACAGAGCATCCCCAGAATTTTCTCAAGGTACACCGTGAAAGAAGCCAAAAAACCCTGCAATGTCCCCAAGAACCGCTACGTGGACATCCTGCCATGTGAGTCTGGCCAACAGCACATGTTTTTTAAATGAAGGAGATAAAATAACTTTTTGAAAAAAAAAATCACTTATTTAAACATTCAAACAGTAAATCACAATCAATCAGTTTGTAACATCTGGTAACTTGTAGATTTTGTCATACTGCATAAGCTGTGGTATCTATTTTTTAAATATCCATGTTCATCATTGTGAGAAATGCTGCAAATCCATTAGCAGGATGGTTTTATTCCATAACTGGACTCACAGGATCTTTATATCAATTAAGTTTTCAGGTTATAAATCTATATACTGATTCTTAATTGAATTTACAGAAAGCTTACACACACTATTTCATTAATGACGTTTTTTTATGTACTTGTTTTTTCTGTTTTCAATCAGATGATTACAACCGTGTACAGCTGACCACTGGAAATGGAGAGGCAGGATGTGACTACATTAATGCCAGCTTCATTGATGTATGAAAAACACCCAGATCATGCTACTTCTACTTTTACTACCACAGCTGCATCATAAGAATTATCAAACATTATCAAACTGCATACAAATAATGAAAAATGCTAAAGGGCTACATTTTGTTCAATAGCTTTCTAGGGTTCATGAACACTTTGTGGAAATACAACCTTTGTTTTTCTGCTGCAGGGATACAAGGAATCCAAGAAATACATTGCAGCTCAAGGTAAAGTTGTGTACTTGTGTTCTGGTTAATAGTGTGCATATTTGTGTATACAGTGTATACATATATATGTTCTGTGTGTGCTGTAGGACCAAAGGAAGAGACTGTGGGTGACTTCTGGAGGATGGTCTGGGAACAGCAGTCCTCTATCATTGTCATGGTAACTCGCTGTGAAGAGGGAAACAGGGTAAGAACAGTAGTTTTAACTTTTTGTTGACTTTGGTTATATTCCATTTGTAATTATTAGTTAGACATTGTTCTCTACGTGACAGCAGAAAGAGCAAATGTTATCTTAACTGACTTAACTTGAGTTGTCTGCCACTTCGACATGCTCATATCTCTGCCACATACACAGTATCAGATACAAACAAGCACAAAACTCACTTTTGAGCTGCACATTGTGGTCTTGGAGAAAGACTGTGGTCTTGTCTCACTCAAACACTCTTGTGTCACATGTTGTGTCGCAGGTCAAGTGTGCACAGTACTGGCCGTCTCCAGACCGAGAGACTGAGATCTTTGAGGAGTTTATAGTGAAGCTGAACTCAGAGGACCAGTGTCCGGATTACACCATCCGCCGTCTCAGCCTGTCTAACGTGAGTCTGAAATAGTAAAAACGTATGTTATAACTGCAGACCACATAACTTTGGTGTGTATGCATGTGTATCTGTGCATAAGTGAAGAGCCGTATATCTGTTCATATTCATCTCCATAGATATGTATGTTTAATAAGCATGCTTGGATAACCATCAGTGTGTATGTGTGTGTGTGTCTGCAGAAGAAGGACAAGAACTCAGAGAGGGAGGTGACCCACATCCAGTTTATGAGTTGGCCTGACCACGGCGTCCCAGGAGAGCCACATCTCCTCCTGAAACTGAGGCGTCGTGTCAATGCTTTCAAGAATTTCTTCAGTGGCCCCATCGTCGTTCACTGCAGGCAAGTGCACGGCTGAATTCTCGGTCTGCTGACTTTCACTTTTGTTTGTTCAAAATATCAAAATGAGCGTCGTTAGCACTGGCTCTGGTTGGCACAGAGCACACTCTCGTCTCCCCATTTCTCATTGTTTCCATTTCCAATTTTTCCTCTAGGCATGCCAAACCTGAAAATACATTCTGCGCTGATTTCCCCAGTATTTAGTGGATTACTGACATGCATTCATTTGTACTGCACATTTTGTACATTTGTATATCTTTATCTTTATTGAACCTAGTTTGATCTAATCTAATCTGTTCTACTAAAATTTAATTTGACATCCATGCACAATGCATACAGTATAATATTCATGTAATGCCAAAGTGGACTCCTAATTAGGGAAAGTCTGACATTCTGTCTGTCTGACCAGCGTTCTTAGACCCTTTTGTGCACACAGTAGTGTTTTTCAGACACGCTGCTTAACTTACTTCATTGTCGCCATCACTAATGAATTGAGATAAAAACAGATTGAAAGATGTCGTTGGGAATCATCAGGCCATCTCTCATCTACTAATGCTTTATTTTACCTTTACTTGCCACTGATAGACATGTATACACTTAACAGTTACAGTATTAACCCAAGATGTTATCTCATGTGCAGCGCGGGAGTCGGCAGGACAGGCACCTACATTGGCATCGACGCCATGATGGAGGGTCTGGAGGCGGAGGGCAGAGTGGACATCTACGGCTATGTCGTCAGACTTCGCAGACAGAGATGTCTAATGGTTCAAGTAGAGGTAAAATAGAGACTTAGATAATATTTTAGAAAGTGCGTGCGTGTGTGTGTGTGTGTGTGTGTGTGTGTGTGTGTGTGTGTGTGTGTGTCTCAGAGTTACATGTTGACACATACGAGGAATTTGTCTCCAGTTCTCAGTAGTCAGTTCTCATTGTGCTTACTGAGAATAAAAAGAACAATCGTACAGGAAGTAAAGCTACATGAACACACAGCTCAACAAAAGCCCAACAGAAGTAGTTAGATTATGATAGGTTAACATTTTTTATATAACTTTTTATATATCAATTTATTGATTGATTATATGGCACACTGTAAAAGTTTATAATCGTTTCAGTCACACACATTAGGTTCTCTTCATCTTTTGTTAATGTGCAGCTGTCACGCAAAACATTTGAAAGTGTTACACTATTAACATACAGTATATAAAGTGTGAACTTTGCAGCGTCATTTTTAAGAAACTGGACTGAGACCTCACCTCGTGCCTGGTGTGGAAGTGTTCTTGTTTGTGGTTGTTTCAGCACTCAGTGATCTCTAGCACCCACCAGAGGGCAAAAGCTAAAGCAGGTTGTGCGCTGTGTGTATGAGCGTGGGCAGTACATTTATGTGTTTTAAATATTGCAGTTTATTTGTAACATGAGTGAACAATACATTTAAAAGACTAACTCTTTTCTTGAAGACACTGTTATGGTTGACACAGCACAAAACCAGCATTTGGTTTATAAAATCTAAAAAATGAGGCAGAGATGACAAGTTGTGGATGAATAAAGGGATTTATAACCTTTGAGTTATGTGAGATGTGGGCTGTTTAGCTTAATACCAGTTCATTTGTTCGATTTCCAAACTGCATATCCTGTGTTTATTATGCATAATACGTTTATTATGCATTTGATCTCACGCAGGCCCAGTACATCCTGATTCACCAAGCGCTGCTGGAGCACAATCAGTTCGGAGAAACTGAGATCACCCTACCGGAGCTCCACGGCACACTGAGCACGCTCAAACAGAGCAACTCGGGCAGTGAACCCACCTTATTGGAGGAGGAGTTTGATGTATGATACTTTATTATGCTTGTTACTATTCATTATATATATGCATTATGAGGAGCCACTTGTAAATATACTTGATTATGTGTAATCTAACAAAAGTAAAACAGAACTGATGATGTGCACAGTAGTCCTACTCAGGCCTAATAATTAAAAAGTCTTTGTCTTTCAATTCAGCGACTCCCCACCTACAAAAACTGGAGGACATCCAACACTGGGATCACAGAAGAAAACAAAAACAAGAATCGTTCTTCATCTGTCATCCCATGTGAGTACCAGCTCAACACAGGTTATATTTTTCCACTAACAGCTAAAGTATATTGCAGTATGTGTTGCGTGTTTAAACACTAAATATTCATATACCAGAATAAATGTGTTTCATTTGTGTCATAACATACCAAACCTGCCATCTTCAGATGACTACAACCGAGTGTTGCTCAAGCTCGATGAAGGTCACAGCCGTGACAGTGACCCTGATGAGGATGATGAGGAAGAGTCCTCAGATGAGGAGGATGAGGAGTCCACTAAATACATCAATGCCTCCCATATAGACGTACGTTTGTTTGACACTTGCAGCTTATTCAACCTGTTTCTAGCTGACATAAACCTGGATGCCAGGGCAAAAACAACAGTGTTTTGTTTAATTGATGCATGACAAACTGTGTTCCTGTTACCGTCTCTCCTGTTGTAGCAGGTGTTATCTCATTAACTCTGAATGAATTCACATCTTTCATGCAGCCAATTGAGTTTTAAAACAAGTGTAATTAAATTCATCATATCCTATTTGTTTGGAGTGTGTACAACAATAGACAGATGTGTTTTCTTGCCCACACAGGGTTACTGGGGCCCGCGCGCCTTCATCGTAGCACAGACTCCACTGCCAGACACCATGGCGGACTTCTGGTCGATGGTCTACCAGAAGAAAGCGTCTACTATTGTCATGCTCTCAGACTACAGTGAAGGAGATAAGGTACCGAAAGTGTCATGCATGTGTAATGTTGTATGTACTCTATGTACACATAGAATACATTATACATGTAGTGTAAATACCCTTGTTTTCTCTCGTGTCTCTTCTTTCACAGGAGTCTGACTGTGTCTACTGGGATAAAGACAAGAAAACGTTTGGGGAGTGTGAGGTGGAGGTGACAAGCACAGACACCTCCCCAACTTTTGTCACCCGCAACATGCTGATCCGTCATGTCAAGGTAACACAACAGCAACCAACTCTGGAGTTGTAACAAAGTCTGCTCTGTTTCCGTGTTTATCAGCCTGTGGTATGACTGGACATTTCAACATCACAAGCTCTTTTACATAACGTCTGTCAACAGAGGAAAGAGAGTCGACCGGTGAAACAGTTCCAGTTGCTGAAGTGGGGGAGCGGAGAGGTGCCGGAGAAACCTCAAGATCTCACAGACATGATCAAGGACATCAAGAACAGCTGTGGCAGCAGCAAATCACAGAGGAACATTCCCATCGTGGTCCATTGCAAGTAAGAAAACCTCAAGCAGTATGTAGATGATCGACAACATATCCATTTTTCTTTCATAAGGCTGACTCAACTATCAGCCTGTAATCTCTTATGGAAGAAATAACCTACATGAGTCTCTGGACAAATCCAAGCTGTGATTTCTATGAGGTCAGCTTGAAGAGTTAGATAAAGTTCACAGATCATTTGACATTCCTTTAAGCTGTACTGTCAACACATCAATCAGAAAAACCAAATCTTCACAAATATTCCTTTTAGCAGTTTGATAAATACAAACCTCAGATGCTCAGGTATGCTGCAGCCAGTGGCCTATGACTGGGGTATGGAGAGGGGACTGACTATACGGCCTTCATGGGTGGAGAGCCCACAAAGATATTAGAATGAATAGCTGTGGTTGCAGTTAGGGGCCCGTAGAGAATTCCTATGTGCAGGGTCCAGAATGTTGTGCCACCTGGAAAAGGTGTAGTTAAAGGGATAAATGGACAAAATGACTATGAGTATCTTAACCTTTTATGTGTGTGTGTGTGTGTTCCCTCTCCTCAGCAATGGCTCGTCCCGTTCAGGGATTTTCTGTGCTCTGTGGAACGTGCTGGACAGCGCCGAGACTGAGAAGCTGGTGGATGTTTTCCAGGTGGCAAAAACCCTACGCAAGGAGAGACAAGGCATGCTCACCAGCCTGGTAAGAAAGAGGAACCCAGTAACTGTTAGCTCACTGTTTCACAGTTTTAACTTCCCATAGTGCTCATAGTGAAGTCAATAATAGACAGATGTGTTTATGTACCTTTAAGTATCTGTTTATAGGTCTACTGTCACAGTTTTTATCAAGATATAGGTTGATAGGTTGTTTTTTTTAAAATATAGACAATACAACAAGAGTCTATTATGGTCTGTTATGGTCAATAAATCCCATGAAAAGACCAAAATCAAATGCACTGGTCCATCTGTCAGTACTTTCTCCCTCCCCTTCTCCATCTGTGATGTCAGACCACAGTTACATATATTTTTAAAGCAGCTAAATCTGCTTGAACATTTACAGCAGCAGGTTATTCATTATTGATTGTTATTGTTGGTTTGTTGTTGAATTTGTAAGAAAAATATAGAATAATGAAATGTATTATTTAAGGCTGTTTTGTGTTGTATTTTTTAGAAAATGTATATGATAATGTGAGGGCCTACAGCAAAGCACGTCTTTGTTTCCACTCAAATCTGTCTTTGTCTTCAACAGGAGCAGTACCAGTTCTTGTACGATGCACTGGAGGGAGTCTTCCCTGTCCAGAACGGAGACGTGAAAGCTGGGCAGGTCTCTGTAGTCGTCGAGGTTGTCAATGAAACCAAAGCAGCAGAGGAAAAAGCTGAGCAGCAAGCCAGCTCTACCCCCAATGGGCAGCAGGTGGCAGCAGAAACCGCTCCTGCAGCTGATGGAGAGAAGGAAAACAAAAAAGAGGAGCCTGAAAAAGTTTCCAGCGCCCCCACAGAGACATCATCAGAGGACAACAGCAAAGGTGCCATCCTCACTGTGGAGGTGTGAGAGGGGTGACTGTGTCTTTTTCTTTTGGGAAATAATTGCTTCAGCTGAATGCTTTTTTTTTTTTTTTTTTTTTTAAATAATGAATGTATAAACATTGTAAAGCTTTAACACAGTGTGGGTTTTCTTTTTTGCTTGAGATTTGTTTGAATTTGATCAAATGTTTTAATGTCAATTTCCAAAAAATATGATTTAAACTAAGTTATAAATATTAAGTTAGTAAAAGTGTAAGGATGCAAATAATTTCTGTGGACAAAGTTTACTAAACGCTGTTGTCAAACTAGGGGCCTTTGATTAACTGTATAGTTAGAGACATCTAAGAACAAATTTTTAAATATACAGTGTATAAGATGGTGTTTTATACCCCTCTATGTTTGTGTTGATGTATTCATTATCTCGCTAAATAAACTGATGCTATAGTTGCATTTATATATATATATCTGGTTTAGCAGAATAATTTAGTCTTTAAGGTCAATATTTGTTATGTGATATTGTGACATTTCATTAAAAGAGACTTACCAGGAGAAAGGTGTATTTTCTTAATAATGTTTTAATTATAAAAAAGCTGGAAAAAAAAGCAATACAATAACATTTTCTGCTAACAAGAGATTTTAGTGCTGTTCTCACTGGTTTCAAGTGGGCGTTGCTGTGTTGGAAAAACTAAGTCACAAATTTCCATTCACCAATGTGGGTTTAGTTATATTTGAGTCAAAATCTGATGACAGTTGAGGGGTTGTAGTGCTCATCACAATATGTGACATTTGGGGAAATAGTACCCTAAAGTTCTAAAGGGAGGGTAAAAGTTGTCACTTTACTAAAGGAAGCTGTTTCAAGCTCAGGCTCAGAAAATCCATTCTGGCTAAACAAATATCGAAAGAAAGAGGTCCAAAAACAGTAAATATTATAACATAGAATATAAAAGACCAAAGACAAACTCTTGAAAATTCACAGTAATTTACTTTCTGAACATTTTTAAATCAACAGTTTGTGTTATTATTGTCAAAGGCAGTCATAAACAGTTAGAAAATTTAAGACACAAAAGATATAACGAACAGGACAGTCAGCTCAAGCTCAAGTCTCAATACAAATCTGTCACATTTCACTGATCAGGGCTGAACCTTGAATTGATTCAGCGCTGCTACAATTTCTATTACATCTCTAAACATCCATCACAAATAAAAGTACAATGTATAAAAAGAATAATCTATGTATGAAAAACATCAAACGCTATTGAATCAAAGAGAGTCTGCTTCATTCACACCATATACGAGTCAGAATTTTCTATGTTTGAGGCTCAGGATTTGTGAACGTTTTAAATACCCGAACTACTGCAGCACTAAGAACATGTTGGCTAATGTTCAGACATTCACACATTATTGTAGTATTCAAAAAAACAGTCAGGATTTAATAGCTCCATAAAGCCAGCTGTTTGGCCTGTGGAGTCACAGCACAGATGTTCAAAGGACATGTAGACATTTAACTGTTGACCTCTTATGCGTATACATCAGATTCAACTTTCAACATCATTTAAATAAGTAAATCAAAATACAGTTTCTGTACAAATATAATACTAATAGAGCTTAACCCTACAGGTTTGGAGAAACATTGCTGAATAACATAGTTTTGTTGAGAAATAAAGCCTAATATTTATTGAACAATGAATTGATTCATGCAAACCTTCTAGCACAGACAGGCTTTTAAAGTAAAAGACAAAAAAATGCTTTCATGAAATAATTACAATATATATTTAACAGCGGCATACACGTTGAGTTTCGCAAATAGAGGAACTTAAAACAAGTGGTTTCTACTTCAGTATGGAAGTTGATACAACAGAGAATGCTGCTTTCACTTTTTGTCATAGTGCGGGTTTCAGTTATCAAAAAGGCTACAATACATGGTTACAATGCTAAAATGAATATTTTCAAATATTTCAAACATACTGTAGTGTGGTACAGTTTGGGGTAAATTTATGTTGTCTAAATAAACCCCACATACATTTATGATTTGTGCAAAATATTTGGCCCTTTCTGTCCATACGAGGTAATGGTTTGTTGCTGACTAAAAGCACATTTCCTTGAAATCAAGGAAGCAGCAAATTTACTTTCATTATTGTCATTAACAGAACTTGATCCTTCTTTTCTGTTCAGCTTCGGAAGTCACAACTCGATCACTCACAAAACACCTTTTTTTCTGTTAAAAAACAGAAGCAGCTACTTAAATCTCAAAACTAGGGTGAGGCTACTTGTATGTTTGGGAACTTCTAATGCATTGTGTAAAAATAATATTCTGGTCCACCTCTTAGAGGTGCCAAAGAACAGGACAAATTGCCAAAATACTTACATGTACATTTTTAATAATGAAATGCCTTCCCAGCTCACCTCTACAAGAGGTTATCATTGTGTACAATGGAAAAATGTATTTACATCCCCTGACATATACACAGATAGGCATTTCACGATTCATGATTGTCTCAAGATTTGATATTAAACCTGAAGCAGGCTAATACATTAGGCTAACTGGTTAACCATTTAGTTTGTTTCCATAATGTTGTTGGGTGTGCTGCTGGTCAACCAGGACTGTTTCTGTCCATTTCGTCTCCACATTATAGGAATGGCAAAAGACCAGACAATGTCTTAAATGTAATTGTCAGAATGGCAGGTGATATTTTTAGATTTGTCCACAAAAGTCAAATGTTATCACTTTTTATAGCTTGACAACTGTTTTCACATTCACCATCATGGCTGAATATTACTGTTTACGTCTCTTGCTCCACCTTCACTGCATCATTACCACCCTCCAGTTCAAGGCACAGTTATATCTTCTCTGCTATATTTTAAGGACAGGGAGTAATACGTGGAAAATTGGACCTCCATCATCCAGTATTCGAGCCTCTCTCCCTCTGTCTTTCTGCTCAGTAGCTGACAAAGCTGGAATGAAAGCAGATTTCCCTCCATTGCGTCATGCTTTCACTTGTCCAAACTTTAGCTGGACCGTTTCAGATAAACTGGCTCTTTTAGCTCAGCATCAGGTTCAACAGCTAGAGCTAGCTCTGATTATCCAGCCCCACAAAGGTCATAGCTAGCCATGATATAGCATATCAACCACTGAAAGTTTTAGCTTTAATCTTAGCTTCCTGGCTGGTCCTCTGCACAGCCGTTTGATGAGGTCTGCCGAGCAGATGCAGGTCGGACCTCAGATGAAACTTTAGTGTTGTCAGAGTAGGCTCTGGCGGACTCTGGACGTGTTTTGGACTCTTTCTTTGGAGGTGGAGGGGTTATTGGCTCCCAGAGGAAAAACTCATGCAGGAGTGTGTTGACAGCCTCAGGACACTCCATCATGATCATGTGACTGCCATCTTCCAAGACCTTCAGAAATGCCATAAGAAGGATCTTCCAGAAAGTTAAAAGTAAAAAAAGAAGTTAGATTTTGGAACCATGAACAACACACTGCAATTTAATATTTTGTGGTTGCAGACCTCCAAATTATGGCCTACATCTTTCAGTGATCAGTTTTGGGCAGACAACCATTTTGTGATTCTACCCAAGAGTCCATATAGTTCCAGTAGTTGTACAGTATGTAGCTGCAATGTTAACTTAACCCTTAACTATGAATTTCTTATTCTATACATTACTGTTACCCTTGTTGACCAAAGTACATCTTTAAGGTGCACTACCAGATTCTTTAGCCACTTGGTGGCTGCAGACATAAGCTGTAAATGTAACACCTTGTAAGTTATGATGAACATGTTGGCAAACTTGCTTTTTTCCACGTCTAACAGACACAGAAGAACATTAGCATTTATTTGGAGTCATATTTGTGGTCACCTCATGGTGTCCAATCACTTTCATTTTAGCAAGGTTTTTGTCTCCACCAATTCCTGAGGGAAAGATCTTGCTTAGCAGCCTAATTGCTCCAGTGTATACACCCAGTAGTCACTTTGTGTTGTTTGTCTGCTGTTTGTGCTGAACAGGTAGTATACGCTGGATTTATTACAGCTTGTTTGCTGAAAATACTTGCCTGCTGCATCTGGATACAATGATGAGAGTCAACCTAAACAGGCCATGTAACCAAAACACTGAATAGATCCTAAAATGTTGTGTAGAGCTGGGGGTTTTTGCTACAGCTGATTCACATTACACAGAGTAATATGATCCATCATTACAATGAAAAAATTAATTTTAGCTGCTTTAAGTTTTTTATATTGATTTTCTTCTTTCCACAGAGCCTTTTTCTGCTTCAATGACAGCAGTGTCTTTAGTAGGCTTAGTTTCCCAATTTCAATCCTGGGATTTGGGGATTGTAGAGGACTACTTACTTCTGCCATACGCTGGTCCTCTTCGACGGGGACAAACTTGTCATGCATGCCATGAACCAGCAGGATGGGCACCGTGAGTTCAGCATGGTAGACCTCGTCCCCTTCAGGCCAGTACTGCCCACTCATCATGGCACGCAGCACAAAGGATGACACATTGAAGGCATTGTTGTCTTTCAGCAGCTGCTTCTCCTTGGCACCCTGCTGAGCAAAGCCAGCCCTGTAAGGAGCAAAGAGATTTACCTGAACTATAAATGGTTTAAAAAACAAAATTATTCCAATGACATTAAACTGTGGGTGAAATGAAGATTGCCACATGAAGGTTTAATTAGCATAAATAACACTTGAATGCAGCCAGAAAAATACAAAAAAATCTTAATCCAAGAAAAGCACCTGTTTCTGATTTTATTGTATTTTATCACAGCATAACTGACCAACTATATGATTGGGATGGTAAAGCCGTCATCCAAAAACAACATTTTCGTCTCTGCTGATGTTGTGTTTCTGTCTGGCTTACTTAAGAAAGCTCCAGGCTAGCAGCGGGGAGAGGCAGTGAAGCACACAGGTGGGCAGGTTGAAGATGGAGCAGAGGCTGGGCTCCAGAGCTGTGGGTCCACCTCCATTGATCATCACCATCTTGTGGATCTGTTCTGGATACTCATGGGCCAGGAAGGTACAGAACGACACACTAGGAAAGCAGAACAGAAGGCTGGTTAGAGGACAGACTCGAACAATCAGGGTAACCATGTTGTTTGTTTTGTGGTAGTCACCTTTTAGTTAGAATGTACATATCTGGAGAGAGTGTAAATTATGGCATTTTAGCATGTAAGGATTATTGTTGGAGGATATAAAGTATACACAAAGCTCTGTAACGCTATAATATTGAACAACTGCAACAGTAAGATAAGTTGCACATCTGTCAATTACTTTTTACATTAATTAATAAATTCTTCAGTCTACTGTATACAATATAAAAACTTGTGAAAAATACTTTTCTATCTCCCAGAGCCTAAAGTAATGTCCACGTGTTTTCTTATTTTATCTCACCGACTGTCCCAAACCTTAAGCAACACTAAATAATTTTGCTACACCATATGGTACTGTTCAGATACTAAATACAGTTTTATTGCCAAAACCTGTGAATGTATTTCATTGTGAATGGTGAATTCAATTTCCTATGACTCCAACGTTTCATTCGTAAGCAGGAAGCATTGTGTTATTTCTTCTTTTAAACCTTTTTTCTCAACACTGTATCAAACTATGTCGACGTGCTGCGATACTGTACTCAATATAATTACACAATACTGTATGTAAATGAGAAACCCGACATGCATTCTCATACTACTATGCAGTTATATGTCTTTGGTTGTGGTGATGTGTTGTTAAATTTACCCATAAGAATGTCCTATGAGAATATTCCTCTTGCGTGCATATCTCTTAAAGATAAGTCTCATATCCTCAGCCAGGGCATAGAAAGTGTATGCAGCAGCTATCTGTGGTGCGGAGCTGGCTCCATGACCTGCAAGGTCCGCTGCAATCACCTCATAGCCCAACCTGGAAAAGAAGTCCAACTGGCTTCCCCAGATATCCAGTGAGCCTCCCACGCCGTGAATGAAAAACAGAGCCACGTCTTGATGTGAACCTTTACATGCTGATATCTTCCTCTCACAGTCGATCACCACAGTGCGTTTGGGCTTCCGCCTGCGTTTCCTTGGCTGCGATTGGTCAGTCTGTCCAGCAACAGGTGCCTCTTCTCCTGCTAATGTTTCAGCTGTCCTGTCTTTTCCAGCTGTGACAGACTCAGACCTGGGCTCAGGGATGCTTACCGGCGGTGATGTGTTACCACATTCAGTCAGTTCAACCTCAACAGTGCTGTTTGGTTCTGTATCTCCATTCTGGCAGTTTTTCAGCTCTGCACTCGCTCTGTCACCCAAATTCTCAATGAAAAGCTGTCCGTTACGATACACTGTGATCTTTCGTTTGCAGCTGACAGTCCCACCTTGCCCGGTGGGTTCCTCCACCACCGGCCGGTCGGGGATGATATGTCGAACCCGCAGAACGCGGCCTGGTTTCACCTCCACAAACTCGTAGCCATCAGCTGGCTCTGAAGTTTCTACGGGAACCACAACGTTGGTTGATTTTGAGGTCAGGCAGCAGAGGATACCCTCCATAAAGCTGGTCAGCATAGCTGCCAGTCTGTAGGAAATGCATTCATATAAAAACACACATTAATCAACACACACATGCAAACCTGAATGAAACAAGGTCACTGAAAACCAAGGTCATACAAATTATAAAAGGAACCATATTTACAAGCAAGTACTATTGATTTTAAAGCACCAGAGGCTATAAGCACAGTAATAACCAATAAAATGTTCAGGTTTGAATACATCAACGTCTTTCAGGGGTGAAGTGTATTTTTTGTCTATTGAAGCCCCACTACCAGATATATCTAAGTAGTTATTATTGGCTAATACTGGCTTATCACAAATATAAGATTATTAAAATGGATTTATTTAATACTGTAATATGTGATGTTCAAATGCATTATATCCAAACAAACAAAAAGCAACATCATCAATATATAGCAAAATTTGTGTGTGTTGATTAATACGCAAAAGAATTACCAGAGAAATCTAAAAGATGCACACATATCTATATAAATAAAATTCAACTAAACAGAACTGAACTTTAATCATTACCAGAATGTTATCCCAGTATATCAGTGTAACTATCAATCCCAAAACTCTATTATCACTCTATTGCTGTATTATATCATGCTGTTTTTAAGAAACATATGAATTGTCTTATTTATGTTCAGAACAACTTTAAATCTCTATATCAAGTGGGAAAGCTTCTCGTAACCTTCAATGTACCATTCAAAGAGGTAAACAAGTTCTTGTGCCTTTACAATCTGACCTCTAATTACAAGAGAAGGGTGTTGAGACTGTCTTTCAGACGTAACTGAGCAGCATCTTCCCTCTGCGCAGACTTTGGGGGTATTAATAGACAGGGACAGTAATAGCTCCCTGGGTTAAAGCTGTCTGCCATGTGATCCCTCTGCACTAGCACACCCTTCCATAATATTGCCAGTCCACACCGCATGTCTCACAATGCATGTCTCATACACACTACAGGTACAGTATGCAGTATATATTATGTTAGTTGATTATCAAGCATGGCAACAGCATAGCAGCCAAGCAGGGTCTGCAAGTTCCTCTGTTGGTGGCATTATCCTTCCATCCTGTCACAGAGAGGGGATTATACTCCCTGTGTCTCTACCTAAATCCACAAAACACAATCTGTCTATCTCCATTTTAGATTAAAACAGTGACAGTAAACACCAACCGTCTTAACCCTAAGTGTGATTTGTTGCATCTTTCTCTCTACTTGAAACCCAACAACTACAACTGCTTTTCATCTGGGAATTATGGACAAAATGTATTACAGCATTCCTGCTTTGCTGGCTATTCTCGAGCCCTTTCTGCTTATACTTGCACATCCTTTATTCAAACAGCAGTGCTGTACAGTGCTGTGTGTGAAACAGCTAGAGGAGGCTGAGCAGGCAATTTTGATCACAGAGGATGACGTTTTTGTTCTGTTGGGCAACCTCGTTTGGTGTTTATTTCTTCAGTCCATTAGAAGTATCTTTTACCACCATAGACTAAACAACATAAAAATTCTCATTCATCCACCATTGTCCCCTTTAAAAATTTCCAGATTGAACTGCTCATCTGCTTCAGATATTAGACTCAACTTTAAAATACGCTGTTTTTGATTTTGTGATAGTAACCAAATGCAGACGTGGTGCTGTAGGTAAATTCTGTCACGCCATTCATCTCCTGTGCCCCTTTTTCATTGCAGTCTCCTGTGTCGTTCTTATCTTTCTAATCTAGTCTACATTTGGGCATATATGGTGTGTTTTTTTTCCACAAGGAAAAACTTTATAAGCATGTCTGGGTGAAAACATTAGTGACACGCAAATATCTGAGCAAAAGGCTCTTCAACCTGCCCAATCTGTCTCTTAATTTAAGTTGTAAGAAGTGCCAGTGCATGTGGATTCACCTCTCGCTTGTATTGCAAATCATTCTTTATTCAGTTTGGTGGAATAGACAGATTATCTCCATGCCTGTGATTAGGGCTCATCTTTACAAAACAAGACCGTATTTGGTGCAGCGCTCTGGATTCCTCACACAGGAGGACACTGTCTCTGTGCCCTTTTGAAGCCACACTTTGCAGAGTTACACAAAATCACACCTGAGTGTACCTGCTCCAGTACCAACACTGCTTCTTCTGTTAACGACCTTGTTAAAGGGCAAGTCAGGGCAGTAATGAGGACAAGGCAAAGGTTGATACTTCACTTTTAGACCCCAATTATCAAGCTGGTCCAGCGCTTGCACAACCACGTCACAGGTTACTGCTTCCCTAACCAACTGCTGAGGTGTATTAGGCAGAGAAAACACTGTTCTCTTCAATAAAAGTGTTTCATTATCGTCTGCCTCCCTTTGCTTGATGTCTTGGACGTCGTACTGTACAGTGAAGCATTGCAGTGAGTCTAATTCCTCTTGCAGCCTTTACTGTAGGTGGCTTCTGCTGTCAGTGGCTGCAGGAAGCTGTTATATAACGATTCACGCAGGTCAGATGCACAGTGGGGACTGGTGCCAAGAAAAGAGCAGAGACTGTCATGGAGATTAAAAACAACTACAGAAGGTTCACTGTTGATAGAGCTGCTTAGCTTGTTCAATTATGTGTTACTGAACACTCAATCCTGATCCTTGCACTTGCTTTACAACAATTTAATGAATCTATCTTTGAAATATGTCTTTCTTTAGATACTCTTGTATTATAGTAGTGTGTGCTACACAACAAATACACCATCACCGTCTGCACATACACAACTGATGAGGAATTCAATAGCCTTGAATTAAATACATAAATTCAACAGTATTTAGCTACAAGTTGTTCAGAAACGCTGCATCTTCTTAGGGAGTGATCGAAATTTATCAAAAAATAAACACATATTGAATAATTTGTACAATTTGCCCAAATTCAGTTTGTCAGATTGGATGATTAGTGTCCATTCAGCAAAATGGTGTGAGCAATAAGAACTGTTCTGTACTGTCCAACCAGGACACAATGTAAGCGCTTAAAAGTATCTTTCCTGCTGATGTTAGTGGAATAAAGTGTGAATGAGTGAATGGCTCCCATCTATTCACTAATAACAATATAGTGAGGCCACTTACTGCCGTCTGATACAGCAAAAGAGGAAAGAGCCAGCATGTTCCCCCCTCTGCAGATACTCTACTGTTGAATTAAATTTGAGTTCATAACTTTATAACACTCAATAACCCAACAATGAGTGTATTTGTCAACTGCATCGCACCTTGATATGCAGTGACCTAGTTCTTGTCTGATGCTAATAATACGCAGCATAAACAATAACAAAATAGAACAAAAGTAAGAACACAAATAAAGAAACGTGCATACCTTTATATTTCCGAAGACTCCGCGTGAAATATGATCAGATTGATGTGGGTTTTCTTATGAAGCATCGAGGAGGTAGGAGAGCTGTATGCCTAATCTGTTGCAGCCAATCCAATAATCTAATTTATCTGGATTCTGTTGTGCTGTAGGCAGCCTCCACATGGCGGACAGCACTGACAGCATATCGCTCTGAGATTCAAACATCTGCGTGCTCCAGCTCTCCACTTCCATGTTGGAATCTCGGCGACGGCGCTTGGAGACGCGCCGGAGCTCAGATGGATGTCAGAGTGTTTTTTTATCCATCAACTGTGGAAACGAATGAACCATCGTAACGTCCTGGTTCAGTTTGCGGATGTGAAGGGCTGCCCCCTGCTGCTATGTGACGCAAGACAAAATACAACTTCTGTATTCAGCATAAAGTAGCAAATAAAGACGCACACACACACACACACACACACACACACACACACACACACACACACACACACACACACACACACACACACACACACATATATAGTAATATATAGTTTTATTACCAGTGGTATAAAAAGCACACTAACTGAATTGTGAATAAATTGATTTTTTTTTTTTTTTAAATATATTACAAATTACAGCGAATAAGTGTTAAGAATTGTCCACTAATACCTAAATACGTTCTTATAATAACATATATACACCGTTTCGGTGGTATACCCACCGCTTTTGTTTCAATAAATTGTTTGAGATGACGAAATTACCATTGCATGCCTCTAGTTAAATGCCCTACTTTCATGATATAATATCACTGTAGCATGAACCTTTTCCATGTTCCATAAAATTTACCCAAAAGTTGAATATCCCTGACTTTTTGTGAACGGTGTATATATATTAAGAAAGATTTCTTAATATTGCATTTTAGATATTAGATTAGATTGCAGCAGATTACAAATTAGCTGAACCAAGGGAGCTTACATTTCTATTATTCACATCAAGAAAGCGAAAGTCTCAAGCCTCAGTGGAGTCATACAAAGGCTGCTCACACTGGAGTTATACATTTGATCCATTTATTCCAAATTTGGAAGAATTTGTCCTTTTGAATCCTAAAAGAATGGACCACAGCCTCCTGCCAGAGGGGAGTGATTCAAAGAGTTTGTGTCTGGGGTTGGAGGGATCAGCCACAATCTTTCCTGCATGCCTCAGAGGCCTGGAGGCGTACAGGTCCTGAAGAGACGGAAGAGTGCAGCCAATCACCTTCTGTGTGGAGTGAATGACACGCTGCAGTCTACCCTTGTCCTTGGCAGTGGCAGCAGTTTTCTAGATGGTGGTAAAGGAGGTGGGGATTGACTCAGTGATGGAGGTGTAGAAGTGCACTAACATTGTCTTGGTTGACAGGCTGAATTTTTAAGCTGCAGCATGAAGTTCATCCTCTGCTGTGCTTTCTTGATGAGTCCTCCCTCCACTTGAGGTCCTGGGAGATGATGGTTCCCAGGAAGTGGACAGACTCCACAGTGCTGATTAGGCAGTCGAACAGGATGATGGGGCAGGCTAATGACAGTATAAAGAATAGACAGAGCCTGAGTGACCTAGGTTTCCAAAGCGCTTTCTTGAAGCTGAACATATGTGCCACTGGCCGCTACTGTTGGCCTGGGTGCTCTAATAATTCATCTGTAATGGCACGTTACTGTCAATCAAGACGTCAACTTCGAGCGGTAATGTTTTTAATGCAGTGTGTACATGTGTATTACCTAATGAGCTTAGATGTGGCCAAAGTTTATGGGATGTAACAGTTACAGTTCTTTCATTCTTTCTTTGGAGGATCTGATCTCCATCACAGCCACAACCGGGTCAAGTAAAACACTGCCCCTTAAAAACTTATTTAACAATGATTTGAATGCTTGGAAAAGTTCATTCCAGTGCTCATTCACCAAGTTTGAAACATTCTGCACATTGTCATTATTTTGAATTATAAAATATTATCCTCTCTGTTTGTGTTTTTTTCAAACAAATCTCATCAAGATACCATGTAGCTATTAATGTTCCACATTAGTAAAGATTATTCCCTCCATCTTATCAGCATCCCATTCTCCAGCATCATAAGGAGCTGGTGCTGTGGCAGTTGCCATGGCTGTGGTTGCTAGGTAACTATTTGTAAGGAGTCCAGAAGGCAGGTGCCAGTGAGGTGAGAGACAACAACAGAAATCAAGACCCAGTCAACACACCCACAGAGCCAATTAGCCTATAATTTAGGTCTCCCTCCTAATGAAGGAAAGGGACAGAAGCATTGTTGAGTCTTCAACTAGAGTAAATCAACTAAAGTGCCTCTCAATGTATTTACCCTAAGCAACTATTACATTATGTTTGCCCTGGTTTAAGGAGTATCGAGCTTTTGACTTTTAAATCATACAGATTTCAGTGACTATCATGCTCCTTCATAAGATGCCCCCACAACCATTCAAAAACAAATGATAAAAACAAAATCTTAATGTGGTCAACCCACCGGATGACCTATCAGCTAAGTTAAAATAGTTATAAGATAAGATAAGATAAGATAAGATAAGATAAGATGACTGTAATGATCCCACACTGAGGAAATTCATTTGTTACCGTAACTCATATACACAAGGTTGATGATAAATTACTCATAAGTAAGAAATATATAATAGAAAAGAGTCAAGCTGAACAAAGGCTGAATGAAGGACCAGTGGAAGTGCTCCTTTTAACATGGTGGAAAATGTAAGTAATCTAAAAAAAATACAGAACATTTCATTATTTCATTTTGAACTTTTAATTTTTAACTCCTGCTTTGTCAGACCAGAACTGAATGCCTTTCATGTTGTCATGTTTTGTCTCATATGATCCTGTGGGGAATGATATTTCATTGTCTTATTTAATAGACTAAGCCTTGTTAACTTTCCTACAGGCTTCACAGTGTGCATATAAAGATCAGATGGATGTATTATAATAATAATAATTAAGTCTTTAAAGGAGGGGCTATAAAATGTTCTGTTAAATGATTGGCTGTCAGGGCAAGATACTACCACGTGGGCGCAAGAGTAAGCCAATGGGAGCTATCGGAGGCGTGGTTAACGAAGAGTCGCGACCATCCAGCCATCATGCTAGCCGAAGAAGTCCTGTGTAACTAGCTTTGCTAACTCATGCAATGACAACTCGGGTTAGTTTTTCTGAGCGTTGTGTCGTTTTTTCATGGACACCGGGATCTACAATGGAAACAACAAGTTGTGTGTGAAGGTTGTTGTTTTCTTTACCAAGAAAACCCAGTAGGACAGCTGTATCGGTTAACTAGCCAGGAAGCTAACGCGGCTAACCGTAACGTACTCACATTGCCTGTCGTCTCCAGCAGCACAGACAGCAAGTCCACAAGGCGGCGTTTCGACGTTGGAGATTTCTAACATTATCATGGAGAAGGTATTTATCCCAGATACGCCAGACTTGTAACGTTAGCCTGAGCGGCACTAAAGCTGTCAAAGGGTACTACCAAGCCAGCTAACTGTGGGTAACAGATAGCTGCTAGCCGCACCTGCTTCTCCTGTCGGCATTCATTCACCCACCAAGGCCAAGCCGGCATCGTTTTTGTGCTCTGAGCTGCTCAGCTCTGACTCGCTCATTTGAAACCATTCGCTGTGCACTATCCGATATCATCACCTCCAGTTGGGAGGTTACTGGGGACGTTACGGGGAGAGTAGCAGGCCCGTGTAGCGTGCATGGGCTGCTAAGGTGAAGATGAAGATGAGGGAACGCCCAGCACTGACTCGGTGACTGCTACCCCGAGTCTACAGTCACACCTCGTCGGTGTCTTTCGCCACCCTCCTCCACCTGTCTGAATTAGGAAACTCTTTACACATTCACTGATGTCGGCCAATAATTTGTGCTGTTGTTACGAAATGCCACAGGTGAATGAGTCTGTTTGCTAAAAGTAGGGGCTCTGTGGAGGGCAGATAGACGAATGACTTGAGGCTCGCAGTATTTAGGGCCAGATTAAATGTATGGTGAAAGAGAAGACATTGATCAAACCAGATCTGTGGGGTATACTCATCACCTCACCCTCTTTCCACAGGCTGATTTCTTGAAAGGACTTCCTGTCTACAATAAGAGCAACTTTAGCAGGTTTCATGCAGATTCTGTTTGTAAAGCATCTGTAAGTACACGATAATAATGTGTGTCTTCTCTGTCATTAATCATACTGAATATTTGCTGTGGATGTTTCAAATATTTGCTCATACACAAGACAAATGAAATACAAAACAAAAATGCTCTGATTTATGTCCTCTTTCTGTCCTGTTTTACAGAATAGGAGGCCCTCTGTGTACCTTCCAACACGTGAATACCCCTCTGAACAGAGTAAGTACCAAACTCACAGCTCAGAGTTGAAGGTCAAAACTGTGGGAGAAAATGTTAGACAGTACATATTACAGAAATGAACAATTAGGAAGTATTAACAGATGGTGTTGTTGTAGTTTTTTACTGATGTGTTTTTTACTAAATGTGTGTTTTGCAAGGATAAGCTGGTGTAGCTTTGTGGAGGCTGTGCTCTAAACTGTTGAACTGTAAATATAATTTGTTAGTAATATGCTGACTGTGTTTGCTTTACAGTTATTGTAACAGAGAAGACCAACATTCTCCTGCGTTACCTCCATCAGCAGTGGGACAAAAAGGTGAGCATGTAAATAAATATACACAAACCTTTTCTCTGTCAGTCATTTTCCGAGTCTTCGATACCTGGATTGTGATTGCGATGTGGGATTTTACTGACTGCTGTATACGTCTTTGTGTCACACAGAATGCAGCAAAGAAAAGGGAACAGGAACAGGGTGAGGGTGACAGCCCAGCGCCCCCAAGGAAGATCGCCAGGACAGATAGCCAAGAGATGAATGAGGACTCATAAGTGTTGTGTTTGTGTGTGTGAGTATGTGTGTGTGTGTTTGCATATACAGGGTATAGCCAGTATGAACTAACAAAACAAAGGATAATCCCTCCCAAGACTTCTGGCCATTCTGCACAATGGCAGGGCAGGATGACTTTCCTGGTATGAAATTAAGAGTCACCCATAAAGAATTAAGGAAATTCCTGTCAACAAAGCTGCCGTTTATGGTTTTAAAGACTGTGTATGTGAAAATTATGTAACCAGAAAAGATGGACACTGACAGAGCAGAGACATTGTCAGGGAGGAAACTTTATACAAATGTTTATTTTATTTATGTTGGCTATTCCCTGTGTGGTAAATGTGAATCTGTTTGTATGCATGCTGAGCTGTGAGTGTGTATTGTGTGGTGTGTTGTACCGTATGTGTGAGGTGAATGGATAGTTGAAAAAGTATCAGAGTAGATTTAAGATCAGAGATGGACTTGACAGATAAAGTCAGACACTACCCTTAAAAGCTCTCCTGGTACATGACTTGTGTAGCAGTCTGTCACCTGGAGAGACTGTCCTGATTTGTGCAGAGATAACGTTTTGTTACTGTTTTAATTTTATTATAACTATTATTGTTTACGTATGGCAATGAGCTTCCTGCCAGCCACAGTGCCCACCCTCTCAGTTTCACTGCCCACTCTGCAAACCACATGGGGGCATTGCGACATTTCTCCACACTGTTTGAATCAACAGAACCAAGAATGCACTGTGAAGAACAGCACAAAGTAGAAGCAACTCTTCCAGAATCCCCCTTAGATGTGTGTTTATGGTGAATATGCATATCTTCATCCTATTCTGGAACTTGTGCTTGTAAGATAAATGTTGTGTTGGTGTTTCTGAGAAATATTTTTACATCTAGCACCGCCTTCTGGCTAAATCGGGGCAAGCAGCGTTTTCTCTGTTCTTTTATCAGAGGACGTAAAAAAGAAAGCGACTGAAGAAGCTGAGCTTAAATATGGAGATGTAAATTGTAACGTCGAGCTTTCAGTTGCACAACAAGGTGACAGCACAGACGGTGAAGAAAAATATGTATAGAAATGTCTGGAAAAGGGAAAAAAAGAATACAGTATGATGTGTGTAAATAATTGCCAGTACCACAATTAGTTTATCAAATGGAGTATCTTTGTCTGCCTTTTTGTAAAATAATACATGCCCGTGGATACGATAGTGAGAAAGTAAAGAGCCCAGTGGATGTTACCTTGCCTTGCATGTTGATGGCTGGGTATTATATTCCTGGAGCAGAAATAAAACTTAAAGGGTTGTTGGACTTTTCTGGCATCATCTTGTGTGACTGTGGAAGGTATTAGCCTATAGGCCTTACAAAATGTCATCATGGTTCGGACCCTTTTGCTCCCCCAGCTCAGGGCCTGGGACAGCTGTATTTGTTTGCCCGGCCTTTGTGACAGCCCTGGATGGTTTTTGTCTGAGAGCTGGCTTAAGTGAACACAGGGGGCTTTTAAAGGGGTGTTATATTTTCAGCCATAGAATGCACAATAAGCATGCACAGCAAAGTGCAGTTGCCATCCTGCCTTGTTCCTGAGATTCAGTTTGTATTAGTGTTCTATGCTGTACAACATTGAATAAAGTTTTTTTTTTTTTTTTTGTAATGTTCTTATCACTGCCCAGCAGTCACATCGAAGCCTCCTGTCCTTTTTCAGTCAATGCTGCAATGTGGGTTGACAGTGTGGTCAGTCATTTCCCTACCTACGGTGTAAATATTGTCTGTTTCTGAAGTGTAAAACCACATTATGCTTCTGCTCAGATAGACTGTTCTACAACACCCTAAGCCTTGCCCCATCTCATGTGTGTTAGGTCAGATATGTTCTTTTTAGCTTTGCTGAAATAAAACTGGATTGAAACTGGGTGTTTGTCATGTGGTACTTTAAATAGATGATTCCAAGTCTCAATATTGAAATCGACGTGTGAGTGAGGAAGAAAACGTGCAGTCGTGATTTTGCAGGAACAAGTTGGTCACAACACATGAAATGCATTTGAAATAGTTTTATTAACTATTTTTCAGGTCTTACAAAAATATGACAAAATAAATTAAAAGAAATAAATAATCCCATTTCCCAGTATTTCTCTTTAAAAGATCTTTTTTGTACAGTGGTACATTGGAAGAGCATATGATGTTCAGTAAGTGAGGCTTCCATGAAGATGTCTTATCTTAAACTCTGAGGTTAGAGTCAGATTGTAGCCGTGGTGAGAATCTCACCTGTTCAAGTCCACTCTTAAAATCCAGGAGTACGTTTACTAAATTCAGTCCTGCCCTACTGGTTTCCCCTTAGACTGATGGTGCTTGTAAAGTCTAGATAAGCCCAAATCCTTTAAAGAACCGCTGTAGCTTTGATAGTGAATTACAGATTGCTGATGTGTCTCAGCTGTCTGAGCTGCTGTCCTCATGCGAGGGACGCCTGTGCTTGGCCCAAGAAAACAGTGATGGCGCTGTCTCTGGCATGGGGGTGCCTCTTGATGAAGCTTTCGATGATGACCCAAAACTGTTCAAGGTTTGTTAATTTTCAACCAACACTTATTTAAAAAGACCCACATGCAGAATTTGTTGCTGCTGCCAAGAGTGCAAGGATGAAAGAAGTGGTAAGTTGGTTAATGCTATCAATTTCTATTATATGAAGTAAGTTTTCCCTGAATAAGGAGGAACTACATAACCATACATGACCTAAACTCCACTGTGATGCCCTTGCCTCTGCCTTCTCACTTGACTAATCTGCTTGGAAACTAACTTGCTAAACAAACTTTCACAGACTTTCAAATGACGGTATCTATTGCATCACGGTGTCACACATCCCTGAAATCCAAATGCTGCGACAATAAAAAGGTTTTGATGAGACTATTCTCATCTACGCTTACCATCCTGATCTCTATCATGTGTCCCTTTAACAACGACCAGCCTGAGAGACTGATACACATATTAAATTTCTCTCAGCCTTGCACCTCTCACTTTACATTTATAATGAACAATGATTTCCAAATATAAAAAAAGGACATACTGTAGATTGACGGTAAAATGACACGGTGACCACACACATTGACATCCTGTCTATTTCCTTATTGCATTTAATGTCACAAAGATCTTTTTGTCTGTCTGCGGAAGTACATTTTTTGTGTTTTCTTTAGGCATGTGACTGAAAGATGGACTTTAAAGGTGTAACAGACACATGAAAACAGCCACAAAATATTAAAAAAAAAACAACTTTTTGAATCTCAATGTCATCATCACTCCGAGACTAGGCAGATTCTGAAGGCGCACAGCGATAGATGGATGAGATTATTGTTTTAACTGTGAGTCAGGGGAGATTCCTCACGTTAAACATGAGACGGGAGGGAGCTGAGAAGAGAGCTGAGGGTGAAAATTGAGGGGGACACAAAGAAAAGATGAATGGAGTCTGGCTGTGGGATGATGCAGTAAGATGAGTGCTGCGGAGGAGGAGGAGTTCATATAGACTTATAGTCTCCTCCAACTCAGTGTTATTGCCAAAATCATTGCCAAAGGTGATGGTGTAGAAATGCATAGTTAATGTTTCTGTCTCTGCGATGGCCTGTAAGACTTTTCTCACTGCGTACCTCAAATGTCACCATAATACAATTTCCTCTCAAAGTGCTCAAACACTTGACACTGACACTCTCATTTCACTGCCTCTACTGTATGCCGATGACTAGACACCCATGACACCGAATCAAGCGGGTCAAGAACATTTTGCTATGCAAATAAACTCTGGCACCACCTTCTGGAGACCTCACAGAAGTGAAACACCGTTAAATGGTACAGTATATGATGGGCTTGCTTACTTGAGTAACAAAATGTACACCCTAAACAGTGTTGATGGGTCAACAGTATATTCCGAAAAATACCGCTTTGGTTAAAAAAGGAAATTCCCCTCATCAGTACTGCAATAAAACAATGCAGCAAATGGTGCGTATAAAAGAGACATGGAGCTCAACATAAATAAGAGCAACTATTTAAAAAAGAATATTTAGGAAATCCCATAGTCGCTGAGAGCAGGGGTGGGTGAGTGAGATAGCACGTACTGTGTGACAGGAGGAAATCAAAACGATCCAGCTTTTGCATAATGTTATGAGGCAGGCTGGTGTCGGTCCTCTCTCCTGCAGAGGGAGAGATGTTTCTATGCCGGGCGTAGGGGTTTAGTGCAAATGTTACTTCTTCAGCTTTGCGCTCGTTTGCCAAGTCTGGTTCGAGTGTGTGGAATGGAGCACCATCTGTGTTTACAAGGTGCTCTACGGGCTTGGATGGAGAACAGCACACAACAGGCTTCCATGCTCCATTTTCTTAAAACCACCTTCGTCTACTTCTGTTTTCCTTTTTCTTGTTTTTTCTCTTCCGCTTGCTCTCTTGGGAAAAATACTGGTGTGACAGCTCGACTTCCTAAGCTCTTTACTTCCCTTTTCAAACAAATCTGCAACTGTCACAGGATGGGAAGGAGGGTACAAAGCTCAGACATCACCTCTGCTTTAAAAATAAAGCTGGTGATGTATAAGGGATGCTTTTTTAAAGGGAGGGTTTTGTGTGATGATTGATAAGAATAATTAAAACACTGATTGATATTGCTTTTTCATTTTTTCACTTTGATATAAAAGCAAAGGGCCCAAGAATTCCTCACAGTTAAAAATGAGACAATCTCTAATGATCACTTGTGTTGTGACAGCTAAAAACACTCTCTGTAGTTATTCCATGTACAATCTGTGATCCGTTCATACCACTGTATACGTTTTTTTAAAATCTTTTTCCTCCACAACAGGCTGCTGTGTCCGAGCGGGAGGCCAACGAGATGCTTACAATTTATGACTAGAAGAACTCAAGAAACACAGCTCTGCTTTAAAGGCTTAAAAATATAAGAAACGCAGCTCATGCATTTCTTCATGTATTGCAGACAAGGAAGGATTTGTATGCTTGTGTGTAAGGGGTGCGTGTGTGTGTGTTTGTGTGTGTGTGTGTGTTTTATTTTTTTTATTCGTCATGATAGGAGGGCTTACGTCTTTCTTATAAAGACCTGTTTTTGTCTCTCAGCAAAAAAGCAAACCAAACCAAAAGTCATTTCTCATCTGTTTCAGCTTTCCCCCCTTTCTGCTTCAAGTACCTCTACACATAGCCTGTGACAACACAGAAGGTAGGTCAGGCCTTTCCTCACAGTAAACATCAGTTCTTCAGTTGAGATGTAACCAAAGACAAGTTTATTCTCTATGGAGCTACTAGACTTTAGAGCCGGCCGGGTCCAAGTCTGTTGAATGTCCATTCTCTGACCCTTCCCCTCCAGGCGAGGGAATCTCGTCAGGAACGCCGTTCAAGTCAGACCTGGATGGTTGTCTCTCTGACGCCTGCGATGATGATCCTTCCCCGGATCTGGGCATCGCAGCCCCGTTCACACACGTCCCCCCCTCAGATTTCCCAAAATTAAACAGTTTCCCAGGGTTGAAGGCTTTGCTGGGTGACTGAGAACGCTCCTGAGAGCTGCTACCTGATGATGAAGATGACGATGATGAAGATGTCGCTGTGGTGTTAGCGCCTGTGGTGGCTGCCGCAGAAGCCGCAGCACCTTCCTTCTTATTCTCAGGTGACTTGAGGAATTTGAAGCTAAGGAACCCGGGCAGCTTTGGCTCACTTCCAGTGGGTGACTGAGGGGAGCGGGCACCAGAGGAGAACTTACTCTGCAGTGGGATGATCTGTTTCAGCTTCATCACGTTATTGTTGGCTAACAGAGAGCTGGGCCTTTTAGGCTTGTCCGACCCACTGCCCCCTCCGCCTCCACCCCCTGGACGTGATTTGCTGCTGTGACTTTTGTCGTGGTGGTGATCCCCAGAGGAGTCGCCCTTGCTGTCGTCCCGCTCTCTTTCCCTACGGGCCATATGCTCCGCCTGCCTCTGCCTCTCCTCCTCCTCCCTCTTCCTCCTCTGCAGCTGCTGGTAATGCTGCTGCGCCTGCCGCTCATGCTTCTGCAGAGGAAGGGAAACAATGTATTTATTAGAATCAGCACTAAGCCAGCTAACCATTACATTACTGCAGTGCTATCAGTATAACAAATCCCTTACTAAGAGTCCTGCATTACTACTACTACTACTACTATAGTACTACTTTGTTCTACAAATTGAGTTTCTGGAAAGCATCACTGATAAAATATTATCACAAGTTTAAAACAAGCTAATTATCTCCAAAAAGAGGGATGCTGTGCCGCAGTTTGTTTGCAGCAAAACAGTTTGGCTCCTCTGATGGCTACTGCTACAGATTTTTATTATATTACAGTACTCTGCAGATAATGAGGTAGTCTTTTAAGGGCTTGTTCAAACTGCCTGTGTAGTTCTTGAACGTAAACTTCATCCATCTCTTTGCAACTTTGTTCTCATATTGTTTCACTTACCTTGAAGGCCTCCCTGCGCTGATAATCCAGTTTAGCCATCTCCTCTCGGACCCATGTAGGAATGTCAGGGATGGCTACATGGATGACGTATTTCAGGAGGATGGCAAAGTGCTGCAGGTGGGCAAGCAGATAGACAAAGGACAGATGGGATGAACAAACCAAAAAAAAAAAAAAAGAATTAAATCAAAGTATAATCCCAGTCTGATATACTGAGGGGCGCAGTGCTTTAGAATACTCTTTAATGCTATGTTACGTGAACTAATTCTTGCCCAACATTATTTGGGCCGTGAAATTCTCCTCCTGATAGGCTTGACTTCTTTATCAGGCCAAGACAGAGCTGCAGGCTGTTTACCTTTTTCCAAATATAGACAGGCACAGAGTGCAGAGCTAAATATCTAAATATGTTACAACTAAGAGGAGAAACATGGGAAGAGCTTTAATCCATCTGGTCATGCTTTTCAAAAAGATTGGCACGTGGACGCTCAGTTTAAACAGCATTATGTTGTGCTTCTTTCAGTCACTTAGATGGAAGAAGAGAAAGTTGTTGCATTTTTGGTTGGTTTTCTGGATGAAGATGACACCACAAGTATGTAACATGAAATATTGTACTGACATATATTCCTCTAAACAAGTTTTTACATCAAGTATCACAGAGAAATCTGTGACATGTTTCCGTGTGAGGTTTTTCTTCCTCAACTATAAATCCGGAGTCTCTGCAGGTAAAGACATACACACAGTAGTAAACGTCTTTGCAGCCTAAATACCTGGCACATTTTCTGATTACCACACATTTTGTGCTGGGTCACAAAATGCTTGTGCCCTCAGAAAAAGTTTGAAAAAGCACTGCTCTAAGCATTTCAGGTGGACAAGCAGGAACGAGCTGTGGTACCTCGAGGATGACGATGGAAATGATGGCCATCTCAGGGCTGAGCCACGGGAAGAGACGCTGGAGCTGGCCACACTGACCAATCAGGTAACAATTCACTATGATGGCAATCAGGCCCATGGCTTCCATTGCAGTCTGTGAAGATGAAAAAAACGTAATTGTTTCTTAGCTAGCTACTTCAGAATCATGTTAAGTTCAGTTCTGTTCAGTTATTCCAACCACTGGAAGTTGGGCAACTTAGTATTTTGTGTAGATTGCTACACAGTTAAATTTACATGATCGTTGACTTTCAAAATAGAAATAAATCCAGGGTTCGTTACATATGACAGCGTTAGTATAACTGTTTCAAAGGGACAGTATGTAGGATTTAGTGGCATCTTGTGGTGTAGTTGCTGATTGCAACCCAGTCGCCTCACCCCCTCTTTCCAAGGGAGAAAGAAAAACAACAGTGGCTGTGAAAAACACAGAAAGCCAGAAAGTCTTATTTAACTTGTCCATTCTGGGCTTCTTTAAAAACAAAGAGGTTCAACATGGCAAACAAATTAACAAACCTTGAACATTTTTAGGTAATTATATACAAATGAAAACATAGCCATAGTAGATACAGTCCTTCAAATCTTACGCAATAGACCTTTAATTGTCCATGTCTTTGGGAGACAGCAAGTTTATAACCAAGGCAGAAAGACCTCAGCCTGCGTTAACTTAAGTGTATTTATTTCTGACCTGCCACTGGCCGATGCTCTCCACCCTGATTCCAAAGGGCCTCTGCAGACCGGTGCAGAGCTTAAAGGCATCACTGCGAATCTCAATGATGTTGTTGATGAGAGCGCACATGGCAGCCAGAGGGAAGGCCGAGGAGAAGAGCACCACGTAGCCAAACTGGACAAACATCTCTTGGTAGTCCTGGAAGGTGTCCTGAGAGAGAGGCAAAATGGACCATTTAAACACAGCTGTACCAAGTAAGCACAGCCTGAATGCTGCTATTTGACAGCTAAAAGGCAAGACTGCATTCCTGGAGACCAAATGTTGTTGTTTATTTTGTTTAGTTGTCATACAGTCATGTATGCCCTTTTAGAATATAAGCCAGCGTTATTCACATCATGCTCAGGACACATGTGGGGCGTCATGTGGCTGTAAAGAGTTTCTCTTGGACTCATGTTGCAGTGTTACTCTCACACATGTATGAAACCTGAGTATGCAGAGATTCATAGTCTAGTATTGTTTATGTTTACTGTAATGTTTTACAGTAAAGTTAGCTATTTTCTGTCTATTCTAAATTACACTCAATTGAAATAATGATCAAATTAATGACTAATTAAAACTAAACTGTTAAACCTCACTAGGAACTTCTGAAAGAGAAATTTTATCCTGAAATTTATTCTGGTGCATGAGTTTATTATGACTTTTGGTAATGATAAAATACTGCTCATACCATCATAGAGATTTAGGAAAGAAGAATTATGCCAACAGTTACATCAGTCGGGGCAAGAAGAAGAAGTCACCTACAGCTTTCTAGTAATTTAAATGTAACAAGTCATCTCAAATACATTTTTTGAATCTGCTAATAATTAAATACAGAAAGTAGTCCCCTAGAAATCCCTCTAAGTATTGCAATGAGCGGATCCACTTCCTAATCAACCTAGTCAGTTGACTTATCTGCCATAATCATATATTCAGTCAGGTTTTTTTTTTGCCTGAGTTCATGTTCCCAAAATGTACATTTGAAGGTTTTGAAGGATGCAAATATTCATTCTTCTAAAACCCTGTGCAGAGCTTACAGACTAAATTTAGTACTCAGTCAGTCTTACAGCATAGGTCTGCATGCAGCTCTCCATCTCAGCTTGAGTGAGTGTGTTGCTCTCTCTCTCCTCAGGGGGATCCATCCACGATTCCCTTTTTGTCTTCGGCTCAGGTCTCTCTACGCTCCTGCCTCTTCTTCTGTGTCGCAGTGATGTGCTGCTCTCAGACCCAGAAGGTAGCGGGGCAGCGCTGGCGGCAGCAGCAGCAGCGGCGGCTGCTGCAGCGACGGCGGCACCGGCAGCAGCATTAATTCCCTCAACCACACCAGTCCCTCCCCCACCTGACTCCTTCACATCATGGATGCCATTATCATCGTCATCGTCACACATTTCAAATACAGAAGCAGGGTCCATTCCCTTTTCCACCATTGTGGGGCTCCCCTCCTCCAGGAAACTGTTGTCCATGAGGGGCCCACTGCAGGCTGGCCTTCTGTCCACCTTAACAACAACAACAACAACAATGCAGATTAGCAATACAAAAAAAACACTATTACTACCAATAAAAACTGTTACTACTGTATATTTACATAAAACCTTTCTTAAAATAAGCGCTACAACATAAGCATATTAACACCTCATTAATGTTTTCTTATACCTTCTCTATGAAGCTGACTTTCCTCAGCTTCAAACCACAGTCGATCAGACTTTCTTCCTCTGTCTCTCCTTCGCTGAACCTCCCGCTGTCAGCCTCGTCCCTCTCACCTCCCTCCTCCTCATCAGGCACCCCACATCCCCCGTTCAAACACTTCTTCTCCCTGAGAGAAGTTGAACGGACAGATAGACATCAGACAAAATGTGTGTGTTGACCACTCACAGTGGTGTTCTGCTTATTTCCCCAGTGACCGAAGGGCATGAATCATAACCGCATGCAGAGTGCAGACAGTGGCAGATGAAGTGGCTTTGAATTATGGTGACTAATACTTTGAGTGCTGGTGTGAATAACATTGTTCATCACAATGATCTTATGAGAAAGTGCATCGAATTGCATTAGTAAACAATTCATTTAAACTATTTTTATCATCAGAAACGATCTTGTATATGTACTGCATTTATTATCTGAATGAGAGTTTAAATAATGGGTCTGACCTTCTTTCTGACGGCCCCAAGCCAGGCCTGGTGCCCCTCAGTCCAGGTCCTGGCATGGTCTGGTCAGTGGGAGAAGCCTGGGCTTTTCCAGCTGCCAGTCGGGCATATTTTAGCAGCACTGAGAGCAGCAGGTCCCACACAGCTCGCAGTGTGAGCTCGCCCAGCTTGTGGCGCTCATACAGATAAGGCTGCAGCACCTCCTTCACGTTTTGAAGGAACTGGCGTATGATGAGCAGAGTGGCCAGCATCTGATAAGGGCAGAGAGAAACAGTCACAAAACATGAGCTGCCATGCTTAGAGATATAGCTGCGAGTATGTCTAACTAATCCGAGCATTTGGAAGAAACATTTCCCTGGAAGAAGGCTAACAGCTCAGGATGCAAGGGGATGGAAAGAAACAAGACCAGCAGGACAGAAGAGAGGACATAATAACAGGCTGACAGAGCGGTAAGACACGCCCTTATTGAACAAATGCAACAAATCAATCAAAACAGATTTATGTATACAGATTTTGTCCAGAAGCAATTCATATAAATCAAAAAAAAAAAAACTGCTGCTGAACGTTTCCCTATACATTAGCTGATTGGTGGCGTGTCCATAAGTGCAACAAGAGAGAGCAGTACAGCTCTCATTTCTGCACAATGAGATGAGATCCATTGTGGATGTGCTCTTTAAGACCACTGAAACAACATTTCAGCTGCATATGATGCATTAAAGCCAATGATTGATGAATATGGACACACAAGGCCATTCAGTGATACTCATATCTTTCCGAGCAAATGCAAGTAACACAACGGCAAATACAAATATGCCTACAACTTGAAGGATTATTCAGGTTTATCACAGTTTGAGTCCATTTTGTGGTTTCATTACTTTTTGTAATAACAGTGTACTCAAGATAATTACAGAGACCTGAGATCACAACAAAGTCTGACAGAGCAAACCCGCGTGATGTAAATATGGCAAGTAAAATATTGAAGTAAAAACTGATATAAATGTTGGCCAAAACCATGAAAATAGAACCCAAGATTTAATAAACCCGAATGATCTTTTAACATTCAAAAAGTAGCAGTGAGTATGTCGTCAGCCCTGCACCCAGAGGAGATACATACTATGAAATGCAGCAACACAAATCTCACTGTACATTATTGCCTTTAATCTAAAAGTAATTGTTTCCAAGTCAAATAATGCTGACGCACAATATGCTATAGCTGCAAGCTACAGCACAGAGTGCAAACACAAAAACTGCAATAAATTCCTGGCGAAGACTTGAACAGAATGCTATTTTGAGTCAGTGATGGGAGACCTCGGAAATGGAGAAAAAGGAGATACTGTTCTCCCACGGCTACCTACCGGAACAGTCAGCATAGATACATCGGAGTCAGACAGTGGCAGAATCAGACTGACAATACCAGATGGTTTTCATTTAGTTTTTCAATGTTTTAGCCAGGTTTTTCTTACCTTTGGGTCAGCCACTGGTGTCTATTAATTTCACTGCAGTATCTCACTGAGAAAAATCATGCCTGCCTATATGTTATTTCACTCTTGTGCAGTAATGCAGCTATACGTGAAATGACTACCTTGGCCAAAAAAAAAAAAAAAAGTAAAAACACTGTGACAAATATTCGTAGAAGCTGGACTATTGTGTTGGTAATCAGAAATGGAAAAACTATAAAGTCAGGCGATTTTAACAGATTGTTACAAGCCCAATGAGATGGCTGAGAGTGTAAGAAAAAAGAAACTGACAGACAGAGTGAGAAATTGAGGTATGAGTGATGAGAGTTTTAACAGAAAAACAATTTACACAAACTGTGTGGAAGGAAAGGGGCCATAAAAAATCCATATCCCCATGTCAAAGAGAAAATGGTAAAAACCCACTCAACTGTCTTAACAAGGAATGATTCACAAATATGCAGGCGAGGTGGCAAGGCAGAAGGAAAATGGAAGGATGCGCTGTGAAGTTTTGATCAGTCAGAATCATAAAACACCAATCCTTTAAAACAATCAGACGTTACCCTCTAACAGCTACAATTTAAAATCTCTACTGCCTGAAACCGCTCATCATTTCTGTCTGGTGAAAGCCGTATGTTTCCAAAGCATGGAGTTTTTAAGAAGAAAAGAAAGGAAGGATTATACTTGATAACTGGCTTTTGAATCTTGAAGTTGAGGTGAGTAATGTAGTCGTTGAATATATGAAACAATTTGAAGTTTCAAGGTTTTCACCAGACAAATACAGTCAACCACTACAACGACACAATTTTACACAAAGCAGATCAGTAGTTCAAATTCATGCCGTGATCGGCACAGAGCATGCAAGGTTAACACTGAGGTGGTCAGAAATGGATCTTTGACCTCTCGCCCAGACAGCAGATGTACGGGGAGCATACTTTGGACCTGAGTAAAGCCCTGAAGAACCAGGGAACAGAGACCACAAACATCTGGACCTTGAAGAAGAGGGAAGGCAGCAGATTGACCCGGATCTGTCGCTGCAGACTCCTTAACAGAGACAACACCAGCAGCATCTTCCACAGACAGGCAATGGTGGATGTGAGGATGGATGGTTATGGAAATCAGTGCATGTAAGCAAGAGAGAGCAAACCATTTAAGGATGGGAGTTTGCAACAACGACGAGATGTTGGATGCCCATTGAATTATTCAATTTTAATCTCACTGTACATGCGTATAGTGACAATAAAAGGCATTCTATTCTATTCTAATTACCGAAGCTAATGCGTGACAGAGAAAAATGAGCTGAAAGTTTCTCACCTCTTTCAGCCGCTCCATGTCTTTGAGGTAGAATCCAATGTAAAAAAGGCTGAGATAAGAATTTACAAACTGAAACTGCAAGAGAAAGAAATCAGGTGTCATTAAGAGGAACATTTATAAATGTTTTTAAAAAAACATTTAAAATCAGCTTTTGAATCAAATTGTTTAAATATTATGTAATGAAAAGCAACTCACAAGAACCATTTTGATGATGAGATTTTTCTCATAGGCACTCTGGAGTCTATAGTTTTCTGTGGAAAAACAATATAAAACATCTCTTATTATATCTGCTGAACAACCTATAAATCAATGTAATAAACTGTAAACATTTAAACTGATTACTTATTAGAGAAAATGAGATTACTAAAGATTCACAAAGAGCAATTTTAGTAAGGATTGTCTTCTAGAAGAGATGCTCCGCTCAGAATGTGACTCTCACCCATATCATTGAGCCAGCAGGCAATTTTCCTGTACACCTCGTCACATGCGGTCACAGTGATAGCTAGCATGATTTTGGGGATGAAGCGAGCTAGCCGAGGCATCTCCTTAATCCCCATCACAAACTCCTGCAGAGACACAATCACAGCTTTTTATTCGGCACCTCAAGGAAAAAGAAAGCATCCAGGTACGGTGTAAACAGTTGTGTTTGCTCTTCCACCAGCATTTTGCTTTTTTGACACAGCCTTAAAGGAATTGTGTAACATGCTTGCTGGTACTGAGTGCAAAATTAAACAAGGACAGATGTTGGGTGAAGAGATTTGGATGCTGAGAGCTGACTGACCTGCAGCTCAAAGCAGATGAGCATGACCAGGAAGACAAAGCAGAGACAGAGGATACAGATGGGTAGGCTGACCAACCACCTGAATACACGCCTCCGCCACGGAGGATAATAGAACTCCTCACATCCTGTTATGGGACTGCAGCGCTTGACTCCCTGCAGAGAGAACAAGCATGAAAGAGCCTGAAAGAGAAGAGAAGAGAACAGAAGAAGAAGATGGAAAGAGTTTTACCCGGAACTGAGGCCGTGGTTCCTCCAAGGATTCGGCAGGCGTGTCCAGAGTTCCCCACTTGTACGCCAGCTCAGCCCCCCTCCTCTTCCACCGCTCCAGAAACAGAGTGGCCCACACCACGTTGAACAGTGCAAACACCACACAGCAGATGTCACGGCTTGTCTGAAACAAGACAAGCACAAACAAGCTGATGCTTAAGACTGTGATAGGGCGATGATCATTCCTGGGTTGGAGATTCAAGTCGTTTGATGCAACGATAGCCTCTCTCCCCACCTGATCTGACTCAGTGAGCATCCACAAGACAAAGCCGATCACAGCAGGATATAACATAGAAGTGGTGTAAAATCCCAGCCAGGCAAAATACATGGCGATCTTCACCCCAAAGTAGTCACAGATATCATCTGCAAAGTGAAAAATTACAAATTAGAAGGATAATATGATGGTGTGATTTTCTGATGTCCTGTGGTTGTAGTAGAGCGTTATCTTCATGTAAGAGTGTCTCTGTGCATTAGTATCTCGTTTTACTGACCTAAGGGCTGTTTCTCACAAACAGCCTGCACCCAAGACTTCATCAGCTGACTGAGGATCCTCTGCTCATGGAGAGGAAAGACCTGCTGGATCACACCTCGTGCACTCAGCTCAGGGACTGTGATAAAGACACATAGAATATGGCGAGTTGAAATTACTCTACACTTAAATTGTTGAGAAGCATGGATAGGGGCAGGAGTAAATATATAAAGACAAAACTATCAACTATGGTAAACCATCAAATTCATCACAAATAGCCTCTTAACATTTTAAACCAACACCAACGCCAAAACGATTATTTTATTAAGACTGACACAGAACTGCCGTCTGTTTAATAAAGACAAATACCAGAGAGTGTCTAGCAACACTGTACTGATAAAAGATGCAATTTACTGATTGGCTGGCCCTCCAGGAAGTTGATATTATGAAGAACCTCCCCATGTTTGGCACGTAGATTGTCCATCCAGTATTTAATGATGCTCTGCCTCTCCTGCAGCGAATAATCAGAAGAGAGTGTAAATTCAGGTAATAATCTTGAAAGCATATTTACTTGTACGTGTGTGTGTGTGTGTGTGTGTGTGTGTGTGTGTGTGCTTTGACACTCACCTGTGAAGTAAAGAAGCACAGTTCGCTCTCGATGTTCTCGTAGATGTAGTCCTCCTCACAGGAGAAGCTTCGCGTTCCTCCGCCAAACTCGGGCTTCACCGCTTTCCTCAGTCCCATCTCCTCAGCACCTCGCAGCAAACTGCAGGGCAACAAAGAGAAACTTAAAAAAAAACTCTGGTAGGGTTACAGAGCTTCATATGTCTCAGTGATAGTAATGGCATGGTAACTAAGTAATAGATCATCGGACGACTCACTATTCAGATCATCTTGTTGCTGTTAACAGTAACAAAATATCTCTTGTTGAAGTTGGTATGACTGCTGAATGCTGGTGCAAAATGATAAAAAAAAATTTTATAAACTTTTACACCTCAAGCCCGACAATTTAGTGTTCAAAGCTTATATTGATCAACACTGATTAATCTTTCAACATTTTCAACAACTCAAACATAAAGATTTGCTGATTTTCTCTTGTTTAGATCATTTAAATTGAATTTCTTTGGCGTTGGACTGTAAGACTTTGGATTTATCTCTGCTGCTGTGGGAAACTGAGATGACATTTTATAGAATAAATTATTTGATAATGAAATTAATCAATAATAATAATAAAAAAAAGTGTTTGTTGCAGTTGCATTTCTACTGCGTAGAAAACATTTTACTGTAAATGGCCGCATGGTGTTTAGCCAGTTTTCCAAAAGAAAAACAACAGCAAACAACAGAATTAATAGACATGGATTGTCCTTCATAGTGCTAAAGTAACCTGAATTCTCCTCTAAATGCCTTAACCTCATCACTCTCTTCTCATCTCATTTCCCATCAGCCCCTCCTTCGTCCCTCCTCCTCCTCCTCCTCCTCTCTCCAGCCACTCTGTCTCCTCTCCCCTCCTCTCTCCATCCTCCTTTCTCTCTTGCACTCCCCTTACTCTCTTCATCCTTTTATCTCCCAGAGGCTTCTTCTTTGTCACCCCCCCCTCTCTCTCTTTCATCCCATCATGCCTTTCTCCTCTCCTTCTGCCCTTCCCAGCGGCTTTGTGGTGAAATCGCAGTAATAATGCAGCACCACACCCTCTGTTGCTCCAGGCTGACAGCTCACCTCTCTCTCTCTCTCTCTCTCACATGTACATGTATATATAGTTTACACACACACTTGCCGGAGCAAAGCCCACCTAGGCTTTGCTCCGGCAAGTGTGTGTGTAAACTATGTGTGTAACATCCATCCATCATGCAGCTCCAGGCAGTTGGAGGAGCAGCACAGTGAAGTGTGTTCAGCGGCATGATGGATTATAGTAGAAATGTGAGGTGTAAGCTTCTGTATCACTGCTGAATACTGCTTAGTGTGCAGCAGCATCACAATAAAAAGATCCTCGCCTGAGAAAAGAAAGGCTGTGCCTGTTTAAACCAACTGTTTAGTAATCTAAGCCAATAACTGCAAGGCCTTTCAGAGGTGTGCAGCTCCTGCTGCTGCCAGGAATCTTAATGAGATTCACCCTTATCTTATTTAATCAAAAACTTTATCGCCTTTTGCACTTTCTCTCTCCCCACATACAAGGAGTCTTAATTTGGAGACACAGTCCAAGGGAATGTGTGGACAAAGCTAACCTTGTAAAAGAGCAGAATACTGCTGAGAGGGAGGACTATGCGTAAGGTTTATGCTAATATAGCAAATATCCATCAGATGTAATGTAGAAACTCAGCAGAACTGGATGGCATACTGTAAATTGCCCAGTCAGAGCTGAGGAATGAGTAATGGATGGCATGTCAGCTACCACGATTGGAGGAGGACTAGAGGGAGGAGGACATTTAGTGTAGATCACACCGAGTATGATAACTGCTAAAATTGTGCTTTCTGCTATGATTCTTTTCAAATCGATAAATCGGAGCCTTTCTGAAAATAGCACATACACAACAACAGCGGACCTGTGACCCCAGCTGTTTTTACCCAGTTCTACACTGGCAGTGTAGAAGGCGATGTAATTTCAGTTGATAGGATAATATACAACCAGCCTACATATGATAGCAAACACACCTAGAGCCCTCAGCTGACACTTTATATAGCTAAAGGAAGGAGAGAGAGGAGAGTTCTCACCTGTTTAGTATGAGAAGGGAATGACTATTCAAGGTGAGTTTTAGAGGACCTTCTGGGTCATTTTTTCCATCACATGAAATGTAGGTCAACCTATGTAGCAGCAGGTGTGTGTATGTGTGTGTGGGAGCGCTTCGTGTCACATGGCAATCATTTTCCTTGAGCTTCTCATTTGAAACCCACTGGCACACTTTGAGAAAGCACTCTCTCCACCCTCCTATCATGTCACCCGCTCTGTTCTTTTCTCTTTGTCTCTCTGCTTCCCTCCTTCTCTCCTTCTCTCTCCTCCTCTCTTTGCATCTGTCCCTATCGGTCTCCCTTTTTTCGTTCCTTCCGGCCATCTGTCTCCTCCTGTTCCATTCATGGGTAAAAGGTTTGGTTGAGACTTGAGGTTGTTGTTTTTTTGTTTTTTTTTCCAAGAGACCCGCTGTTGAATGCACAGTCAGCAGAGAGAGCTCAACATTTGTCTAGAGGTGAAATGCAGTATGGAACAGCGAGTGCCACTCTCATCCCTTGGATTATATTTCTCAGTATTTATACACCAAAGTCAATGCTGAGATTAATATGACCCCTGGCTCATCCTCAATTCCCCTGGGGATTTTTTTTTTCAGTACAAGAGAATACATGTGGAATCAGAGTGAATACAATCCATACTGGTTAGCCTGACTCTAACCTTCTGCAAAACCTTAAATAACCTACGGCAGTCAGTGGTGTTGATACACCAGGCATCATGGCAGTTTCACTAATGATTCACTCTGCATGAGCTAAACTGTGGTGCCTACTACAGCTGCAGCTAAATATAATATCATATTTAAACCAGCACAGAACAGCACGGATATTTTTGTCTTTAACATCCCAACTTCCAGTAGTAGCATTTAAAAATAACTGGACCTCAAACTACTAGAGGAAGCGGTGATATACTCTGTATTATTCATTTGGCTGCTGCTCATTTGCTGTCTCTGTTAAAGAAAGTTACTGATGTAGCTTCCTGCCTGTTTTCTGTCAGGGTGATTAATTCACGCAGCACCAGTTAAAACAGCAGTAACAGCACCACTGTATCTGCAGCAGGTTGTGACAGCAAAGCAAAAATTCACACACTGGGATGTCTTCAGATTCAATGTACAACAAGGTTGGTACTGGTGAGTTTATCACAGGGCGAGGTTTGACATATTACTCTCATATCTGCTTACTAAATATGACAGTACAGTCAATAGATGGTTAGCTTATCATAAGCCATAGCATAAACTAGAGATTTCTGTATGGATTAAACAAACAAGATATAACATGTTACTAAATGAGGTAAGCAGAGCCAGGCTAGCTTAAGGAGCATAAGGAATGAGCGACTAAACACCCTCCTGCACTGATGTGTTGCTAACAACAGACGACTTTTGTGAAGAGTCCTTACTTTTCATATGTAGCAGTGACGAAGAATGCGTAGACTCGTGTGTGCTTGTGATGTCGGATTTGGATGATGAGCTCTGGGATTCCCAGCCGGATGTGGTTCAGTAGCCATAGCAACGTGTGGTCATCTGTAGTGTCTGTAGCAGGAAACGGGAAACAAAAATACATTTTCAACCAGACCCACGCATCACTCTACTCGGGAGCTGTCGAGTACTCCCACGGTGTACTATTTATTCCTGAGCAGCAGCTGGAGGTTAAACGTTGTACTAACAAACACTTGAGAGTGACTCTTCTCTGCTTTCTCAGCCAGTTCAGGCCATGGCTTCATAAGAAAGTTAAGTGTGGTAACCTCATCAGCATAGCAGTCATGATCCTCAGCTGTTATCAACAGTATACCACTGTACTGATTCTTACTGTTGCAGAGAAAAGAGAACACTCTCTCCAACTCAGCGGTAGGTTGGGATGTAAAATAAATTTAAATAGGAGAAATTAAAGGAATAAAAGAGTACTGCTTTCTTCCTTGCCTGGAGCACGAGGAGACACATTTACAGCTAACAAATTCAGAATAAAATTATGTAGCAAGATTACATTTTACACTTTGCAGGGTTTCAGCATTCAAATAAAAGAGTGTTTCATATGGAACATTTGTTTTAAATTGTATTATGCAAATGTATCTCTGTGTGCGTGTGTGTGTGTGTGTTATTACACTTCTATATATGAGGACCAATATTTAGACCTTATGGTCAAAGACAACTTCAGGTCAGTTCTTTAAAGAGCTTGGTGTTAAAAGTTTAGTAGAGTTGAAACAATTAGCAGTTATATGACGATTATTTTCTATAACTGATAACATGTAATGAAGTAAACCTTCAGGCAAAAATGCCAAATATCTGCTGGTTCCAAGTTCTCAAATGTGAGGATCTAATCTAATCTCTCATATGGTAGCATACTGAATATCTTTATGTTCTGAACTGTTAGTTTGACAGAACAAGCAATTTCCCATATCAGTCTGTATTAGTTTGGATTCAGGGACATTTATTTTACTATTTTTTTAACAAAAGGACCTCAGAAGTATAGAAATATAAACACAGAGGAGTGTGTGTGTGTGTGTGTGTGTGTGTGTGTGTGTGTGTGTGTGTGTGTATGAGTGAGTGCCTGACCTGCAAATGTCATGAGGACATCACAGTTCTCTGTGGGCACCGTTTTCATCCAAGACTTATGAGACATGATGTGTCTCCCAGCCTGCAGCAGCCGCTTTCCAAACAACTTATCTGAGAGAGGGAGAGAGAGACATGGGAAGAGAAAGAGAGAGTCACCTTTTCAAAGTGAAACAGTGTAAGGACCGATGACATTTTTAACATTTTCGGCAAACCCCCCTCCAACACTCTTACCCCTGCTGCCCCATCACTCAGACAGAAACACAGCCAAACATCGTCCTTCTCGACAGGACAGCTTTAAATGTCACGCTGCTTTGCTTCACAACACGAGATTGACAGAAGTAATCCTGCCCTGCCGAGAGCAGAGGCCACACATTGTCCACGCACACACACACACACACACACACACACACAAACCTCAATCAACTCAAGTGTGGCTATTTCTCAATGTTGTGATGTGTCCCGAGTCTCAGGAATACACACAAAAAAGCCTTAAATAACAAAAGGAACACTCTTCAAGGGTCAAAGCACAGTATGTAAAAGTTTTGACTGTGAATATACAGGCAGTACAGTGGATTCAGCTCCTGTGTAGTGTTACCTTGTCTCCATTCCTGAAGTCAACAGCACACCAAAAATAGCTCTTCTGTAGCCACACTGTAATGTCACATTATAACACCGTCGCCCTTAATGCAGCAGTCTGGAGCAGAATAATGCACAGCACATATATATTCAGAGGTGAACAGTATGACATCATGGAAAAATTTGCATTTTTAAAACAACTGCAGTTTTTGTGTGACCAAGCTCAAATGGACTTTGTCTTCGCTCTGACACCTCATTAATCTGTCACTGATCCCGTGCAGTCTCATATTCCTACTGATATGTACTTTGGAGAGGCATCAGTGCCAACAGTTTAAACAGAACTAGGTGATTCTGTAACCAGTGTAACCTCAGACCCCGCTCAGCTGTCAGAGGACAGTTTGTGAAAATCACTTCCTGGGTCCTGTATAATAATGACAACAGCCTGGAGAGAATGCCCGTCCCACTCCCGCCTTGTGATCACTGAGGCATGGAGTGTCAGAGGAGGCAGAAAGTGGGGCACTTTCCAGAGATCACACACAGGCACGTTTAGTATCACAACTTTCATCCAAACTGTACTACCCGTTTATTTTTATGCTTTGAAAGCATTAGAAAATATTAGACCTCTGTGAGTGGAAACAAACAAGACCAAAATAAGAAAGAGACATATCATCTTACACGTGAAGTTCGTGTACATCCTAGAACTGGTTTACTCTTACACGGTTTCCTCAAAAGTGAATGCGACACATACGCACTCACGAAGGTCAAGGCCATGACAGGCTGTAAATCTAACGAAGATATCACCACTGCTGGCATGACGCCATAAATCACACAGTATCCCTGCATGTTGTGGGGCTCTAATAAACACCTGTCACATAAAACTATCATTGTGCTACTGCTCAGTGTGTGCCTCTACTTTGTGGAGCAGTGACAGACAGAGAGAGTGAGGGATTCACAGAGGGGCTTCCCAAAAACAAGCTTGATGGTCTTCAGAGAATATATTTGTTACCAGCAAAGGTTGTTATTGTTTTCACCTTGTGAGTGTGTGCATGTGTCATCATGCCAAAATGTGGTCCTGTAGCAGGAACTACCACAGAGGCATTAAGTACTTTTCAGGCATTTTTTTTAGCATGTCCATCTGTAGACACTTTTTGTCAACATGATAGCAGCACAATCATGTGTGTAGTGTAGTTGTGAAAAAAAAAAAAAATCAAAGCCAAGATGGATGTAGTCTGACCCCTGACTACATAGTACCCGTGTAATATTGAGTACTCATGGTCGAAATGTCAACGTGTTGATGGGCGTCGCAGCTGGTGTGATCCCACTGCAAGAAATGTTGCACCAACAAGCAACACAAGTAACACTGCACAAACTAAGTCACTATGCTATTTTCAACACCTGCTTGAGCTTACATGCTGCTAGCGTAGTCCCTGCTGTTAAACCCACACTAATCAATATTTTAACATGACCAAGAGAGCAAATTACTAAGTGTAATTGAAAGGGTTCACTTGTAGCGAGGAACAAACATAAAATTAATACCCAACTCTGCAGTACCTTTCAGCCCAGCACAGTAGTTTCTTGAACGGCCACTTGAGGCTGGCTACAGAACAAGTCAACCTCCATAAGCCCCCATATTAAAATGTCCTACTTCACATCAGAAATAAAACATGTTGGTACAAAAAACGTTTTTGTCTCTGTAACTAACATTCTTGTCCCTGACAACTGTACTGATGGTGACTTTTTATAAAATTCAGCCATTAAAGTTATATTAAGGCTTAAAGTTATGCATAACTGCCAGCATGGCCGATTTGATTGACAGGTGGGTGCTGTTACAGGTGGCTTGTTTGAGCACCCAGGTGTCATTCAGCCCGCCTCAGCTCCACCCACGCTCCACATCTTTGCCCATTTTTGAATTATGAAAGGAGACAGAGGCAGGACAGCAAAGATAACAAATGGCCAGAGCCACCACACTCTGAGCTTCATGTCCATGTTTTCAATACAGTCTATGGTGATAACATGTCAATGTGGAGTACAAAGACTCAGTCCTTGCCGCAGCGGCCCACGGTCTGAATTCGACCTGTGGTCCTTTGCTGCATGTCATCACCCTTCTCTCTCTCCACTTTCGTGCCAAAAAGAGCTGCTACTGTCCAATAAAAAGCTTCAAAAAGCAGCTTCAAAACCAATTTTTATAGATTTGCTGTGCATTTTATTTGACACTCAGATGTTGCTTTTATCCAGATTTAAAAAGGTAAAATTTTACTAGCTCTGTATTACTGCTTCTGTATCTGTCATTTCAATATTCTCTTTATGATCATATGTGAACAGTCCTTTATTTTCAAATATTTCAATTATTATTTCATCCTTGCTCTTCTTGTTCCCTGTGTGCTCTCTGGAAAAGCACCATGGTTCTCACCTAAAAAGTTCTGTATGAATTAAATTAAGCAAAACAAGAGATCATAGCAATCAGAGACACAGAAAGGAAGCTAACAAAACAAAAGCTTTACCCCATAAATCTAAGTATGAGTCGACCACCAAGATAAATCAAAACATGTTGGAGTTACAAACTTGTACCTGCAAACAGAACTTGACTCAGAGGTAGCATTACTATTTAAAAAGGATCCATCTTCTGTACTTACAAAGAGGTTGTGACAACTTAATCTGGTTCCATACTGCTCTTCCCTTCAGAAGAATATTTTCAAACATGGCAACAGGCCGAACAGCAAACAGGCGTATTTTTGACTTTTTAATCTTGAGTGGTACTCCCAGTTACTGAAATCTGACTGTCCGCTCCACTGTGCTTTAGATGTAGTGCTGCAGGCAGTGCTGCGACATGACAGCAATTCTAATGAGCCCTGTATTCATCGCTGAGGGCAACGCACACAGCACACTCACACACTCTTTGAGCAGCCAGCAGATTGGTTTTGATGGAGAAAATACACATTTAACATAGTATAGACTGATTGAATCAAGTAATATCTAGGGGAGGCCTTTAGCCCCCTACTGGGTTGGTTCCTTGATCAACACAATACACAGTGGGGACAGTGCAGACTCGCCAATCAGGTGACATCTAGAAACATCTACCAGCCCCTAGTGTTTATTAGGTCTGGTCTTGTGACATGCTGAATATGTGCCTTTCCTTCATACCTGTTCTATTGTTTCTGTGATGACTTCAGGTCTTAATGCAAATGCCTCCCAGTCCCTACCATTTTACATATTCTTTGATCATGGCTGTTTTTCTTTATAAAAGTGCTCCACTTCATTTGCTCTGGGTCAACTCACTGGCTCAGATACCCTCTGTGACCATCAGTTCACCAGTGTGCTGGCATGCTTCTTAATAAACACACCACCCAACTGGACTTGATGATTTCTTCATCGAGTCCAGTTTGAACACGACCACAATGCTTCAATTTATGAGCCTCAATACTGAGCATGTGTTCAGGTGGTTTGCATGCATTTATGTGTTTGTTACTTGGTTAAACATGAACAGTAATTCATACATCAGCCATCAGGTTTTCACTGCACAGACTCGGCCAGTCAGACTGGTTTGTGTCTGTGTGTGTGTGTGTGTGTGCAAGTGTGTTTTTCTACTATACAAACGTAATCACCTCTGAGGCTCCATGGGGAAGCCGCACACCTGAGACCACGGCCAGCTGAGTAGAGCATTAGACCATTTAGCTGCAGGGTCATCAGGACTTTTCAGGGTCACCATTAATAACACAGTCAGGTTCATTTTGTTATTTTATCTATTTGAAAAATGTCTACATTCAAATCTATAATAACTGATGTTTTTGGCCATTTTGTGACCAGCAGAAACAAACAACAACACAACATATTATCATATCTTAAGTTGCTCGTTTACACATCCAGCAGATGCCGAGCAATATTAGCATTCATTTATACTCATATCAGGCCACCCGGAGAATACAAGTCCAATATTGAGCTCTGTTTTTGGTCTCCACCAGGAAATAAGTGGTTCTTTAGCTGATATTAACCAGAGGTCCTGTCTGATCAATAAGAGCAAGGTTGAATACTAAAGCATGATGATGATTTGCACACAAGACAATTTTACATACAAATATTTTCATGAGGGAGGGTCTTTGAGACTTTCCAAACCAGGTCTCAAAATGATGACACCCGACGCTGCAGACAGCTCAGAGAGACAGACAAACCAGGACCATTTATGCCAACAGCCAGCCCTGGCAATATATTGTCAATATTTTCTACAAATGAGTTGACTGAATACACAAAGTATAAGAGACCGCACCTTCTTGATCTGGAGTCATTACTGAGCCCATTATTTACAACCCTTTTTTTAGATTCATTTGCTCCTCATTATCTCCATCTGCCTCTCTGATTGATTTAACAAGGGTAATTAATTTGCACTGATAGCTTTTACCTCATCAGTGTTCTTCATGAGTAGTGTGATTGCCGCAGATATTTTGTACTTGTACTACACTTAAACATATTTGTGTTTAAATGTTTGGAGTTAAAGCTCAGTAAGAAGTTTAAAATGCTTAAAATGGAACAAAGTTTTCTGAATAATTTAATTACAGCCCGGTTGGCTAATCTCTATGTATAATATACCAGTAAATGCACAGAAAAGTGATCCCAAATGTTGTTTATGTTGGCAACATAAGTGATTTTCTGAGTTCGAAAGCCCCTGTAACAGAAACCAGGTCGCTGTTGAGCAGGTTGGCCCAGGACTAGCAGTGATACAGATAAATCCTGTATTACTCACAGCCTTCACAGTGAGATGACTGTTCAAGGGCTAACGCTTATCAGACAGCAGCCAGGCAGGCGTAACAAGCAGGGAGTCTCCCTGTGATCTGAGTTTCTCTCTGAAGCATTTCTGTGGGGTGTTTATGTGTATGCGAGTGTGTGTGTGTGTGTGTGTGTGTGTGTGTGTGTGTGTGTCCACACAGATATTTGTCTGCGTGCACGTGTGTGCGCCTCAGATATAAATTCCCATATTAATAGGGTGTAAGTCAGTAATGAAATGATGAGACGAAGCACTTCAAATGAAGGTCACAGACGCTTAAGGAAAGACTTGATGATGCATTCGCTGTCTTTGCCGGCTGCGTCTGATAACTTTCTGATCTTTATGCTTGGCTAGAGCAGCTTAAGGGCAACTTCAAAGATTTGGCTCATTCAAGTAGGAGTTACTTAAAATTTTGGGCTCAATCAACAACAATTTGGATTGGGTCAAAAGGATACACATTATAGTTGTGAATGTTAACCAGGTTCTCTTTGTGTCTGTGCGGGTTCTCTCCTGGTATTCCAGCCTCCACCTACAGCCTAAAGACACGTGCTTATGGGGTTAATTGGTGACTCTAAATTGCCTGGAGGTGTAGTGTGAATGGTTGTTTGTCTCTATGTGTCAGCCCTGTGATGAGCTAGTGATTTGTCCAGGGTCTAATCTGCCTCTCACCCAATATCAGCTGGGATCCGTTCTAGTCTGCCACAACTCCGATGAGGATAAGTGGTTATGGAAAATGAATGGATGGTAATCAGATCACTGTGTAAACTGTGCATTTCTAGTTAGGAGAGTAGATAGTCTTTAACATAGAAAAACAATTTCATATTGATAATGCAGGAATGATTTGGGAAGGAGCAGCAGAAATCTATGTAGAAGACCTTAATGAACATTTTTTTTAGCAAGCTGATGAAAACTAAAGAAAAATAATTGAGATTTAATACAGAACTTTGTATTACAAACCTACAGGAGCTAAACCATAATGTCTGACATTTGCAGAGCACACATTTACTGTATGAAGGTATAAAACAGACTTTTACAAATTTGAAGTTCACATCACGTTCCTGAAGATGTGTTATGGAGAAAGTTATGGTAACACGAGTCGCCTGTGTAGTATAACGCTGAATAGAAAGCCAATGTGTCCGTTAAAGTGATAATCTGAAGGATTCTTGCTTTTTTGGCAACCGCTTCAGTAATTACCACTAATTGTTTTAGTGTTTTGCATAGGGGGATAGCTTCACACTTTACATTTCATCTCCAAACACGCTGCTGTTGTTGCTTCAGTAGGTGTAAAACACATCGCTCTCAAAAGAACAGAGGATTGATATTAGCAGTTATAGCATAATAAGAAAAAATATTAGAATTTATCAGATGAATCTAGTTCTTTATGAAGTATTATACATGAGAGGAACCCTGTTATACTGTTTGGATTCAGACGAGGCCTTAAGTTACCTTGTTTGTTTAACCAAGTATCCAATCATGAGATAGTAACATGTCTGCTGAGTCACCATTGGTCTGTAATGCAGGTGTGATCCAGGGAACGCTTTACCTTTAGAAAGTCGTTAGTCATTGTGCAAACAGCATTAAAGTGAAACAAAGGAAGGATTAACCTTTGAGAACACAAAAGCAATTTGTGGGTAGAAGAGCAAATGCGGATATAAAGAACAATAAGATAATAAAATACTAAAGTACTTTGCCTTTGCTGTGTGTCATGGACCAGCTGCAAATAGTGGCATATTAACGCCTATATACAGTTGGCATCATTTAGTAGACAAAATGTTCCCCTTTCTGACTTTCTGAGGCCCGCAGTGCAGATTTACTGCACGGATATGATGCTGAGGATTTGTACTTTCAAATGCACCTCTAGAAAAAGTTGCCTTTGCTGAATATGCCCGGCCACAGTGTGTATTTCCTAGGAAGCAGGAGACTAGAGCGGGATTTATATCTTCACAGCAGCGAGTCATTTTGAAGTTCAACTCTTATTTAGCCAGTTTAATAGAGAGGCAGGTAGACAGACACAAACATGTATATAATGTAATAAAGGAAGAGAGACTGACAAAGCTCCCAGCAGACACAGAGGGGGGATAGCTAACAATTAGACAGGCAGGAAAAAAAATTCTATTGTCACATGTACAGAGTGTGTGAATGAAACAAATGACCCTATTAGAACGATTATATCACTAAGTGGGACAGAGAGCCTAATCAGGTTCAAACAGCCAACAATTTCCTTAATTAGAATCATCTCCTTCCCTGACTGCACGTCGCCGTCCTGTATAAAGTCCACGCCCAGCCACTCCGGACCATACTGCCCTTTTTAAACCTGTTCCCAGCTCTGCAAACAACTCAGATACAGAGTAGTAAAACACACACATGCAGACAGAGAGAAAGAAACATCTCTGCATATGCACAGATATAGAGGCGCAACAATGACGTACATACTGACTCATCAAATCATGCAGCTGAAATAAAAAACAAATCAGACCATTCCACCTGTGAAGATTATGTGAATCTAGCTGCAACTGCAGGCTACATGTCTTGAGAGGTAAAAAGCAAACCATGACCCACCTCTCCTCTTATCTGTCCCTTTCTCTTTCTCCCACTTCTCCCTCCCTCCTGCTTTCTCCAACTTCCAAAACACTGACTCGCTGTATAGCTTGTCGCAGCAGCCACCTCACTGCACCCTCCCGATGTAAAAAAGGTACACAGCCTGCACACATCTTGGCACCAAATCAACAAACACTCCCAATTCCACATTGCATCTTTCCATTCCAGTGGCAGCTGCACACACAGATGTGTTTTAGTTGATATGAAAGATCCCTCTTCCTGCTGGAGCAGAGCACTCCTCCTATGTCTTTTCACTTTCTTTCACCTCCACTCTCGCTCCTCTTTTACACACCATGGGCTGCTGAGTCTCTCTCTCCTCTCTTTATAGTTTTGTTGCTACCATCTCTGCATCTTTCTCTCATCCAAATCCTCTCTCAGCCCCCCCTGGGTAGAACAGTCCCACCTTCTCTTCATGCTTTCTTTTTATCTCTTCCTCTCTTTCAGCTCCCCTGCCTTCACTCTCACTTGGGCTGTCTTAAAAGGTATTTGTCATCACTGTGTACATGAGTGCCGATGGATGATGTCCTCGAACTAGGCAGAGGAGAGAAGAGGGGGTATGCTAAGAATGATACAATAAAAGAAAGGTCAGGTCTTTCAGTTGTTGAGCACTAACGCTATGGCTGTTGCTGCTGTATTCGGACCTCGTGCATGACACACAGCAAAGGCAAAAGTACCAAACTACTTTCTCCAGCCTTTAATAGATACTGCTGACATAGTGTTAGCCGCCATGTCACATTAGCATCTCTGAGAGGCTGAAGTTAACAATAATGGTGCTTTTTAAGCTCAATGATTATCAGCACAAAGACAGCATTATCATGCTGATAAGGCAGGTACAATATTTACAATGTTAATCATCTTAATTAAGCACGTTAGCATCCTAATGTCTGCTAATTAGCACAAATGCTGCATTCACTCGATATGGACACAACAGGAAGAAGAGGAAACGCTTTCTTTACTACAACTTGATCCAATATGGTTACCCCAAGTGCTAGCCTTGTACTCAGTGGTGATGTCCCGAAATGGACTTCTTTTGTAGCATTTTGTTACATGTGAAACCAGATACAAAACATACAGTCTTTAGCTTTGTTGAATTAGCTGAATGATGCGGTCAGATTTTCAATGGTAGCTTTGCAGTCATGTTGCCACTGGTTTGTTCTTGTCAACAAAGTAGGAGGTACTGTAGCTGTCAGAAATTTGTTATATCTCTGACTCATAATTACATTTCTTTCCACTCCAATGCTCATTATTATGGTATGAATGATTCGAAGTGATCATAGCATAAACACAAAATACAGCTGAGGCTGATGGGAATGTCATGGCTAGTATTCCTTTAATCAAAGTCTTGGGATTATTACAATTCATCCTGAAGGGGAATATGAATGTCTATACTGAACTGCATTGTAATCCATCAATAGTTGTTGAGACTTTTCACTAAAAAGCAGAATTGTCTACCTCATGGTGACGAAAAGACCAACGTCAGCATGTGTCAGTCTCATCAATGGTAAACCATCAGTTGAGATTATTTCAGTCTGGACAAGACATATCTAGAGCCACACTGCCAGAATGGCTAAAACATCACTAGAGAGACCTGTTCTGAGATAAGCAAACCTGTCTGATACAGTTGAGATCAGGGCTCTTTCTTCAGGCAGGGAATAGAAGATATCTGTTCCACGTTTGTGACAAACGGTGGATGTCAGAACTCTGGTTTCCTCATTAACAGGCACAGGTAGTATAATAGGGGCTCGTCCTTGGCTTCAAAATAACAATGATTACATGTGACACCTGAGCCGCCCGTGGCCGCCAGCCAAGAGAAGGACGAGGCAAGACTATGTAAGAAAAGAGCCACAGTGCTCACACAGCAGAATAGTTGAAGTATCACTTTTCCCCATCCCATCTTCTCTTGTTTACATCACTTTGTGTCTCTGCTCTTCACTTGGCCTCACTAAATCTGCACCCCTTTTTTACAGACACTCTCTTTTTCTGCCAAGTGGGCTAATCAGTGCATTCATTCTGGGTTAGGTGGTTAATTTGGGTGAGCTACCTCAGTGAAGGAGCAAGTTGGCAGAGATTGAGCTGTCATATCTGTTATAAAGCTCGGGTTAAATGAGGAAAATGATATAGTCCACTTTTCAGTCAGGTAACAATCATGAACCAAAGCCAGTGTGGAATCCCTTTCATGCCTAGTCGGGGCAGACTACTCCTTCAGACAACCACAGACTGGTTATCTAACTGGCTGAATTGAGCATTGTCAAGGGGGAGATTACGAATTATGAATAAGCGAGTGGTGATGATGAATATTGTGGAGTGAATAGCAGCCTTTGTGAGGCAAACAGACCTCGTTGTTGAGTAGTGGGCAACTGCCAAAGTGGAGGAAGAGTTTTCTGATTAACACACAGAACAAAAGGACACGGATTACATACAGCAACACACGCAAGTGGTCATTTCTGTGGTTTATGGAGCAGTTTGAATGGCCACTGTAGCATTATGGTGTTTTTGGAAGACAACAGGTTGGATCTTTGGATACAGCATGGCCAAATACCGTAAAAAATGTAAAATTAAGAAATATACTGTACTTTCTTCATATCTGTCAGTTCAGTATGAAACTGAAGCCAGCAGCCGCTTAGATCAGTTTAGCATAAAAACTGGAAACTGGGTGAAATAGCCAGTCTGGCCTGGGTTCTTTGTTCAAAATTAACAAATGTGATGCAAGCTTTTAATTGGTAAGCAGACTCTATTACCTTCAGATGGAGCCATGCTAGCTGTTACCCCAGTCCAGTCTTTATGCTAAGCTAAGCTAACCGGCTGCTGGCTCCATCTTCATTTTGAACAACTGGTATCGTCCTTCTCATTTAACTCTTGGCAAGAAAGCAAATACACAACAAATATCCCAAATTATGTTACTATTTCTTTAACTTGCAAGTTTAACCTTTAGGCGAGGAGGGGGGCTGCTGCACTACAATGCAAATTTAATCATTATGACACAAATGTTTTTCTTCCTGAGTGCACAGAGGGTCATATCGAGGAGCAAACAACTCAGGCATTCAAAAAAAACAGGCTCATACATTTTTAAGTAGCTTTAACAGAGGGCATTTGTGTCTAATGTAGGCCTGTTACTAACTTACTGTACATCAATTCTAGCAACCCTTTGTCTGGCAAAGTTGTAGTCACAAATATTTTGTGGAGTTTTACTGAATTATGGGAAGAAATATAAAATGAGATTTCACTGAAGCCGGGGGGGGGGTTCAGTTTGTGTCTCAGGAGGTCATTCATAATTATAATTATTATAATTATTAGATAATCAGGCACTCTAGCGTAGTGGGACATTCCAGTAAACATCAGGCAAACTGGGTATTTCTATCCACTTCAGTAATTATGCTACAAACTTTGGCAACAGAAGAAGATAGGATGATCAAAAAGTGAATTTCAGATATTAGCAGTGAGTCAGTCAGTCTGAAGCCTGTGACTAACCAATCTGTATGATGGTACAATATGCTATTCCTGGACAGGAAAGATGGGAGGGAGTCAGATCAATACCCAGAGGAAACCAGTGATTATTGCTATACATTGCTAACATTACTATACCATTTCTCCCATTTCCTTTCCTGCTCAATGACAAGCAGAGGAAGACATCTTTAATGACTCGGCTTTGATTTCTCTTTGCTTTCAAAAGGAAGCTTGAGGAAGATCCATTCAGCATTTCATCCTGATTTATTGAGCACCAGAGTTTCTACAGAGGAGCGTTAGGAAGGTCTGAAACACTATATATGTTACAAAACGGATTAGATAGAAAACTAATACATTTGTGAGCACAAGTAGTACTGAAAAAGCAGCATAGGATGTTGTTGCTTCATTCAAATGTACAATGATGGTTAATCTAAAACAGGATTGAGCAAATTAAATCCAACAGGATTGCTGATTTTAGTTTCTTTAAAGCCGTAAAGCTGCCGATTTTTAAATTTGATGAGGCCAACGCAGTAAAAAAAAAAGAAAAAAAAAAAAAAAGGGCAAATTAATTACCCTTCATTTTGTGAATGGAGGCACTCTAACTCAAAGGGCTTCACACAAACAACAGGCTGTTGACTCTTAAGCTTCAATAAATCTGATTTCGATCATGAACAAAGCGAAAAACTGGAGATATTTCGCTCTCAAAATGCAAATACGGATGTTCCAGCAGTGGCAATGCAGTTTATTTTTCTTGACAGCCAATTTCTTAAGGCATCATCAGAAACACTGTACAACTGCAGCCTTCTCATAGCATTTGGCTACGCAAAACGACAAGGAGAAAAGAAGAAAAATAGCTGCAGAAAGCATAACACAGGGCACCAGAATCTTGATTTTCTGACCATATGACAAAACAATGTGTAGTCAGATGACACAGAGTATATGTCCTTTTTTTACGTAATGGTGTGGACTGAGCAGTAAACAAAAAGGCAAAGAGAAAAGAGAGAACAGAGGGGTAAAAGGCAGAGAAACATATGAGAGGGACGCTCAATAAAAGCCTGTACTTTTCTGTTGCAGGCTTACATCAGTCAACATTGACAATGCGCAAATAAACGAGCTGGCACAGAACATTCCCCCTTAGCAGTAGAAAGACTTTCACCAAATTCTTATTAAAAAGGCAGCAGCCAGAATCTGACCAGGCTTCTCAGAAAAGGAACAAAAGATGTATGCAGGAACTTAACAAAAAGAAGAAGAGTGAAAACAATTCAGTACTAATTACACACAACCACTGACCCTTCCATGGATAAGTTAGTGCAAACTTATGCCTGGCAGCCACGCTTTGTTTAAACCAACAGAGATTTATTTTATAATCTAGTGCAGTGGAGAACACAAAACTTCCAAAGATACCACAGATGTCAGACTGACTGATAGGAAACTGTATATAAAATGATGCACAAGACAACAAGAATATTTCCATTTGATGCCATGGTGCAGTGATAAAAACATGGTGTCTTGAGTTTAGATACTTAATTCAGTGTAAATGTCAGCTGGCTTCAACGAGGAGGAGCTGAAACAAGCGGATAGAGAACATATGTGTGAAATTGTTAGATAGTTTGGAAAGGTACTCAAGTGTACCAGACTCTTTAGTCAAGAGTCATACTAGAAATGTATGTTCAAATCACAATTTGAAAAGAATGTCACAATGTGAAAGGTGTCACACATGGTGATGGATCTAGAGAGAATTATCACCTGAATCATCAGCTGTCCTCAGCTTAACACAGCCCTTTCAGACACAACACAATTTGTGCGTGCACTTCAACTCACATTTCAGCCTGGTTTAACTGGCTGTGCTGTGCTGTGCTGTGCTGTGCTGTTTTACTGTATTGGTTCACTCTCATTGCTTAATTGTAGTTTTTGGCCACAGCAAGCGGCTACTTCTAGCGAGAATCTCTAAAACCTCACTGTACGCCACCTGCTCAGCATCAAAACAAGACAGACACAGTAAGCTGGTGAAGACAGTTCAGCATTTAGCAGCTAAAGAGCCCGATATTTCCTTCAAGAGTTGGCAGAGAAAAAAACCTAAAAAGAGAATTAATATTACATTTGCAAGGCTAGAGACAAAACTCCAAATTGCTCACAAGTTCTCAACTTAAGGGTTGATGATATGTCAGTGTTGTGTCCACTATTCTTCACTTCTATATACTGAATTTTCTTGATAATAAACAATTTTTTTTCTGTTTTAACTTAGTTCAGCTGTCCAATGCCAGAAAAGCAATATGTTCAATAAGACTACAAATACATTGTATACATTTCATGTGTCATTGATACTTGCTGTAACAGCTCAAACTATAGGATGCTCAGTCCTTGGCTCCACAGCTGTTTTTGAAGGTTAATGGCACTGACTTCACAGAAAATGATGCCAGTACAGAAAGTGACTTTTAAAAATAATGCAGTGCCTTGTTGACGGACGTTGCTTCTGGAAAGCATGAAAATTAACATTGCATGAGGACTTCTATATCGGCGAGGAAAACAGATTAAAAAGAGAAGTTGAGAAAAGCGAGAATGCTTAATTTTACGGGGAGGAGATTTATTGGGGTGAAATCTCAGGGGAGAGCCCTGTTCCAAGCTCTTATCTGTCATCTACAGCTGTGGGCTCTATGCTAATGTATGAACAGAAACAGTGTTGTTATCCCCATTACAGAGCTGCGCACAAGTTACTTTCTCTAATGCTTCAGTGGGAGATAAGAGGTGGAAGCTGATGAACACTGATTCTGTCCCTCATATGTACTAAACAAGTTCCCTTTTAACAACATAAACACAGAGAGACATGCAAGAAAAATGAAGGTCATCATCAGAGGAACACTGTAGCATTTTTTAGCGCGCATTACTCCAGACAAACTGATTATGCTGCTTTCTACCTAGGCTTAATTTTGATCATCTCCAAGAGGGTGATAAGGGAGAAGATGCTGATCGTTAATTCAACCTCTCTACCTACCAAACAAATGTAAAAGTACTATACAGCAACTAAACAAAACAAGTCACAGAAGATAATTAAGAGTAGCATTAAGAGAAACAAGAAACACGAAAGACAGAGAATAAAGACCTACATTACAGTGTGATTGTGCTTTAAAATTCCCTTGCTTCTCATTGACTGGCCCTGTGCTGACACTGACATGGATAATATGTCTATTTATTAGCTGGAAGAGAAAGAGCTTTTCTCCCCCATGTGCTGTACGTTACACTTTCATAACCCTTTAGCCTTCTCTGGAGGCTGCAGAGTGGCTAATGTGGAGCAATTCCCCACGACCGAGGCTAAAAACAGCATTCTTCACCATGGTCATTGTATTCTCCTGGCTTTGCTTAGCAACTAACAAAAAAAAAAAAAAGAAGAAATCAAATCCAGGCCTAGTCAGTACAGTCACAGAGGACAAGGTGACCGAACGCGCTTCAATCCTACTTTTTTCCTTCAGGAATGCAATATCAGTTACACACAGGAGGCTGATTATTGACTCTGCTTTGATCGCAGAGAGTGAAGCCTAAACTTGCCGATAAGGTCTCCGCAATGTGTCACTGCTTCCACGCAAGGCAGGAGGCGGCTGACACCAGCAGCACTCGTTCTTTGCATGCAATGCATTAAGCCCTGGAGTGTGCATTATCGTTTTCTGCTTAGAGTTTAATAATCTTCATGGCTATAAATGGAAAAGTGTAAGTTTCCAGAGAGCATGAATGGGGGTTTAAAACTTGGTTGGCTAGAAGCAAAGAGGCATTATGGGTGATATGATTAAGCCATTAAAAACTTGAGAATCTAGGCCAAGTGAATCACCGCTGGTGAGGCAGATGGTTTATCACAACTCAGGCAAAGTGTTTGTGACTTCCTAAAATCTACCCACATCTAGTGTCTCTGGATATACAGCAGGTATCTACTTACAAGGAGATGCTGTCCCCTAAATGTGTCTGATTGTACAGATCATCTGAAAAACCAAGCCAAAAAAGAATCAGGTAACAAAAAAGCACACCGAGATGTTGACAGGAGGGTGCGGCCACACTGATCCGTCACTAAACGGATAGAAATGCAACAGAGCGTGCCGCTCTCGGTTTGTTTAAGAATTTATCTGATGCAAGAAGCCCTTCCTTCTTCTTTCCTGTTTAGACACATGATGTTAAACATATAAACCGTCTCCCTGGAAATGGGCACAAATAAAGTAGCATCATCAGACCTCTGTGGAGAAAAAAAAACAGACTGACAAAACATATCAGCGTGGTCATATCTTTTCAGTTTCATCCAAGGTCGCCTCGATTTTTTTCTCCTCATATTGATTCTGATGCTTTGACTCAGACTACCTGCGGAGATACCATGCCGTCTTTTTTCCCAAATTTAAACTCTGAATACCAAGCAGAGTGGAACTCATTGGTGTGACACTAAAAATTGATTCAACAGCCGACCGGGACTGAATGAATGTATCTGATGGCAGAGAAACTGAATTTTGACCTTGATGAAACGATATTTAATGTGGGTCTGTCGCAGCATGGTCGATTCATGATCTGCTTAATAAGGTCCATATTGGTGTGGATATTAATCCGGCGTATCAGACTGGTTCATTCCTAATCCTCACAGGAATACGCAGCAGAAAGACGAGTTTAGGTAGTTTGCATGAGCAGATACAGTCACTATGCCTAGAAAAAGAAATAAGTACCAGCCACACAAACTAACATCATCAACAGAAAAGCTTTAAAAATGATTGCAGCACTAACTGCAGTGTTTAGCATCAGCTGACTAGTGCCTACTTCACTGTAATTATCTCAATTTTAAGGCAAGCTGCTCACAATAAATATGACGTGTTATCCCAGCAAAGAGCTTTGCCGGATGGTCTGTGTAATTCCACGATGAGATATCTTTCCCCATCAAGAGCAGGTTTGCCAGAGTGATCTGTCACTTGTGCGTTGGACAGCACGTGAGGTTAATAAAGCTCCAATGTTACCAGCATCAAGGTCACCCAGCATAGAGGCGATTTTCCTCTATCTCTAATGCAGCTAATGTGTGGCTTGGCACTTAGAAGGGGAACAAGAAATATATCTTGTACGTAGCATGCAATGAATAAGAGTGAGATAGGCAAAGAGATGCAGAGAGAGAGGCATTAAGTTCAGAGTCATTAGGCACAACACACTGCTGTCATATCATACTGCATTACATTCATCAGGACCTTCATTTATGAAGCTGCGGGAGGGCACAAAACCAATGGCTCAGTCTGCGTGCCTCTGTGAAAAACAGCTCTTCTTTTAGGAGGTTCGGTGTCATGCTTTTCCCTCTCAATACTGCCCTGCCTTACGCTGCTGTATTTAAAGCAACCTGTGTGACACTGAACCTGACTAAATCTGTCTGAAGCAAAGCTGAGGTATTCTACTTGCTTAAGAGGCAGTGAGAGCGAGTGAGCAGCGCCCTGGCCAAGACTCTATGGATGAGTGCAGATCCCTGCTTAATACATCTTTCTCATGCATTTTGCAGACTGTAAAGTGCATGTATTAATGCCAAGCATCAAGGATGGAGTTTAATAACTTTACACAGCTGAAAATGTACTCCTCAGGTCTCGCCACTGCCTCAGAAAGGGCCTTCGATATGAGAGCATAACAAAGGGTTTCAAACTCTCTTTTCGACTTTACTTGCTAAACCTGCACACTTTTCTATATTTTACAAATTGAAACTTAATTAAAGTGCAGCTAAAAATGCAAAGAAATTGGTTTAATTAAAAGCTACTGTAGTCATACCCAGGCATGTGGCTACAATACATCAATTACTGAAATATTTTGGACACGGTCCTGATGAGACAATTCATTCTATTCAGCTGTCATCTCCACACCATCTCATTAAGCCCCAAGTTTCAGTGACGCAGAACAAAAAGCACTCACTGTGAATTAAATCTGAAGATCAGAAAAGGTCACTTGTTGTACAACAGGTCAAATTACACAGATTCTCAGGAGTATACGCAGAGATGCCACATTTCAGATTGAAGTTTGAGATTGAGAGTGAATCTAATCATATATCATATATCCTGACAAATGTCCTACATCCTAAACATCCAAGTGCGCTGGCTGATTGAGCAAATTACATGACCCGATTTCCATAACATAGAATCTTATCAACACCGGCCTCAGAGGGAACACGGACTAATTGGCGAGACTTTTATGTTGCTTTTTCTAATGATGGCCTCTTAATTAATCTTTGAAATGCCGGCTTGTGAGTGTTGGAGCTACAAAGGAAGACGGTTGAGAGGATCAAAGTCATTCCAGTCTACTGTGGAGGGATTAGGAAAATGTGGTGGAGGCATGGAGACAATCAAGCACCCGAGCCTCCACTGAGGAAAATCCTTCCAGGCTGCAACCAAAATCTCAACCGGAGAAATCACCCTGACTCACTGCTGTGCTAGCTGACTGACACTGACACGTGTGAGGGCGGTTATGTGATATCATGCTAATCCCACTGAAGTCCCCAATCCTTTTCTCTCATGACCCATGCAAGGAAATGTACAGGCAAGTGGGGGCAGGAGGTTTCAAGAGGGCAAGAGAGTCACTGCTTTTAGCATTTCTGAAACACATCCTGGCTTTGATACTTGTGTGTTGTGTTAGGCTTTCCATGTCAGTAATAAGAATAATAATCATAACAATAATGAAAAAAAGTAGATGGTGTATGGCTAAATTCAGTCTCTGACCATAGAGGCTACATGATGTTTATTCTTTCTCCTTATTATCCAGTTGATCCTCTTGACTTTGGGTGGGCTTCTCTTACTTGTATTTGTTATGTACCGTTTCAAGAAAACCTAGATGAATAGAAGTGTTGATAACTATTACCTGTGACAGTGTTCATTCATGGAGAATGAGTACAGGTGTAACGATGAGCCAGATGCAGCTTGTACTCATATTATTGTGATTGTTTAACCCTGCAGTCAGTGCGCATTGGTCTTGTTTGTAATCATGTAGCCGCTATAATAAAAGGCGCTTAACAAAGCAGCGTGATTTTTCTGGAGGGAATTCAATCCCTCTCTTGTGGACATGACATTTCCCAAATTAGTGATGGATGAAAAAAAAAGTATCTCAAATCTATTCACGTTAAAGAACCCCCATTTTTATGGGTATCAATTAAAATTCCACAAGTTTTCAGGACTGATTACCAAACAATACCTTTTCAATATCCTGCTCTAAGATCTAAACACATGCAGCCATAGACGACTACAGCCTAAATAAAATTGGCAAACTTCTGATTTTAAAACAGGAACTCTGATCTGATCAAAGGAAACAAGATTACTAATCTGACAATTCAATGGCAGCTTTCAGTACTCGACAGTTCTGGATACTTGATGCTACAGATGCATTTCAGTCAGTGGCAAAAAAGTACTCAATGTTTTAGACAGCTGACCTCATTTATGCAGGATCTGGTACCAGTAAACTGTGTGTAGATGTTTGCTATCTCCCAGTCGTTCTCTTTATTCCTGGTGCTACATCTAGCTAATGGAATAACTGTAAAACTGAACTAATCTTCACCTTGCTGACCCTCCTGTAACCCATTCAAAAGGCCCAGGTGCCACCACTTCAGCAGGATTACATCAGGCTGCTCTTCCAGTCAGTAGCAACCCCGCTCAGGTTACCTTGACCAAGTGTGGAAAGGAGCGCTCATCCGCTGCCAGCCCACTGTTCCACTGCATCACTCTGCAGCAGTACTCGCAGGGAACACAGAGGCTGTCTCTGCACCCCGCACACAGGAAAACAACCCTGGCTCGGCAGCTGAGACTCTCTACCCAGGCTAATATTGTGGACTGATCCAAAAATAACCCTACTTCTCCACGACTATGGCCTATTCAAATCCACTATCAGTGTCATGGAGAGTACACAGAAAACATGTTCATTCTGCTTTCCCAGTGCAAGAAGGTGAATAATGTTACACAGCACTGGGGTATAACTCTAACAGATTATGGTAATGTATTGTGAGAGGGGCAGACTTCATGGCTCATTAATATAAGAAAACATGCACCTGCCCCATCCAATAGCATGGCAGCTCATAGTGGGGCAACAACATGGAAATGGACAGCAGTCTGTCTAGTCTGGCTAGGATAGTTGAGAAAATCCTGGGTGGCATCAAGTTGGTTACCTGGAAGAAAGGTGGGCAGCTCTTACAGATAACACCAGAACTGAGTGCAAACCCCTTTAATAAAAAACAACTAGCAGCCAGTAATAGCCAAATATACCATATGGGGATGCTGTGGAAAAAAAAAACTATAGCAGCAACTACTACAAGTACCCACAGGAATACTGTGTGGATAGGCTCGTCTTGACAATAACCGACAATAAGGTCAAATCCAGACACGAGATGAAGCCATTTTCCTAAAGAGACAACATCATCTCAACACGCTCATGTTATAAACCCGCTGCTGTGCGTGCATGCAGCAGTCAAAGGCATTATTTATAGGCCTGTGGTCTGATCAATTGGTATTTTTGGGACGCCCTCGTGGAGACAAAAGAACAGTGCCGCGAGGTGCGCGGCGGTGCGGTGTTCGTCTGGTTTCTCAACATCACGTTCACCTGCCCTCTCTCCAAAACCGCATAGTCCGAAGCCAAAGAGCCACACTCGACTCACCCAGTACACCGGAGGAGGCTTGCGGCGCGGCAGCGCCCGGCTCCGGCCTCTCCGCGTCTCCCTGCTGCGCTCGGTGTCGGTGCCGGGAGCTCTCGGTGCCGTCGCTGGCGGTGGTCGCACCACTGGCGGCCGCCGCCGCCGCTGCAGCGCCTGTCCCCGTGTCGGGCATGCTCTCTATCAGCGAGGCGCGACGGAAGATGAAGATATTCTCCGGGAAATTGTGCAATGGTATCGCATCTCAAGAGGAGGGCAAAGCATGGGTGTAGCGCGGCGGCTGTCGGGGGTCCGAGTGAAGGGTTAAATGAGTGTGAAAGTGATGTGAAGGTTGTCGGTGTCGGTGCAGCGGCGGTTCATCCTGGTGGTACTCTGGAGCAGGATGCGCGGCTAGATGGAGAGCGCTCCTCAGACGAGAGGAGGGACAAAGAGACGGAGGGAGGGCGGGGGGAAGGGGGGCTGGGTGACACATACACATACATACACACACACACACACACACTTTATAACAATTCACTATATTCTGATGATTTTAAGAGTAGCCTATCGTCCCAGATTGTGTCAGCAAGGAACTCGATCATCAGAAATGAAATTATGAAGTCAAGTTAAGTAGCTGTCATTAGGAAGTCACTCCATGCACAGCCCTCTTTAAGACTTTAAAATCATACAGACATATTTTTAGAACATAATAGTGAATTTTCATAGAGGTTATGCATGTCCGTGATCTCGTCGTCCTGCAGGAGAAATGTATATTTATCGCCCTGCAGTGACCTCGGCCAGCAGCCAGGCTTCAAATTGGTGCCAGAAATAGAAACCGCTTGAAGGCAAAAACCCAGACAAACAAAATGCATGGTTACTCACATCCTAATATTACTTATGTGACCGCCAAGATGCTCTTCCAGAGATGTTCGTACGCACCTTTATTTAAACACAATAATCCTTTCAGCAGCAGGTCTCTCAGGCAGGTGCAGTCCAGCAGGTAGACTATTGCTCTTCTGTGAGTTAATGCACCACCCTGTCCTGGAAGATTGAATACACTATGACTTATTTATTAATGCAAAAATATCCTCATATATTAAATTTTTCAGCGACACTCAGGTTTAGGGACAGGTACCTCTACATTTAAGTCCACTCCAGTCTATGCAGCAGCTGTATAAAATTCATTTTTATTGCATAAACTGCTGCTTGGTCGGTTCATCACTATATCATTTGTGAATATCAACAAACTACAAGCATAAAGCCTAACTGTATATGATCTATGCCAAAGTAAACATACACATCCTCCAAAACAAATACTGATCTTCCGTGAATTACCATATTATACAGTTTTACAACCAGTGGAGCAGTTGTGTGTAGGAGACATCTAGGAAGGTGGAGGTAATTTGTTCCTAACAGGGAGAATTTCATTATCTTTAATCAGTTCACAGTTGGAGTAACAGACTTTTTGGTCAGAACAGACAAAGATGTTTGTGTATTGACGGTGCATAACAGCGGTGAGGTGGCAGCTGCCACGCTTTGTGCACACCCAGAGCAGACAATAAATTATTGAGATCCCAGGTTAAAGATTGCTCTCCTGGGCCTCAGGCCTCTTTGACATGTACACAATCTACCTCCTTGGCCAGCCCTCCTGGATGTTTCACTGTACAGTCATGCAGGCAGGCAGCCCTCCCCTCCTCCTTGCATGGCTCACAGCTCAGACAAGTACCTCGTCTCTGAGCAGAAATTCTGCTTACTCACCACCCTCTGGGCTGACAGCTGCAAGGAGCTGCAGTGGAGCACACACACCAGTGCACATGCAGTGTTTACTCTGTATTTATACTCTGATAGGCACGTATGTAGGCCATGAAGAATAGACCACAACACCCCAGAGTTTTTAGTTTAATACATAAAAATGCATTTTAGAGCACACATAGATGAGTAATAATTTAACTTCAACCTTAAATTAACAAAATGATGAGTTGATTTACAGTAAAAAAATAAATAAATAAATGCAAACAGCAATATCCAGCAAACCTGCCTTTAAAAGCTTATACAGTAATGTTCAGGTTTTGTTGACACTGTTTTAGACAGGTACTTGATTAACTCTGTGGTCTGTGGTTTCAGCGACTGTGGTGAAGAATTAGTGTACACCTGCATGCAAAATTGAAATTTAGCACATGTCAAATGTCAGAAACACCTTTGAGTGTTTACTGAAAATGAGACAACAACAAATCCATTTTCTGTTTTTCCTTTTTGCTGTCATCTAAATGGATTTGTCTGTTTTGCAGATGGACCATTGCCATCATCTGTTTCCCCAGAGAGAGTCACTTTGCACTTTTTTCCCTTTTGTGGAAAAAACACAAACAGATGAGGTACTGATACAGACATACTGTACATGCTTCAATAGCAAGCTAAGATTCTATTATTCTGCAAATCATTCAAGTTTATTATGGATAAATCAAAAGACAAAAATAAAATATTAGTAATAATGTACATATTAAAAGATGATATGACAAGAAGATATAAAATAATTAAAATGCAATTAAAATTGTTCAAGGGACACGTCAAACATCTCTTCATAATATAGTATGTATGCAAGTCTTGTATGTATGTATAGGCTCTAATAGATAGATAGATAGATAGATAGATAGTAAAGAGCAACGGTACCTACACGGACCGGATTAAGTGGCGCACAGTAGGCGGGACATATTTTTGAATGACAGGTTTTTAACAAATCAGACACCAGAACCTGCCGCTGTTGTGGAAAATACTGACCAATCACAGTCAACAGAGGGAGCACCAGCCTCACCGTGGTAAATGTGAATGGTAGAGGGCTAACGTTAGCGGCAGCTAATGAAGTGCTACAGTACACTTAAACAGCTACAGACGGTACATTGTTTCCGTTTACCTGCCAGTGCAGTTACAGTTACAGTCACAGGCTCCTCCAACATAAGCTTACAGTGGTATTAGGGAAACATCATGATGTCAAGGACAGAGCATGTTTCGCAGTGTCAGTCTCTAAAATCAGCCCCACGAGAAACAGCAAGTACATGAGACGTTTCGTGTTAGTCTTATAGTAAGTATGCTGCCGTCTGTTTACCATGGCATATGGAGAGCTGCTGTCCACACTCTTAGAACAAGGTTTGTTACCTAATTTCAACTTTCTGTTTTTTAACGTATTTTGCTTGTAATAGATATTGACAGAGAAGTGAAATCTTGAAACTGAATGGTTTCAACGGTGATTTAAAGGTGTAATGTGTAAGATTTATTTATTCTATTAACAGAATATGGCATAAGTGGAATATTTTATTCATCACTGTTTCTTTATTACTGCATAGTTGCCCTTTTTCTTTACCTAGAATGAGCCTTTTAGATATACAGATGAAGCAGGTCCTCTTTCATGGAGTCCACCATGTTTTTACAGTAGCCCAGAATGGACAAACCAAACACTGACTCCAGATAGGGCTTTTTACGAGTTTCACAGCCACCATAGTTTCTCCTACACAACTGAAAGGAGACAGTGAGGGGAGGGATCTTCAATCTGCTGTCTGCAACCTAACTGCTCGATGACACTAAATCCTACACACTGAACCTTTAATTTATGCTACTGTATTCTGCAACCCCCAAACCAACTAGAGACAGTAAATGTTGAGTCAAAAATATAAATTAATTCTTCAATGAATAATACTGATAGTTGACTAAATATATTAAACCTTGATTTTAGTCTTCTAGTTATATTTTACTTTTCTGCTCTTTAGTTTAGTTATTAAGATTTTTTAGTCTTGGCACTCATTTAATCATGTATCTCTTCCCTGTTTTCATCATGCAACCATAAAGCTTTATATTTATTTGATTATTTAACTAACAGTGTATTTTTTTTTTTTTTTTTTTGGAAATCCAGAGTGTTTGTCTCTGTAATAATGTATAGTGAGCCCAAACATATTAGGCTATTACATTTAATTATAGTATAATCAGAAGTTACAGAGTGTCTTACCCTTTACTCATCTCCATCAGAGGAGCTCCACCCTGCAGACTTCTGTCCACTGCTGCACTGGCTGATGCTGAGACCATCTTTGCATTATCATCAGGCCATGGCAGGTGTGGGGTGGCTGTGGTACGCACTAGTGGTCCAGCCTCAGCTACAGCTCTGAAGCATATGGCTGGGCTCACATGCAACCTGCCTTCTCCCCGCACTGCCCTGTTACGCAGCATCACACACCCCCAATCCAAAGAAGTGCTGGACCACGGACTTGTCCTCTGGTTCCCAGGTCTGTTCCTCACACATTTCATTTCTTCTTCACATTTCTGTGATTTTTTTCACACCATGAGCTGGTTTTCTTCTCCTGCTGAAGTTATAATCAACAAAAGACAATAGTATTATAGTATAAAATAAGATAAATATAAAATTATGGCTGTTCAATGTGGTTTGATCCATGAAAGAGCCTTTTATATCTGCACAAAAGAGTGGATCCTCCTGCATTGAGGCTACTCACAAGTGTTGCAGCCACCATAGTTTTGCCTACATGACTGGGTGTGTGAGGTGAGTATTATTCAGTTGGTTGCGATGTGCAGCCTCACCGCTGGAAGCCAATAAATCCTATGCTTAGGACCTTTAAGGGAAAACATGAATGCTAAACATTACCTGACTAAAGCAGGTTTCAAGTGTCTGCATGTTGATTTTTGTACTCTGAATGTAAAGATAATGTTGAGGATGCTCTGTTCGTAGTAAATGGGCTAAAACAGGCCACTTTCTCTTAATGCCATATGTCTTACTGATCTACAACCTAGAGCTGATCTGTTTTTATCTCTTAATATCTGAATTCTGTCAGTAGCATTGGCTTGTAACATGTTTAACGTAGGTATTCCTAACATTTTGCTCCTTGTGCATGTTTAATGACTAAAGGATTTTGGATGTTTACACTATGTTGCTGTCTCTTGTGTGTTCATGTTATCAGCTCCTCACAGTTTCACGGGAGAGGACTGTGTGGAGTTCCACATCCACGGCGGTCCTGCTGTCATTACTGCTGTTTTACAGGCTCTAGGTAACACACAATTATGAGTGGAGATTATGAGATTATTATTATTATTATGAGTATGATACAGCATTATATAACTTGATAAAAACACAGAGTCATATGATCACTTTGCAGGCTGTTAATAGTATGTGTCACTTAATAATCTTCTCAATCTGTAGAAATATTAAACACATTAACTGTTCGAGTCATGTGACGGTCCATCACTGTGACTTTCAAAAGGAAAACTGACACATGCCTTCCTTTTCCTAAGATACTTATAATATGTGCTTTGGCAAGCGTGGCATCCTGCTGTGACAGTATTGTACTGCAGTTCTCACATTGGCCTTCCAGAGGGCAGTATTGTATAAATCAGAAATGGAAACGAACGCTTGTCTCCAGTTAATCTAACATTATTACTAATTAGAAATTATTAGATGGTAAAACATTAGAATGTTGTATGAGGCATTGCTGAATAATTAGCATTTATAAAACTGAATGAAAGGTAGTGACAATGTTTATAAGATGATAACTAGCCAGTAGAATGTAAAGCATATTTTTCTCTAGTTAAGGGATCATGACCTCCATTTGCCAAATGGTTTTGTGCTCACTATTGTCTCTTGTTGATGAGGCTTGAAAAATGGCTTTGAGAACAATGAAAATGTCACCTCTTTAACCTGCACAATTGTGCCTGTTTTCACTCCTTGTGAACCTTGACTGACACGTTGACCCTGCGTTTGATCCTGCTGTGTTTGTGTGTGTATGTGATGTGTGCCCACCTCGTGCCTCATACATTTCTTCATGTTTGTATGCTGTGTGCGTCTTTTGTTTGTGTTTCTCAGGAAGCGTGCCTGGCATGAGGCCTGCTGATGCCGGAGAGTTCACGCGAAGAGCCTTTCAAGCAGGGAAACTGGGTTTAACAGAGGTAGGTCAAGAAGAGCGTGTAGAAACGTGCGATTGGGATAAAGAGGTCAGAAATGAACAGGGACTTCAGATTGGTGAAATGTCAACAATGAAATTTCTTTCACATATTTTGTCCATTGAAGACTTCTTTCATTTGGTTGTCAAACATGAATATGCATTAATAAATCCACTGGACTTCTGTAAACTGTGATTTTTTTTCTTTCTTTTTCAAAATGCAGCTAGTATTCATGCTTACATAGGCTACATCATCACATGCTCATGAAACCATATAACGCTGATATAACCCTACTCAGTAGATATGACGTCCAACACATAATGTTTGAGTCATTCAGTTAGTCAGAATGAAATCATTAGTGCTACAAATAAATGTAGATGTAGATTTAAAAAAAAATGCATAGCAATCATAACTAGTACAATGCTCGTTGAAGGTGGAGGGACTCGGGGATCTGATCCATGCTGAGACGGAGGCTCAGAGGAGGCAGGCCCTCAGGCAGATGTCAGGGGAGCTGGGACGCCTTTATCAGGACTGGAGCCACAGACTCAAACGGGTAGGTCGACTTATGGTGCAGATACAGGCGGTGTAGGCACATTCATTATAGGCAAGGTGATGTACAAACAAGACTGACACTGTGGGCACTTTCTTAGTTTTCGGGTTCGTGTTGGTTTCTGATGCTACAAGGTGTGCAGATTACCTTTTTTGCCTATTGTAGATAGTAGCAAAACTAAATGTATATTTTATTGATGTTTTGAGAAATAAGAATTTCACTACATCAAATTCATCTCTAGCATAGAAACCTGCGTGCATGACTGCACATCTCTATTATTCAGTATGAATGTGTTTGCTTCAACACAACTCAACCACCTTTGTACCTCATTGTGATTCAGACCGAGCCTAACCCTAATCTGAGGTGACAGGTGAACAGGAGGCCTTAAGATAGTCCTCATGAGAAACAATTTTCTTTTAATTCTGAGTTAGTGTGATGGCAGACACAAGCTGAACTCCACAAGTTCTCCCCAGAGAAACTTTGTCCATGTTTGTGTTTGACATTTCTCTGAAAACTGTGTTTTGGAAAGAACCTGTACGTACCGTGCTGTAGGGCAGGCCTCAGTAGTTTCACAATCAAACAATGCTTTTTGTTTTTTGTGGCTGATGGATTAAGTTATGGGAATATGAAGCTTCCTGTTTTGATGCCGCTGTAGTACGTGCAGCACGTGTTTCTGTTCGATACTGACAATCAAAATACTAATCTGTATGGCACATGTAGATATTTATCTTACATTGTAACCAGGACTGGAAACAAGGAAAAGCCGAGAACAATGAAAAGGATGAATAAAATGGAATAATTATTTGCTTTACTTTCACTTCACAGATGAGTAGCCCATCCTGATATTAATATAACAATTTGATAAATTATTGACACTTATTTTTGCTGGTATATTAATTGATCATATTTTTGTAAAAGAAATATAGATAAGTATAGTGTCTGATTCATTGTTGACCTACTGAAGGTTCAACATTCTTAATTTGTTAAGACTGTTTATATACTGCCTTGTTTTATAATGTGATGACTCAAGAGGCTGAAGTGATCAGGTCAGTGACTCTGCTTAGAAAAAGTGAAAAGAAAATATGTGTTCTCTCTAAGCCAGCACTGTTTTGGCCGCAGAAGTGAGTCAATGCTGCTGAGAGACATGGTTGAGCTGTTAACTTGGACTTTCCTGAGGAAAGACACCAATAAACATTCAAGGGCACATATCTATTTCTTTTTTTTTCTTTTCTTTTTTTTTTTTTTTTTTTACTTTCTAAGAACGAGATGTTTTATTATTGTATTTAGTTTCACAGCTGCTGTATATCTGTCATTTAAGACATGAACACAGTGAAGACACTGATATATTCAGTGCAGCAGTATTGTTTCTCCATGTATTAGCCTGTTCTGTATACTGTAAGCCAGTCTTGAACTTAAGATAAATTAGAGTGGTGGAAGACTGGAGCATATACTGAACTGCTTAATAGACAGTATAGAGAGGTATGAGAGGTAGGCAGGAGGGCAAAGTGATTATGAATTAATTAATTAATTAATTAATTAATTTGTAAAGTGATTTGTAATTTCTTACTTGAGCCAACTGTTCAGAAAGTTCAGAAACTTACAAATACCTGCCAGTATTTTGTGCTTATGTATTGTAGTTTAACATTTGTTAAAAACACTTACAAATAAGTGTATTACCTTGATGTGATTGCATATGCGTTCTTTTTTATGTCTAATCCTGACAGGTTTTGTTTTCACATTTTGTTGAGGTAGGTTATAAAAGGAGGTCACTAACCGCACATGACTTCTTAAACTTAATGGATGCAAGCCAAACACGCCTCTACTGTGTGAATGTTTTGTAGAATATAGACCAGTGATCTCTCAACACTTTGGCAACAGATCTGACCAGCCGGTCCAGGTGGTCTCCCTTGAGATACTCTGCTAAGCTGCTTGTTGGCAGTTTTCTCAGGGTGGTTCCTAGAAGCGGTTCAAGTTTCCGATTATTTGGAATTAGATTTCTGGGAATCCAGTTAATCAGAAGTATACCATCTGTATGATGTTCGGGGTCAAACTGTCATTTGATACGCAAACAATGCATTTTTTTTTAACTCTTGGCTTCCCACTTTTGTGAATGGATTAAAGTATGGGAGTCTGTGGCTTCCTGTTTTTGAGCAGCCATACTACTATTGTGTTTATGTTCTGCAGTGTCAATCAAGATACTGATCAGTGGAGGTTTTCCCCTTCTGTTTTCTAGATTTGAATTAATGTGGCGACGGTGTGAAGTGGCAGCATGACTTTGATTTACTGCACCTGATTTTGAATTAATTAAAGAGTAGAGGAAGCCAATTGAATTTGTACATGTCTAATGTTTATATACTACATAAAGATTAAAAAAAAAAAAAAAAAATGAAATGCGGCTCCATCTATGTGTGGATCACAATAGGAAAGATAGACTTACTTACTCCATGAGTGATTGGCTACCTCCGTAAACTGGACCTGTGTCAGATTCAGATCAGATCAGGTTCTCCAAGTCCCACCATTATGCCTTATGTTAAAATACAGGAGCGTATGCCAACAGAGATGTTTTTTCCTAATAAGAACATTACTTATTGTTGACTGTCCTGAATGTGACTGGGTCAAGAACCAAAGCTAATTGGGTGGAAAAGCGTCACTCCTGGCCCACACAGTGTTTTTGAACAGTTCATTTTACCTTACTTCCTATCTTTCCATCACATTTTGTCTTGTGAATAATTGTGGGAGCATGCAAGCTTGTGAGACATGCACATGACTCTCAGCAGGCTAATAGTGAAACAGAATATTAATGAAAATGAAACTGTAAATTACGTTCCAGCTATCTCATAGTTTATTTTAATTTAAAATGTTGCAGTATTTTGATTATATAAAATAATATACATATTTGGTAACATTTCTTATTTAATTGAAAATCTATATTCCTGAGATTCTGCCAAGTTTGAGGAACTGTGATTTAAGCCGTTCATTAAGAATAAATACCAAATATTTGCTTGTTTAAGCTTTAACAAGTTTTAACAAATGTGAATGTCTTCTAAGTAAAGGTGAGGGTGTGGTCAGTCGTATTTACCTTTTTTTTTACTTGCATCACATGTAATATGTGCATGTCAGCAGCTATGGAACGACAAGATAAATTGTTATTTATCGTTATTGTACCATTGTAATTAGCTGTACCATTGTAATTAGCTGCATTTCCTGTGATGGCTGTTCACCTTCAAACACTTAGAAACGACATGTAATAATGTCACAGTCATTTCAGCCTCTGCCCTTCTCTCCTCTCTGCTCTGGGTGTCACACAGTGTCTGGCTCATGTTGAGGCCTTCATAGACTTCAGTGAGGATGAGCTCATCGAGGACGGGGTCTTAAACCAAGGTACGTATACAATTTGTCCTCTAGAAAAATAACAGGGCAGTCATCCCCTGGGCTTTCAGAGGGAGGTTGGTGGGGGGGTTAGTCAGCGGGCTCTGTTTCTCTCTGAGGAGAGAGGAGTTCAGCTGGCTTTTCCTGTTTGGATCTTCAACTGGCCATCGAGTGTTTTTGCTGCACTGCAGGGAGAAGCCATAGACATCAAACTGCTCAAAAGACAATTTCCTTTAGGAAGTGTGGAGAGAAGGCCAGGGGGACAGTAGAGGCATTCGTCTTACCTTCAAAGCCAGCTTGTCATGTCGCTCACAGGAATAGTGCTGTCAGCAGTACCGTGCAATCCAACTGTTGTCTCTGTGCCCAGGTTTCCCATGCTCACACTGTATGTGTGTGTGTGTGTGTGTGTGTGTGTGTGTATGGATGTATGTATGCGAGGGATGTCCCCCCTCTGAGTCTGTCGCCTGCTGTCTGGCACTGGCAGAGCTCTTCAGAGGCCTCAGATGTTGTGAAGCTTTGACACAATAAAGCCTGGGAACTACTGTTTGTTTTGGTGGCACGGAATGTAGGCTCACGCCTCAGAGTGGCAAATAATAATAGACTCATTTCCAAAAATAGAAAACCTGGCATAAACCCTTTCCATTGCCACCTGCAGACAGCAAATGACATGTTTTATGTCATATCTGTAAGTATGTTTTATTTCAGGACATCCCAAGTTAGATTAATTAATGTACTTGACTCAATAAAGGTTCTTAAGAAGTTTACAGTTTTCAAAAAAATGACGTATCGTCGATGCATTGTATTGTCAAAAGCATTTTTCCGCTTTAGTCACATGCGGAAAGAGACAGGTCCATGACCCATTTTTCATCCAGACGAAGGGTGTCAGACACCGGAGGACAGACCTTTTTCCTTCAAAGGACAGAAATTCCTTTTACAAGGCCATGAAAGTGAAGTTGAACGTGAAACCTTCGTCACGTCCTCTGTCTTTAACCTCCACTCTACCCCCCCCACACACACAGTTGACAGATCGGTGTGTGATCTGCAAGCAGAGATGGAGCGACACCTAAAGGATGAGAGGAGGGGCGAGCGGCTACGCAGTGGAGTCCAGGTGGTCATCGCAGGAGCCACCAATGCAGGGAAAAGCAGCCTGCTGAACACACTTTGTAAGAGAACCAAGTCACCCAGCACACACACACACACACATCATGAAGGGATTAAGATTAAAATTTACAATGTTTTAAATACGAAACTATGTTGATGCCATGGTTTAGGAGGGGAAGAAGGAAGAAAATCTGTCATACTATAAGCAGCATGGACAGCATGGATTTATTTTACATAAAATAAAATATCCATACACAGTAAGTATGAGAATTATATTTCCTCGACAGGACATGGTTTAGGAGAGATAAATCTAGATACAAGAAGCAGTCTGACTTTGAAATAAGGCCGTATGAAGGTAGATATTGGGGTTAGCATTATATAAAATGAAATCCATCCAGTTTGTTATGTTTTTAGATTCGAGCAGAAGATGCGCAGAACGGAGCAAATCTTGTGACATAACAACCTCTCTGGAGGCTCCATTAGTTGCTGTCCTGGAGCTTTCGATCAAATCACACATCTTTCTCAGCAGATGGAGTTTGCCCAGTTGTCACTTTTCTGAGGACGTGTGTGTTGTATGAATGTAAACTCCAGCTAATGACTGATCTTGTGCTGAGGTTGTTTTATCAACTGCTACCTCTAAAGTGTTTTATTTTCCTTTCCTTTCACTTTCACATGAAAGGTGACAGGAAGGTCTATCCAATTTGGTGTACGTGCTATAACAATAATCTCTTCATCACACAGGAATGTAAGCTAATAATCACAGCAACACGCCATCTGTGAACTGCTCTTGGCTCTATTTTTTTTTTTTTTTTGTCTTTTCAAGCTTTATTTCTGATAGGGACAGCTGAAGAGTGACAGGAATTCAGGGAGAGTGAGAGGGAATGACATGCAGGAAAGAGCCACAGGTCAGATTCAAACCCTGGGCTTCCACAGCAAGGACTAAGCCTTCCCACATGAGGCGGCTGCTCTACCAACTGAGCTAAATGCCTCTCCTACAATATTTTGACTGATAACAGATTTTTATTCCTTCCGATTTTGTGTCTGTCTGCACTCCAGACAACATTGGAGTCACAGTCTGCAATAAATTGCAACTATTTGTATATAAATACAGAAGTAAACGCTCATTATTTATCACATGAGATAAAAATTGCAGCGTTTCAGTTTTCCCATTCTAAATGAGTTCTTCAGTTGTGTGTCCACAGCTTTACATAGCACTTGTTGTTTATGGTGTGAGGTTGTCTGATTGTTTAGGATAATGTATCTTTAAATCATCTAAAATCATTTTAAATAAGCTGCCATGAGAGGACACTTGGCAGTGTCTCCTCACAGCTTCCTATCAGAATAATGGGTGATATATCAAACTTCAGATTAGATCCTGTTATTGTTTCCTTTTCTGATTAGTCTTCTCTGCGTCCCGGGCTCACACCCGGTCAGCACAGACTAGCAATAATGAGCTGCGCGCGTTATTTGACGTGGGTTACTTACGTGGTGAGACTACGAAGTTCCTGGAGAAAGACTTAAGAAAGGATGACTGAAAATATCTTCTATTGTGTTTGGACAGTGGAGAGTTTTTTTTTTTAATGAGACCTGTATGTAGAGTGCAAATGTTGTATCAAGTGGTTGAGACTACAGGCCAATATTAGATTATCACAGAAAATACCTCTGCACACACCCTGTATGTCAGCTAATGTGCTTAAAAAACAAAAAGAAAATAGTTTGAAGCAATTTAGAAATGATATTGTGATTACAACAGTTTATTGTGGATGGCAGACTTAGTAATAAGAAACAATAATAATTATTTCTTATTGCCAATAAAACTTCTTTGCGTCTTATCTACCTATTTATCTTATGTTTTTTAAGTGTCTTTGTCCCACTAATGGGCACCTTGTCCCTCTCTGTATTTTTATTGTATTTAAATATACCTAGCTGCTATGACGACCTAATTTCCCTTCAGGGTTAATAAAGTCATCTGTCTATCTAATTAAAATCTTAATTTTATTGTAATTAAAAAACACCAGCTTCTAGAAAAAATAATTAGAATAGAGTTAGAAAGCATATCTATTTTTGTAAAAACACTATAAACTATACTATATCTGCACACTGCAGTATATATGCTTAGTACCAGAGACAGAGAAGGGAAGTCGGACATAGACAGACCTAACGCTTTGTTGGTTTTTGTATTTTCATGGGATTTATTGACAACAACATTAGGCAACTTTATCCTTTAATGTTTTTACACTCAGGCCAGAGACCTGCAGCCATTGTGTCTCCCATCGCCGGCACCACCAGGGATGTTGTAGAGACGGCGCTGGACATCGGCGGGTTCCCTATCCTCTTGAGTGACACAGCCGGCCTCAGAGACAGTCCGGACCTGGTGGAGAGAGAGGGAGTCCGCCGAGCTCGGGAAAGGTAAATATTCAGATAAGGTCACTGAACTCTGTTTTGCTGCTTTTAAAATTTTAATGACACAGACCAAAAAATCTTGAGAAACTGACGCTTTGGCTTCAGCTACAGGATCGTAGTACATGTAGGGGACATGTGTCTAGAGTACAAGGACATGCTGCTTCAGCAACTGCTCACATGTATCATATAACACAGAACAAGAGCCAGGGGACCGATGGAATATGTCCTTGAAAACAAAGGAGGGAAGAAATAAGTCATTTGTTTCCCCCATACATGCTACATTTTTGTAATGTCTATGTAACCTCCACAGTTTATATTAGTACTGAGCCATGGTTATAAATACATGGGACAAACACTCTCAGGAGGTTACGTAAAGAAGAGCCTCTTTTCCTCAAGTATTTACCATTAAGACATTCTTCATGTGTGGTGTTGAGAATGGACATATACGGCCATTCAATGACAGCTGCTTCCACTGTTTGCACAAGGGAAGAATAGCAGCACTTGTAACACTCGTCATCGCTGATTTGTCATAGACGAACAGGCAAATAGAAGACACACAGACACATCCATGTAATATTGATCAGCTTTTATTCACATGTACTGTGGCATGTTTCATCACGAGTTGGTGTTAGAGAGCAGGAGGAAAAGCATAAGCCTAACAACACCTCGTTCGTCAAGCAGTTGATGAATAGGATGATGTAACACGACAGTTAGGTGTTAAATCACTGCATGTACAGTTGGGTATTCAGTATGTCAACATTTTCGTCATTAAACATATTTCTAATGCAGCTTTTTACATGAAGTTTAAAACAGACATTGGTATTAACTTAATAAAACAAAAGAAAGATCTCATGATGGTAGAGACAAAGAGCTTTCCCAAGACCTTTGCAAAGAGCACTGTTGAGCAACATAGCAATGGCACTGGTTACCGACAGATTTCTCAACTCACGATGCACCAGGCAAGAAGAATCTGTCGCCAGAGGAGGAACATAAAGGTGTTGGACTGGCCCAGTCAATCACCAAAACCCAACAGAACATGGGAAGAACTGATGATCAAGATACACCAGCGGGCCGCCCTTAATCTTCAAGATTTAAAAAAACTGACCAAAATCCCACCTGAACACTGGGAGATTAGTTCTTAGTGCAGGAAGTATCTTTTAGCTGTCATTGCAAACAAAGTCTTCTCTACCAAGGATCAAATAAATTTAACTTAGCATGTTCAATACTTTTTTTCCTGTGTCATTCCACCTTACTGCACATAACCTTTTATGGTTTATTGAGTTAATAGCAGTGTCTGGTCGAAATTTCATATGTGTAGCTGTGTTGGAAGTACGTTTAATAAAGAAAATGTTGACATGTTGAATACTTATTGCGGCCACTGTATATTGAGACCAAAACCAATGAAATTTGTTTATCACTGCACCTTTATTAGATAAATGTATTTATGAAATCATGACTATAGTCTGAGCTCCAAATATCCCATTTTCAGTGCAAACATTTTGTAATTCCTTGACTGTTTGTTTAAGTTATTTGGGCGACCCGGTGGCTCTATAGGAAGGGTGGGCATTTTGTGTTCAATAGGGAACTTTCTGTGCAGTGAGCAGGTCAGAGGCTCGTGACCTGGGTCACTACAGGAAGGACGTGGTAAGTACAAGCATCCGTTGCTGCTGCCTCGCTGTGGGACCAAGGTGCAGGAGTGCACAGAGTATATAAAACTGACTACTACTCAGATATATTGTAATAATGTAATATTCTGTAATGTTTGATGAAACACAACAATAGCCAGCAAAGCCTCTGCCTGAGGTGTCTTACTGGTGTACAATGTGGAAAATGTACTTTGTAGCAGTATTTCTCAGGACTGAGTATTATAATATTGTTGAAGTTGAAAATTTGCCCAAGTCACCAAAACTTTTCCATGTGTACAGCAGTGCTTTGAGCTAAATATCAACGTCAGCATGCCACCATGTATAATATTTACCATGTTCACCATTATTACATGATAATGGTAGATAATGATGGCCAAGAAAGTAAAAATATTCATCTTACCCAGGACAGTTGAATGAGAAAACTGTGACTTAACTATATAGCATCCGTTTAGACAAGAATGATGTCATAAAAATATAACAATAGTAAGATTTTAAGACATCTGTGTGAACTTTTGTTTCGATCGTATGAATAATCTCAGGTCAATAGTCAAGTCTACTTCTTTTTTTCCAGAGTGGAGCAGGCAGATCTGACTCTGGTGGTTGTGGACTGTGCTCATCTCCCCTCTGATGCACAGCAAGCTGCAGCCTTCCTTCAGGGACACGTCACGAGCGTCCTGCCCACCCAGGAGCAACCTGAGACAGGTATAGCCTCTTCTGCTTCTGCTTCATATTTTATTTATTAAGACTTCAAGCACAATAAAAATAAATATGTACGATAAAGTAATCATCTGGTAACATTACACTCTAAGAGGCAAAGATCTGTTACATTTTTCCATCAAACCTTGAAATGTTGCTCCGTTTGCCATTCACATCAAGAATGTAATTTATTATGACACCAGTTGCTCAGTCACAGCTCCCATCTGGGAAGTAATTTAAATGCTACTTGACCAATGGGAGTAGTAATCCAGAGTGTACAGGCTTTACTGAACTCATCAAGAGTAATCAAATAAAGAATCTCCATGCCTGAAGGAGTAAAGGTTGAGTCATAGGTATTGATCTTCCTTTTTTTTCTCACCACAGTATTTCCCACAGACAGGTTTCTCCTGGTTTTGAATAAAACTGATCTGTTGCCTGAGGAGCAGAGGCAGAAGCTGGACCGGGAGCTGCGCTGTGTCTCTGGGCTACCTCCTGTTTGTCTGATCTCATGTCACACCAATGACGGACTGCAGGACTTCCTCACAGTGCTGCACAGCAGTGTCAAAACTCTGTGAGTTGCTGTGATTTACAGTGTTTTGATGTATCAGAGCTAAGACTACATACATAATACATTTAAATGTTGCATCAGAAAGATTGATTTCTTATGCTGGACCTCTGTTGCAAGAACTTTGTAGGTCAGCATGTCACCAAAATCCAAAAATCTGACTGTTGATCTTGTTTTTACCATTACTAAATCAAAAATCCAAGATAAGCACAAATATATGATATGTTTGATTACTCTGGTTCATTTTGTTCTCTAACTTCCTCTTTAGGTGTGGCGACCCTCTGTCTGGTGCCCCCACCCTGACCCAGGCCCGCCACAGGGCCCATCTGCAGCAGTGTTTTGCGGCCCTGGCTCAATACCAGCGGTACCGCGACATGGACATGGCTCTGGCAGCTGAGGGTGTCCGGTTGGCTCTCACCAGCCTGGGCCGGATCACTGGACGGGTCGGGGCAGAGGAGATCTTAGATATCATCTTCAAAGACTTCTGCATTGGAAAATAGTTGGATGGGTAGCAGCAAAAACATGAAATACACGTGATAGCCTGCTCAAAGAGGAAGGCTGCATTCTTGTATGGTCCCAGAGTATCAGTAAAGCCACAGCCTCGGCACCGTGCCAGCAGGCTTCGAGGCTCAGCAAGAGTAAAAATAATGAAATTCATGTTCTTGGCTGCAGGATCACTCTGCTCCCAAGACACAGAAATGTTTGTTTTCTGTTGATGCTTTTTAACAGACTAAAATAGTTTGAGCGTGAGGACAGGTGCCTCAGAGGCCTCATATGCTCGTAATTTAAAAATAATTTTTGAAAGCCTTTGATAGGTGAATATTGGGCTCTTGGGTTGCAACATAACAGCCAAGATAATTAAAAATAAAGCCAGCACAGACCTCTGCAAGGTCATGGACATAGCTGGATGTTTACTTGGACTGCTTGTACTTTTGGGGTGAGGGGGCAGGTATTATTTCAGCTGCACCCCCTTGTGTGTGTGTCTGTGTGTGTGTATGCACACAAGGAGATAACTCAAAAACATTGTACAATTTTGATAATAAATTTTATGACTTTATGTTTCATTTGTTGTGTTTTATATGAACAGCTATGTGTCCTTTATGTATGCTTGCATGCATTAGATACAGGCTTTCACATTTATTTAAGAAGCAAAAAACTGTCTTGTGATCATGTGTGAATGAGCCACATGGCTACTTAAAGGGCCAGTGTAGGATTTTAGTGGCATCTAGCAGTTTAGTTGCTGATTGCAACCCCTCGCCTCATCCTCTTCCTCCTAGCTTGAATGAGAATCTATGGTGACTGCAAAGCATGTGATAAACACCGAGGCCCCATCTAGAGCCAGTGTTTAATTTATTTATTTGTTTTGGGCTGCCATATAAATATGGTGGACTATAAAAACAGAATTTTTATTTTCAGGTGGTTATACAAAAATGAAAACACATAACCTGTTAGTGAGGCCCCTAAATCTTACACACTGCACATTTAACATTAAGAAAGTTATTTTGTACATAATTGTCTCTACTGCCTCCTGAAGGAAATTTCTCTTTAGCTGCTAAATGTGCCAGGACTGAATGTTCACCAGCTGGTCACTAACTTTATCACCCTGCTGTTGGTGCTGTGCATGCAGCATAGAGAGGAATCAAAAAAGCAGCAACCAAAGCGGTTAAGTTGTGGGCTATAAACCAAATCCAAACAATGAAAGACGATAATATGATCTGTAGAACTGCAGAGCCAGTTATAATTCTCACTACATTCAACCTGCCTCTTAATAAACATTTAATTCTTTGATCTATTGCTGATGTACAAAATATTAATTAGTGCAGCTTTATATTACAAGCTACAATAGATGTTTTACATCAGACCATGATTAGAACAGATAAAACAGATGCAGATTTTTACTCTAAAGTTTTGTGTGGTCTTAGAAAATGCACTTGATTACATGACTGCATGCACTTTAATTAGCTTCACTAGGCTCTATGTCCATAAGTTATGTGTTATTTATGTTCATGATAACTCCATCACATGAAAGGCTATTCCCCTAGCATAAAATATTACTGATATCCTGATGAGCGTTTGACATATTGCATAACAGCCTGTGACATCAGTGTATAAATGTGTGTGTGCCCATTACAATTCTCTACACATGTACAGTATAGGTTCTCATTTATTCCACTGTAAACTACGTGTTTAATCCATAGAGCAGAATATAACAGACATATATTATGTAAAGAAAGTCAGACCCAGCTCAGACCCATGCTCTGTGGGAAAAGGACGTTTTTCGAGGCAATGCTCTGTGTGCCCTTTGTTCCCCTGTCAATCTGGCCTCGATCAAATATTTATGTTTCCTTGTTGAACTCCTCACCCTTCTTCCCCAGTTGGTTTCTTCTCTTCCAGTCTCTGACGACATTTGCCCTGCTGTACACCAGCATAACTGCCTGTCTCTCTCGCTCTCTCTCTGCTTTTTTGTCTTTCTCCACTCCGTCTCTGCTACCTGACCTTTCCTCTTTCCATGCTGCTCTGTCAGCCTTTTTGTCGTCTTTCATGTTCTCCGTGATTAATTACAACATGGGGGAAGTTTAAGCTAAAAGTGGGAGACTTGCTGTTATACAAATTAGGGGCAGTAAATTTCAGAGCCTTGTGGGTTGTCTTTGAAGTAGCGCCTGATACCTTCTGGATCATGTTTACTGCAACTGTGAAATGTTGGGTGGTATTGCCAATACAATACCTGCTTTTTTTTATACCAGTACTAAAACATCACTTTTTTGATACCTTACTTTGAGAAAAATAAACATTGTGGTGTCAGTCTCTTGCTTTGGTCCATGGTGGCACATCGTAACAATATATATGGATTGCCATGAAATTTTGTGTGAACAGTGGTGGTCCCCAGAGGATGGATCCTTATGACAAACCTTCATTTATCCAGTGAAATCTCTTAGCAAAATAAGCCAATTGAAGCTTAATAAAAAAGTGGCAAACAAAGTTAATTTGGTTCAATGAACGAACAGCTGATGAATGAACAGTACTTTTAGTTTTCTGCCTGTCCGTTTCCTGTGTTTTTGATTAATAACTGTCCTGGATACGAGTCTGACTCAGTCATGAAGTCTCTGTGTGTGTGTGTGTGTGAGAGAGAGAGAGAGAGAGAGAGAGAGAGAGAGAGAGAGGGTCTATATGTGGGATCGAAAACATTTCAAGTTAAACAAAGGATTTCCTGAGAACAGGAGGCACCCACACTCACCTGTAACACTCACATCCATCAGTGCAGTGAGCCTGGGAATTAATCTTCATTGGTTTTCTTATGTAACATGGAAGGATTTGTTTTGTCTAAATGACGACGTGATTCTTCCATGTTCAATTCAAGCTTGTCAAAAAAGATCCAAACTTCTCAGCGATCAGAAGTTTAAAAAAAAAAAAAGTTAATAAAGCAGCATTCTGATCTCAGTTGCTGCAGTTTTCCTAAAAATTCTTCAAACACTGCACGTTTATGAACATTTATCTTGTGTTTTTTGTTATAATTCCCCAAAGCATTTTAGGCATGACGGCACAAAATCCAGAATAATCACATTTTTGTTACAGTGTAAGAAATAATACTTTGAGGTCTCAGTTAAGTAAATAATAAATCAATGACACTATGAGAAACTAAGGAAGATGAAAAACAATGTTACATATTGACACAGAGCTACAGTTATCGTGCTAGAATGAATTTTTTAGAAAATATTCAGTTTGAATTTTTAATTTGTATGTAATCATAAGTAGTTTAGCAGTAATTTCAATATATCAATACCTTCTATAAAGAAGAGATAAGCAAAATATGGAAGATAATTTTTGTTTAAAAATTAATTCTATTCTTTAAATGTTAGGGTGCTTATAAGACCAACAAGACCAAAAATAATATAGTATTACTTATGTGTTCCCTCAAGAGACTTACATGGGAGTGAAAAAGACTTGGTTGATATATTCTAATAGGTCTGTTAAGACCCTAATATCTGCATAGAGACACATTTTTCAATGTAATATTATAACTTCACTCACAACAACTATTGCTTCATAAACTTTACAGTTTTACATGTGTAGTGGTAAAGAGTCTCCCGGCCAGATGCTGAAAGCATTTCTTCTGTACCAAACTGAAACCATAATAATCATAAAAAAGTTCCATTAAAGTGCCAGGGAGTTTCCAGCTACAGCTATATATGCTCATCGCCTCATGCTTATGAAAGGAAGAGGAAGCAGTAAAACAGTAATATAACAACTACTATACTGTACCTGTAAAATACACCATAAAAATGCAATTAATAGACTTAGGGTCTGAACTTTAACCATTAAAACGTCAGCTCTCCATCTAATTCATGTTTAATTCCTTCCTCCGTGTTTCTGACACACTGTGTTTAGGACTGCCAATAACCCCGCGGACGTGATGATGTGTTTATGACATGGTTGTTGAATGTATTGACATCCGGACTGCTGTAGAAATTCAAACATGTGAATCACTAGGAAACATAAATGTAGCTATTTTAGGAATATTCTGTTTATAACGGACAAGTGTGCAGCTGCTGCTGCTGCCCAAAGTCCTGTCTGAGTCTTTGTTGTATTTTTAGGGCCAAAGAGGCAAGAGAGACTGAGGACAATGGAATTAACGAGTGAGTCATTTCATTTTAATTCTTACTTAAACCACAGTGAGTGACACACAAGAGGAAATATTTACACCAGTGTTGTGGAAACTTTTACATTTACCTGGGTAGTTACTGAGGCTTTTCACAGCAAATGTTTAAACTCAAACAGTAAAGTAAAACATAGAAAACTTTTATTCCAAGTAGAGCTAAACAAAGCATGCACAGTCTGACAACAGTAAATATGTTACTAATAGGGACTCAGAGTATTTACAGGTTGTGTTCAAGTGTGTGTATCAGGAATATCTACATGTCCTTAGAAAAGGCCAAATGTTGATCAATATGGCACACCACTGGTGCCTTCAGTTGTTACTCCTCCGGTTGATTTCATCTCACCTGAAAGAGAAAACACCGATGATTAGAATTAAATATTGATGACAGCAATAAGACCATTTACTGACCATCAAAATACTGGAATTAATGTTCAAATGAGAATCTGTAGGCAAGGGACCAAGAATTTGGCTCAATCTCAGAATTCTTTGGCTATCATCCGATGATGATGTAGCTTTTTATCATCATTCATACACAGATATCTGTTCATAGAGATTAGCAAAAATGTCTCTCATTATTCTCGCATATCAAGTTGCTAATCATACTGCAGAGGAAGTCTTGGCCCGGATATCCATGATCCATTTTCCAGATGTCTGCTGGCTATACCGGAAGCCCAAAACATTAGTGCCAACACCTCGTCTGGCTAACTCGTCAGACAATATGCTGAGCCTAAGAGCGGCCACACAGAGCTGTTAGCAACGGCTGTAGATCTGCTGTCTCATCGTGAAGACCACCAAAGAATTTTATTTTATTTAAATTTGATCTCTTTCTCTGTACAGTCAACGACAATGTGACAAAATATGTCATTTACTGCAACTGGACTTTGTATACATAGTAATCTGATTACAGTATTTATTAAAATATAAAGTTTTACCGTTGGAGTTTTATTGATGCTAGGTGCTCCAATGAAAGGCCACTGCTGTGCGGCTGCCTGTACGCCGGCAGGTCTGGAGGCGCCGGGCTGTAAAACAAATAATATGACTTCAGTGTTATTTAACATCACACACAGATAACACATTTGCACAGTTTTTTTTTTTCTGACACCGTGCACTAATAATCAAAGAGTTTGAAATGGGAAATTCTGTGAACTTGTGACTTCTTCAAAATGGTTGTTATCTTGCCTGTCCACCCATCCTGCTTCTGCTGCCCTCAGATTCCTTTTTTCTGCTGAATCCACATGTACTACCTTATCTCTGCACTACTGTCTGTTTAAACAGTGAAGTAAATCTTATTTAAAAGAACGGGGCTCTATGGTTCTCATGTGCATACAGTCATATAACCAAATGGTTATATGAAAAACATTTTAACCAGACGGTCTTTAGAGAGCAGCAAAAACCTGACCTTTAAACAAGAGGATTTTTGTCCAGTTGCATAAATAGTTACATATAATGTAAATCCTGTGTTTTTACCTTAAAGCTGGGCTGAGAGAGCGTTCGTTGGAGGTTCTGAATCTCTTTATCTTTAAGGGCCAACATGTCTTCCTGCAGTTTCTTCTCATCTCTCAGTCGGTTCTGTTCAAGCAGTAATTTCTCCACCTGAACAAAACACGCATGTGTTATTTTAAATGGAAAACAACGTAATGATCATTTCTCTGACACCTTAGGTGATTTAGGTTCTTTTTAAATAGATAATAGTTAGATAGTAGTCATAGTTTTATGACCGGGGAAATCAGCTTATTTCATGAATCTCTATCTTGGTTCCCATGTCACTCAGTCACACATACATCTATGCACACATTTAATCTACCTGGTCGTCATGAGTCCTTTGCTTGAGCTGCAGCTCCATGGTGGCCTGAGTGGCAGCCTCCTTGCGGCTGCTTTCACACTTCTTCAGATCAGAGTTTAAATGCATGTTCTGTACGTCCAGACGACTGGACAAGTCTTGGATGACTGCCACCTGGAGGAAGAAAATCATTTATTTTTTGAAAAAATTGAAATGGTGTCTTCTAAAGGTCTAATGTAAAATTACTTATTACATTACTTCTGTTCAATCACATTCAGACTCATTAGAACCTGTTCACCAGTCTATCTGGCAAATTGCTTTATGTATTAATAATCTTTTCACATTTAAGTTACTGTGACATCTCACAAGCAGCCTCAGTGGCCGCTTTATTAGGTATACCCGCAAAATACAAAATGCAATGCAAACATTAATTTAATATTTATTAAGGTAATAATCTTGTAGTTTAAACTCAATGTTAAATATATTGCAGAGCTGTTGTACTGGATTGCATTAGCTTGTACAGGTGTCCCTAACAATGTGGCCGGGAGTGTCGAATTGTGCAAATTAAAATTTTAGACAGCGAGTCGATAAGACTTGGAAAAGTAAAATATGCTAAATCAAAGTGCAATGGAAAAGTTACAGTACAGTTAAAGTTAAAGTACTGAAAAGATTTCCTGTATGAAAATAACCACAAAGACAGGAACAAAAAATGCTGATTTTTGACACCTCAGTATGAGTTTTATCTGAAAGAAACATTGTTTAACAGATGCTTTTGTTGCACAGTGCTATTGTGTCAGCAGGGCAACACACTTCACCTCCGCTTTGACATGCATCAGTTCACCTCAGAGGACGTCTGTCTCTTTAGCTAGATTTGTCATGAATGATGCAGAGGATAGACTTCCTCCCCTGAGAAACTGGCTTCCCATCCAATTTGTTCTTTGGAATATTCCATGAGCCAGTTTAAAGGAGTGTTGACAGAAAGTTATACAAACTTTCAAAACTAAATAATTTCTGTACTTTCACAGATTTTGAATGCAGAAAGTTTGACGTGCAGACAATCTGTTTCCTACTAATGCAAAAGATACACTCCTTGAATCAAACAAAATATGTTGTACTCACCCTGTCGCCAACTCTGTCTAAATACATCTGGAATTTATTCTCCACGTCTCTGGACAGGTTGGTGCAGTTGTTTCTTATCTTCTCCATTTGGTCCTGCTGCCTTTCACAGGTGAGGTGAAAGGTCAGCTGGTGGGGAAACAGGTTGTTGATCTTGTTCAGGAATTCCCTGGTCACTGTTTTGATCCCGTCCAAAGAATTTGCAAAGTCCTCTTTGCACTTCCTGGAGTTTAAAACAAGTTAAACACAAGCTTTAATGTGTGTTCAGTGTTAATATTTTCATTTATATACAGAGCATACAGATAAACAGATGGTACCTGGTGTATGTAGTGTGCTGCTCTTTCAGCATATCGTTCTCCCTGCGCATGGTGATGGCATCCTGGTGGTGTGTGTCTCGGTCTTTGAGGGCGTTGTCTCTCTCCTGGCTCAGGTAGTTAACAGTCTGGGTAAAGTTTGCCTGAATGAGATTTATCATAGCTTGCTGCTGGGCATTGAGGCTCTGCAGAGTCTTCATTTCACCTGGAGATCAGTAAAAAAACACTATTTTACACTTTTATTAACGCTGCCATTTTATCTATTATTACCATGTGGTGGAATATTCTTTTTTACTTAACTGCATTCAAACTCGATTTACTTTACTACCATCTTGTCTCATTTTAAACCACAGGCTTTAATTTGACTGTTTTGTATTATATGGTGATAATTATTATTATCCGATGCAGAGAATGTTTATCAGTAAAAGAGTATTTTTTTCACACGGTTCCAACACTATCAGAGCATTAGACTTAAAAAAAAAAAAAAGAAAAAGTATGAGTACATACTGTTGGTAGTGACCATGATAGGAGGCTGGATCGGAGTGGTGGTACGCAGTGACATCACCCTAAGTGATCTCTCACAGCTACTCTATAAATGAAAAAAAAAAAAAAAAAGCAATATATAAAGGGTGGTTCATGATATGTGGGTTCTGTATTATTACCTTTATGACCAGTAGTGGTGGAATGTGAGCACATTTATTCAACTACTGTACTTGTACTGTAGTACAAAGTTGAGGTACTAACGTATGACGCTTTGCTATAGATTAAAGTATTCAACAGTATAGACAATTATAGACAACAGATTGATCCATTCTCATATGGGAGGATTTTCTTCCTTTTCCAGCCACAATTCAACACTTTCATTTGTAGTGGAGTATTTCTAAAGAGTGCTATTAGTACTTTTATTAAAATAAAGAATCTGAATGCTTCCTCCACCACTGGTGCCCAACAGGAAAATGACAACAATGTCTGAGGAAATAATCATGCTGTACAATTTGCACATTGTAAAACCCCTGTCTTTTGTTCTCTTGTAAAGACTGTTTTTCAAAGATGATGAACAGGTGTTAAATCAACAGCTGCACAACATGACCTGCAGTTCAGTGCACCTTCACAAAATATTAATCAAGTCATCCACTTACTTGTTTCATTCTTAGCGCGTGTTCGGTGTTGTTGAATTCATTCTTCTCCTTTGCAAACTCTTTCTCCACAGCCTCCTTCTCAGCTGTGCGAGCTGCCAGCTGAGCTCCCAGCTCAGCCTTCTCCTTTCTCAGCTGGATGTTGTTCGCACTCAGCCTGTTGAAGCTCTGCTCCAGCTCCTTCAAAACAACAGATCACTCAGCATCAACATTTGTGTATTTTACAGCTCTGAACATGTTAAATTAAAAAATAATATTAAAAAGTAATATATGCTATTATATATATTTTGTGGGGGTTCTTTAATATCTGACAAGACAATCAAAGGTTAGGAAAAATCACTCACCTCGACCCTCTTCTCCTCTGCGGACTTCTCTGGCTGTCCATAGATGAGGAAGAGCACCAGGCTGACGATGATCAGAGACTGGATCAGAGAGGAAAAGAAGAAGATAATCCTCATGTAGTAGCCACAGCTCTTTCCTTTGGGCTTGTGCAGGGGCTCCCTTGCCTCCAGGCCAAATTTGGCCCGGGAGTAGCTGGAGCTGTACATGGCTGTTGGAGGTGAAATGGTGACAGCTGTTTTTTTGGAAAAACTAAATAGGAATTGTTTGCTAAAATCCACAAGGTTTCCTTGTCTGATGTGGTCCTCTGAAGAACAGGTGCTGAAGCTGGAATAAAGAAGAAAGGCCAGCGGTGAAATGTTTGTTTCTCTGTCTTCTACAGCTCTGCCAAACTGAAAAATACAGGCACAAATGGCGTGTATGAATAGATGTAAACAATGACCCTTAGGTGTGTAAAGGGGCCATATTTATAAATGCCGCTGGAGGCACACTTCCAGTCCATCCTGCCCTCACCTCCCCTCGCCGCCACCCCTCCCTCCCCTCTCCTCTCCTCTCCTCCCTGATCGACCTCTGTCACAGTTACAGCCTCTGGTTGCACCACTGCCCAAATAATCACAAATCGTCCTACTGGTTAGAACAAAAGGAGACTGTAACAAGTGGAGGATTCAAATGAAAAAATCCTGTCAAAAACACTGCCCCAGACCCCCGGTAACCAGAGGTGAACTCAGCTGGGGCAGGTAGTGCTCCGGTACAGGAGTGTCTTCTGAGTCTTGAGCATGTAACATTTACCTATGAGGGGGGTGGGGTCCCAGGGCAAATATTTATTTTGTGCCCCCCCCCCCAAAAAGTAGCATAAAATGTAAATATTCAGGTGAAGTACAAGTAGCTAAAATTCATACTAAGGTACAGTATTCAAGTAAATGTGCTTAGTTATTTTCCATTATGGTCTGCCCAGGATGTGAAGGAAACTCACCCATCAGTGACAAATTTAAAGATAACTGCTACAGATTGACAAGAATTACTGATCATATTCCCCTGGTGGTCGAAGAACAATGTAAAGTAAGGAGTAAACGCAGAAAATACCAAACAGAAAACAAAAATATTCCACCATATCCTGTTCCAGGTACGGAAAGGAGTCATGGCAATGGAGGAGTGAAAGAATGAAAACAATAGGGACCTGTCATTCTTCGGGGATGAGGGAATAACAAATTCTCCCTGTAGTACTGTGCTGTTATCTGCAGGGATGACGTGTGCACCACTTGGCTCATGTGGGGAAGTGGGTGTGAAAGGGTAAAGGTCCTCTGAGCTGGGGTTTTCCTGCTCCCCATTGTCTCTCTGACAACCTGTCCTTACAGGGAAAAAACTAATTTATGACGGTATGTCTGAGTGACAGAAAATGAGCGACTATCAGGAGTCAGGATAGACATCGGATCAACTTCTGAACAAAAACAGGAAACCAAACGGTCGAAGACTGAGATAAAAAAAACACCTCTTAAGATAATGAGCAGACAATATATAGAAGATATATCTTTACCAAGAAACCATTAAAGTCTTTTTCATGGCAACAGTGGAAAACAGATAAGGTTCTCAACAGTAGCTGCAATAACTGCTTAATCATGCCAGCATATAAGCCTGGACATCCAGAAACTGGAGTGACACTGATCATGAAGCTTGACAGTGAAGAGTTCAGCTGATCAAATCATAAAAACATCTATCAAAATTGACATTTTAGAATAGAGGATGTAGAACATGTAAACAAAATGAGACTATCCTCCACCCTCATGGACCACAGCATCTTTTTGACATAGCCTTTGAATACGGTAATCTCTGGAGGGGATTTGCTGCCATCTTCTGATAAAAACATAGAAAGCACATATGAACATGAAAAATCTGATTAAACATGCCTTTTTTTTTTAATATCCAGAAACAGCTTCAAAAAGCTCATCTGTACAATGTGTTTCAAGTGCAGCTGGACTGGCAGTACAAGGGGCTTTTTTCACAATCCACCCATCAGTGCCACAGAGATCATTGTCAAAAAAGGGGCCATATCTACACTCCTTTACATTCTTTCATTGTCTGAGTAACATACAAGAGTGACAAATGAACAAATGATTGAAAACAACACCTTATAAAATAAAAAAAATACATTAAAAACGGGCAACAAACGGTGGAAATTACCAACTAAAAGAAGAGGCAATGTTATAGTACACATTACAGTTTATAACTTCAAGGTCTCAAAGGGTCAGATATGGAAAACTTTCACAGGTCTGATCTGATTTCTCCCTTTAAGAGTCACAGACAGATCGGCGTGGTCTAACATTCGAAAGATAAAGAAAACAAATGAAAACTTAGATTAACAAAACCTGATACTTTTGTCATCATTTTCTTTTTGTATTCCTGTATCCTGTGTCTGGACTCTCTGACATCCACTTAATCATCTAACCCCCAAGAGACCTCTAAAGGTTTTACAGTTTCATTTTATAACTTCCACAGCTTAAACAGTCAATGACTCATTCATTGTTTTATGGAAACGGGATGACTGAGTTAATCAGAAAAAATATTCAGAAGAATTATTGCTCTACAGCAGTTACTATCAGGTAATAAAGTGTACTTGGAAACGTTTTCTGATGAACTACAGTGTGATTTTCTCAGAGAAACAGGGCGCTATGAGTATGTGCTGTTTTAGACTGTTGCCTCAATGTCCTGAGGGTCTTCCCCCTCCAGAAGGCTGTAAGACGCATGGCTCTGGAAAGGTCTTTGTAAAGGGTGAGCCAGAAGTTTTGCCATGCAGTTGTGCAGCTCGATGGCGGGTCCACCCAGGGAAACCTCATAACGATAGCACATGCCCTTTGAGTCCAGGTTACAGAAAGAGGTGTAGTTGTCCTGGAGACAGAAAACATACCACATAGTTCCAATGAAGCGCCTGTGGAAATCTAAACCATCATGTGAAAAGATATTCAAGCGGGTAGCAGTAGTCTAACACATACAATACCTTAGTTTTTCTGCACTACTGACATACAATAAGGATTCACCACACAAATAGACTTGAGCCAGCATGCATCCTGGTACACAATCAAACCTAATTATAGTTTATCAGTTTTTTCACTCACCCTCCAGCTGGTCTCATCCCCCTGCTCTTCCATCCCATTATGTAGGTAGACCACATCAAAGAAAAAATAAGGAGACTGCAGCATCTTCTGTGACAGGACACAAGAACAATCAACAACATGCTAAGAGAAATAATATTCAGGAGGGAGATCAAATTCACATTAAAAAGACTGGAGGGGGGATTTCTCAGCAGTCCTCATACTTACACTGACAGCCTCAGAAGGGTTGAACTGAAGCTGTCCTGCATGACGGCTGTAGATGAGCACAGTCCTCACCACATATGGAGGAGGGACAGTCTGAACGTTCTCCATCAGTGGAAGCTCGATCTTCTGACGACTACGAAGACAACAAGATGAAGATGACCTTCAGTAAACACATTTATGTCACGTTTCATGTGTTTTACGAGACTGAAAAGGTCTATAGTCAGATAACTTACATCACATTAAGAAGATCTTCCAGATCTACAGAGGACAGTTAAGGTTTAGTTAACAACTTTAGTGTCTGTTCTAGATATCGCTTCATGATAGGACATTTATTTTCATCATTTCAGATTTGGTTTTGAGTGAAAGGATACTGAAGGACTCGCACACATTGGTCTCAAGGTCATACAAACAGCTGCACAGCTCCCTGGGGTCAGAGGTGAAGCCTGACAACTGAGGCACATACATATTTACATGAGAAGAGGAACAAGAACAATATTCTAGAAAAATAGATGTTGCCTAGATATAATGTATAGGAACTGTACCTAACACTTAGAGCGCATTAAAACATCCCTGTACTCACCCACAGAGCATCATCATTGACTACCACCAGGGCAAACTCATGCCGTTTGTCTATCTTGTGTTTAGTTCTGACAAACATCTCAATCATCTTCTGGCATATGTTCAGGGCGTTTGTTTTGGACCTGAATGGAGAGACAGCCAAATTTGACAACGATGATAAATGAAATGAAACCAGCACTGGCTAATAAAGGTTGACCTTACTGTAGCTTACCCATTAAAAGACTCCAACTTTGGCAAAGACATCTCTTCAGAAAGGTCTAAGCAGATGATCTGCCATAAGGAACACAACACCAGATAGTAAAAACCTTTAGGTAAAAATAAGCCTTTGTTTCATGTGAAACATATAGCAAGCCGTGATGTGGACCTACCACTTTCTCTGGACAGTTGACACGGGGAACTCTGAGCTGGTACTCTGCTGGTGGAGGCACAGAAGTTGTCAATGTGGGCTGCTGTTGTGTGGACTTTGGCCTCTCTTTGGCTGCAACAGCAGCAGTGGATAGTGGCACTGTGGCACTGGCTGCAGCCACTGCTGTTACTACAGCAGCAGGGGCTACAGTTTGAGCTGCAGATACTGAGACGGTTGTGGTGGTGGAGCTCGGAGGACTGTCGCTGGTTGAAGCCTCACCCTCTCCCTCAACACGACTTCCCACAGCAGGCTGAGTTATGTTGGGGTTACTGTTTCCTCCGAGGCTGCCCGTGCTGCTGCGACGGTCCTCAGCACCTTCGGGATTGGAACGTGTCCGAGGTCGCAGGTCCACCAGACGCTCCTCTCCATCTGCTGGGCCTGGCTCTGGTGTCTCCATGGATACACAGGTTACTAAGGAAATTGAGTTAGTTTAGTTAGTTTTTAACCAAACTTTCCTCTATATTTCCCTGTGGTTTACTGATATTAAAATGTAAATAAAATTCAAGTCCACCAAGTTGGCTTTCTACCCGCCTCTCTGTGTAAGTGGACCCGCTCCCTTTGTAGATATAATCATTGTGAGGTAACAAAAATATAGTGAATATTATTTTCATGCGATTATACACTAATGAAAACATACATATGAATAATATACTCCATTTCTACATGTCCTACTAATAAATACACGTAAATCTGACACACTGGACCTTTTAAATTGGATTTTTACTTTCAGACAGGTACACAATACACAAAAGTACACAACCAGGCTGCGATATTGACCGGATATACCGTGTATAGCTAACTGGAATAACAAAAACAGAGGCGTTTCAGCTTTACAGGATGGCTATTGTAGTTTAAAATGCATGAATCAATGCGTCCAGACAGTGACTTGACTAAAGAGGCTGAGAGAGCCAGGTGATGTTTAATGATGACAGCGCAGTAGCAATGTGAGCTGTTAGCTTTAGCTTTAAGAAGAATTAGAGCAAAGACTCAACACGTATGAAATGTTTAATGTTAAAATGAGCGAGTAGACTTACGTGATAAAAAACTGCCACACTTCTATTATCCAAATAAAGTGAAAGTCATTGAGAGTTGTGAAATATTTCAAAGACGAGCTAACATTTGTTTTGACCAGACAACTTCCTTACCGGAAATGATCTAACCCGGAACCGCCAAGTGTCATGGCATTATGGGTAATGAAGTTTAATGTTTTTCTGCCTCTTTTTCTCGCTGTGCTGATGCAATTTGGCTGTAGTAGTTATTCTATATGCAAAAGCGGACGTAGTATCAGAAACAAAATAAGTATAAATAAAATATATATATAACATTCTGAATTTGAATCTATTCTGTGAACAACTCCTGCGCATATTTAGGAGGTAATGCACAAAGACTCTCACCAGGATGGAAAATGTGTTGTGTAGCACCAGATTAAAAACACATTCACATCCTTGATTTAATAAAGTCAAGCTAAATTAATAGGGTGGATGTTGTCTTTGTAGTAAACAGATCACAATCTAATGTCTATTAATGTCAGTGTCCAAAGTGACTGTAACTTCATGCATTTTTTGGTATTACACCATAGTACACACAGAGCAGCCACATTCTGTATCCAGAGTTTACACATAGCCTACTAGAAGCTAACTGTGGACAAAACAGGAAAGTGACGGGGGAATGGGTGGGGATGACTTTCTAAGTGTTTTCCCCTTACTTCATTCATCACACTAAACACTGTTTGGCAGACATGGAGAGAGCAGACAGCAGAAGTGCCTAACTAAGTATTGGAAAATACAACAACACAAAATAACGGAACTTAAGGAAACATTCTCTCCTTTTATCAGATGTTTGCTTGTAGGCAGTGAACAGGCACAACAGGAACTAAGTCACTGCTGCAGATGTCAGGATCAAGAACTATGGAAGTAAGTTGAAAATATGTCGCTTATCATACAGTGTTGCATGACTTAGAGCACTATATGTTTACCTGTTTATCTTGAAGTATGTATGGTATCCTTCACATATTTAAATACTGAATCTGAGCCTACAAATTGCCAGAAGCTGTAATAATTAAGAGTTTGTCTGATAATCTATACAAGCTACATGCTTCGACAGCCTTTCTGTGACTCCGAATAGGAATAGGTGGGTATAGTGACTGTATTACTGGCTGGATAAAGAATTTAAAGTATGTCACCAGCTATCACTTAAGCAATATATGTTAGAAAATTCACATAATCAAAAGATAGGCATTGCAAATTGCATCATGTTGGAATTTTTATAGGCATCCTTTATAGCAGAATAACAGAGAGACACTTTGTTCTAATTTCATGTTTTAGGGATTTCACCAACATTCTTTGTCCACAACAAAAGATAGTCTGGTCCACAAATATTTGCTAGGCAGGAAGTTGGTTCTCAGGATGTTTTAGTTTCCTCCTTTTCCGCTGCTTAAAACAATAGCCACTAAATAGTGCAGCAACAATGTCTAGTTCAAGAGCATAACAGATTTTTAATGTGGATATGTACTGAGGAATTATTTTACAAAGTACACTTCACTGAATGATGATTACTCACATACATTCACATGTATTTCAGTCAAAGTAGCTTTAATTCTGACTGTAAAAAGATTAAATAATGAGTCAGATTAGATCCACCTAGTCATTTTCTTCCTTATGTCTCTGCAGGATTCCAGCCTGATCAGATGTGACAGCCTGGATGCTGGGTCAGGGTGTGACAGAGAGGTGATGATACCATTCGACCCTATGACCTATGACCCTGAGGGCTCTGACCTTGCTGCAAACCTTGAGCCTACACCAGCAGAACTGGCTCAGTGTGAGGCTGAAGTGGGCACGCTGCTCAGTATCATTGCTGAACTAAACAAGAAGATGGGGTCATTAAAGGCACCAAGGTATATGAGCCATACAATGGATCATATTTTTTGTTTGTTCTTATATATTTTACATAATGACACGTTGGTCTTGAAATATACAAAAAAAAAATACAGTGGTAGTTACTAGCAAAAATATTAATGCTGCTGGTATTCTGCAGTGAACCAGGTGACCTGAGACCACCAAGACCATCCAGGCCTCTGGTTCCAGATCTCCTGTCCCACAGGCTGGCCAGAAGCAGCCCAGAGAGGAACACTGCCTCTGCTGTCACATCAAAGCCTCCACCGACTGGCCGAGGTTGAGCATAACTGCCTTTATTCAGCACAATACATCTTTTGGATGCTGTGCACCTGTACTATATGAAGGGGATCTTTCCTCCAATCAAGTTGGATGAGAAATTTTGTGACCAAAAGAACAAATGATGTAATATTTTAAACAATATCAAACAATATCCATGTTTTCATAGACAGGAGACATTCTATTCTGGTAGAATATAAAACAGCCCTTTCCCTCATCCATTATGATGATTTGCACCTCTGCTGTTTTCCACTAGGGGGAGGTGGTGTAGTCTGGACTAAACTCCAGGAGGTTTTGTCATCAGTGGAGGACTCCATCAGCAGTAAAAGGTCCTGGGCTGCCCCCATCACAGCTTCTGACCAGGACAAGCACCAAGAGCATCTGAGGGCCGCCCAGGAGAGCTGGGTTAAAGCCACTCAGGTATTAAAACTGTAACAAACTCTCATGATTATTGAATATATGTGAATTTTTGGAAAAAAATGGCAGCTGCAAATCCTCACTGAAACTAATTGACAAATTTCACATCAACATTTTTATCATTGTAATCTATGGAAGAATTAGGTTTAATAATTTGGGTAAAATACTATAAATTCAACCATTGCTGTGTCCGCCTGAGTTTTAATGGATCAATTTAGGACAAAAAATATCATTGTCATTGTTCAGATTATCTTTAGACTCCCATAAATCATGTTAGTAATTTTGGCTCACTGGTTCCAGATATTGGAGGACATGGAAAGAGAGTTTGGGATTTCATGCCCATCAGGCCTGTCAAAGGACCAGTATCAGGACAACATCTTGAATCTGGAGAAGCGTGACCCTACTCTTCGAAGTATCTTGCAGAGCCACCAGGAGGAGCAGGAGAAAGCACAAAGCACTACCAGCCAGATGGAAGAGGAGAAGAACAAGGTAGGACGTTTTATGTTCTCACTTCTGTGCATGACAGAAGTATGGTGAAATATAAAAATGCCCATCATGAATCAGTCTAAGATGTTTGAGTAAGATTTCTTGGTGGCAACAATTTATGGAACTTATAGTTATATAGTCATAGTGATGTTTAAAATACTACCAATATTCTAAAACTCTGTCCCATATCTTCATATTCTATTTAAGACTAAATATTATACGAATTAAATAATTCAACACAAGTTCATCAGGACTAAATGTATCACCCCTTCTGTTGTCTTTCAGCTGGTTAGTCTTCATAAAGCCTGGAGGTCAGGTAGTCGCTCGCCTTCCTACGGGCCCCCTTCTGGGGCTCTCAGTCCAGAGTGGGCCTCTCCTCCCTTTCCTGGTTCACCTTTACTCCACAGAAGAACAGCCAGAGCTGTTACACCTCTGTCTGTGGGTGGGGATGGTTCTCCACTGGGCTCTGTGAACTCATGCAGTCCTTGTCAAAGCCCCATCGGCCTTGAGTCTGAGACTGAGCGTCTGAACAGGTGAGTCTGAATGAATAAATATATTTTGGTTTAGTTTAGGTGCAGCTTGTAAAAAAGGAAAAAATAATGTGTGTCTCTTTGCTACCCATTTATCACTTCTTCTGGTTGAATACTGGCGTGCAAAGATAATTTTCCTTACGTGATTAACTTGGGAATATTGACTGATTTTATTCCATTTATACCAATATAAAGGCACAAACAAGACAGTGATGAGCACGTGAACAGGGTTGTAAATTATTTAATCTCATCTCATCTCATCTTAGTTTAACTTAGCCTAGCTTAGATAAGATTAGTTTAGCTTACCTTAACTTATTTTAGCTTGCCGTAGCTAGTCTGCACTTCCAAAATTCATGTCATGAATGAATGTCAAAAATGAACCGTGATGTCTGATTGTTAAAATTGTGGCTACTGTGAGCTTAGAAGATCAGGTAAACAACCTACCTATTATAGACAAGTTGGCGTTGCTACATTGAATGTTTAGCTCGAAATCTTGACTAGTGCAGTAAAATTGCTTTGTTTACCCCTCTCCTTTATTATCTCAGGTACATTGAGAGGCTGAAGGCCAGAAATGAACGACTGACTGCAGCTCTGGAGCGAAAGAAGGCAGAGTCAGAACAGATCTCTATTACACTAAACAGACTTGAGTCTGACTGCTCTGCCCTGCAGACGGCTCTCAGATACTGGTACACACATAAAGCACACCTGACACACAAGTACAAAGGCCTGTCTGCACACATATCATTTGTCAGTAACGTTCTTTGACGTTAGTCAAAATAATGAATTTGCACACGTCAGCAATCTAACAGTATTAATTTAGGTTCTTCTCATCTAGTGAGGTTGAATTTTGTCTTTGTGGTTGTGATTGACAGCGAGGAGTGTGAGGAGGCCTACAGCGAGCTGCTGTCTCTTCATGACGCCAAGAAGCAACAAAGCATTCCTCTGCACACAGACTCAGCAGGTGCTTGAATACCACGTTTTAACACTGTTTACAACTCAGTGCCCGTATTCACTTACACATACAGTAGGTATTCATGTCATCCACACACACACACAAATACACTGTCAGGCTCACAGTTTCTCCTCTCTTCAGAGGAAGTCGGTGAAAGGCAGCAGCCCGACAGTTCATCAGCTCAGCTCAGGAAAATGGAAACTGAGGAGCTGTCCACCTCCTTTTCAACAGCAGGGGTCACAGAGGAGATGGAAACTCAGAGTTACACAGGGCACAGGTGACATTTTAAGTCCTCTTTGTACGTTCAAGCACAGTAATAGGAATGGGCAGAAATGATGACTGTAGATCAGACTGAAATTGCGAATAGAAATGACAAAAACATCGTACTGACTAAATGTTTCAAAGGTTTTGGCAGGTCTCTCATTACCTGTAACCCCACAGGACACCTGAGTGTGTAGAGCGAGAGGCTTTTCTCCGTCAGCAAATTGAGCGGCTGAAGATGGAACGGGCAGCCATTTGCCTACCTAAGCCAAGCCCAGGAGTTGAGGGAAAAATGAGCCCCGAAACTGGTCACCCAGCTGGATCAAGAGGGGGACATGTGACTAAAGACAACGCCAAACCTCCTGAAACCAAGAAAGAGAAAACGTCTCTCTTCTATGAACTCATCTCTGTCAGGGTAGGAGCTGTGTGTCTTGTCTACATTAAGATGGCAAAAACAACTGAAAAAAAAAACCTTCCACGTAAAGAAATATTTTGAAGCAAAATCAATATTTGTTTCCTGACTGACTTTTACCTTTAGATAGAGCTAGGCTTGCTGTTTCCCCCTGTTTCCAAGCTAAGCTGTGCAATATTATATAGTTTAAAGAGCCAAATAACACCAAAGAGAGGAAACCAATTACAGCAACATTATTTATTACTAGCTATAGAGCACTATATTTACTGTCCACCATTTCACTGGAGTGTCTGAATGAATACTGAGTGAATAAACGTATATATATATATTGCTGTTGATTAACTACTCAGCGCCTATTTAAGAGTGAATGAGATAGTGATTTTGTACACAGCTTCAAATATAACATCATACAGCACCACAAACAAACAATAAAAAAACAAGAAATAAAAACAAAACAGAAATATTCATATATATTATTAAAATCCTCAGGATGTAAAGAGTTTTAACCTTTAACCTCCCATAACAGCTTCAAAAGTAAAGATAAATTCTGATTATTGAGATGAAATAAAAGCGTTACGTATACTGTATCTGTATTCTTCTTGATATGAGTTTAACTCTTTGTGTTCAGGAGGAAATGTCAGATCTGCGAGCTCTAATCCGCCTCAAGGAGAAGGAACTGAGGTGTCTGGAGTGGAGTTTAATGGCTCAGAAAGCTCAGGAAGCAGCTGGAGTGTTCGTTCCAGAAAGCATCAGAGAGGAGCTTGAGGATCGCAAGGCTGAACAACAGGTAGCACAAATTAATTTAGCAGCAACAGAGGCTTTTTTTTTTTAATTTTCAAATAATACCAAGTCAAGGTGAAATGAGCAAGAGGGAGCAGGACGTTGGTCTATAGTGGCAGACCCAATCTGGGTGTCCCACATGGGAAATCATACATCCACCAAAGCAGAATCCCTCCAGGCCAAGAAGGATATTTTGGTTCTACAAGGTCTTCTGCTGGGCTGTCCTGTCGCCGCAGCACAGATTCATACGCCGTACACCTCTGTCACTGTCAGATGAGAAAGAACTACTTTAGGTCAACACATTAGCTATTACTGCAGACACTCTTCTTCCTCAATATTTATTTGGTTTAAGAACAGGAGATATTATCTGACTTACAGACATACAGTCCTGGTGACTATTTCAAAAACGCTTTGGCCTCCGATTGCAGCGTAATAAATGTTATTGTGTTTGCCCTCTCCAAACATTCAGATCAGTGACACCCTACTGGCCACGGCACGAAGACTGATCACTCTGAGGGGTTGCATGATGATTAGCAGGATGGGAAATCACCCCTGCAAAAGTTGATTTTTTAAAAACTTTTTTCTCTCCCCTATGATTATTTCTTGTGATATATTGAATATATACATATTATACACAATATTGAATCATTTTACCCATTTAGGCCTCTAGAACGCATTCAAATGGAATACTTTGTGAGAGTGAAAAAAAGTGAGCAACATTGCTTCACTGGTCACAAGCAAGTAGGAACTACTGCTTTAGGTAACTGTGGTTGCTATACAGATCTAATAACAGATAATCCTAATTGAATGTTATGTGTGCAGAGACTCTATGAAAAGGCAGCCAAACTGGGTAGTGATGGAGACATCGCTGATCCTCGAACCAGACCCATTCTGAAGGAGCTGCAGGCTGTCCTGCAGAGGTAAGTCATTTTTGCCGTGCGCTGTACTGTAGTCTGATGTTTAAAACATGGCACTAATGTGCAAAAGTGAGTGGCTGGTTTTGTCTAGCATATGCATGGAAACAAGTTTTTTCTCTCAATATAAGCACCTCTTAAATGTCTTATATACAGTATATTTTTAAATATTATCTGTTAAAGTATCTTAACAAGGAAACTGGGTAAATTAATGAATATAGACGTCTGAATATTGAGAGATATAAAAAGGTATCCTCCACACTTTAGCAGTGATTGTAGCAAATGAATCAGCCCAGCGTCTGTTGCCTGGTTTTATTGGTTGCTTAGGAACACTATCAGCAGAAATGCAGACTTTAGATATAAAGGGCTGTGAGTTTTTTCCATCAGGTGCTTCAGAGAGCATCCTTTGTCTCCTTTGACCTCATGTAGTGAATACTTCTAAATAAAGCGCAGCTGTTCACACTCCACATTCGCTGTAATGTCAAGGACACATCATAAACACATTTATGACTCTTTACATAGATTTTATATGATTTCTGAGAGGAAACATCTTCAGTGCCTTCAGCGTAATGAACAGACATGATGTTCTGCCTTCTACTTCATCAGTGGTGGAATGGGATGAAGTACGTTTACTCAAGTACTGCAATCAAACTCCAGTGTGTAACATTTAGAGGGCTCTATTGGCAGAAATATGAAATTCATTGGTATGTTTTCATTAGCCTGAAAGTAATAATTGCTTTGTTTTTGTTAGACTCTAGATAGGTCCTTTCACATTTCTCATTTCTCCCGCATGCCAATAAATCCTTCACACTTCAGCTTTAAGCACAAATCTGAATCTCTTTTTATGCCTTTTCTTCTACTCCGTTACAATTCAGAGGGACTTTTTTTCCCCCTCTACAATTGTTTGACAGCTTAAGTTACTCGGAGAGTGCAACCTCCGCCAAGGCTATGGCACACCATTCACTTTAATTAAAAAGGGTTTGTGACAAATTCTGTTCATTTTGACATAGATAGTATTACAAATTACCTAGCTCGCATGTGTTGACAAAAGTTATTTGTGTATCCGCCTCGTGATTCAGATCTTGTCTAGTATTTTCTTGAGTAAAGGATCTGAATATTTCCTCCACCACTCTGATTTTACTTTTGTTTCCAGGGAGCAAGCCCTAAAGAAGAGATTGGCTTTAGTCCAGGACTCAATGAACACAGCTCTTTCAGACAACATCTCCCACAGGAGGGACAGCGGAGAGCAGATTGCTCGTCTCACACAAGCTCACAGGTAAGTATTGCAGGAAAGGTGTTTAATAGACAGCATGTTTTTGTTCATCAGCAACATTTTGAATCTACAACCACAGCTAAAAAGCAGTAGTTCTGCAGTGTCATTGTTTTCAGTGTGAGTGTAGTGAATTGTATGTCGTTGGGTTTCTTCTCTTCCAGTAAAGCCTTGAGTTCGTACCGGCAGATTCGCAGGAAGTACCGCGAGCAGGTGTGGAGGCTGGAGCAGAAAGTGGCAGCCATGACGGAGAGTCACCAACACCAGAGTGGAGCGCCGAAAGCTGCAGGAGAGGCCTTAGAGTGGAGGAGGGAAGAGACTGTTCTCTGATCCTGTGATTTTTCACTGATGCCAAAAATTCATCAACAATGTGAAGTCCTGCTGAATTTAAGTGTATTTTTATAATTTAAAATATTTGTATTTCATTCAGACAAAAGCCTTGTCACTGCAGAACTACAGTTTTTTTCAGCTATGCTAGCTGCCTAGTTACATGAATGGCAGCGGTCCACCATCGCAACTGAATTATCTCAACACCTATTGGATGGATTGCTGTGAAATTTAGTACAGATATCCAGAGGATGAATCCTAAAGGGTTTGATGATCCCCTGACTCTTCATCTATCTCGTCGGGTCCTTTGGTTTATCAAATGACCTTCCCATCAGCCTCAGCTGTACTCTGCATTTAGTGCTAATTAGCAAGTCTTAACATGCTAATATACTAAATTAAGATGGTGGACATGTTAACGTTGTGAGTACAACGGTGTGAGTACAGCCTCACAGAGCTGTTAGTGTGGCTGTAGATATGATGTCAACCCATCAATGACATACCGAAGTCCGTTCAGGCATTCATTGACTCGTCAGAGGTAAATATAGAGTATGTAGGGCACTAGAACATGGAAAGCACTGTCAGTTGTGCCTTTTCAACCCTTGTGAGAGTTACTAATAAGTTGGACAGGATTCCAAAGCTTAACTTGTCTAACAGGAGTCACACGTCACAAGACACATGCCTCATTTCAGAGAAACAGCTGCCATGCAGTCATGAATGTGTTAGGCTGACTCAAGGACTGACCCCACCGAGGACCTCGGGACTGACCTCGAGAGCGCACATGTCCTTTTTCCCGTACAAGCCAACTTTATGAAGCCAGCCGTGCTGTCGTGACAAAGCTCACAGAAGGGGGGATGGGTGCCAGGACAATGGCACACATGATGTGCACACAAAATGTACGGCCAGCCCATTTGTCTTCTTAGCACTTTCATAGTCAGTTTCATCTCGCTCCCTCTGACTTTCATTATTTTCACTTCTCTTAAACAATCATGCACAAAAGCTGCTTTTATTTGAGTGCTAGAACAGTACTAGGCTGATTTGGTGATTTAATTTAAGACAAAATTAAACTATATATTTATGACCTGTGTTTAAAGACTCATGACTTCAGTAAGAATGAATGGACAAGCAGGATAAGGAAGTCAGTGAGTATTAATGTGACAATAAACATGTTGAAGGCTCTGCAGAAACCTGGAGGTAAACCATACTCATGTCACTTTCTGGGACAGTTTGCAAAAAAATATTCCAAACAACTGTGCTATGATGATGAAACAGTGACAGACAACAACAAAGCTATAACAAGAAATTGAAAAGCTGACCCTCTAGGAATAAAACAATGGCTTAAAAAAGTTCTTTAACGATTAATCACGACTCACAATGGAGCATCAATTTACTCACTATCATTCCATGTGTTCTTCTTTCTTGTCAAAACCTGCCACCTCCATTACCCACAATGCAGCTTGACCATCAGCAGCTTGTTCTGAGATTATGGTGAGTTATGCTCATAGTAACTAATGCATCGTCGAGATGAGGCTCGGGGCAGGCTACAGATGTCTGTTGAGATCACTACTTTGTAACTCCACATCTTGAGATTTTTTTAGTTAAAAATAAAGTAAAATGCTGTATTATTAATTATTTAAATATGTAATAATTGGAAATATGTAAAGTATATCCAAGTTCACCTTGATAATTCTTTGTATAATATGTTGTATTGGTGCCTCTGTCACATGTTTTCAGATTTAAACATTTGAAAGAAAGCATTAAGACATTAAAACATTTCTGGGTTTGGTAATGTCTTTGGATTTATGCCAGTCGGAGAAATATAGAATAATGCTTTATACTTCATAAAATTCCTTTTATCCCATGTATTGGTATCGGGGATGGATGTCTCTAAATCTGTACAAGTATAACCATAACTATCTGTACAGACATAACTGAAGATAACTGAGAAGATATGTTTTTATTGTAATATGGGTGTACCAGCTCTTTAAAAACCCAGCGCTCTCTAACCTTTCGTCATACCCATCCTCCAGTCTTTATCTCTCATTCGCACCTCCCTTTCCTCTCCCTCAATCTTCTCTCCTCACTCATCTCTCAATCATCTCCATCCTTTCTCCCCCCTCCAGCCGACCCGGTGCCCTGACCTACCCGAGCCAGTCAGCTGCAGCTGTGACCAGCGGTCAGGAGGTTAAGGCAAAGGTTGAGTGTCACACCCACAGGGTCACAGTGATGCCTGGCTGTTGTGTTGCCTGTGAATGGAGAGTTCAGAGTGCCAGACGATGTGGTGAGCCCCTGACGCCCTGACTCTTGCCTGAGCTTGCCCTTTCCCGAGCAGAGGTCAGCGCAAAGGGCCTGTCCTCACCGCTCCCCCTGTACCTCCAGGTCACCATCACTATTGTTGTAATAGCTGCCATTAGAGCGGGTGATACAATTATCTTTCCATTTTGTGTTCGCTCTCTCTAAGATCTATGTTAAGCTTCTGAGTTCATCAAAGGTTTTTATACAACATGATTGTTGTAACCTCTGGGTGACTCTTGTATCAAAGAGGCCACGTTATGCCAAAATGTCCCATGGAAAGAAAACAATCTTTATATTATGCCTGGCTGAATTATGTGCATTTATACAGTGATGGAAGGTTCTGATACTTTAGATATATAAAAGTACAAAAACAAACAAATATAAAAATACTGGATATACCACTGCAAAGTCTTGAATTCAAAATATTACCACCAAAATGTACTTATATCATTATGAATGTGTAATACATATAAATAACATTTTATAGTAACATAAGTAATTTACTGGTAACTACAGGCGATTAACAGATGTAATGTATATATATATATATATATATATATATCTTAATTTTATATATATATATATATATATAGCATTTTTACAGTGTGGTGCTCATAATACCTTTTATTACATACCTTTTATTACATCTGTTACACATCTGTTAATATATATATATATATATATATATAATGTGTAAGTAGCAGTAGGTTGAAGTTGAGCGATTTATTTATTTATTTTACTTATTTTATATATATATATATATATATATAATATATATTTGGTACATGACCTGCCTTCTTTTGGTGGCTATATATACTGTATATTATGTATCATTGTTACCACAAACACAGAAAAAGCAAACAAATAAAACAAAAGCACTCCTAACCAACTCACGATAAAAGAATAAATTAAAAAATAAATAATAAAATTACCATGAGGTTCAGTCCTGCAAACTGTAAAATATAATAACCTAATAACCAATAATAACCAAAAACCTAATAACCACAACAGCCATGTAGAATCTTAATTTGTAAAGACACTAGTACATATTTTACTCTCAAATGTATTTCAGAGTAAAAGTAAGAGTAAGTATTAAGTATCAAATGAAAATACCTAAAATTGTACTTGAGTACAGCATAGTAACATTGCCCCACTGGAACTCAGTGAACTCACTGTTCAGACATTTCAAACACTCCAAATGTCTATGTTGAGTTAACCTTGTTTTAACCTTGATACAACATAAAAGATCTAATCTTGATCTTGATAAAATGATTGTCGGTGTGTGATGAAGCAAAAGTGCACTAATGAAGAAGTGAGATAAGAAAGTCAAACAAGGCACATGAGAACACACAGAGTTTGGCATTTAAACAGTCGTTTCTTTTAGACGTATAGAGGCTGTAACATTGTCATCTGGTAACATTTACGCACTGCATTTCTGGACACAATTCATCCCCCACATGTAACAGCCAGCATCCGAGCCTGTGGATAGGGGAGTGTTTCAGTGCCTGGGAAAAATACTCAAACCATTATTAGACAACGACAGAGACTGTCAATCAGGGTGGGGGTGGACGCAATCACACACACACAACCACAAGTGGGGGGGGGGGGACTGACCTAGGGGTTTTAGGTCAACTCATTTACTCTCTGCATCCGTTCCTCATTTTAATAAGTTGTCCCTCTGTAAGCTGCATAAAGAGATCACAGCCTGCGCCTTCATCCCTGCCCTCTTTCTTTCTCAAAGCCATTAGCTCACCTGTCACAGCCACTCCATATCCCCTCTCATCTCCTCCTCCTCTCTATATCTCTCTATTCTCTGCCTCGTGCTCTGGGACGTTGCCACGCTGACCTGACACCTCTCTCCTGAGCTTTCGGACACCAGCCTGCCCGTGGAGAGGTCAGAAGGATCGGGTACAATTGGCAAGGAGAAGCATGAAAGAGATTTGACCTCAATCAAACGGCCGATCAGATCCACTTTGTGCTCTCACCCACTCAGATAATGACAGCAAACAGCTCAGACCAACAGGCTTTCTCACCTTCACAACCTCCAGATAAAGAGTGAAGCCTCGCTGGAGGTGAAACTGACTCTAATTATGGGGATTTTCATGGTAAAGCTCCTAAAGCATTTCAGCTGCTTGTCTATAGGTTTAGAAAGTTGACCGAAATTCATCCTGGATCCTTGGATCAAGTCAAGGAACATCAAACTATGAGATATTTTATTTTGTAGTTTGTGAAATATTGACAGATTTACACTTAGCACATTTACTGCAGACTACTGGATGACATCGAAAGGCATTGTTAATTTGTTCTTTATACCACGATGTGAGAAAGAAGAAGAACAAAATATAGATGTTAAAATTTAAGTGCTTTAGCAGTGGACCACACAGGTTAAGAAAAGTAAAAACATAAAATGTAACAATAAATGAAAATAAAAGATTAAGAGATGGAAATATAGAGATGATAATGCCCATAAACACATAAACCCATACACATCAGGTTAATTGTGGTTTAATTTTCACTGTGACATGTTTGTAACAGATCAATCAATAAAGTGAGAAGATATGCTTTATCAAGAATAAATCACATTGTCACAATCATTTCATGAGAACAGGTAAAAATATTTTATTCCAACTATATGGGCAGCAGAAGTAGACAAGTGATTTTGTTTTGGCTTCTTTCAGCTTCCCTCTTCTGTGTGCAATAGTCCTTCAGTTTCAGGTGCACCAGGTGCCTACCTGTTGTGAGAGGAATCCTCAGATTTGCTTCACTGAAACCCTCACAGAGCCCCCTTCCCTCACTGGGGTGTTCAAACCGTTTCTACACTTTCAAACTGTGTACAGTGACATAAAAATAAAGCAGCCAGACCTGAAATAGATTTTGCAGGACACTTCACAGGTAGCTTTCTTCACACTGAGATGAATTTATCTTCTTCCATTTTACATGTCACCACTGGTTTCCATTTTCCTTTCCACTGATCGCACTTCAGTATGAAAATAAACTTGCAGAGACTTGACGCTTACTCGAGAAAGGCGATCCATTTTTAGATTTTTTACAGTTGCCAACATTGTGTTCGTATCATATGGTTGTGTACTTACAAGTACAGATTATGGCACAAATGTCAAAAACTGACAAAGATGAAAGTAGGCATGATGTCCACTGTTACAGATTAACTATATTAAATCTGCTAAAATGAATGGAATCCTGCAATAAATCCTCATAAAGGCTGTAAGTGTTGGATGATGTGAGGACGTCGTTTGTGGTACGGACAGGTGCTTCTGTTATTTATCTTTTTAAAAGAAAAACAACATAAATATGGAAAAGTATTGCACTGACTCCTTAAAGATAATGTGAGTTGCAGTATCTGAACTAAAACATGTAAAAACGCTGGTTTGGCAGCTGAACTTGATACATACCTGTATGAAACATAACACCCATAGAGATGTATTTTGCATATTAAAGCCAGTCTGTTGCTGGGAGGTCTGAAGAGTCTGAAGACAGATCAGTGTCCAGACCAACAGTGGATGAGCTAAAGAGGTCAGTTTGTCGGTCGGTAGATTACAGCTATAAGGTGTTTAGAGGGGAAAGATGGCAAGGGGAGTGGCCTTGTCCTAATCCAGTTAAAGCATTTGAATTGTCTTCACTGAGCTGATTAGGTTAATTTCCTGTCATCCTAAGCATCTTAGTTGACCTATAGGCAAAGTCTGGCCAATAGTAGAGGGCACAATCAGGGAGCAACAGATTGGGCACAGATTTCCAAGAGATTGAAGTTGGTGACTAGGAACATGATCAAATGTGTTGTGGCTGCAGAGAGCGTTAGTTTAAAGCCCTGTCTGAAAATGTCCGGCTTTTTGGATGGTTAGAAGACAGAGTTCATCTTTCAAATGGGCTGTCCGTTGACAGCATATTGACGACCTGTCAATGGTAATAACTTTACACTGAAGCAAACATTTAGCTAAATAGTTTTTTAAGTAATGCTTATTGATACACATCAGCGTCTTCAAAATCACAGAGCCTTCTGTGTTTTGTTTAAAATCGAGTTGAGATATAGAGATACCCTATGTCATGATAAATGTGCTGAAAAGCATGACGGTCATGGGTTTCAGTGTTTTGTTTATGACATTCCACTATGACAGGAAAACAAAGCATAAAAGCAATCATAACCATCATGGTGCTCCATACAAATCAAGCAAAATTTGTATAAATTACACATGAGTGACCTCAAATATTTTGCTTGGTGTTCTCGAGGCATAGCCATAAAAAAAAATCATTTGAATATTCCAAACTTTATGTGATACGTTGGAACAATAGCATCACAACTGACAGATGTCAGTATTTGCAACTGTGTGAGTCTTTCTATGACAATAGATGGTAAACAAGGATGTGCCGCCTGGTGATGATTTATTACTTACAGTACTGTAAGTCAAGAACACTGGTAAAAATTAAAACTGCTCTATTTTTGTAATAACAATGGGCTGAATGATTATGGGTGATGTGAAAGGTGAAGTAACAAACCCACAGACAATTGTGTCGTTCCCTTCAGCTTGTTTTAGCTTCTTTCAGCTCATTGTTCAGGTTTTACATCCCAAAGCTGAATTGTTTTTGAATTGTCTCTCTCATCTTTCTCAGCTCAGCTATATATCTGTCTGTATTTCCTGCCCAGCACCAGACAGACACAGTTTGACACTAACTAGTGAAAATAGCAGCTAAAGAGACAGGTAAAGAGTTTGTGAAACGCACAACACACAGGATGTCACATTGAGCTGTGGGAAACAATTATCAACACTTTCTTGGCCAAGCAACTAATCAATTAGTCAACAAAATGATCAACAGATTAATCGATCATGAAAATTTTAGTTGCAGCCCTACCTATTGATAACTAATATCTGGCTGTGGTGTTGTGGGTCATTAATCCAGTTGGATGGGGGAAGACTGAAGGAGCGTGATGACTGACTGATCATTTATTAAGGTATTCCGGCGGCTCCAGTAAAGCTTACTAATTAACATGTAGTATCAAATTTCCTCTATACATAACCAGACATGGAAAAACTAACTATAACGTGTTTTAAATGTTTGTAATATATCTTTGGTGGACAGTTTTTGTACGGATTAAATACATGAGATACAACGTGTTAATTAGTGAGCTTCAGAGCTGCTGTAGACGTATGTTTTAACTTTGGACAGAGCCAGGCTGTTTCTCACTGTGTCCAGCCTTAATGCTAAGCTGTGTTAATTGCCCCTTGGCTCTGGCTCTAGCTCTAGCACGTAATTATGGAAGTGATGTCAATCTTCTCATTTAACCCTGAGCAAAAAAAGTGTTTAAGTAGTGTGAGAGATATCTTCATCTGGTAAAAAAAAAAGACAGAACTTAAACAACAGAAGTGGTATTTCCATAAAGTGGAAAAGAAGAGGAATATAATTACCATCAGAGTTGCAGTGGTTGAGCGAAGGCCGTGGAAAGCCAAGGCTTCTTCTCCCACTCAGTTACATTCAGTAATGTACCTTATCTTTGCAGGGGACACATGGGAAAAAAATCTCTGTGGCTGTTACAGTAAACAGTTCTATTGACTCCTCTGCAAACAATGGGTTGATACCTCGTTCACAGCGAACACAAGATAGCTGATTTGAATGACAACAAAGCAACACCAAATGGGAAGTTTCCCACCATCTCCAGCAGGTCCTGGTCGGGGAGGAGTGCAAATATTGATTGGACACCGTGTGTTGCTCTGGAGTCACCCCAGCAGATGTTTTTCTTTGGCAGGTTCCACTGCCCTGTGTATTTTAAATTGCTCCGTCATTCGCTCGAGGTCAAAGGCCCGAGGATGGAGAGAGTGTTGTGAGAAGTGAGAGAGAGAGAGAGAGAGAGAGGTGGGAGGGGGGGAGGCGATGACTTTTCCTCTGGCCTCTGGGCCAAAGGGCAGTGGGGCTAATGAGGAAGGAGCAGGGAGTCATGTGCTCTTGCGAGTTACTCCTCAGAGTTAAAGTTTAACCCTAGTTTTCAAATTCCTCTGCACTAACCAATGCAGTTAACACACTTCTACACTGCCGCCGATTGCAGAGATTCACCTTAATAGTTTCAAACTAGGGTCACAGTGAAGGTACAAACCCCCCCATACATGACTGTGGAACTCTACTCATTTATCCTGGTTGTATTTTTTTTTTAACAGGAAGATGTGAATCATTGCAGAAGGTTTATTCTAGCAGGGTAGAATGAATTATAATTTGTGCATACTATGTATAGAGATTATAGAAGCGGAAATGTGAATTATTGCTGAACAGTTGATTAGCAGCTCATAAAGCCTACAGGGCTTCAGCTGGTTAAACCTGTATGGACATATTAAGAGTATGCCTGTGTGTGTGTGTGTGTGTGTGTGTGTGTGTGTGTGTGTGTGTGTGTGTGTGTGATCTTCTATCTGTCTATCTATCTATCTTATTCTGAAGGGTTTCCGTACCTTCAGAAGCCTTTACACGCACAACTTAGCACAACTTTCATCCATGGATGTTATTTCCAGTATCTTTGTGGGCCCTCCTCATGTGAGGTCCCTGTATACTCAGTCCCCCTTTCTCCCCTGTAGTCACCTCTGCTCCCTCAACTTTAACTTCATTGTCCCCAAGGGGAAATTTGTCTTTCAGCCAGAAGAAACAGAGACCTTAACACGAACCTAAAAAAAAACCCCATAAAACATAGAACATAAATAAAATATGTAAAACCTATGCAAAATCACCCACACACCCATAACTCACATCAAACAACGCCCATTAGTGCAAACATGGAGAACATCTAGCCATTATCAGTAGTTACAAAAGATCATCACCTCAGTGCTACATAGAAGTGTGATCATCAGCTGATAGTTTAACAGTTTGATGATAAATTTCATAGTAAGTTGTTGATACTGTCAGTGCCAGTACACTGAAGAACAGATACATCAAGTTGACACTTTGGGAAATATTCCAGTGACATCTAGATTATGTTTATTTGATGCAAATGTGCAGCAGTATTTGAATAACGAGTGTAAGTGTCATGTACTGTGGCGGCCATTAATCACCGGAGCACAGAACAGAATATATTTTTTAAATTTTAAATAAAGTGAAGGACAGATTTGAAGGGAATGTTTGGGTTATAATGTCAGTGTATGTGTGTGTGTGTGTGTGTGTGTGTGTGTGTGTGTGTACTGTGTTCAGGTGACTGTAGTGAAGGTTTCACTTTGATGGCTCTGGACTCCTGACTGTGTTGAGAATGCACAGACTCCACCACAGTCGACTTCATGCTGAGAGCAGCTGCATTCCTGACCCGCAGTTCAAAGAGCAAAGAACACACACACACACATAAACACACTCACTAACTCCCAGAGATATGTACCTGTGCACAAGGGCACGTGCACACTCTGCTTCGTACAAAGCACACACGCGTATTTCAGCGCACAGAGACTTCTACAACACATATGCACATGCCGGTCTTTCCTCACGCACGCACCCAAACACATTTGCAAACACGGACATTCCTGTTTTCACCTCACACACCAACGCTGCTGCAGGCGACAAAAACATGTGAAGGTCAATGGTGCAAACACCTTCATTCACACTGCACTTATCACTGTGCTCAGCTTTATTATGACAAACGGATAATACCGTACTATTTTGCTAATAGAGATGACTGCAATTATTATTAGCAATCTAGTTCTGTTGAACTTACTGTACCTTCTGTGCCCAAATCCTGTTAATTTATTCCACATGTGTCGAGGCATTAAGAGAGTCATATTTTTTTTTGTTGTTGTTGAGTTTTTGCTTACAGGATTCATAGATTAAACTGAATTGAATTGAAGATTAAATTTATTTAAACGATTAAATGAAGGCCAAACATTTCACAAACTCTGGACCTTTTCATTCAGTGTTCCACAAAAAGCAGCATTTTCAAATGTCAGCATACAAACAAACTTGACTTTTATGTCAGCATTTCTCAATCAGAAGATCAAGAAATGATCAGTTTCAAAATGTTTGAACTTCCTCTCCTAAATGTGATTGGTCCAATCTTGTTTAGTTTAGTCACACTTTTACACATTTACTTTGGGTTACAAGTTCTCAGGCTGTGATCAGTTAACGCATGACAAATGCACATAGTTTGCCACATGTTGATAAATGTTAATAAATATTAGTAAAAATACCATTTATGGGTTTGTAGCCACTGACAGTTATGTTTACATTTAACAAAATCATTTTCTTTGGTTAAGTGTTGCTTTATATGGACATATATTGTTTCATTTTTTCTTATTCACTAAAATTTGATTGAGTGAGAGCTTTTAAAAAACAACAGCTGACAGACGTATATCAAAGTTGTGCTCTTTAACTCAGTCTTTGCACATTCAAGTCTTACAGGTTGCCATTTTGTGAGCAAATATTAAACACACACATGGTCCAACCCTTGCTAATGCACATACAGAGAGGCTTAAAGGAAAGCACTAATTCAACGTACAGCAGCTTAGCTTGGCCCCTGATAACCTCTTAACCAAACAAAAGGCCTATCCATGCACAATGAGTCTCGGTGTGACGGATGTGGGTTAAAGTTACCTTATGCTCACATTTTAAAAGGCCGCATTAACCTCACTGACTAAAATTGCCGAGGAGAAATCTTTCCTGTTCCTGCCAGCATTTTTTTTTTTTTTTTGATCAACTCTGACCTCTTTGTTCCTTTGACATTTATACATCTTCTGAGGGGAAAAAAATCTCTTTTGAAGATCACAGAGGCAAAATGTTTTGTCATTCCGGGGAAATTCCTGTAAAACCATGTGATGAGCAAACACTTTTTGGTACATAGAGGTTCTTTTAACCAGGCATGCAGCAGTGAATACCTCCTCTGTGGGCTTTTTTTCCCCTTGCGTTTGGAGGCTGTTATTGGAAACCTTGGTTGCAGCCTCTGATTGTTTATTTTGTCCTCCCTTTTTTTCGTGGAGACCTACACATGACAATGCTGTTGGTATGACAGACAAAGCAGGCCAGAAATTCCACAGAAGCAGTGCCAACTGCCAAGACGATGGATGAGTTACACAGCAAATTACAGTTAGGTTTGTAAAACAGAAGCGTGTAACAATGCTTTTGTTTGTGCCATGAATAATTTACAGTCTAACTTAAAGGAGGAGTAAGTTTTATCAGCATGATGAGAAAACTATACCAACTAATAAAATAAAATAACAAGGTGCAAAAATGTGACACCAGTGTTCACTGTTCATCTTTATTCATGATGACTAAAGCAAGATGAAATTATTTATGGTGGCGTTAAGGCAACTCAAAGCACTTTTTTTCGGCTCAGGGGAAGATTCAACAGTGACTTGAAGTACAACAAAGGTCGTGTTAAGTCAAAGTCCTGCACTTTGTACATCCATCGTCCAACCCAAACACCTCCAAGCACCTCCCTACAGAGCCTTAGAAAGATAGCACCTCCATCACAGAAAAAAAGTTGCCAGGAACACAAACCAAGCAATTATGTTAAAATGTAAGTAAGAAAACAAATTAGTAGTATGTAAGTGCAACTTGTTCTGGATAGCCACACTAGAAGACAAGGTGAATAGAGAGGGGTGAGAGGAGAAATGATTGGTGACAATTTCAGTCTCAACCTCTCCTGGAAGACATTCATAGTTCTGCAATTAGTTGTTAACACAAAAAGTGACAGATAGTTGTGTAACAAATGAAAAATGAGAGAGAAGTTAAAATCCTGCTTACTTTCTCAGTACAAGTGGGACATCAGACCAATCCGGACAGCAGAAAGGTGTGATCGGTTTGAAACTATTCAGCCATGAAGAGGCATACTGGCCTTAACTTCTAGGGCTGGAAAACAGTTGTATGTCTTTTGTGGCTCTGGAAGAGTTTGAAGAAATAACCCTGATGATGCCTTGGCTTTGGTTTGAGACTTTATATTTTTACCGGAAAGCCTGTGTTGCATTAACTGTTGGCATGGTTAAGGTTGGGGAAAGATTGTGCTTATGGCAAAGAAAATATGGTTTAGGTACAACTAGCCAACTAAAACACTTGGTTATGGTTAGTGAAAGAACACAATTGTTGATTGCCAGTCTGTGGTACAAGATGAACTCTGGCCTGTTGGGCGTACTACATGCCCACCCACCTACGCACCATGACCTCCATAACCTTACTGCATATAGGGCACACTGAGTGGGCATGGGACATAAATGGTGAGATGCAGTTTTGCCCAGCAGGGAGACTAGGCTGGTTTTAAGAAATGAAACTAAAAGTAAGAATATCTCAACTTTTCTTCATCGATTGATATTTCTTTCTTGCTGATCCAACATATCTAAAATTATGCACACACAACTTTTTAAAAATATGCACACCATACTGCAACGAGTACCATCCAGGATTCAGCCGTTCATCCTTCATGCAGACCTGTGAGTGTGTGCAGCAGGTGTGAAAAGGAGCTGGTGCCATATCATATAACCCTCTGACAAGTTGCTCAACAACAACAGGCCCTCCCTGTTATTGTTGGGTCAACAAAGTTGGAGGAACTCTTTAGGATTAGAGTGAAGTGGAGACCATGAGTGTGAGTGCCATGCGCTCGCTGTGTGTCGACCCGAGGACTCCTCTTTGTCTTGCGGCAGCGTTGGGGTTAACTCCCTCTTTGCTCCCAGGCTGCCCTGGGGTCAGGGGGGAAACAGGCAGCCAGTCAGGCAGCCAGGCATTCTTTCTATATGTGTGTGTTTGTGTGTGTGTGTGTGTGTGTGTGTGTGTGTGTGTGTGTGTGTGGCTGCAGCCCACTCTGTGCTCTTTGACTCCGCTGGCCTTATAAGGCATCCAGTGCCATGGCAACGGCAGGGCTTGAATAGCAGTGTCAAATCCCTCAGCACACAGACACACGCTCACTCTCCCTAAAGGAGGGAGCGAGGCAGAGACACAGAGAGGGGATTGAGAGATTGAGAGGAGCTGGAGAGGAGGCTATCTCTGGGCTGCTCTCCACTGCGACGTCTGGCTTTCACTAAGAGGTCCATGACCATGTTTTTCCTGGGCTTGTTTGCCTAATTTATTCCTGCCGGGGCCAACAGAAAGAGAGACAGAAAGAAAGGCGGAAAAAGAAAAAAGGACGGGCAGAATAGTAAAGAGAGTGCAACAGTACACCCTGACTCGCTGACAGGGAATGCAGAGAGGTTCTGGCCTCTGGTTGTTACTGCTGGATGGACAAGCACTGACAAAACAAGAGGAGGAAGAGAGAAGCAACACTTTGTGGAGCTTTGAGAAAGGAGGCGCGACTGCGACTGAGGAGATTTCTCAACTCTTCTTTTGTTTTGGCTTGTTGTTTTCTCTTTGACATTTGAGCCTCTGACACCACAGACTCTGAAGAGTTGGAGGAGCCACAAGAAAACATCATTTCACCACAGACACAGAAGAGGAGGACTTATTTGATGAACTTTGTTGCTACAGAGACCACAGAGACATTATTCTAGGTTTGAAAGGAGTGTATTATCTTTCTCGCCACTTCTTATTTTAATATCGAGTGTGGAATCAGCTGCATCTTTTTGGCTATTTATACAACACAGAGGTGTTTCTAAACCAAAATACTTATTGTGTAAAAGCTGAAGTGGCGTGGTGGTCATTTCCTCTCAGAATACCAAAGAAAGAAACCGATTTCCAAACTCCCCATAAGTTTTTTTTTTTCCTCTCTTTTGGGACTTATGACTGAACATTTCCAGAGCAAAGTCTTATTTTCCCTCTTCATCACTATCACCTCTGTGTCTGTAACAGCCCTGACAAGTCAAGAGTGAGTCTGGACTAGAACTGCCTCAGATCAGCAGATAACACCTCTGCATGGCAGGAACTGGTTGGACTAGTTTATAAGTTGGAGCAGAGGGCAGAGCAGTTTAACCCTGCTTGAAGGAGAGCTGTGTTTTATTTTCCTCCCGCCTGCCTGTCCTTTTGGGAGAAAGTCGTGTGCTGAGAGAGGGGCAGAGCTTCTGTTTCACTTGGAGAGCGACTCTGTTTTGTCCCTCGTCACCATGCTTAGGGATAGGTGAGGTGTTTTTTTTTTTTTTTTTACTCCTTCCAAGGGGGGAGAGAAAGTGAGAGGGAGGGAGAAAGAAAGAAGTAGTCAAAGTATAATTTATTGTTTCCTGTGAAAAGAGCAAGGCTGCACCCTTTTCTCCTGCCTGAACTCTGAACCATTCAATGTGTGTCTGAAGTTTTCTCAGACCACGGGAGCCATTGATCGGAGGTCAGAGCAGCGAACGCAGGGGTGAAAGACAAGAACAGAGAGAGCAGAGGGATTAAAGAAGAGAGAGAGAAAACAGCACTGGGAAGGACCTCCAGGTCATTACAACCAGACGGCAAAGGGGAGAAAGGTCAACTCAAGGGAGACCGGGACAACTTTTTATCCCACTTTTAGATCTTCTTGGACAAAGCCTGCCTTTAACACAAATCTGGAACCACTGTTTTCTTGCCTGGAATCATTTTTTTAGACTTTGAGAGTAGTTGGTAGCTGGGGGACAGGGCGGGTCTGTGTATGATCGACTCACAGGGCTGCGTGTCTCAGAGAATATGGCCATGGTGAGCGGGGGATGGGGCAACCCCAACGGGGACACTAATGGACTGGGAGAGAAGGCTTACCTGAGGAGGGAGGAAGAGGACGGTTCACCTCAGGCCGGAAGCAGCGATGTGGACGTCGGGGATGAGGACAAGACCTGCGTGGTGGACTGCGTGGTGTGCGGGGACAAGTCTAGCGGAAAGCATTACGGCGTGTTCACCTGCGAGGGCTGCAAGAGCTTCTTCAAGAGGAGCATCAGACGAAACCTCAACTACTCCTGCAGGTAAGAGGCTGATGGGAGGTTCAGACTGATGTCTTATTTTGCTTCTAGTTGGAACATTAGATGAAGAGAACACAAAGTTTATGTACTTTGCTCACATTGTCTTTTTGGTAATGCCGTAATATAAATTTGACATGTAATACATGGTTCATAGAACAATACAGGGTAGTTGTAAGTATCTAAGGTTTGTATATATATAACAGATAGTGAATGACAAAATTGAAAAATACATTTGTAGTAATATACGAAGTACCTTTATAGGAGAAGTTGACTAAAAGGGTCTGAAGAAGAATATTTATATAATAAGTAGAATATTTTTTTATAAACCATTATATGTCCGTTCACATTCATGAAAGAGAGAACAGATTGGTCCATTCCTCACTCCAGAATGATATGTTCCAACCTTGGATGTGTCTCACAAACAGCCCTAGAAAAAAAAGAAAGAAATGAAAGCCCTGAAGGTCAGTCATGTGAGGATGGATTGCCTCAGAAGGTCAACATTCCCATTATTCTTCACCACAGGAACACAATGTTGCAACTCAATTCTCTGCTCTCACTAAGACTACTCTCAGCCTCAGAATATAGTTATTTCAGCCATGTAATAATGTGCAGCTCTGAATGGATGGTGTCTTTTTAGTGAGTTTTCCGTGTCCGGGGCTGAAAAGGGCTCTCTGTGAAACATTGGCAGACCTCATCCCGCTGTAAAAAGCAACACAAGGGCGTGTAGGGCCGATGATTTACAAAGGTCACAGCCTTGATAGCTTTTCAGCCACGCCAGCTCACACAGTTGACTCATCACAGGGGTCAGTGTGAGAGAGGAAGGGAGGAGGAGAGGGAGGGGGTGCAAATATGCAAATGACAAATTCACTTCCTTCTCACTTGTATTTTGTTTCCTATGTGCAGATCAAATCGAGAATGCCAAATCGACCAGCATCACCGCAACCAGTGCCAATACTGTCGTCTGAAGAAATGTTTCCGTGTTGGAATGCGCAAAGAAGGTATCAAAGCTCTGTCCTCCATGTGCGCACCATGTTAAAGGTTTATATTAAATTACTATGTGTAGCAATAAAGGGGTCACTCAAGCCTACAGAGAATTATCACCCTCACTGTGGTTTTCCTCAGCTCTATTTTAGCATCTTTCAGCTCAATGTTTTGGTTTTATGACCCATAAATTTACTGTTTTAGTGTTGCTAATGTTGCTCTGTAACTTCTGAATGTGTAAATAAGCGACTGCTTGCCAACAGATTTGCCTGAAACTTTAAAGGTTTATGTTATTGTATTATATTAATTATGTTTCTATAGCTGCCCCCCTCCCGAAAAAAAAAAAAAAATCAATGAAGGCAGGTCCAGTGTGTGATTTAGTGACATCTAGCTGTGTTTATGCTGATAGCAACACGGTCACATATCCTGCTCCTTCGTAGCGTGAAGGAGAAATTATGGTGTCTGTAAAATGGGCAAAGAATACAAAAAATCAGTTCAACATAGATAGATATTCATAGGTAACAAAAAACATAATGCTTCTTATTTTCAGGTAATCATACACTAATGAAAACATAGTTAAACATATTGCATTACGTTTCTGAGATAGATCCTTTACTCTTACACACTGGACCTTTAAGTAAAAAAGAGAAGGTAAAAACAGTGTAAACATACTGCTTAAAAGTAAAATGTATTGCATTAAGAAATATACTTCAAGAAAGTACAGAACTATCATCATAAAAATATTAAGTTAAAGCACTTGCTTTGTAGAATGGCCACACTCATAGATGTAATGGGCAAGCGGCACTGCTATGGTAAAAATTTAACAGTTGGCATTTTATTTAAGTACAGTACTAAGTAAATGTACTTAGTCTAAACCAGTCATATTGTTTCCTTTACATACCAACAAATGCCTTGATTCATGTACAAACACCCTTAAGCTAAGCAAAACACAAGCACAAATCCCCCGAAACACACCTCTAAATTTGTACATAATTATCAGAAATGGGTCATTCGCAGAGAAAGTGCTTACTTCAACAGAAACAGCCACTGACATTTGCCAGTGATCCAAGCACAATATTTATACTGTCAACCGAAGCATGTTTTCACCCTGGTGCTCTACTCCCTGCAGCTGTTGTGCTTCAGGGCGGAGGGGGCAACTAGAGGCAAACACGTTTGATTTGCATAATGTAAAAAAAAAAAAAAACAGCAAGTTGACAAGTTCACTCAGCTCCATCTTAGCTCATTCAAAACACACTAAAAGTCTGTGCCTATAAACTTTTTCTATCTATTTAATCACAGTTAGGATTTGCCTAATTTATGCAAGGCTGATTAGCAGTAAGAAGAAACGATTCCCCTTTTGCCTGCCGTAATTATTTTCATTAATCACATCACAAACTATTTCAAACTCATTTGTAATTGTATTCTAGTCACCTATAACCTAGCCGTACTCGTATTTCAGTCTGTGTCAGTGGATAGCACGAGCTGTCCCATACATAATGTGCACGGAGGTGACAGTATGCCAGAGGTTATATTGGGCCTGGTTATTAATGAACCATGCTGACTGTGGCCGTGACGCAGGTTGCACTGTTTCCACATTACCTGGAAAAGTCTTTCTGACCTTTAACCCAGACATGAAAGCACACACACTTTAAGTGAGATTTTGGCATTGGAATTTTGACTTGTGTATTCACTGTGTCCAAAACAGATAGCATTGTTCATTAAAGGTTTGGTACAGCTGTGCAGTTGTGCATTAACCTCAGATAGAGTGCTCTGTCTCAGTGTTGGACCACTATGAGTATCTCATAAGTAGATTATTAAAGCAAGACTATTTCAAACTATTATGAGGTACGACACTCACAGTCCACTCAGGGATTCATTTAAATAGTGACCTTATATCATCGCTGTCCAAAGGAAGCTATGTACCTTCAAATTTGATGCTTTTTCTTTTTTTTCTTTTATGGGCTAAGAAAACGTTCTTACCAAATCAATGAAACTATTAAAAGCAATTTATTTGGAAAGCTGAAAACAAGGTTGCTGGTTCTTTTAGAGAAGCACCAGATTTTCACAGAAGAGCGGCAGTATGTTCTTTTTGAGTTTGAATGAAGCTGATGATGAAAAAACCTTTCAGTCGTGTTACTTGTAATAGAATGTAAATCTATTTTCCACAACATTCAAATCACTATTCAAGCTAAAAAAAACTGTAATTTATGTGTGATTGAATGAAGAAGCATAGAAAACTTCAAAACAATCCACTACTTGTGATATTTATTTAAATAAATGTTGAGTCCTCTTTGTGATAGACTAAGAAACATCATTACAATCGGGTTAATTGCAAAGGTTTTATTCAAGGTTATATAAAATGAAAGAGCCGTACAGTTGTGGGCAGGAATGTGAAAAATATTGACCAGTGAATGTAGATAATTTTGAGTTTTTTCATTCCATCTCTCCTCCCTCCCTCTCTTTCTGCAGCAGTCCAGCGGGGCCGAATCCCTCCATCTCACCCAGGTATCAGTCCAAACTCCCTGGCAGGTGGGGTTGGAGGTCCAGTGCCAGGTCACATTGGGGCGGATTACTTCAACGGGCAGCCGGTATCAGAGCTCATCTCCCAGCTCCTCCGGGCTGAGCCGTACCCAAACAGCCGCTACGGGACCCCGTACAGTCAGGCACAGATGCAGGCATCTGCGAGTGGAGCCTCTGTCATGGGCATCGACAGCATCTGTGAGCTGGCTGCCCGGCTCCTCTTCAGCACCATCGAGTGGGCCAGAAACATCCCATACTTCCCAGAACTGCCAGTCTCAGAGCAGGTCAGTCTCTTCTTTTTCTTACTTAGGTTAAAAAATGATTACCTGCATAATTCAAAGATGACTTGTGTACAGAGGTTTCAAATTAAAGAAAAATCAATTTTGTTTAAAGTTTTAAAGGATATTAAGATATCCTCATTTACTCTTAAGTCGTTTTCACTTGGGACCCTAAAAATGAATCAATAACTACTCAATTTATGGCCTTATCGTGAACTTGAGTTGTGAGCAGTTTCATCATAGAGTGATTTTTCCTTCCAATTTGAACAGAACATTGTCAATCTCACAAGTAGTATAACTGTATAATAACAAAATTTCAATCAACCCTACAGGTAGCGCTGCTAAGGCTGAGCTGGAGCGAGCTGTTCATCCTGAACGCGGCTCAGTCTGCTTTGCCTATACATATGGCTCCTCTGCTGGCAGCTGCTGGTTTTCACTCATCGCCCATGTCTGCGGAGCGCGTGGTGTCCTTCATGGACCAGGTCAGGGTTTTCCAGGACCAGGTGGACAAGCTGAACAGGTTGCAGGTGGACACAGCCGAGTACAGCTGCCTCAAAGCCATCGCTCTCTTTTCACCCGGTAAGTTCGTTAGATTTCTTTTTAGGTTACTTGAGTGGTCATAGTTGCTGTAACCGGATGACCACTGTAACTTGATCCCAAGTGTCTCTAGAAAACTAAAACAAAACTGTCTGTGTGAGGTATTTGACAGGGTTCAAGTGTCAGAGCCATAAGACTTTAAATCTCTAGCAGCTGCAGGGTTCCTTTGATTTCATTCAAACGATTGATTGATTGATTGACTCCTATTCCTTAGCATAAAGAGGGTATATACAGGTAAATAGCTAGCTTGGCTCTGAGATATTCTCTGTTTCTTTGCCTTACAGATGCATGTGGTCTGACAGACCCAGCCCATGTGGAGTCCCTGCAGGAGAAAGCCCAGGTCGCCCTAACGGAGTACGAGAGGTTACAGTACCCCAACCAGCCTCAGCGTTTTGGCCGCTTACTGCTGCGCCTGCCGGCTCTGCGCGCCGTGCCAGCCAACCTTATCTCCCAGCTCTTCTTCATGCGGCTGGTGGGCAAGACACCCATCGAGACACTGATCCGAGACATGCAGCTATCGGGGAGCTCCATCAGCTGGCCCTACGCACCAGGGCAGTGAACCCTGCTGACTCTAGAGTGACACAGGCTGAGATCAAATTGGGAATTAGAGCTCACAAAGATGACATACAAGTACAGATTGAATGTTATGAAGACAAATAGGGATCTCGTTTGGATGTTTAGGGTCCTGTTTGTTTTAGCTTTTCCCACAATAGCTCTGTAAAGTTTGGTTGAAGTCACACCAACACTGCTTTCAGGGAAACAAAAATGTGTATTTGTCTTTATATATATAAATATATATATATATATATATATGTTTGCAGCACTTGTCAGTTTTGCTCTCTGACCTCAATCTGATCTCTCTCGGTGTCATTCTGGACAAGAAAAACAGGGCTTTAATTCAACTGCAGACTCTAACACGAGGCCATGTGCCTGTACTACCTCCTCCCATATCACCCCTAATGTGACTCAGTTTGTACCCAGGCTTTGTGTGTTTTCCCTTGTGTGTTTTTTTTTTTTAAGTCAAAATGAAGCCATAGCAGTGCCACTTTTACAGGCCGAGCGGGTCTACAGTGGCAGCTTCAAAGCTTTATATTGGACATTTTGTGCAGATCATACCTAAGTTGTCTCATGTTTGATATGTACGATGGAATATCAGACTTTGTTACCAAATGTATTTGTGAAGACTGCAAAAATGTCACCTTGTACAACATTAAAATAAAAAAGATGCATGGACATTGTATTGTATACTGTACTATATGAAGTACTGTATAATATAACACAAGACATTTCGTATTTTAAAAGAAATAGTTCATCATTTGGGGGATGCGGTTATTCGCTTTCTTGCTGATGTAGATTAGAGTATTGATTCCATTTACACACATGTGCAGTAAATACGAAACTAAGCCAGAAGCCAGTTAGCTTAGTTTAGCATGGAAATAGGAAGCCTGGAAACAGGGGGAAACAGCTAGCCTGTCTCTGTCCAAATGTAACTCTCTACTGGTTTCACATGAGCTGCTGGTTCCAGCTTCACATTTATCGTACTGTGTGCAAGAAAATGATTAACTGTATTCCTCAAATAGTTGAGCTAATCCTTTCATATCATATACAATACAATAATGTTCTTGCAGTAGTGATTGACAGGAAATGGAGGTGAATGTACCTGAATATACCCTGGATCCTCAGACAGTCACAACCCTGTCTAACATTTTTACCTCAGCTTTTATACACCACGACGTTGTTTGTCCATGTGCTAAAGATAAATATAAAGGGATCAAGGTATCTTTATCACAGAAAACATAAACGGTAATATTTCCCTATTGACCTGTCTGTGCACCAGACTTTGGTCAAAACAAAAATGTTTGTTCTGAAATGTTATGCTTGATGTAAGAGGACACTGAAAGTTTAAGCTTTTCTGTTTAATCTCTACAAACTGGAGAGTGTTTCCTTTGCTTTTATAAAGGTAGAGGTAGTTCATTTTGATATCTTGTTTTTTTTTTTTTTTTCAAATGTGTGGTCCATTTTTAAAAGCAGTGTGTTAAAGCACGGCCCAATGGAACGGAGGTCACTTTCAGATAATTATTCTGCTTATGTAAGGTACTCCAGGTGTTGTAAGTGTCGTAAAGGTTATGGTGTTTGGTGGTGCTGAGATAAGGGGTACTAAGAAGTCACATTCTTGTGTTATTGCCTTGCAGCTCAGTGTGACAAATGTGTTTCTTGCCAAATTAACTGACTGAAAGAAAAGACAATGTGGGGCTAAACATGGAGTTTTTGTAATACCTGTTATTGTATCATAAAAAAAGGCAACCATGGCCATGATCCCTGATGCTGTCAAAACCACTTCATCAACAGCTCATCATGCTGTCCTTGAATCACTTTGTGTTATTTGTTGGAATATAAATATATAGTGATTTGACTGTGTAGCTTTATGTTTAAAAGAAGCATGTTTCTAAGATCATGCCAAACTTAAAAATGCAAAAGAAGTTCTTACGGTTATTTTTGCATTACTATAAATAAAAGTATGCATATTCCTCCTGTGGATGACTTGAGTATGTGAGACATTAACAGACATTTGTAAAAAAAAAATTGAAAATGTTTGAGTTTTGGACTGTTGGTCACAAAAAAAAATCCAACATATTTAAAATGCCATCTTAGGACTTGTGATGAGCCTTTTTCACTATTTGTGATATTTTACAGACTAAATGATTGACCAGTTAATCTAAAAAAATTAACAACAGATGAACTGACTATGAAAACACACATTAGTTGCAGGCAGACTTTTGAAGATTTCTTTCAGACCGTCTTTCCAAATTGTCATCTGTTACATCATGTGTGTGCTTGTCCTCCAAACACTGACACTTGCTCTCATCACACTGTTATCACTAGTTTAAACTTGGCAGTAGCAGAGCCTGTGTTTAGATTTATCTAATCAGGTCTTCAGAAAATGTCTCTATGTGTGGTAACCATGGAAATGGCACAGACATGAATCTAGCATACTAGTGTTTAATGATGAGATTAAATAAAATTGTGGTTGACTGAGGTGATATCACAGGTCGACTTATAGTCACAGTTATTGAGGATAGTTCAAGTTCCAGATAAATGTTTTACACAACAGTTATATACTTAAGGAAACTCTCAAAACACCAGCTTCAGTCTCTCATCCTTGGTGGCCAGAGTCGGTGTTTCGGTTAATTGAGCGACTATGTTAACTGATGACAGTAGTTACGACAGCCGTTGAAACCGGAACAGAACACGTAGCTGCCAGACAAGACACCAACGACGAATCAGGTATATATATTTGCATCTAACGTTCTTAAAAATCTATATAAATAAACAAAGAGGCATACAAACGGACAGCTGTGTAATGTATCTTTCTATTTTCAACGGCTGTCGTAACTACAGCAACCACATAAACACGCAGCTGACGGTCGGCAGTTAACATGGTCACTCGTTAAACCGGAACACCGGACACTAGTTTATGTAGCCAGGCAGTTTCCGCGAGATGGGCATGATGTCATCTGGTACCACGTCATTAACAACAAGCCTCCTCTGCACCTCTGCACGCGCTCACCTGTTGCTGTGGCAACAGAATCGAGGCTGAAAAGTATGATTATTTGGAGGACTGTATAAAAATACCGGAACACTGCTGTGCCTGTTTACACTACATATACAAACAGACAAACAGAGAGAGACTGGATGGGGCAAACAGGTGTGGGTGCATGTCCCAACAGAACATTTCAAAAACGTTTTTTTATTTGATATAAATACATTTTTAATGTCATTGTAGGTCATAAGCCGACAATACAAGTATGTCTGTGATCGAAACCTAGCCTTGTCTCTCTGTCTGTCTGTTCTACGTTTCTTTGTTCCTTTATTTTGAATTATAATCTATTTATTTATTTAGCCCCAACCTCTTTCTGTGTTCATTGTACCAAAAATAATAGGTTAAAGTGCAGTATAAGTGGTTATTCATGTAAGTGGTTATTCTGTCCCAATTCCATACTAAAAAAAACAAAAAATACAAATAAATTACAGTGTTGAAACAGCAATGGAAAGATCTCACCTCACATATATAAATATTAACCTCAGATGGTCGGTCACCATGAGCTGCCTGGGTTCTGCTCGAAGTTTCTGACACTTAAAGGATGTTTGTGCTTGCTCATGGTGGAGTACAGTCTAGACCTATGTGAAGTGTCATGAGATAACTTCTGTTGGTGATTTGCACTTCTGTCCTGCTGTGTGAAGTTAAATTGGTAGTGACAATCCAAGGATGCACTGTGACTGATAACTTGTATAATTTCCTGGAAACACAAAATTAAAAGTGTAAAAGCACACACTGTGTACATCTTTACTGTAGCGTGGGACTGGGACAAAGCCCTAGTTAAGTCAGACTAGTACCAAAAGAGGGCAGCAACAGCTCATACTGAGCTAACTGTGGTTGGAGTGTGATTGTGTCCTCCAACAAAGAGAAGTCCTCCTGCTCTCCCTGCTGGACGCTCACTGCAGCACACAGAGCAGCAGTTATCTCCAAACCGAGAGGGTCAGCAAAACAGACTGAAAAAACAAGAAATGGACTTATCCTGTTAGATTTTTAGAGAATTAGAAATGTTTATTACTTACTGAATTCAATACTTTTTAGACATGTATACAGTTACAAAAATGGTCTTATAATAGCATCAGAGAAAATAAATTCATACAAAAATAAATGGCTCGCAAATGGTTTGTAAAATGACAACAATGTTCTTCATAAAAATACAAATGCATGACAAATTAAACGTGTGTTTTAACAATTTTATGACGTACACTAGATCGTAACACTTGCACATTAAGCAGATTAATGCAAACACGTGGAATCAGCAGAAATCATTTTCATTGGTAAAGAATCAAATGAAAAGATGAGTGTAGCTTATGTATAGTGACAGAAAACAGTTTGTTGAGGAGCGTGCATGATAGAAATACAAAAATAGGAAGTTTTTTTTTTCTTATTTGCATAGCTTAAGCACATTTTGAACGACCACTGATTAACAAAACAAGCAACTATGTGTCTTTAGTATGTACAAATAACAGATCATCTCATATGCTAAGATATCGGCAGAATCTAACAGACAGATACTGTAAATTTGTTCTTGGTGCAGGATTCATTAAAAGTATATACAATACGACAATGCTGCACATCCGTCATTGGTCAGTTCGTCCCCTTTTTGGTCTCACTGCATCTATGATAATCAGCTTAGACAAAACACCAGTACGCTGGGAAAATACACATGGTCCCGACAGAGTACAGTTAACCTCACTGACGTTTAAGTTAGTCACAAACACTGATGCAGAAGATGAGAAAAGCACAAGTCCATTTGTCACAAAGATAACGCTGTGCCAAGGCTTAAAAGAAACTGCATATTTGCTCGCAAACAAACCCGAGCGACCTGTCTCGCCCATTACTACGTTCTCTACAATACTGCTCCACCTCTTATCTGTGGAGATAAAACAAAGAAAAGTTGCCAATCTGGAGAGCAAACAGAGCCACAGAAACTGAGCACGGTGTTATCACAGGTGACGGAGGGTCAGGTGACTTTCAAACAACCTCTCTCTCCAAACACGCCCTCTGATTCTCACAAGTGGCCCGAACACTAGAAACAATGAGATGGATCTTTCAGAAAAAACGGCAGTGTTTGCTGTGGAAGTAGCTACAGTCGAGGGCTCTGCTTCCATTTTCTTCCACAAAAAAGATTATTTATGTGTAACTGATCAGACTGAATGAGGGAAAACACAAGATCATCATTATTAACACACTGTATGTTCCCTATGTATGTGAGTATGAGTGTGTATGTGAGTGTGTATCCGGTGTGTGTTGGTTCTGTACAAGTAACTTTGGTCTCAGGATGTCACAGAGTCTTTGCAGTGTTTTGGAGTGTATCGTGGCCTTCGTCTGAGTGTTTGCTGTGTGCACACAGAGCTGAGTGTCAGGACTCAGTGGACTCATGGGTGGTTCCTGTCGTAGTCCTTCACCATGCGTTTGATGTGGAACAGTTTGTGTCTCAGCCTGCGACACTGTTTCTTCTTAGACTGGTAGTCTGATGTCTACAGAGCAGATGGAGCACAGATGAGTCATTTAACACAAAGAAACAGTCTACGCGTGAGTGAAAAGAGTTATTTAATACTATACAAGAGACATTCTGCAGCTGTATGTTACAAACAAAATCTGTACCACTGCTACAAATATGTACGATCAGATGCTTCCTCACCTGCTTCAGATCCTTCAACTGGTTATATTCTTCTGCTACAGCCTGTGGAAACAAGAAACATTTGTTATTATAACATCCATACACAAACAAACACTCACACCTTGATGATCAGGGTCTTTGTGTGCCTATCTGTGTCTTTGCAATGTAAATTTGCATCTATTCAGTGATATAAAGAATTGTGGCAACATCCCAAGACACTCATTTGCCAGGTGATAGAGGGCATATTTTACTTGAATATGATGGATATGTGATGCGGTTGAACTACTCAGCAGTAACTTAAAATTAAATTAAAATCCTTTTTGTTTTCAACATTAATGCAGGGAGTTTGGGCTTGGAAGCCCGAGAATAATGAAATATTTGGTGAACATTACAATAAAGTGTGTGGCAGCATAAAAATCACACATGGGGGATGTGTGATTTTAGGAGTGGAATGTGAGTGTGGCACAAATATAGCAACAAATCCTAATTTTTGTAATTGTAAGATCAGTGTTTGTGAGAGCTCCACACATACTTATAAAATCTTCAGTCTTTTCGGTATAAAATATTGTTTTGTCGCCTCTTGTCAACTGAGGCCATCCTGCAGAATTTTGTTTTTTCTTTATTCATGTTTGAGTTTACAGTGGAAGGGGATAATCTTGTATTCCCGATTTGTAATTAAGGCTCATATATGTTGTATGTTTCTCATGAGGTTGGGCAATAACTTCTGTGTATATCTGACCTGGTATTTGGCAGAGGTGTCATCCAGTGTGTCCAGCTGCCGGCTGAGTTTGTTCAAATGATCATTAATGTCGTCCATCTCAGCACACAGGCGCTTGTATTCCTTCAGGTCGGCATCAAACTCTCTCTTATAGTCGTGACGCTCAGCATCAGATCTTATCGCTGGGTACGCACTGGAGCAGGAGGAGAAGATAAGCATTAGCGATAAAGCTGTATCAGTCACTGGAAATACTTTCAATGTTCTTTCCCAAGAATATGACAACTTACAACATCACTGAGGTTTATCAGGTTTTCTACTGAACCACTGCAACACTGTATACGGGTCAAGGTGGTTTCAACAGTGGTGTGTTAGACTTCAAATGTCTCCCACCGGGATATTTGTTGAAGTCTGGGCAGATCGAACCTCAGCCAAATATAACTACTTTCTCATATACTCCATTGACTCCCATGTTTTGTACCTTTGGCCCAATTCTCTCATTGTGCCTCAGTTCAGCCCATGTGAAGTGGCATGCCTCAGAGGATTAACTACTCTCCTGGACAGAGTGAAGCGTATGCAGACTGTAGCCTTTTCCGAGCTTTGCTGTTTAAGCATCTGCGTATCTCCCCTTCTATTCTTTCATGTTTATATCCAAAAGAAAATTGAGCATTGTTTTCTTGTAAATCATGTCACTCTCCAGTGAGCTTAATTTTCAGAGCGTACAGTTGTTTATTTAAATCAAAGAATTCAGGTCTGATCCTGAGGGAGCGACAGTATTTAACTGTAATTTACTGTGTTCTTAGGTGATGACTTTTCCATCTCTAACCCAGACAGTGTATGAGACACAACAGTACTGTGACAGAAGACTGATTCTCACCTCTCCCACTCCTCTCCGTCGAGTTCATTCCCCGTTTCTCCTCCCGTGGTGTACTCTGTCTCGTACTGAGACTCATCCAGCTCGGGGTTGCGTCTGCGTCTCTTGCCCCTGTTGGCAGAGGGTTTGCGCCCCCCGCCGGTCCCCTCTGATGGGCTGGAGCTGGTTCCTCCACCGTGGGAGAAGGCTTCTGATGGTCTGCTGGTGGTCCTCTCAGAGTACCTGCAGGACAGCAACGAAAACATTTGTAATGACTGCCTTTTACTGGAAGCAGCAGAAAAGTTAGAGGTTAAAGAAGTGACACTGTTGCTTTGCTCGTCTCACACACTCGACCTATAACTTGTGGTAAGTTGTGGAATGCAACAACCTAACCCTAACCTTTCCTGCCTTGCTTGAAGGAGAAAATTTGGTGGCCATGAAACACATGTAAAAGGCAAAAGGTCCTAGCTACAGCCAACATGGTGGACCCTGTGGAAGAGGACTTGATTCTGTAGACGTAAAAAGGTCATTCTAAGGTAACAAAAACACAACAGTTGTTATATTCAGGTGATCTCATACTATATTCAGCCCCCTAAATCTTACACAAAGACCACCATGACCCAAATAACACCAGCAAGTTAAGGGATCTAATGTGATACTATGATTAAAGAAAACAAATATTTACTGATATGGCCCAAACAGATATCATATAAAGAAGGTAAATACCTTGAACCACTAATGATTACTGTTGCTCACACTCTACAATTTGACTCTGTGTCATGTGGAGGGCCCTCGGTGACCAGGAAACAAGTACAGATCTTTAATAACAGGAATCCTGCTCAAATTTTGGTTTGTGGAGATTTGTAGAGGAATCCAAATCCAGCGGTGCAGATATTACAAGTTGTAACAGCAAAGGCTACATTATTAACAACAGAGCGCACTGAAGGTCTTCAGGCTAACATTCTTCTGCTTATGAAAAAATGCCAGCTATGTTTACTTTGTGAGAGAGGAAATCATCAACATAATTTTCTGCACTTGAGTCAAAATACTTCAGTCGTCTATCTTTTGTCACTCTGAGCTTGTTTTTACTGGTACTGAGACGTAAATAAGAGCAAGGTATTTGTAGTCACACACACTTGAGGATGATAATGCAAACAAAAACAGGGTGCTTGAGCACTCACTTCTAGGTTTGAAGAAAAGCACATTTGCTCACAAACATCCGGCCTTTTCTTTTCACCGGAGATTTCAATGAACATGAAAAAAAACAAGTTAATCCGACATGGGCTCAAAGGTCACACACACACAGCTCTTGAGGGCAATATGTTTTCATGGGCTTTAAAACAGAGCAGTGATTAGATATTACTTTTGTGAGTCACGTGTTTAGAGGTTCACTGTTTGTGTGGAATGTTACAGCACACACGCTCAGATGTCGAAGACACTTTTTTAATAGAAATGATCATCGTCAGAGGTGTGTGCTTCAGTGTCAGCTAAGTATAAATGAGCGTTGTCGAGTTCTAATTTCTTCATTTGTCTCTTCCTCCTGATCTAACAATGCAGGTGAGAAAGGTGTGGGTGGAGTCTACGTGCTCTACACCTTCATATCGTGGTCACTTTTGAGCAAGAGATCAGATTTAAATTCCCCTCATTCCTAAATTCTGACCACATTTTTCATTTCTCTCGAAAACATTACAGTAGACAAAGACACCCTGACTTCCATTTCACTGTGACTTTATGTTTAGAAACATTAAACAAAACGTGCTTCATCTGATTTAAATCTAAACTGAAAAGGAGGGCTGAGAAAACAGCGTCACCCACTCGTTGTTGTCGTATAGATCTTCGTTATAGGAGCTGCTGTCCACCTTGGGTGGGGGGTAGGAGATGACACTGTTTGCTGAGGCGTTGAGCATACCGGCTCCCTTCTCTGACACCAGCAGGGTAGGGGCGTCCTGAACGCTGCGGCTTTCCTCCACATTGTTCACCTACAGCAGGCAGGAAAAAACAGGAGGAACAGACTCAGCAAACACAAACAAACAACTAAAGCACTCACAAAGACCAGCTCATGCTACAGGATCATTTTCTGACTGACATCCTGTTAAAGACACCGTTATTTTCCTCCTCTTTTCCTCTTCGGCCTTAACTCGAGGAGAAAAGAAAGAAGCTAACCTTACACCAGAGACAAAATGATGGTAATTAGTGCCAAAAGTTTGAAAGAGCAGTCAGGCATGTAATTGAGCAGCACAGTCAGTGAATTGAGGGTTATCTGTTAGGTTCACTGTGCTTGAAAAGGTCAAGAGAACAAAAACAAAGGATGACTGAGGCTAACCGTAAAATAAACCAACCACTAACTATAAATAAACTAAAACCTTTGTGGTCTCCCATAGTTTTCCCATATTTTAAGCCTGTTTCCTTATAACAGATTAGTCATAAGGATGTAATATATACACAGAAGGTATCAGACAATAAATCCAGCTTTGCTTTCACTTGGTTCTATTGTTTTATGTCTTCATGAACACCTGGAACGGACGTGCTCCTGCTTTCTTTTTTCAAACAAAAGGAAACTGTGTCTGTCATGTAAATAAGTTTAATCTGTATTTTCCAAGTGCTTCCTGTGAGGTCAGATGGCCCGCATGAGGGAATTCCTCACAATGAAGGCCTCAGGGGTGGTCACGGCTTCTTCCACGTCCACTCGGTCCAGTAAATTCATCAATCATTAGATGCCTTTTACACAACCTCTACACAAAGCAGTAGAGCCTAAACTTTCTGTTTCTTTGCTTTCCTAAAATCTTAGTTTAGCAGCACAAAGAAAAATTGAGGCTACTAAATATGTGATCAAATGGTGACTAAATCTTAAATAATTTGTTGTATAAGTAAGTAAACATATCTGCCTTTGTAAATGGAATATCACTGAAAATACTTTGTTGTTAACTTTGTTGTGATGTTACTGAAGTAACATGCAGAATAATGTTTCTCTGAAATGAAACATCTGACATCTACTGTGCCTGCACGTGTCTAGTGAGAATTTACTATTTCCTAAATTTATAAAAACCCTTCCAAAACATCCACCTCCCCACTTTGGGTTGGGTGGTACACATTACTGAGCAATCTCTCAAATTCCTCACAGTGAAGGAGTAGAGCCTAACATCAAGCCCAGCCCCCAAAAAACAATAATCATGGTGGGTGGAGTGCCTGGGTGAGCTGCCCCTGTTGCAGCTGCAGGAGAACCCTATTTGAAGACTGCACTTCATGTAAGAATCCAAACAATGCCCCCCTCGGTGTGCAGCGCAGCAGCTGCTGGGCTGTGAGCAGAGTATGTACGCACAGTAACAATGTCTGACAGTCCTGGAGCTGGTGAAGTAACACATGAAGGCAAAGATGGAGAGAGGCATGGAGACAAAGCGGTGGATGTTAATGAGGGGAGAAGCAGCAAAGGGAAGCAGACAAAGTGAGGGAGAAGTGCATGTTCGAAAGGAGAAGAAGGGCAGTCAAGAAGGCGACGAGAGTCATGATAGAAAACAGCAGAATCACTGAAGCATGTGAGGAAAGATCTGGCTCTGTTAAGAGTGAAAAAATGATTTATGTAAGCTGCAAAATGTCTTCTTGAATACCAAAAAAAAAAAAAAAAACACCATAAATTTCAGGCATGATCACAGTTAAACTAGGGAGCTTCTACAGCAAGTTTCAGTCAGCTGTAGTGATTGACATACATTGGAAAAACAGTGAATTGAAGTGGATTTGTAAAGACAAACAAAGTCAGCTGCGGCTAAGCAAATAAAATCCTGAATGTCCTCAGCAACAAACATGGTCAGATTTTTTATCATCCGTATTCTGTAACTGCTAAATTAGAGTCACCAATTAATGTACTAAGTGCATGTCTTTGGCATGGGGCGACATGTGAACTCCACACAGGAAGCGGCATCCGAGGTTCAAACCAGGAACCTTCTTGCTGTGAGGCAACAGTGCTAACCACTGCACCACCGTGCTACCCTGATTTTCAGAAATAATTTTGTTTTCTGCATATTTTTAAAGTGGCAATGCTCAACAGTCAGACCAGCCACAACACTACGGAAGACAAAATCATTGTTATCCATTCAAACGACATTCACTTCATTTGGTTTTAATCCACGTCTATGAAACCTGCCCAGGATGCTTTCACTCAACATCTGTGCAGCACTTCAGTGTTTCCAGGACACAGACAGCCCTGCAGAAAACGACTGATGACCTCATGCAGCAGACACAATGCGACCCCCCCAGCCCTGGGCTAGCTGAATGAGGCCAGTGTGTGAGGTCATCAGAGTATGCCAGGCCTTCTCGAGCACAGCAACAGAGATGGGTCCAATCTCAAACCAACCACAGCTCTAGACTGTCACTGTCCTTGTGTTTAAAGGGGCCAAACAAGTGTGATGACTCATTTTACGGCATAGATACGATATGCAGGTAGCATAGCAACGAAGGAAACACATAACTGCAGCGTGGAACATGAGGAAACATGGAGAAAATGAGGACAGTAGGGCACCAAGAGTGCCTGTTTATTGAGGCAGTTAAAAAAAAAAAAGATAAAATATGTAAGTATACAATAATGACACACTTTGCCGGACCTGCTTTTGTAGAGAATAAAGTCTTTAGGGAGAAAGGTCAAACATGCTCCACAACCTACATACGTGTTTTAATCTTTGAGCTAGTTTGAATAAACAATGTTCTGACTGTAATCAATGACAGCCATCAGATCATCTAAGAGCTCTTTCCCAACTTTTACAATCCACAATGTATCTCTTGCTCTTTTTTTTTACAATATTTACATCAGTATTGTGTAATTTCTAAATGCAGTAACAGCGTACACTCCGTACCTACAAGTCTGATGACATCAGTGAGCAAGGCTCCATTATCAGACACAAGATGACATACATGATTCACCCTGGGCTCGTCTCGTCTACTGTGCTCTGCCTGTACACCTCTGAGTGCATGATGCCATGTCCTAGGCAATGACAAGCACTCTCATAAACAAACAGCTCTATATAATCCAATATAACACCATGTCTGTTCACTGCTTCTTTTAGTGTTTTACAGTCAGCGCAAGAGAGAAAGTGTGACTCACGGTACTTTCTGTATCCTTCATGGACAGATTTGAGCAAATGATAGAGTTAAGCTCATTATTCTGAGTCATTTAAGTGTACAGATAAGTATTACATACTGCAATATGTGGTTATGCGTGGATAGGGGAGGGTAGCTTGGCCTGTGAACCCTTCCTAAAATAAAAGTTAGTTATGGATGTGAGACTGGCAGTTACCGTGGTCAAATAAACGGGGGGTGAAAGGTTGAACAGACATGCTCAACCAGCGATATTTTGTTCTCTTGCATACTTCAAGATATTTTGCTTTTTATTTTTCTATTTATTTGTATTGTTTTCACTTGTATTTGGCATGCGTGCAATGTATGCCACGTGTCTGCATGTACTGATTTGTGCTCTTGACATTCTCCTGCACACTTTAACAAACATTGGCTGTGGACGCTGGGGAGAATGTTAACTACAGTATGTGCTGTAGTAAACAGAAAGAAAATGATCTACAAGCCACTATTCATTTACAAAGCAATAAAAACTTGCACACAACAAAGTGTACATATAGGCTGGTGTTTCAGACCTTGTTACTAAACTTCAAAGTTCCCTATCAGTGCCATTTCTGATTATCAATTTGATTTCTAAACATTTGATGTAAACTCATTCGCTGAATGAAACAGGTTGGCAAGTCAAGCTAATATTCAACCCATATCTCAGGAAACGGTCCCATGTGATTAGCATGATGTTGACGTTTAAAAACCTGAAGGCAGGCTCTCTAGAAACCGCCCACCTGCTTACTATCTTCTCAAGTGGTTAATGATTACCCAGAGTGAAACCAGGTAGTGGAACATGAGCAAACATTCGCTGACTGCTATCAGCCCTGACCCTGAACAAAGTGACTCAGTCAGAGGAAACACTGTCACGGTAGTATGACTGTTTCCCTGCTGGATCCTATAAACTGATAAAGATCAATAAAAGATCTATCTATCTATATGTCTATATGTCTATATATATATATATATATATATATATAGAGAGAGAGAGAGAGAGAGAGAGAGAGGATGTTCCTTTTGGACTTTAGACTCATAAAAACGAGACGTAACCTGGTGAATAACATCGCAAAGCCATATGTCAGTCATATGGTGCATGTGTCAAAAATAGCATAAGTGACAAATCAACCTCAGGAATGTGCAAGAATCAGCTTGGCTAATTACTGTATCTGCATCACCACATTCACCTAACCTATCTTTATAAGTGATGACTGCCTCAGTGAGATGATGACCTCACTGACGACCAACGTTCTTACCTGCTTTGTATTGTAAAAACAGGTGGAAACTAACGTTGCTGAACCTTCTATGCATAAGAAAAAACGCTGTTGTTGTTATCATCTAAACAAGTCTGTGGGTGAACATTTTGTTTCATCAACTTTCCTTAGGCTGGATTTAAAACCTCTGTGACCCTGTTCATTTGACTGCAAGCTGTGCATGCACAATTTCAGAGTCAGTTAGGGTCAAAATATGATTTCTCTTTGTAAATCCCACATAAGCCTGGTCTCATTAAATGGTGACTACCGTCCCATTGTCTCTTACCCATTCCTCTACATCCCTGCCCTCTGAGGCCTTTCCACCAACAAGAGGCTCTTCCCAGTAGATGTTTGGTTTGCCGTAGCGCCAGATCTTCCCTCGTGTTTTGTGTGCGAAGAAAGCCGCAACACCGAAGGCGATGACAACCAGGAATCCACACACCATGGCAACTCCCTAGAAAAGCAAGAACATGAGAAAAAAATCTGGAACTTTGTCAAGCAGATAAACTGTAAGACAGAGCTGCTTTATCCTGGTACGAGGAGTACACAAATACACTTGTGATTCATTCGGAGATGTACGCATCACAATTTGTGGCTCCATGTACCCAAAAAAGCAACAAGTGACATACCATTACCAAGCAGTGCAGGACTGATGATACTAGAGGCCAGAATAGAATATATTTTTCTGCATTTCTAAAAGCTTTATATACATAAAAATATTACAAATATTTATTATTAAATGCATCACTTTGAGCTTGAGCTAAAGGAAAATTTGATGTGCATATCAATCTGAAATGAAATTTTAGGGCCTCCACTGATCATCCAACTCCAAAACATCTTCCATAGAAACTACTAGTTGCACCTCTCACCCAATCAACCCCGGAGGAAAAGCTACAAACCTCCTGTGGGTCCACAAAGCAGTAATGGTAGAGGTACTGGTTGTACATGGGGAAGCCTCCCACTCCTCCCATCTGTGAGTAGCTGGTCTGGTAGAGGTTCTGGCACATCATAAGCATCGGATTGTACATCATACTGGAGGAGCCCTGGGCCATTGGGTTCACCCCGACAATGTAGACAATGGTTATGATGCCCTGAGGAAAAAAAAAAACATGTCAGTCATATTGATATTTACAATTATAAAATCTGTCAATCTCTCACTGAAAAAGATGTATAGCAGTATTCAGTCAGTATTCAGTCGCTCAAATATGACTAAGTGTCATGTGATTTTAGCAGCAATCATATCATTGCAGCAATTTGGTGAACATCCTGTAACAGGTACAGAGTACAAACAAGCTACTGATGATTCTCTAGTGTTTTCAGTAATAGTACTGGAGCTGGAAACATCTAAAACATCCACATTTTAATGGATGTTTGGTATGGTGGTAAATGTTGTAAAATATCTAAAAATATATATAATATGATATAATATATATAATATTTTTGAAACAAAAATCATGTAAACTTCACTTGAAAGTATCTGAGAGCAGCAGGAAGCAGAAAGATGTCAAATTAAAAATGGATCTACAGTTTTATTATATATGAAGCAGAGTTTTCATCATGGTGTCATCTTGAACAAAGATCTGTGTTAACATGTGTGTAACCACTGTAACAAGCAGAACACTGTGATATGAACAGACTTGAACTGTGTTTGCAGGACCCTGTTTCAGATTAGGCTTCTGGTATTTAGGAATTTTCAAAAACACGCACATTTAAATACCGTTCATAACAGAGGAAGGCGTTTTCGCCTTTGGTTGGAATGATGGATGAGAAATATTAAAAATAATCATGTGGAGCTGCTGTCAACCAGATTTATTTTTTAAAATGCCTACAATATCAAACCATATTATATATGGCAGCAGAATCTAAACAGAGGTCAACAATCTCTGTATGCAATATGATTCAGGTAAAACTGAAAATGAACTCCTGTTTTATTGTTTTATTGTTACTTACAGAAATCATTTAGCTGGCTGACGTTAATAGACATGATTTGTTTTAATTATGGACAGGGTTTAATTTGGGATATTTTCCATAGAGCTTTTGAGAGGATACAATATATTTTGTCCCTCATGTAAAGCTTATGTAGCAGTTTACATTTTTTGCCCAGTATTTCCTACAATGTAAATGAGTCTTACCTGCAGAATAGACATGATGATGCAGCTTACTAGGAGGGCTAGAAAGAACTTCCTGCTGTGAACCATGTTGGATTTAGAGAAGCTGCTGATGAAGAAGGACAGTGCCCCAATGAAGTTAATGGCTGCCATGGCAATCATGGCAGTTTTGGCTGAGTAAGGTGAGATGTAGGAGCCGTAACTGTTGCCGTAGCCTCCGTAACCTCCATAACCACCGTAACCACCATAACTACCGTATCCTGAACCGTAGCTGCCGCTGTATCCGCTGCCGTAGCCCATTCCCATTCCCATTCCCATCCCGTACTGCATGTCCCACATGAGAGTGGAGGCCACGCACGCAAATATCGCCACACACAACACGATCACCGTAGCCATCATGGCCTTGATGATCCCCGGGGGTGACAGCCATTTGTAGAAGTGCTGCGGTTTGTCCTCAATGTAATAAGATCCCGGCGGAGGTGGGTACGCGTTGTAATCGCTCTGGGGGGCATGGAAGCTGCCTGGAGGACCAAAGCCGTTGTTGGATGGCGAGGTGAAAGGAGGACTGTAGACAGGTGGACTGTCGTAGCGCTGCTTGTCGAACATCGCTCAAAACTGTAAACGAAAACAGCAAAACAAAAAGATTTTGAGGATAGTCGAGAGAGAGAAAATTGTACAGCACGAAGCAAGAAGAGTTGTCCGGGCTCTGTTTTTCAGCAGCGCTGATATGAGTAATGCTACGTGGAGATATGGGAAAGTTAGGCGTGACTGTCTTTGGTAATGAGGGTTAGTTACAGAACAGTGTAAATGTTTTACCACATCCAAGGGAGTGTGATTTATGAGGGCACACGTTAGTCTTGTTTGTGCAATTTTCTCATCTATCAGGTCAAGTAAATTAGGTTTCACAGAGAGAACGTTTATCACGTATTATATCATAAATCAGACCTTCTCTCCAACATTAACAGAAGCTTTGAGGTCTCTGAACCAGTAAAGTGAGAATCAGTGTGGAGATGTCGGTACCAGGACGGGGAGTACAGCCAAACAACAATACTTTCCTTTTTGCCTCTTCACAGGCTGTAGGAGTCTCTCTCCAGCCCCCACAGTGTCCAGCCAGACTTTGAACATTTCACTTCCCACCCTCCAGCTACAATTTTTTGTTTTCATTCTGTTACAAATCTTACAGAGAGACGACTTAACAATGCCCATTCTTCTACAGGGAGTGGGCTGCCTACATGTATGAGTGAAAAGGCATGTAAACAGCAGGGCAACATCACTGTAACATTAGTGCAACTCTAATCTCTGATATGAACACAATGCTGGGAGCAATGTGCTTTTCAGAACAGAACAGTACAAAATGCTGATATGGAGTTTCAAAGATATAAAGCAGAGAAAAGAAACAGCATTTTTTTTCTTTTTTGCTTTTTGAGAAGCTGGAAGCTGAAAAATGTTTGGCGCAGGGGTGGGAATTAATAAGATGTTATCAATACCAATGACATTATCAATTCCCTTATTGATTCCTCATTAGTTTTCTGTATCAACACAACTGATTTTTTATGTCTAAGTCCATCTACATCGCCCTGTGCAGCTCCACTTATTGTTTGTGATATTGTTGATATCTATGACAAATGAAATCTCACTTTGGACTGTTTTTGGACAGTTTGACGGCATTTTTGTGCAACTGACAAGCTCAGAGGGGTACGATTCGGATAATTTGGAACCGGTTCTCGACTCCCATCTGTAGTCAAACGTGGAGACTGGATCGTTTGTTGTGTGACAGTAAACTGAATGTTTTAGCTTTGGACTTTGGTTAGTTAACCAAAGTGGGTTAGTTAAACAAACCGGGTAATCTGAATATGTCACAGAGAGCTCTAGGAAATAATGATGGATATTTTTGTTACTATTTACATTTTATGAACAAAACGCTTTATTGAGAAACAATTTAACTGATATCATCGTTAGATGCGGTCCTTGATTATTTCTTTGTGTTCTAGTTAATTCATTTTCAGTGGAAATTTGTGCTCCCAGTGGCACCGCAGCACTGATTTTAACAACATAAAAATCTCGCCTACACATTTCTCCTGTTCAGGCACCATGGTGGGATTGTGAGGGAGGTAATGGCCGAGACACTCAGCCATTCAGAAAGTTAGACATACCGACAGACGGACAGAGAGACAGAGCCTGGCACTGCCCACAGTCTACAGTCCTACAGTAATAACTCTTTGCTCTTTATGGGACTCTGGCACATACTGCAGATGAGGTCTCGCCTCAGAGCCTCCATCCCAGACACCTTCCCATTATTCCCTCCCTCATTCCTACATATCCTTCATCCCCCTCACAATTCCCCTGTCCCAACTCTCCTCCCAACTCCTCTCCCTCCCTCCATAACTTCTTGCCTTTGTTTTGAGAGCGGGAGGGGCAAAAGTCAAGGCTGCTCGTCACGGGAACAGTGTTGCCATGGAGTCGGGGTAAAAAAGAAAATTGGGGCACTGTCCAGGGAGGATCAAACAAGGGCTCCTCTGTGCTGCTGAGGCAGGAGAAAGAGACAGAGAGACGGGGGGGACAGGTGGATGGGTATGTTGTAAGCAGCAGTGTCAGGTGTCCAGTGTTGTTGATCAACAGGCTCAGTGTTTGATTATATGGACTGGCAGGAAATAAACAGACCTTCAAGCCATTTCCGAGCAATGAGAAGGACTAAATAACTGTGAGTTCTTCCTCCCAAGACCACAGCACTATTAAAGGATCCCTTCTCTACTTTATAATTTAGAAGAAACAAACTTTAGAGAGGAATCAAAGACTAAAATCGTCCAAATCTGATCTTAAAGTCCTCTAAACCTGCCTGCCAAAGAGCTCATTTGGTAACCTAATAAAGTTGGCTTTTCCTAAAGGGAGCGATTAACATTAGAGAAACTCTTTAGGAGGTATACGGCTACAACGACTTACTTGTGAAATTTGTTCTTTAGAGGGCAACTGTTTACTTATTTAGTAGCAAATTCCCTGAATACAGCGTAGTGAACTTTAAGTCAATGCATTTGATTTTGCAGCAGCTGCACAGTAGCATTAGTAGGAGTAACAATAGTAGTACTGGCAGTAGTAATAGTACTACCATGGCATTTGTCTAAAAACTGGCTTGCAAATCTCATTTTCAAGCTGAGCAGAAATCACAGTGTTTGGACCACAGTCACAGGTCAGGACAGACACCCACCAGCAGCAGCCTGAGCTCCACTACAACACAGAGTCTCTATCATCTGCTGCTGATAATGGAATTCCAGTCTTACAGTCACATGTCTGACATCTGTCAAAAACAATTAGGCCCCTGCCCCGATGTAGGCTGGGACCCACTGGCATACACACAGGAGTCAGCCAAGACTTCCTGGTCCAAAACACCCCACTGGAAAAATTACTGGGCCATGAAAAGTCAGCTTAAAAAAAAAAAAAAATAGTGGTTGCAAATGTTTTGGACAGTGTGGTGTTGTTGTTGAAGTGTATTATATTATAGTGAGAGGAGGAAGAGGGTTGCTAATATTGTGTCCAACCAAGTTTAATCAACCTAAACAAATATTTCCTCCACCAGGTTCTACTTGAATGTATGCATTTTATGTTTTATACCTCAGTTAATGTTCAGTTACCATGCGTGTTATAGGGCTGTTATAATAAGCCAAAGATAAATTTCCACTTTCAGAAACAATAAAGTTGTATTCTACTTTATTTCTAACCTTCATGAAAAAAGGGATTTATAGCAGGACCTGATTATCTGGCACCTTAGAGTAATTAATAAGTCATTAGCTAGTACTCTACAACACAACAAACCCCTCCTAATGAGCATTTTTCTAATCATATAAATTACAGTGACTTCAGTGGTTGCATCTGGAATAAATAAGTAAATAAAGATGATGTGAGCACACCTTTATCGTCACAAAACAACGAACTGAGTGTTTGGTGCTCAGGTGTCTTTGTTGCTCATTATTAATGGCAGTGTGGCTCATGTGTAAGTTTGAAGCTACAATCAGATTTCATATTAGCTCCTTCAGGCTAACATTACCGTTATACAGATATGTTAATCTGTTTTGTCTCTGTGTGTTTCTGTTTTTGTTAAATCGTTTGAATCTTTCATGATAAACAACAAACCGTTAGGTTAACTCCATAACGTCGTTAGCTAACCGCCGTTAAGTGACTTGAAAACAGGCTGAGGGGTCGCACCTGTACACGGTGCAAATCTGCTGTTACTGAAGCTCTGTCCACTCACATACTTAAAACAACTTTATAAACACACACACACAGGTTCAGCCTGATATAATAAGTCCACACACCGCTGTGAAAATCACATGAAACCATCTCCATGTTGTCTTACCTGAGTATCGTTGAAGGGGAGTTCAAACTTAAAGCAGCGTCAGTCTGTTTCCTGTCAAAACTCCCTTTTCTTCTCAAAGTTTGGGAAAAATAAACCTGTCCGTTAGATCAAATTAAACCTGTTTCTGAGTTCACTCTTTGTTTGAGGAGAACTTTAAAAGTCGTGGCTCCGCTTTTAACTGCTGTCCCAGGCAGAGACAGACAACGGTTCCTTCACGGACAGCAGCCTCTGAACAAGTGCTTTGTCCCGCCTGTCCGCGGTGATGAGGCCCGCCGCACAACACCGCTACACCGCCCAGAGTCAGCCGCCAGAGGGCGGGCTTTCTGCGGACTACAGGAACTATACTGAGCAGAGATACTGCCAGGAAGGAGCCTCAGTGAATAATAACATTAAACTATGAATTCAGATTTTTTTTTTAATGAATTGGTAACATGGAATTGGTAATCATTTAGTCATTTTTAATGCAAAAACGTCCAGCCTCCAACTGGTTTCAGCTCCACAAATGTGAGGATCTGCTGCTGTTACTTATTTTTTTTTAATCATTTATACTTTTGGTTGGAGTAATTAGCATAATTTCAATATTTTCAGAATTACAAAGCAATCAATCAATCGATTACTTGATAAAATAATCAGCAGATTGATCCATGATTACAATAATCATTAAAGTCTGGTACAAAAATGAGCTCCACCTCAACCAAATACAACAGCGACATCCTGCTTTTACATTAATGCATGAGTAGGTAGTCTACCTGGAAGTCTACCTTCCATACTTTTGGTCCATGCTGGACTTAAGCCGGCCACCCACCGGTCCCCAAGCCAAGTCTCTATGGACTGAGCTACTGCCGCCCCTGAAACCAGACAGGAGATTTACTTGTAATGGAGTATTTTTAAAGTAAAGACTACTGATGAATACTTCCTTCACCACTGATTGAAGTAAAGAAATTATTACCAAAAGTAATAAATAATAACCACCATCATTATCATAGTCTTCCACCTGACAATACAGTTAAGACATAGCTATAAGACAAACATTTCATGTGCAAAGTGAATGGTTTTTAAAATGTTTGGGGTTGATAACTTTTAAAATGCTCTGTTTATATTTGTATTGGTCAGTTTTAACTAATTCTTCTCATTAGCAATAGAGCTGATGCTTAACACTTGCCAAAATTCAATGATTCATGACTCAAGCCTGAAATAAGCCTTAAATTTTCTCAAGCGGCGTACAATAATGCATTTCTTCTTCTTTTCAGCTGTGAAGACTTGAAGAGAAATCTCTTTTAGTAAAAACTTCACCACACTAAAAAAAGATTAGTTGACTCAACTTAACTAAGTCAAGTCATTTTGTTGCTTTGACTGAGTTAATTTGAGTCAACTTATAGTGTCAAGTTTATTACACTTCAAAACTCAAGTTGATGCAACATTCAGTCTGTTGAGTCAACTTCCTGTATCAAGTAAGTTGGACTTGAAAATATTATTTGAGATAACTTTAAAAGATGTTGGTTTAATTTATTTTATCAAGTTCCTTCAACTGTGAATCAAGTTGGCTCAACATGGAATACATAATTGATACAACTTGAGATTTGTTGACTGAACTTTCTGTATCAAGTAATGTGGACTGGAAAACATTACTTAAGAGAACTAAAAAGGATGTTGGTTGAACTTATTTTATCAAGTTAGGGCAACATTTTTTTTTTCATGCTCTATTGCCAAGTTACTTGAGTTTACAGAAATTGCCAGATTTCAAAAATTTAAGCAAACTAATATCTACAAAGAATCTACATGAGAATTAGCCAGTCAAACCTAAATATTAACACATGAAAAAACAGCTGAAAAGACAATTCTTTATGGACCTTTATTAAAACCCCAACAAGTCCAACTTCAACTAGCCTTGCTTTAAAATAAGTTGTTGAGAAGTCAAAAAAGACCTTCCTTGGGACATGTTAAAAAATAGCCTTTACACCCACTAACACACTTTTGTTTGGGGCTGCTCACAAACTAAAAATTACACTGTCCCACACATAATGATATAATACATAAAAAGAAGAGCACCCTTCCTTTGGGGAAAAACAATAACTCTCCGAGTTCAACTGAGTCTATTCTGAGTGAATGTTGAGTTGCTGCAGTAACTTGCAGAAAAAGATGAGTGAGAAACTTGCTCAAAATGTTGAAAATGAAAACATTCAAACATTACTGAAATATCCACTCTCTTGACAATTTCTCTGTAACATCACGTGGATTAGTGTTCCTCCAAACAGAGCAACAGAAATAAGACAGAACATGAAAACAAGGTGGTGTGACCCACAAAAGTTCTTCTTACTCTCAAGTCCCCTTTTACGGAATAGTGCAAATTCTGTGCGAATTCTTCCTCTGGGACATGCAGACAAAGCTTTCACACCCTCTTAAACATCCATGCTCTTCCAACTCTTTCAGGGCTGGTCAAAAACTGAAATTACACTGTCCCGCTTGTAAGAAAACAAAAAAAAAAACAACAACAAAAAAACAAACAAAAAAAAAGGGCATCCTTCCTTTGAGGAAAAAAAAACAACTATGTGACTTGATCAGCATCTACATCTTGATCCATTCTAAGTGAGTGTTCAGCATTGTTGCAGTAAAATGCAGCAAGATATACATACAAAATGGTATCTCTCTGAGAAACTCTCAAATATCAGCCAGAAAATGTACGTACGTTCAAACATTCCTGAAATCTCCACTCTGTTCATGTTTGCTCTACAACAAAACAACAAATTAGTGTCTGCCAAAGCCATTTCCTCCACAGAGAGCAATAGAAATCGGTCACAGACATGAAAACAAAAAACTGTTGTGAACCACAAAAGGGCTTTACATTTCTTTTGCTCTTACTACATATTGCAATGGACAAATGGCAAAAAAAGAGAATACTTCCTATGGGTCAAATGCTCAAACATCCTCCTGAGACATCCCTCTAACTGAGCAGTTTATTCTTGAGAGAGTGGACCCTGGGAGTGCACATCTCGGACCCGATTCCCATGAACAGGCGCTGAATCACCTCAAAAGTATATTTCAAGTCTTTCGGATAGTCAAGGTTCAGCATGTAGAGCAAGCCCATCAGATTCACAAAAGCGTTGGGTACATCACCCAAATGATGCATGACAATCTTTTCCTCGATGACGATAGCAACATCGTTGTAGGAAACTGGAAGGGGCTCCTTCACATCTTCAACGACCAAAAGGATTCCAATCACCGTTCCCTTGATGACGTCCTCCCCAGGATCTGTTGGCTTCATGCAAAAACAAACAAAAAACAAAAAGGTGCCTGTGTTTTCCTATATAGTGTATCCACACAGAGGATGCCTGAAATGATATGTGTAACCCTGCCATTGTGAGCTAGTTTTTGTATCATTGAACAACACTTTGCTGCTTACCTCACATCTCTTCATCAATGTAGAAAGATTTTCCTTCATGTACCATGGCAGTCCCTGCAAAGCTGCTGCTCTCTTCCTTTGATTTGATGCCTGCAAAAACACAATACATGAATTCATTTGATATCAGAACTCAGATTTTTGTCAACCCTCAAATGATGGAAACTGAGCTTTCAGTTCAAAACTTAAACTCTGACCTTCTCAGTGACAGGCTTTAATCAACAAACCCAGAGTTTTTCTCCATCTTATAGAGCCAGCTATGTATGTTTCATTTTCTTATTCATTCAGTCTGTATCAAAGTGCATATCCAAGAACATTCATTAGTGGAGGTTTACTGTCTGTCATATTCTATGTACTGGTCCCTCTCCTCAGTGGGGTTGAACAATTAATGTGGACCACAACTACAACAAATATGCACTTACATCCCTGTCGAGACTCTCCATTAAGGATGTCATTTCTTGAACGTCCTCAAAGCGCTTCAACCGGAATAACTGAAGAGGTTTATGCAGATGGCTGTCCAGACCCTCGCAGCACTTATTGATGTCCATTGACATGAGCCTGGTGAATTCCTTGACGATCTATGTAGAGAAGTAGCATTACAGTTTTAGTTCAAGTTAAGTCATCTAAATTTTTACATTTCAGTGCTACAACTGACATGTTGTCAGACATCTGACATACAGCGAAGACCTATCTCAGGGTGTATATTTCATTAATACTACTAAATAAACTTCAACCTCAACAATCTGTGTCCTCAGACTGTCCTGACCTGTCCCTGACCATTACACAGGGAGAACATGAAGTTGGCTCGTGTGACAGGTTATTGAGTTTTATTAATGTTTACATCAGACTGATATGTCTGATAATTTAATAGTATGTTGTCATGATAATTCATACATTCTAAGTAACAAGTAACAAGTTTAACAAATCAGTGTGTACTACTATGATTTAAGTAGTTAAATAAAAATATGTAATTCATATCAGTTCAAGCATTATTTAATATCATAATATATGAGTGACCTACAGGAAAGATCAATTTATATTTAATGTGTCAAATACTGTGTTAGTCATAATGTAGAGCAAGTTATTGCTTGCATCTGTTGATTAAAAAAAGATGAAAAATTTCCATGTTCCTATATTCTGGATCACATCATAAGTCATCAAATTACAGCTATAAAGGTGAATTGTTGAGGGTGTTTTTACTGTTATCAAATGTAAAAATGGGTCACGTTTGACCCTCAACATTATTTAAGGGTTACATAAATGTGTTACTTAAACATTTTTTTATTTTACTCCCAAATATTTCACTTTAGGAGCACATGTGCTCCATGGGAGGAATGTTATAGAGCCCTGCAATATATACAACATTACTACTTTGCTATGACTAAGAAAAAATTTACACATTTTACCTGTCTTTCCATAAAAAGGGCAGGCCATCTGTCTCTTAGTTTGGCCACAGGTGGCTCCTCTTCATCAATCTCCTGTCTTTTCAGTGCGTATGTGGTATTCATTGCATCATCGATGTAGGCCAAGTTTGGGGTTGTTTTTCTCATCTCCTGGACCATCTTTTCTCTATCTTCTTCAAGACTTCTGCTGTCTCTTCCCTGGGGGAGATCTGGAAGAAAATTTGTTTCAGACCGTCTAGGTTTCTTTACTTTGTTTCTCTTCCCTCACATGTCCCCAGCACCTTTTCTCTCAGAATTAACCTCCAGTTCTCTGCAGCCCACACCTTTCAGTTTCTGTCTGTAATTGCCCATCTTGAACTTTATGCTGTGTTTCCATCCATACCATCCAGATGTGGAGCCAGGTTCTGCAAGGCAAGGGTGTTTTTCAACAAGTGCCTTGGCTACACAGTCAAAATGTTCAAGAGTAGGGTAGGTCATGAATGAATATATTGTTTCAGCAAGTTTGAGCAGAATCTCAGACTTCATGTCCCTTGAAATGGATAGAAGTGCTCCACTTTCTCTAAAAGCGTCATTGCCCTGCCTGAGCCTCAGCTCAACATCATATGAGAAGGTGGGAATGAGAAAATGAGCTGGCCATTGCCGTGAACGCCGACCTGCAAAGCACTCTGTTTGGTTGCTCGATGAAGAGGATGTCGTCGGAGATGATAAATAGGCTGAAGACGATGCTGCCGGAGAAGATAGTAAAGCAGAGCTAAAAGCGTCCAAACTTGAGTCTAAAGAGACAGGGCAGAAAATGACTTGCAATGTCACCTTCTCCTTTGGTAGATCATCAATACAGGTTACAGAAGTCTTTGAAATCCTCATCTTCATATTGAAGGTCAAATGAAGAGTGTAACTGCAGTTTGTTTTTCAACACCAGTTTCAGGCCGTCAACTGAGTCTGGAACAGAGTCCAAGCGGAGCTTTCTAATGTCCTGTGGTGAAATTATCACATGCAACAACATCTTCTTGTGACTGAGAAACTCTCAGGACTTCTCTGGAGATGGAGAAAAAAAGAATGTAAGAAAGACAAAAATAACAATAAAGAAACATTAATAAACATGAACATTCATACACATTTTATTCTGTTTAAAACCTGTTTTTACGTTTATGGACATACTACATATGTTTTTTCAGAGGAAGGAGAGGAACACACCATTTAAAGTAAAATAACAGTTCAACTATACCTTAATGAAGCAAAAAAACTTTTGGTGTCACCATCAGTTTGCCTGCTTTTGTATATGGATACAGGGGTTGATATCCATTTAGTTTGTGTATTTCCACAATCGCCAGTTCAGAAGACTGTTTTTTTGTCAACTCATAACTTCGCAGGTGCTCCATGTACCATGCATGATATGGTTCTGTGATGAAAGACACTTTGCTGGACACAACTACGATTTTGACCAGCTTCCCAAAGTTAGGGAGGCCACTGGTGTGCCCCACAGACAGAAACATACCCTCTGAATACTTGGTGCCATAAAGGCAGGCATGGGTTGCAAGAGACACAAGACTTATGTTTCCATACTTCAGTTCTACAGCCCGCCTCATCAGGTTTTCAGATCAGGTCTGAAAAGACTTGGCAAGTCTAGATGGTAAGCTAAAGTAAGCTGGTGTTTTGTTGATAGAGTGAGCAAGATGTTTCTGAAATTGTGAGAATCATGCACCACCCTTTTAAAGAAGCTGTGCTTAGCTTCAAATCTAATGGTCCAGAAATCAACCAGGGGACCAAATCTCCGAATCAGTTCGGGATAATGTTCCAAGAAGTGGTGCTTGGGCAGGAGGTGGAAATCAGGAAACACCTCTTTTAATAGGCACCTGTGATCTGAGATTTTACACTCCAAGTATGCCAATGTCTCTTCTGAAAAATGTCCACTAGCCAGAAGCTCTACTATTTCTTTCAAATCTAATAGAATCCCCCAAGTTTTGTCATCTTCTGGTATAATGTGACCGATCATCAATGGAAGAAGTCTCAATAGTGTCCAGTTTTCGTGGCAATTCCCACCAATAGATTTTTTCGATGCAAAAGACTTTGAAATTGGATTAGGTCTGTTGGTTTTATCTGTAAACTTGAAAGGGAAGGATTCAATGATGGAATTCAGCGCATCTATTGTAATGTACTGTTTGGATATCAGAGACTTTATGCCTAGACTTAATTCCCGTGGCACTACTCCTTCAAAAAGGTCGTACATAAAATCTGGGGGGAAGCCCTGGATTGTGTGGAAATGAGAAAGTCTATCGAGAACACAGTCACTCTTTACTCCATTCACGGAAACTAACTGATGTCTGTTTAATTCCAGAAGGTCCTGTTTGTGAGCTTCAACTGTCCGGAGTGGAAATACTCTCTCCTTTACCTCATGAATGTCAATATCTTGCCGACTAGCTAAACAAAACCGGCAAAATGTGTCGACATTAAAACTCTCATGAAACCCAGCAAGTGAGTGGGCCCCCAAGTTGTCTGCAGACACATACAGCACAGTTCCTCTAACAGTTGTTCCCAATTTCTGAACATACAATCCTTGCTGCTCAAGTACTTCAAGATCTTTTATCAGTGGTTCAAGAATGGCTCCATACCCATATTTCTTCACATTACTGCTATGACACAGACATGCGAGGTAGATTGACTGTACAGATGATCTATATCGTATAGGTAAATTTGAAATCACCCACTAGACTGCAGAGACCTTGTGCTTTTTTTTTGATGTTCCTAGTGGGTTGCAAACTTCGAAGTCGTCTATATACAGTCCTAGGGCAATGCTAAGATCTTCTGACGAGAGCAAAATATTGTCTTTGTAATATAAACCGTCTCTGTATGTTTTGTACTGAGACAAGTGTTCAACTGTTTCAATATGTCCTGTCTCCAAGACTTTATCTAATACATCATTACGATTTAACAGCTCTGTCAGGACCTTCAAAACCGGAATATAAACAAATTTCCGTCTTGAAGAAGCATCTAAAACATATTCAATCGGCTCAATCACTTTAAAATTTTTCTTGTAAAAAGTTGCTCTTTTGTATTCAGAGCTAAAAGGTCCGTCTTTCGACAAGAAACTTAGGGGGTTTACTTTTTTAACTATCTCTGTTATGGCAGCAGTGACTGCACTGTTTACTGCACAATTATGTTTGATCAGTACACTTTCAATTATTTTTGGTGTGCACTCTTCTACAACTGAGCTAATACTACAAAGCTCATTTAGTATTTCCTGAGTTGTTGTTTTAGACACATGCAAATTTGTTTGCATGTGTCTATGTGTGTCTGTGTGTTTACTGACGTTTTTTTTTTTTTTTTTTTTAACGCGGGTCGACCCGCTTTCAAACGGCACGGGCTTTCCCACTGGCCAAAAAACTGGCGGGCTGCGTCGCCGTTCACCCCCGCTTCTGCGCGTTGCCATGGATACAGAGTGCAACTGCACACATATCACTATGCACGTGAAAAATACATACATAAAAATATAGTCCATACGCTACGGCGGTGGTTAGTGTTTTTTCCACTCGTTCCCACAGACCACGAGTTGCTCTGTTATCTCGCTGTCTTGTCAATACTGTGCAGGTTGATTGAGTGCGAGCATAGCTTCTCGTACGAGTCGCAACGTCACGTAAATTAGCGGGTTGACCCGAGTATAATGTTCCCACTGTTCACACATTTTTTCGTAATAATGAGGACAGGTCTCACACTGTTTCACTCGTGTAAGAGTATTTTATCGGTGCCAAATACTTGTTACAGTCGAATATGAGGCTTAATCCTACATTAAATACCTGCTGTTTCACTCCGGTGGAGCTAGCCAGCTAGCGCTACATGCTAACGTATTTCCGAAAACGAACGAACATGAAATATTCAGAGAGACATTAGACGACAAATGCACATTACCAACAGATGAACTAACTAAGCTAAAATAACTTTAAATGTACTTACTTGGACGGCTCGGCTCCGAGGAAAAATGATGGCGGTCGGCTCGGATTTTCAGAGTTCAAGACTGCGCGTGACGTATCAGGCGAAGACATTGCTGGCGCATGCGTGTTGGTTGAAATGCCCACCTCAATGTATTTTCTTAAGTTAACTGAACGCAGTATTGTGGGTTTTTAACGAGTTTCCGCGCTTTTTTCAAGTTGAAGTTGTTGTAACTCATCTTACTTTGTTGTAATGGGCAATGAGTTCTCTCAGCTTGACAACAATAGTTTTTCCGACTAAAAGCCCAAATCCCTTTTAACAGTGCATAATGTGATCACTTATGTTCAAATATTTGATAATGTACTTGATAAATCATATAATATCTCACACTGGTGCAGATAGTATGACACAGGTTGTAGTGTATAAATATAGTTTCTCCAGAAGGGCACCCTTCTTTAAGAGACAAAATAACCGGGTACTCAACGACAAGGATTGTTTTTGTCTAAACAAACCTGTTTTCTTTGACAGATGGACAAAGGTAATCACTATCAGATTAATCAGAGAAGGTCAAAGCGTGAAATACAAACTCTGGCCTATAACTAAAGCAACACAACGTCTCCTTTAAGGAACACAGGACTCAAATGATTTGTTTTTAAATTTGCATTAGAAGAAGAATTTAAATCAATTTTCTGGATTTTGATGTCTTTGACAGTTTTTCTCTTTAAAGAACAAAAACAAAAATGTACAGCGCATGAACATTCAGTGATTTTAAATGTTAAAAGAATTCAACATGATAAAGAAATCAATACAGATGCAGTATATATTTTTCATTTCCCAACCAAATGCTTGGTTATTCATCTCCTACTGTACGCATGTTCAAAGCAAGTGGTACAAATAATAATGGTCAGGAAGGTATTAGCGGTCATGCTCTGAGTCACGCACACAATAACTCTAACAAGAGGAGTCAAGTTCACCCAGTTCACTTCTCTGGAACAGCGCCACAATCACTGCCCGGTCAACGAAAACATTTGGCTTCATTCACAGTAAAAAGCCAAGGCGGAGGTCGGATCACATTTTATTACAAACATGCATCTCATTTACATCTATGTGAAATGTCAGTGAAACTATGAGTCATCCAGGTCATGGTAGCTCTAGAAGTGCTGAGTTAAGGGTGACATCTAAAGCAAGATGAGCTGACCTTGATTTAAACTTGTAGACATCTATATGAAACTAATACTTGTGTGATTGTGATTTCAATTTCTACATTTCATTTAGACATCTGAACCCAATTAAAGTCTAGTCTAGTCACAAACTTCACCCGTCATGTGGATCTTTTAGTGAATTTTCTCAGTTTTAGTTACAAATTCATACACTAGGTGGTAGCGTGGCTTTACCCTCTGCACCATTTCCCTCGTCTTGTAAGAAAGGAGTCCCTTTCCAAAAGTCAAGATAAAGAGTGTGCTGTCTGTCTATCTGAAATAGTGACACGTCAGACAATGATTGTAGTGTAGTGTGTAGATTCTGAACCCTAATTTCTTCGTATCCGGATTGGCCAGATTAAAATTGTGAACAGGCAAAGTGCTGCAGCCATGGCCACGCCCCCGGTTACTGTCACCATGACGTCACGATAAAACCAAACACAGTCTGGGCAGCAGGCATCTGTGCTGTTGAAGAGAGAAGAAAAGAAAAGGGGACCGGCTTTTACTGAACAGTGACAAAAAGGAGCAAAGTTGTGGTCTGAGAAGTTAAAGGTCAACTGTGTGCAATACAGCCAGAAGAAAGTTAGAAAAATCCTTGATTCAGTTCACACATAGCCAAAAGTGAAATGAAATGACTGGTGTTATTCTGTTTGTTTTTTACTGACAGAAAAGTGCATGAAAAACTTCAAACTTCCCTAACCTGTCTGTAGCAAAGTCCATTGATTCCTACTGAAGGTGTAAATGTTTAAAAAATATCCATCCATCGCTTATCTTTACCAGGGTTGTGGGGAGCTTTAGCTGGGGTGAGAGGTGGGGTGCACCCTGGGCAAGTGGGCAGTTTTGATCACACACTCAAAGTCAACAATTAGCCTATCAGGTGCATGTCTTTGGACTGTGCAAGGAAGCCAGACTACCCACAAAGAACCCACAAAGAAATGGGGAGAACATGCAAAGTACCAGGAACCTTCTTGCTGCGAGGCGACAGTGCTCACCACCATGCCGCCTCTTCAAATATATGTCATATACACTGTTTCCCATGAAGTTGGAATAATATTCTTTTCAGACACATTCCTCTTTTTATTCCAATTTATACACATCAGGATGTGGTTTAATTTTCAGTGTGATATGTTTGAAAGAGATAGATCAGTAAAGTTTTGAGGAGATGCACTTTATCTATCAAGAATAAATCACATTGTCACAATCGCTTCATGGGAAGAGGTAAAAATATTGTATTCCTACTTTATGGGCGACAGTGTATATTGTTTAATTTTTATTAAAAGTCTAAGTAATCTCCTAAAATGGCTGGGCACTGTGGTTTGTTGCAAATATTACTCAAGCAGGAGTAAATAGTATATCTGTTGGGGACTATTTTCAGTTGTGGATTAATACAGACTTGGTGTTCTATTGAGTGTTTAAGGCAGCAAGAAGGTGTTGAACTGAAAAAAAAAACAGCATTCGTGTTCATCATAATTAAGGAACATGTCACTCAGTACAATGATGTGGTTAGACATGCAACCTGTGACAAGGGGTCACAAGAAGATACTGCTTTATATTAAAGGGTCACAAGCAAAAAAAGGTTGGGAACTACTGCTCGCTGTTGAGAAAAAAATCATATCAATCACATAACATTGTCAGTTTTCATTTGCCTTTCTGTGGAAAATGTCGACATCCTTTCTGACAGCTTCCTCCAAACTTTCATTTGAATGTTTCAAATGTGAAAACGTCTACTTAAGAGCCACTCAGACTAACCTGCATGGTCTGATACTCTGGATGAGGATGACCCCCAGGCCATTAGCCACTTTGTCTGTGAAGCTCATCGATCCATAAACAAAGGCTCCACTTTGCTGCATAACAAGAGAGACATCAATGATTACTACAATCACTGCAGCAAAGCACCAAAGAATGAAACCTATTTTGATCATTTGCTTCCTCTGAAAAAAAGACACACAATAGACTCTCTGTGAGCATTTATCCAGAGTGTTCATTCATCTGTTTTCAGACAGTGTGAATGAAGAAAGACAGAGAAGAGAAGAGACAGTAGTAAAATGTGCTGTGACACACTACAAACGCCCTTCAACTGCACAGCTTTTCCCAAAGCATCTTCTGACTGTGATCCAGGCCCAAGAACAAACTGACTGATGTGATAATATTACAAAACACACAAATACATTCAACACTGTAGATCTTCATTTAACTCTCCTATGACTGGAAGACTGATCCTAATGACATTTTCTACAAGATTCTGCCTTGTGATGAGTTTCTCAGTCTTATTTGCCTTACACTTTAACCACAAAGTGAAACATACATTCAAAAAAATGAGAGTTTGCAGAATAGGAAACTGTTGTAACTCTCATCCCAGCCATAGCGCTCCACTGTTGAGCAGACTGATTATCAATTCTAACAATTTACAAACATAAAGGATAAAGCTGGCATCATTAGATATTTTATTTTTGTCAACAAATCCCATAAAAAGACCAAAACTGACAGTATCTTAGTCTGATCTCAGTCATGAGCCCATTTCTTTCAACTGAAGATGTAAATCTTTCAAAACAGGTCACAAATGAACAGTTTCATTTTTAAAAAAAAAAAAAAGGCTTGTTCATTTTCTACAGCTGGGAAGTGTAGTTTTTAGCAGACGTTACTCAAAACCAAAGAAAATCATACATTTGTGGGGTCTATTTTCAGTTGTGGATTAATACACATTTGGTGCTCTAATGTGTATTTAAAACAGGAAGGTATGTGTAAGAATGACAAACTACAGTGTGTGCAACTGTAATGGAGAAACATGTTACCAAGCGCAACAGGGTGGGTCATTTATATTAGGATTGGACAACATTAGAGTTCATCAACCTTTGGACACACAGATAAGACTTGTTGATAAGATGTATTGTTGTTGTTTTTTTTATGGGATTTGTTAATAACAAGACAAATATAGAATATGGCCAGCCTCATCCATTTAATTCCTCCATGCAACAACTCCCCTACAAAACTGTGAACTGCTGTACCTACCGTCTGCTCCCCAATGAGTGTGGCCGTCATGGACAGAGACATGACCAGGATTGTAGCTGAACCGGCTCCCAGGAGCACGGCTGCTCCATAGATGACCTGACCTCCCATGTTCTGGTCCACAAACACCCAGGTGGCAAAGCCGAACACCATCAACAGGCCAATCAAATATGTAATCTGACAAAAGACAAAAACATTTTTCAAAACTCATTTTGATACAACTTTACATTGAAATCACTAATTTAGTTATCATATAACGAACATGAATCCATAACACAAGGTAGTGTTGTTGCTGATATGGTGACAGAGTTGATAAAAATGTATGTGTGTGTCTTATTACGCTGTAGAGACTCACACTTATTCCTATGAGCTTACTGACTGGTTTCATAGCCAGAGAGCAAACAAAGCCGCTGACATACATCACCAGAGGTATGATGGCAATGAAGTTCTGAGGAGAGAGAAGGGAAATATATATTTCAATTTCAACACAGACATTTCACAAACATGCGTAATGAGTTACACAACACACTGTATGAATTCTCACTGTAAGGCCTTACCTTTGGTAACATCAGAGAGTTGGTGAGATAAACTGAGATGTAGGTCTGAGATAAATTGACTATTAGTCTGGTGCACATGTACAGGAAAGCCGTCTGGAACAAAATTAAACAAAGAGTAGAGATTTTAATGACCAATTCAGGGTTTTTGTAGATTTTAGCAAACAAAAATACACATAATAGATATCATTTGAAATTTTTAGAAATTTTTGAAAATATCAATACAGTAAAGTGACACTTTTTTGTGTCTCATTATTGAGGAATATAATCTTTTTTCTTTATTTACAAGAGCTCTAAAACGACCCAAACTTTTGTATTAATCAGATTCACTGTGGATATCACAACTCAAGCAGGTCTCTATTCTGTGGTTTTCAGGTATGACAGGAAGAATATATTCAAAATCTGAGTTACAGCTGCAGTTCCCTATGAGAAAAAAGGAGAACCTTCCTGAATCAGCAAAAATTTACCCAGCATAGATGTATTAGTCACCTGGTAGTAAGACGGCTCCTTCAGCCAATCCTTCCACTGAAATACAGGACGAGGCAATGCTTCCTGTGAGGGGGAAGGTGTGATCAGCTGATCGTCCTTCCCTGAAGCAGATGCATCCTCTTTTGTGCCGACATGGAATATCAGGGAGAATACAGCTCCAGTACCCACAATAATGAGGGCCAGTGTCTATGCACAGAAAGAGAGTTCAGCTGAAAGCAGTGATTTTGCAGAAATATATACATTTCTCTGGTATCTTGCTTCTTACCCTGAACAGAGGGATGTCCACAGGGCCCAGGCTGTCTGTGATGGAGGGGTCCACATCGTGCTGAGCCTGGAAGTGAAAGAGCAGCCAGGCCACAGTGTACACTGTGATGTTGGCCACCACACTGAAGGCATACCTACACAAGGACACAGGTTGTTACAGCTTTAAAGGGGTGACACAGATGATCTTGTTCTTGTTTCAGTATTCACAAATGTATTTGAGCTGTTCTGGATAACATGATGACATGATGTTACTTCTCTTTTCTTTTCTCTAGAAATTGCTGTTTCCGTCCTATTCTTTTACTTCAATCTATCTCCTATGACATGAACCTGATGTGGCAACTAGTTTCATCAGTTCTGCTCTTATAGTTTGGACAGTGGCGGAGGAAGAGGAGATTAGAGGAAGTTCTGACATTTTTTTTAAGGATGGGAATGAGGCTGTGGTTGCATACAGGAAAAAGGAGTGACCGGGAAGGAAGACTGATGGAAGAAAAGAAGATAAACAATGGAAGAACTGAACCCATCGCTCATGTTTTCAGGTTCAGACAAAGAAAAATATTCCAGTCAGATGCAATGACTTTAACAAAGAGCAGCAATTAACAATACAAGTTTATTTCCAACGGTAAAGGTTGACTGTGAGCTGCAGCTTTCACGGTCTCAAAAACTTGAGATTGAGAACTGTTTTCATAAAAATATAATGATGGCAAGTTACAGGATGTTCCACTGTCAGTAAACTGATCAGAGATGAACGTAGAAATGTTTTTGGAAAGCAGTCACACCAGCGTTGCTTCCTGAAAGGAAATATGTGACTGTGACAGAAATTCTGCATCAGTTTCCTCATGAAGGAGAAAACACAGCTGTCACTGAGAGACATCTGCAGAAAACACTGCAAGATGTTTACACAAGCACCGCAAACACTAGAGAGAGCTACATTAAAGGAATAGTTCTTCTCTCTAATAATTTCATAGAATAAACAAATAATAATGAAAATAATCTGCAGATTATCTGATGATAGTTGCAGCACTAAATAAATGGCACCAATATATTACGTTTTAATGTCTCATTTGTCTGTAGATACTAACTTTAATGTTAATGGCAAACATCAGAGACATAGATTTGCAGTGTTAGCTTAGCATGAAGGCTGGAAACAGAGGAAAACAACTGCCTCTGTCCAACTTTAATAAAATTCAGCTTCCAGCACATCTCGCTGGTTTAATTATCATAAAAACTAACGTGTAGACAAAATCAGTAGTATTTCACTGTCTTATGTGCTTCATTTACAGAGGAATCACCATTTTTAAACAAGTAAAAAAAATTTAAGTTGATGATTGTGCTTATGAATTAAATTGAGAGTGTTTCATAACCAGTTAAAGTCCCTATAATACGTTTAAATAAAATATATCGCTTTTTTTTTTTTTTTTTTAAGTTTTTTTAGTCCCACGTTTTGAAAACAGTCCTTTGCTGTTGCCAGGCAACCAGCAGAGACTCCGGGAAGTTACTGGTCCCAGCCAAGAAATGCTCCGACATTACGTAAACATCTTGTACCGTCCCATAAATCGGTAAAATAAATAAGTGTCATTATGAGTGAGTCTTTTCATTAGGAAACATGAGTAGACAGTTTTGTCCATTTTAAAACGTATGTAGCGCAATACAAAGTGACCCTTCCGGCCAGGACTTCCGTGATGACGTCGTCTCACCTGTACGCAGTGAGCTCCACCTTGTCGCTCTCGCGGGACACCAGCTCCGGGATGAGGGACAGGTGTGAGATCTGAGTGGCGGCCCAGCCGAACTGGAAGATGACGATGAAGGGGGAGAAGTACACGAGCTGAGCCCACTGAGCGGTGCTGTCCTCACAGGCCAGGCAGGGGTTGAAAATGAAGGAGAAAGACACCAGAACACACACAGTGCCTGGAGAGCAGAGAGAGAACTCCCTTTTCTAGGCGTTATATTAAAGTGTTTTAAACATTTTATACCGTGTTAATGAAGCACCACAAGCAAAATGAGTGGAACTATGAATTTCCGCTGTGTAACTTTGTCCCTTATGGGCTACTGTAGGAACATGGTTTAACATGGCCAACCCTGTGGAAAAGGACCCACAACGTCTGTAGATATAAAACACTTATTCGTAGGTAACAAAAACTATTATTCTTTCTATTCTATTATGATTATACACTAATGAAAACATAGTTATCCATATTATATCCCATTTTGGCCATATTCTGTAAATAGAGCCCCCTTAATCTGACACACTGGACCTTTAAGTCTACTACGTGTATTTGATCGCTACTTATATTATCAACAAATAAAGTTTGATTCATTGTTATAGATAAACAGTATAAACAGTATATAAAAATAGCCCCACTTCAACCGGCTAATTAGATTCTGCTTACATGTTAATGCATCAATAATCCAATCATACATTACATACATACATTACATTTTAAAGGATGTAGATATACATCTATACACATACATACCCAGTAGATGCCAGGTCTTTCTCTTGCCGCAGATGCCCGATGTTCTGTCAGATTCATATCCAATCAGAGGTGTACAGACTCCATCCGCTATTTGACCAATCAGGAGCATCAAACCTGCATAGGTGCTTTGAAAGCCGAGCACTGAGTGCAGGTAGACCAGCAGATAGGTAAACCACATAGAGGCGCACAGGTCGTTTAGAAAATGTCCCACTGCGTAACATAACCGCCTGCAGACTGATAAAGAGCGCACAGCGGGCACAAACTGCTCCATGATTGATTTGACTCCTGTGATAAAACTTCCTTTATTCACAATTAGAGATCTGTCGTTGTCATATTTACAAATACATAATGCAAATAATTACACTAACAGACGTTGGGCAAAAAACACAGTTCAATCTTGGTCTGAGCATCTCCAAAAAAAAAATCCCTCCCCAAAAAATTATAAATCAGATAATAAACGCAGTGTAGTGGATTATGCCAAGCCGGGTTGCCCCGCTGGTCAGCTGATCCGGTTTAGCTTACAGAGGAATCGTTTAATGCTTCAATAGCTTTTCTGATCAGTCAGCCGCACTCGACACACACCGACGACTTCACGCGTAAATGGGCGCTGGTGAGCCCCGTGGCACCCTCGGAACATCTGGAGATCTGCTCCGTCTTTACAGATGTTATACTGCTCTGCAATGTACACGCCCCCGGTGAAGTCTATATGAATAACCAAGCAGACCAAGTGTTTATGGGTGACTTTGAAAACTCGTGAGTTTACAATACTGTCACCAAACAGTCTGTTCCTCTTTCTGTTTTTCACATGGCGAGTGATTCAAGCATGGAAACCTAATTTAGTCCAAACAAATATTCATCTCTCCTTCATACCCCAGAAACAGTTTGCAGACATCTGACGAGCTAAAATATCAATTTTGTGGAAAAAATGATCAGATTATATGCAAGCAACATGTCATAAAGAGTTCATATATTTTGTTTTGATCCCACTTTTGAACTGACTGAAATTTAGCACCTCAACATGATCTCTGAAGTCAAACATCTGTTTTTAAACGCATTCATCTGGATTTATACATTTGCAACATTGCCTTTTGTAAACATTACGTGGGGAACTTCTCTTGTCATGACACATACATGTATGTTGTGGCGGTCATGGTCATCACTCACACCACACACTGGTGACATACTAGTCAGTCAGTCTTGTGTAATCTAAATTCTAAAGTTAAACCTCTGTGAATCATGATGATGATGGTGATGGTGAGGAGGCTCATGTGGGTCTTTAAAGGGACACTCCACTGATTTTACACATGAAGTAAACTTTAAAGTTTTGACCGAAAGCCTGCCTTACAAACTGGGCATGTGGAGTGTAAAGAAGGGGGCATTAAATACACAATCCAGTTGCATTATAGGAAATGCAGGATCCATTGTTTTTAGAGTTTGACCCGGGATGAATTGGCTCCTGCCACTTTGATTTTTACCATTCTTTTTAAAACCGTCTCTTGCAGGTCCCCCAAAATCGCTGGAGTGCTCCTTTAAACAACTCAAGGCCATAAGAGCCTTGATGAACCTAGATGAATTAGAAACTTCAGGGGACATTTAAACAATGCTAAACACACAGACACACACACACACACACACACATACATACAGAGAGAGCACCACACCAGACATACATTATATTTTGGCCAGAAAACAAAAAGACATATGAAGTAAAACAAGGAGATGCATGAAACTAGAGCTCCAATGATTGGCCAAAGGGTCAATTAAAAGAAAATTAATCTTCAACTGTTTTGATAATCGATAAATCATTTAAGTCGTTTACACAAAAATGCCAAACATGATGGTTCCAGGTTTTCAAATGTGAGATTTACTACTTTTCCTGGTCGTAAGACATTTGATCTCTCTGTGGGCTAGGATAATACAATGGCCTTTTTTCACAGTTTTCTTATGTTTACTCTTCCAAAAAATTAATTAGTTGAAAAAATAAAAAGCGTTCAATAATGAAAATAATCATTAATTGCAGCCCGACATGAAACTAGCAGCGCGAGCAAAGTTCTTTTGGATCTGGTCCACTCTAAATTTGAGAAGGTTTCTTTCTTTTCAGGCTCGGAAAGAGCAGCCCAGAGATATGATGTACCTTATAAACAAGCAAACCTCTTCGAACTGCATGTCTGTTCTGTGACCTCCTGACAAAATGAAACAAAGGTTCAAACAGATTTGGGATGTTGTGTCCTTTGAGCTGGCACCACACAGTTTCTCTCTCTTTTACACGCACAGACACACACAGACACACACTGATACAGTCCTGATCTTTCTCCAAATCAAACAACACCACTGTACAGATGTGTTGATTGTCACAGCAGAGGATGAAGGGGAAGGATGTATACTGCTTATAAGTGAGAGCGAGGGATGTGCACACAGTCATTAAACACATTCGTTTACAAAAAAACCCTCCAGATTTGCCAGCGCACACACACACACACACACACGTACACACACAACAACACACAGACAGACAGACAGAGTAATCCAGTGAGCATTTGGGACAGATTAGATAAAATGTCATTGCGGGACACTCACTTGAGCTTTAAACATTTTACTTAGAAAGGCACAAACTATGATTTCCTGGTAAATTATTTTGATGTAAGAAATAAAAATCGAAAAGACATATCCTTTTTTTTCTCCATGTAAATCGACAACATTTTTCGGCCATAACTCAGATATAAGCGTTGTGAAGTACTCTTCCTAGATCAGTCTTTATTAAGTTGTTTTCTTAATTGTTAATTTCAAACCTAAAGTTTTCCACTGTAATTGTTTTCATTTTTTTTTCCAAAAGTGCAATAATAATAAGAGAGCTTAATATCTGTTTCTCTCAATCTTCCACAGTACCTGAGGCCAGTGACTGTGCTACAAAGTCCACGTTGACAGACAAAAAGAAAGCCAGAGTGAGGAAAAGAACTGAACTCCAGAACACTACAACATAAAAAGAAGTTTTCAATGCAGGGATTTGACTTCAAAAACTGAGGATTCAATTACAAAAAAAGAAGAAAAAAACAAAAACAAAAACATAAAAATCCTCCAAATTCTGTTTTTTATAGATGAAATGCTTCCTGTGTCTCTCAGATTTAACATCAGCATGGTTCACCTTTTCCTCTTTACCTTGATCCCAAAACACACACCAAAGGAAGAAAAGAAAGAAAAGAAAAGAAAAAAAAAAAAAAACAATTTCCTAATGAGCAGATTTCTTTCACTCGAACGGTTCCCCCGATCAACAGCTGACTGTTGGAACAATATGCGTTCTTTATGGAATCTAGAATACAACAACTGTTTCAAACAGTATTTTTTCATATTCACGCCACGGTATTCGAGTTTCATTGTTACAGCTTTTTTACTTTTTCTCAAGCCCCCCGTTGTAATGCAGGTACGTTTATTTTTCGGCGGTAAAGGAATCAAAAGTCTGTTGTGGAGTCAGTAGGACTGCAACATTCCTTCAACTCGCCAGTAGCCGGGGGAGCACTGAGAACGAGAAAGAGAGAGCGCGAGGGGGGTGGGTACAGAGTGACAGGGAAAATAAGGTGAGGGGGGATAAAGAGGTGAAGGGGGAAGCTGGAAAGAGATAAGGGACAGGGGGTCTGTGTAGTTGCTTCCATTTAAAACTTGACAGTGACCACAATGTTTCAAGTTCTCTCCGTTCTCTTCATTCACTTGTGCCTCTGGAGGGCTTTCCTCTTTCTCCTTTTGAAGAAACAACAGCACCTGCAGGAACACACAGAACATTTACATTTAAGGAAAAGGACGTTCAAAACACACAGCAGAGATATTAATATGTCACTACAGCGCTGATGGGACCAGTGTGTAGAATTTAGTGGCATCTAGTGGTGTAGTTGCTGATTGCAACATCCTCAACTCTCTCACAAAAAGCTTAAGGCCATATTTAGAGCCAGTGCTTATTTTGTCCATTATGGGGTACTGTAGAAACATGGCAGACTCCCTGGAAGAAGACCTGCGGCGTCTGTACATATAAAAGCCTCATTCTGATGCAACAAAAAACTATTCTCATTTTCAAGTGGTTATACACTAATGAAAACATAGTTATGAATATTAGATTGCATTTCTGCCATGTTCTGTAAATAGAGCCCCCTAAATCTGACACACTGGACCTTTAAAGCGCTGTTTGTTCGGGGTTGGGTTTCAACAGCTGGTTTAATTTTGGATCTGGTTCTCAGTTGGCATGATGCAGATTTGTTAAACTCCAATCAGACTTCGTTTCCTCGTTAACAAAAAGCAATTCAGAAGAACACAGTTTGCTTGAACACAGTAAGATGATTATTTAAATGTCGTGTAAACAGGAAAGCTGGTTTCTGTAACTGAGGTAGCAGATCAGAGAACCTGATTCCCTCCAGGCAGATTTCTCCTGGAGGATGTGTATTATCTATTATATCTTGGCCTTGAAAACCGTTAACAAGGATTCTAATCTGCTTTTTACAAGTACACGTGTTTGACAAAGACTTCAAAGGAGAGATAAGATAGAGTTACATTATCATATTTAAAAAAAGCTCCATCCACAGACTAAAACATGGACTAAGACAGTCTAGGAGCTTCTGACAATCTAAATAGACTGTGTGTAAAATTTACATCCGGAGATAATGTAGTCACGACAACAGTTAAAATAAGAAAGTAATGCATCCAACATAAGGAATCTGTGGACTCATCTGCTGCATGTATATGCATATTTACAGTAACAGGTTACTACAGTCAAAAGCTTCCTAGTTTTAGCCAGCATTGACTTTCACTGGTTGAAAGCTGTTTGTACAGCAAATAACAAAAGCTAAACCTGAAGAGATTTAATTTGCTTCTGGATTAATATTTGATTTAGACTTATTAAAATGCCATTAAACCCTTCTGCTAACAGCACTTCTATGCATCTGGACAGTTGTTTCGTACTTGGTTTCGTCAGCCACTTCAACCTCGGTGGGAGCGGTGATGGGAGCGTTGGAGTGTCCGGCTGTGGGATCATCAGTGTTCAGCTCGCCATTCGTTGAGCTCATCACCTGCATGGGTACAAAAAGGACACCAGACTGCTCACACACATGTACACATCGAGCCATTGGTTGCAGGGTGTAGATGAACATTCACATAAAAATATGAAACTTGGTTTCATAAATAAATTATCTTGTTTTATTTGCCCTCTCAAATAAGGAGAGCAGTTCAGTGTGTAATGTGGAATTCCCCTTAACTGGTTCACATTTTTTTGTATATCTTAAAGCAAAAGTCCATATGGACACTGAAACAGGTTTCTATATGCAATCAGTCCTCTTGTTCATACCAGCCTTTCAGAGTTCCTTGTCTAATGTGCTTTCAATGTTAGAGACGTGGAACAAAATCCAGAGTCCTCAATTTGTGTAAATACACGTTTCAAAGTTCAACTAAAGCTAAAATGATATTTCAGCAGTTAGAGAGATAATGTGTCTACTTCCTATTCACACTCAAACGACTAACTTTGGAGGATGCACATTTGATTTAACTAAGTCAGACTGCTGAAGCTCCACATTAGCTTTAGATAAACTATTTAAAACATGTTTGAACAGACTGAGGTGTGTTCATTTTCTTTTCTTCTCTTCCAATCTCTTTGATTGGAAGCATATAAAAGCGAGAATATCTCAACATCATTAAAATCTGTTTCTGTGTACACATGGGAATATGAGTACTGTTTAAAGACTGAGTTGAAAAATGTAAAAATAACCTTTAACAGCTGTAATTCTTTTATCCAACACTAGGTGGCATATTTGTGCAACATTTACTATGGAGGCCTCTGGTTTCTAATGATATACAAGTGGCCCTTTAACAAAAAGAGTATAAAACTGCAAAAAAGGTTTTAATTTAAAGTCTTATTGCTCTACTTTCACTGACGAGGAAACCGAAAAATAAAAATCTTTATTTTATGAGCTTGGCATGACAGTTGTGGTTGGATGTCGTCTTTGCATGGCCCTTCCTGTGGGCAGCCTAGAGCAGATGAGGCGAATGAAGCAGACAGAACAGGCAAAGCACCGATACACACACAGGGATTCAAACAGTCTGATGCAGACACACAGAGAGAGTCGAGACAGATCACCTGACAGGCAGGCAGTGTGGAGTCAGTGTGAGAAGGGGGGTGCAGACACATATAAAAACTATGTGGCTTCATGCATTAGCCATCAGAGCAGCAGTAGCAGCAGCAGAAGCAGTACCTGAACAGAGCCCCCCAGCCGCTCAGCTGTGAGGTGCGACCCCAGAGTCTCCTTATTGGTCACTGGAGTGGGCTGAGACTCACTTCCTTTGGGCTCAGGCGACTTGACGCAAAGAGCAAAAAGGGGGTTGAGGCAGGTGGTCGTGAAGTGGTGAGAAGGAGGAGGAAGGAGGAAGTGGGTCGGGGGGTTGTGGGGGAGGCAATGTGGTGGGAGGGGGTGGGAGGATAGGGGGAGGGGGAGTGAATGGGGAAAAAAGAAAAAAAAAAAAGAAACAAAAACAAACAAAAAAAAATTACAGAAGACATCTCCCAAGCAGAAGCAGGCTTGTTAAGACAAACTATGTTAATAGAGGAGTAGAGGGAAGCAAAAAATTGTTGCGAAGCACAGATCAACACACTAATAAAGTCATGCAGGAGTAAAAGAAAACAGCCTTGATCCCCTGACCTACCACTGCATATTCAATACAACACAGGTAACAGCATTATTTAAACTTCAACTAAAGGCTCCAGTTTAGTGTTACTCTTCCATTTTGCAGACCTAAAATGTACCTTTTCTTGTCCCACCAACAATATAACCTGTATAGAGTTTTTTTTTATTATTACAGCTGGCTGGGAGTTAAAGATTTTTACAGTCAAGGGCATCATTCATGGTACTGGAGGTGGTGCTTTGCGAGCTTCAAAGGGTGGCAAGTTGTTATCAAGCCAATCATGTTAAATGTAGAGCAGTAAAAAGAGGCTAGAGTCCACTGTAATAAGTCAATCATAAAATCTAATGTGCCTCCCTGTGTGGCTTTACGAGAAACAATGACTCATCAAGTACAACAACATGATTTGTACCATCATTCGTGTCTATCAGAAGGATTTCATGGTTGTTTTCTACTAAAACTGAATTGAATTATTGTCCCTCCACTAAATCGAACAAACAAAACAAGGCTCGGATAGCATGCCAATAAAAGGGAATTTTAAAAAAATAAATACATGAAAAGGTCCACACTTTGTCACACACTAAGCACATAGCTTGTCATTACTGGTATGAACAATGCAATTTGCATTTTCAACTCGTGCATGCAATGACTGGAGCTTAGAGTGGCAAGGTGTGAAGAATAAATTGAAGCTGAAAACAGTGCTTTGTTTCACAGCTGGAGAAGCAGAGCCTGCCTCATGATTGCACGTGTCGGTTAAGGCATGGTTTTATTGCCTGACAAAGACTTTGAGGAAAGATGATGCCTCTGTCCAGCGGTCAGACTTCAGTCAGGACAAGGAATGGAGGAGAAGTGGAGCTGAACGGCAGCCATTTTCTCCAGGAAGTTAATTACAGTCGGACACAGTGAGTGTAACCTGGCAGGGGAACTTGAATGACAGGGTTTGCTGGTAGGCTGGCTTGTTGGCCGGTCAGTGCTTTGGTAGATTGGAGGGAGGGTGTGGTGTTTGGTGTGTTTTAATGCTGATGACCTCACCTGGTTTTTGGTCTGCTGTTGTGCTTTGTCTCTGCTGCTGGGTTGCAGGGGCGTGTCACTGGGGATAGGGCCTATTGGTGTGGGCTAAGGGAAACACAAGGAAACAGTGTCAAAATAAAAACAACTTAAAGGAAATAAACTACAGGGTTGAATTTTGTGAAAGGTTAAAATAATTAATAGCCACAATATGAGCAACTTCATATAAAAGTGTCTGCAAAAAGAATTAGTCATGATCTAGTAACAAATTATTACAGCGCCAGCAATAAAACGACAGCAGCCCTGACGCTCGGTGGTCGAAAAGGACTTCTGAGGGAAAGTAGGGGGAAGATGAGTGGATTTAGTAAGAGGCACTCACAAGTGATTTGCCGACCCAGTCATATTCATAGTCAAAGACATAGCCATTCCTGTCGAACAGATCAGTGAAGAGCTTCCTCAAGTAGTCATAATCAGGCTTCTCAAAGAAGTCCAGCCTCCTCACGTAGCGCAGGTAGGTGGCCATCTCTTCTGTAGCGAAACAGGACACGTCGTTAAATTAGACATCGGGTGGAACGAGGGCAACATGGACTAATACAGTAAACACAGAGAAATGGTTGGCACTACTGACCAGGGAAGCTTTCACAAAGCACTTCGATGGGTGTTGCCCGTTTGGTGTCCCCGATTTTCTGATACCTCTCCTTCAAAGTGTCCGCCTGGAAGGGAGACAGGAAAAACACACCGCACTCAAAATTGCTGCTGGCATGAATAGGTGTAATATTCAAATGTGTCATATGTTGGACACTTGACTTGCAGACAGATGCAAATGTTGTGGTTTGTCATTCTGAATTCTTTAGTCATTGCACAGATGTGTACAGCACTGAGGCCTTGTGCTGTGTTCCTCTGCCAAGGCACACAAGACTTGGAAACTCCCGTATCGTCCAGTTCTAGAGCATTTATGCCAACATAACAACAACTGTTGTAAACAACAGTACTTTCTTTCTTGTAATTCTTGTAATTGACAAGAGTATTATCTCAGGGTCTTCTTGGGGGCACAAGAGTACCATGAACAGACAATTCTGGTGTGTGTGTTATCTATACACCAGGTGAAGACATCCAAAGTGGTTAGATTTTGCCTGCAGGCCTGTCCATTTTCAACTATACATGGTGGGTTCTCATATTGTCTAGTGTTGTTCAGGCAACCCATCACTCTGTATTTACCAAGAACTGAACACTGTTTTACTCGGTGAAGATGTACAACACTACTCCATCACTAACACTGCTCCTTCATTGTATTTTGATGCGGTCATGTCGTGTGTTGGTGAGAACTTGTTTTGGCCTGAGCCTCCCGACATCCCCCACATTCATACATCCCTCACATTCATCTACCACGAGCTTCCTCCCACATAGCAAATGTTCAAATGTTCTTCTGGTCTATTCTATGCACACCTTTGATATCTGCGCCATGCAAAAATCCCTGCTACTGTGTGCAGCTATAACCTGCCCTCGTGGCAGCTGTCAGCACATGTGCTTCACTTAGTGGTTTAAGCTCTTTCTCAGTGTTCAAATTAACAGTGTGTTGTTGCCTGTTACTGTTTATGTAGCTATTGAGTCTGTTTTTCTAGTCACCCACTGAATAGATTTGATTGTGAGGACCTATAGTGAATCCTGTCATTAAAACATAAACACAAGACCGTGACATACCTGTGCCATAATGGAATAATAATCTTTAACACTGTGTAGCATCTACCACTCTTCTCTATTCTTGTACTTTAGCTGAGTTTGTGACGTCAGAGGACCCAGATTAGGGAGTTTAAAACTCAGCTTTGTGGGTTTGGGTGATTGGGGGACCAGCTGTACCCTCTGCTGACATCAGCTGTTCTAACACAAGCAGCACGACTGGAAGGTAGGAACTATATTTCATGATCTTTAACGAACAAACAAGTGAGATCAACCATGTGTTATAAAATATATACATATACACAAAGTATTTTTTTAAGTGACCACAGAAAACAGTGAAGAACCCGAAGAACAAGTAGAGAAAATAAAAGCCTTGGCACAGGGCTGCCTCCACACTCCAAAGGTTCATCTCTACTAAGCACTGCAGGACTCTTATGCAAATCAGTATGTGACAATATTTTGATGATGTCAAACAATGACTCAGTGCCTTTTTTTCCTACGTATTTCTGATTTATGAATAATTTCTTATCCACCTTGTGTTTACGAGCCGTGATAAGTGAATTTCCACAGTGTGGAAACATTAACGTCTATCTTATCTTATCATTATATGCAACAGTACCTTTAGGCCCTGCCAGGGGAGGCTACCTCGGAGGAAGTACATGAACATATGACCCAGCGCCTCCAAATCATCCCTTCTGCTTTGCTCTGGAATAGACAGAACAAAAAAGATAATTAGTTTACCTGTGAGAAACAAATTCATTTTATAGCCAGCTGGTAAGGTTAACAGGCAATTTGGCAGTAGGAAATGCAGCACAGCAGTTAATTATGTACAGAATAAAAGGCCATGATTAAGCCATAGAGTTGGAGGGGCAATCCTGAGCCATGGAGACCCAACAGTGTGCAGATTTTCATTCCAACCAAACACTCCATCCACTGATTAGCACAAGTAGAGGGGAAGGACTAATCAGTGAAATCATCTCCTGAGGTGATTGGTTGGACGTGCAGACTGTTGAGTCTCCATGACACATCTGGTTGGCCCGTCAGTGCCACCATAGAGGAGAACAGCAGAGTGAATATGAGGATATGCTTCAAAAAGGCCACGAGATACAGATATAGATCAAAGAAATCTTAATTTATTAAAGACAGATGAAAGGTACAGTGATTACCAATAGTTAAACAAATAAATCAGTGGTTTGTTTACAATGCTGTGTACCTGTAGGCGATGTATTTGTACACAATACAGCTGAATGTAAATGTGAGTAAAGCTTGCCTATGCAAATTTAAAAAGGGCTAATCAAACTACAGCCATGTCCTTGAGATTTTCTTACCCTTTCCCAAGTGTGTGTTAATGCTCATGTAGCGTGCCGTCCCAGTCAGACTCTTGTGCTCCCGGTAGGGGATGTGTTTTTTGGTCTCGGGGTCTATGTACTCTTTGGCCAGACCAAAGTCGATGATGTGGATGGTGTGCTGCCTCTTGCTTCCTGGCCGCCCAACAAGGAAGTTTTCTGGCTTCACATCTCTGTATATCAGACTCTTGGTGTGGACGTACTCCATCCGTGTTATCTAGCAGCGCAGTAAACGGATCGAGATTAGTATTTGACATTTTTTTGTCAACCTTCTGGACAGTTTTCAAACATTCAGATGTATTCCGATGACAAGAAAGGCCACTAAGATTACTACTATTATTAAATGATTGCATTGCTACTTTTAGCCAGCTACCCAAACCTACAGAGCTGACATTTTCACCTTACTCTTCCCCTCCACTATAAAAATATATTCAAAGCTGCACGATATTTTCAGCGAGGCTTGAAATCACAAAAACAAGCCTATCTAAATATAGGCCTGCTGCTCTCTTCCAGGTCGTACCAGCTGTATGGCTATCATGAGGACGGTCTTGAGGGAGAAGGTGCGGTCACAGAGGTCAAACAGGTCCTCTAGACTAGGCCCGAGCAGCTCCAGCACCATGGCGTTGTATTTCCCACAAGGACCAAAGTAGTACACCTGAGGGATTCCCTCTGTGAACAGACACAAACAAAGTTAGTTGACTGTAAAATATTGGATTATCAATGAAATCATCACAATTTAACTGCTGTTATGTCTCTAGGAATAAGGTTTTCCTTTAATGGGTACTTTTACTTTTCAAGTGTGGGAGGAGACTCTTCATTACAGCAGCCATGAAAAACTCAACAGGTTTGTCAGAAACAGGCGAGGCTCAGGGTTTATTTTTCCCCTCAAGTAGGATTAAAGGCAAAGGTGTCTAAAAAGAAACACCAGTGACGGTGAGCAGCATAGTGACAACTGTAAATAGCTTTTGCTCCAAGAAACCACCACACCCAATCTGTGGTAATGTGTATGACTTCTGAAGAATGTGGATGGATCAACCCGACAGTGTGCATATCAGTGTTTGACACTAGGAAAACTGGGGGTGTGGCAAAACACTACAGTGTGAGGTTTTTTTAGTAAGATACACTGAGACTAACGGTGAAGTAATTCTGATTTAGCTAAAAAAAATAATCAGGGGAAATTCTAATTTGTTCATTTGTTACTAAAAGCAAGCGATCACACACTGACCTAGAGCTGCTGTTTCCTAATGTCTCCTGGCTACAGCCCTACCAGCTTTGTGACAATATAATGAACTGCAGAGCTCCGTGGAGGAGCCAGTGTCATATTTCACAAAACAGGCTAGAATAACATGCAACAGCTCACTGGAAAAAACGATAAGTAACACTATGTGGAGATAAGCAATAGACTCATTTATCTTTTTTCTCAGCACTTCCCCAGTGAAATTTTATGACTTTTCTGTCAGAGCACCCACTGACTTCTGAGCCTAGCATGTGTCCAGCTTCACAGCCTCTGCTACCAGCTTAGTCTTGTCAAATTGGTTCTGTCACCAGGCAGTCACCCTGGGACCTGTGAACCACTCTGTGGTACCAAAGGCCTAATATCTACATACCAGTCATATCCCTGAAGGCCCACTAACCATGGAGATACCACATGCACACACTTAGAGAGAAAGACAGTGACACAGACAGATGAAGAGAGTCGGCAGTTAGGAGTGTATACATGTCAGCTGTTCGCCCTGGAGCGGGAGTTTACAGTGACAGTGACCTGATCACCCCTCAACACCAGTCCAACAGGGCAACAAGACATACTGCTCTTGTGCACATATGTACCTATGCACAAATCAAAGATGCTTCAGACGACTAATTTTACCACAGATTTAACAGAAATTTAAATTTAGACTCATCAACACGAAAAAACAATTAGAAAACAGTCAAAACTTACACAGCCAGGCAGACTCGCATCAGCGACGAGTTTAATGTTATAGCTTTCAGACAGAATGTACATAAGCTAACTAAACGTCGACTAGCAGTTAGCATACACAGCGAAGCTGACAGGTATTTTATGGTGCAAATGCTAGTTTTTCACTGCTCACTCGCAACTTATCATATCAATGCTACCTCCACCAAAATGTTCCTCTTCACTATCCAACCCTGGATAGTGTCGTCTTTTACAGATTTGTTGGGTGAGGTAATCGTCTGGAAACAGAAAGTTAGCTTAACTCCGAATGTAGGACAAAGATGACATCTCCAGCATGGGGCTGCAGCTCAGCTACTAGGGTGGTTGCTAACATCTTAGACGCAACCTTAATAAAATATTAATAACTAGTATTTCTGGTGTCGACTAATGAGGGCAGCAACATTTAATCGACTAATCACACCCACTCTAACACACAAACGTCCTTTCTGCTCTTTTTCTGGTAGATTTTTCTGGTGATGATGGTCGTGATGGATGAGGCCATGACAAGAGGTCAATGTAAGGCTGACTCATTGTGGCTTGGCCCAAATCTAGAGGTCATTCAAAGCTCAGTCATCACAGGGCGAGAGCACACAGTGTATTATAGTCTTCTGCTGGTGGGTGATAGCAAAGATTGGTGCTTACAGCAGCTGTAAGCACCAATCTAGAAATGGCTGGTTGAAAAAGTCCAGAGCATATTTTGGAGGTGAGAGTATGTCAGACGTGTTTGTTATGGCTGATGTGAACTCAACCATACAGAAAAAAAACAAAACAAAACAGGAATGAGCATTTCAAAACAAACAGAATGATGATGCATGACTGACAATAATCATCCCGATCTGAAAACATTTTTGTTCTCCTCAAAAGGCCAAACAAACCATTTCAGTGGTTAAATGACACACAAAGCAAACCAAATCACTACTGTGATGATAAATGACTGTAATCCGAGCTATTACATAAAGTCATATCAAAAAATACATCTAACTGTGGCTGGCTTTCACTGCGAGCCAATGTGAGTGGTGCTCTGACCCCCGCTGTCTTGACAATTTGAGACAATCCAACCTATTGTATCTGCAGGCGGGCGCTCTCAGGCGACACAGTAATAGGGAAGGCTGCATCACAGCAACTGAAGACAATGTTGCCCTAGAATGAAATGTCAGAGTTAAGGGCCAAAGAGGAGACGGCTGGAGATGAGGAGATGGTCCGAAGAGGAGGAGGAGAGGGCAGGGAATGCATATTAAAGATTGAGATTATGGAGTGGAGTGCACTGAGTAGAGGAGGAGAAGAAGAAGTGACTTCCATTAAGCCCAGTGCTCTGGAGATGCTCTCACAAGGCTGAAATGTGATCAGCACTTGGGCTTGTACAGGCTGAGCCTGGAGCTACAAATGCAACATAGCAATGATCCCACAAGACGCCGAAGGACTGAAGACCGGGGGGGGGGGTAACACAGGAATAGTTCTTTTTTTATATAAAGTTAATAATTAATTCCACCAGATATTTGCAGCTTTTAACCTCTGTAGCTCCACAACATTCAGTCAAACGATGATTTGACTGATTTTACTACAACTAGGGCACTTTCCTTCATCTGCTGCATGCAAGACCAGTAAAGGTTAAATTGAATTATTTATCAGATGGACTACACCCTTTGACTTTAAGATTAGTCATAAGATTCTTTATGAAACAGTGTGATGATTTATATAATGTTCCACAGTCGGCCTAATTTGCTTTCTTACACACATAATATACACTGAAGTGTAAATGCTGAAACGATTAACAAAGACTGACAATTTAGTCAGCTATGGTACTTTTATAAATCATGGCAACATATATAATTAATTAAGTAATGGTCGTATAATAAATGTTTATTAATTGCTTCTACTTCTGTTATTTGTTGCTATGGTGCATCTATCTCCTGTTGTTAAAATAACCTTATCAATCCGACCTCGGACAATCCTACAACAGCAGTAAACTCTATGATTTGCATGAAATAATATGATCAGCATGGACCCCATGTCACTGACACGACATATTATACCAATGAAGCCTCGTTGGGGCTCATGAATATTCACATGCGTGCTGACAGATACCCATCGCTGAATAATATACAAGAGGAAACTTCCTTATACATGACATGAATTACACTCATAAATCATGTATCCATGATAGCACAAACCACGTCATTCTGTATGATACAAGTTAAATGAGAGACACAAACTGTCGGGTTAACAAGTACAAGATTTGCTTTAGTATCACCGGCACATTGTAATAACTATGACGATTGCTATTGCTACCGAGAGCCACTGCAATGTCAGGTCTATTGTCAATTGCTAGGAGACCGGAGTCCCAACAGCTGGGATCTGTTCAGGACAGGACAGAATTAACAGTGTGCAGATAAGCTCCTCCTGGGCGTAAGCGCTGAGCAGTCCATGCTGTGACATATTTGAGGCTCTCGGTTCGTGCGCGACAATCAGGGTCACATGTGCCCATTTAGCCAAGTTGACAACCTAAGTGGATTTAATCTGTCGTCTTGACTCCTCCCATGCGGGACAGTCAAGTGAGCCTTCCTGTCATATCATCATAGAGTAGGCCGTCGTCAGAGACAGTGCACCTCTGCTCAGTCGTGTGCTAACAGTGTAACTCCATTTCTACATCACAGTTAAACCACTGTGAGCTCAACCGATGGACAAAGTCTAACCTTGATATAGGATAAATATATTACGAGTCAGCATTTAGTTGAATCCATTGTCCACTGATTTTTGCATTTCGACAATACCCTGAGCTTTATCTTGGCAATGTAATATTCTGATTCCTGTTCAAAGTACCATGGCAGCAGTAAAAGGCTGAAACACTGTAGAAGGGCAATTTAACAATCATCATTAGATGTGTCCTTGATTTCCACCCACTCATTGCCTGCCAGTCACACATTATGTGACACGTCACCACCACCTGTTTACTCTCTGGATCTCTATGGATTCATAGTAGAGTATAATAGAGAGACTGTGTACATATATACGCCTGTAAAAAAAAATCATAGAAGTATTGTGGAGAGTTTCTTTTTGTAAATTCATAATGATCTTAGTGTAGGCTCTGCTGCTGAGTAAGTTAGTCAGAATATCATGGCAGTTAGCAGTGTTAGCAAGCACTGTTGTGATGCTCACACAGAGGAAGTCTTCACCAGAGGAGAAGCGTTTGGAAAGACTTTGATGGCATCACATCAGCTTGTTCCATTACCCTACCTGTGCACGTCTCCTGTTTTGTGTAAAGGCTAGGAATATTTTTTAAACATGTTCCACAACCTCAGTCACAAACAGTAAAGCTGAAGGCCAGCAGTGGTCTCAAAGGAGGAAGGGATGGTCATGGTGTGTTTAATGCACCACAGGAAACAACCAAAGGCAGAGAGAGACAAGCCTGGACTAGAGGAATCCTCTGCTATAATGACAGAGGTGAATTACAGTTACTGAGTTTGTGTATGTGTGGTCATACATTGTGTAAGATTTGCTCACAAATCAGAATGACAGATTAAAATGAGAACAGCCATAAAAAAAATGACCACACCCTGTTAGCACTGCACGTCAGAGAGTTTCCCTGCAATCTGCAGGCAGCACACAGTCAATCAGGAAGGCAGAGGATACTGTGGCTAGGGAAGCTATCCAAGTAGACACACCATAAAGGCCTGACTGCTTGTTGAGGGCTATCTATAAATAGTCAAGGACTGCCCTAATGCCCCACCTCCTTATCAACAGTGGAGGGCTTTTGCTCTGGCAGAAGGAGCCAGGAAACTGGCACGTGTCACTAAATTAGACCACCACACAGACACACACACGTACACTTGTCAGACGGAGGAGGATCACTGCAACAAGAGGACTGGGCCACTCAAAATATTAGTTTTCAAATCTACATTTTTTATACAATCATCACCATATAAATCACTACTGGCACACTAATTATCTAAAAACACCTTCGTCATAGTCCCACACAGAAACATTCTCAAAGGGCCATAAATGTGCTTTAATGACTGTAAAAGCTCCCACAGACTTCCTGTCTTTCCAGTACAGAAAAAGAGAGTCTGACAGTAGCCTCTCATGGCTGGTTAGCTCTGACTACCAGCTCTATGTCGCTGTCCATGCTACACTGAGCATTGAGCCAGTCTAACCAATGTCCCCTGACCCTCCATGTCACCTACCACACAGCCACAAGGCAACGCCTCTTACGGTCTTTGCTCCCTCCCTTCTCTGGTGCATTTTTAAATATGCTGGGAGGGTGGGCTCTAGCTAAATTTAAAGCGTGTAGTTACCCTTCAATACAGTAAGCCTACTTTAGGCTAAATTATGTAATAAAATCTCGATTGGGACTTGGTACCTGCATTTACGCAATTATAAAAAGGACTTCTGGTCTGGGAGAAGGGATAAAAAAAGAACAGATGGGACATGCAGGTGTGGGTGGTTGCAGTGAAAAGAAGCAGCAGGAGTGGGAGACTGCACAGATCTCATGTCTGTACCTTTTGCTCTTGTCAGTTCAACTAAGTCATGGTGACATGTTTGCATATGGTTTCTGAATTAAAGGCCGAGCGTGAGTGTCGAGAAGCAGCCAAATCAACACATGCATGGACACAAACATGACAGGTGAGGTTTGTCCAAAAACAGCAGAGGCATGTGCTGTGAAACAAATCAAGTCCTAAACATCTGACTCTGCCTTCTCTCTCTCTGTCTCTCTCTCTCTCTTGCCCTCTGTAACTAGCTGACCAGCCAGACCAGATCAAAGCGCCGCTGCCCTGAAGCCACAGCTATGCATCATAGCACATTAACATGTTCTGGGCAGTGCTGTAGGCGAGGAGAGACTGTGGGTACTGTAGAGGTGGGATTAGAAAAGAGGAAGCAGACATAGGCATCCATTGGCTCCTACAAATGTGGCAAGATAAACACACACACACACACAGACTTGAAGCCATAGAGTTTACATACGTTTGAAAATGTATCCTTTCTTCTCTATTTTTACCTTCCGTCCACATTATGCTTGTCATTTTCACAAGTGCACAATAGTTGCAGAACAGCTAAATTGCTGAACTGGCATAGATAGGTCAAATTAAGCATTCACTCAGGACAGAATAATAGAATACGATCATATCTGTTGCAATGCACTGTATAATCCTCGATGTAAATAAATTGTCATGGCGTAAAAAAAAAAAAAAAAAGATTTACAAAAAATAAATCCACTCAGCCAACATTTGAGGGATTAAATCTTTGTCCTCCTCTGTCTCCCATTTGTTCACTCGTTCTCTCTTAAAAGGCATCCATTTCCACACTGCCATTATTCCTGATTCCTCGCACAAATGAAGCTGTTACACTCATGGGACCAGACGAGAGCGCTGAAACCAGCCCTGTATTCTGCTTTAGACTGAACACCATTTTAACTACATCAAAATTCATTTAGATGTTAAAAAGGCAATATAATTATTATCAGAAATACAAAAGTCATCTGAAAATCCACTTCAGGGTGAACACGATAGTCTGGTGTGTCTGTTTCTGAATGTTAACGCCGACTTCCCTCTTCCTGCCAAGCCCAATCTAGTGTGAAAAGGCCCATTCACGTTTAACTCAACACAATGGTGCTGTCTATCAGAGCCAAAGATAGACCTGCAGAACCTGCATCTGTCTTACCTGAATTTCCCAGCTGTTTGTAAAATCTATACTCCAAATGGAGCTGTGGCGCCCTGGACTTTATAGGTTCCTGAAAGAGAAGAGAGGGGAAAAAAAACAACGTCAACTATGATACAGTTCACAATTAACACAAAATGACAATATTCTTTATCAACACTGACATGTTGGTTGTTTGGCTCTCTAAAAATTGAATTACTCTCAACAGAGAAAACAGAACATTGTGTGTTTGTAAAACACAAACAACAATGAAGTAACTGTGAGAAATGTGAGAAATTATAGACTCTATGACAACCCAAAAGCAGAAATGATGAGTTAAGAGCTTTACCAAAAGGGAAGAAAGTAGTGTGTGAGTGACAACCTTGCAAACACATCATCAACATGTAATTAAGTTAAATACCTACAGTACAAAGTTGTCTTTATTTCAATGCCCAGTAGAACTTGAATTAAGTCTCCAGTCAGACTTGTGGGATGTGAGAGGATAAAGAGCACTTCCAGCTGGTGAACAGCAGGCTTTTGTGATGACATAGCTGATAATCAACCCACTAGGACATATTGTTCATTATATCGCCAGCTCCAGCTCTACAACCTAAAATGTAATCTGATTAACCCCACTCTCATGATGACAAGGGCATTATAGACAAACGTGTAGAGGATAGATAGAACGAACACACACCCAACTTAATTCCTTTCCTTAATCTTCAATAGCTGTACCTCAGCCTCAGTGTTAAAGCCCCTCACCGCAAGAACTGTTTGCACACAATCCCAGCCAATAGTGGCTTCACACGGGTCCACAGATGTACATTAGCCTGTTTGTCAAACTGATAAAATAAGCGCTGATGTGCCAAACATTAGATTTATCTCTATCACAATTCACTAATGTGTAAATGCTGCAGATGTTTGCACTGAAGGAAAACAGTGGGGTGATTAGTTAAAAAGATGTGAGAGTGAAGCTTTCTCACTGTCTGCAGCTTGCTACTCTAAATACAAATTTATGAAAACTTTATTTAGCCTGACAACTCAAGAGGCGCTTAAAGTGAGATTTAATCTTAAAAGTTGTTTCCCCGTGTGCGTCTAATTCCAAAGCACTTCTATTTTAAATTATATGAACTGAAAGCTGTTAAGCTCCCACATTCACTCCATTAGGCCTTCATATCAAATCAGGAGCATTTTCTCTTCTGGTGCCCTGCGAGCACGTAGGAGTGCGCATACAAAGTATGAGCTGTGTGCAGCACAATCAGGGACTTTCCATCTTTTATGATGGCTGTTCTCAGTCCTATGGGATGTGTTCTCCGGTTTCCTTTCAAGGTTCAATCAAAAGATGGTGTAACATAAATCATGCTTGTTCTTGCAAAAATGGAATAACACATCCAAATCAACTAGTCAATTTAAACATTGCTATCAGAAATAATTATATTACTAATTATTAATATTTTATTAATGTACAACACCATTTAACTGTTTACACAGCCCGAGGCAGTATTTTGATCTAGAGACTAAAAATAAGGTTGTCTGCTGTATCAGAACAAAATGGCATATAATCACTCGACTGAAGCAAAGCTAACCTTAACCACAGCTTAACCACATCAGCAAAGGCATGCAGACAATAACCTGCAAGAGGAACAGACTGCTGGTATTAGCCGTGCTAACGTTAGGGTTAGCATTAGTGTTCTTACGTTTAGACCAGTTTAAATTTGAACTTTCATTTAATCAGAGATGTTTTTTGATAGGAACATTCCTAATCTAAACTAAGATTTCCGCTTTTACTGTAATACTTCATTCAAAATGTTGTCCGACCACACCTTTCCTGTTATTCTCAGGTTATTCACTGTGATGTGTTGTTAACTGATCCCAACACTAAATACATTTTAATATTAATGCAGTGGTAGGCCTCTTGAGGAAGTGTTGACAAGTGTGGTTCCGTTACATTACCAAATTTAAACCAGGTTGTAATAATCTAGGTAAAAACCTCAAACATGAAATGATGACTGATGTTACTACATACATGTTTTTCTACAGTCAGTGGGAGAGTAGATGCATTTTCCTGTTCCCACGATGCCAACATGGAAAATAGAGAGCACTAAAGTGACACCAATACATCCCTATAAAACCTGAGTGATTTCACAGACAATGCAAAAGCTTTTTCTATAGACTATAGAAAAAAATATCCTCCAACGTGATGCTAACAAGAAAGAGTGTTCGAGAAGTAACAAACCACTGTGCATGCCAGTGGACGACAGGCGGCAATACAGAGGAGTGGAAGCCTGTAGGAGGAAGACACGTGACTAGTCTGGGAGGTGGAGCGGGGAACTGCTGTAGCGTCATCCACCTCCTACGTGAACACGGACAACAAGCATGTCTCGCACAAGTCAGGCCATGCCAGGGAGGAGAGGGGAAGAATATATAAAATATATAAATAATGAGTCAAAACAGATGGCACCAAACCACAGGACCCTTTAAAACAGCTTACAATAGGAAACAGAGGCTTATGGCAGCTTTATGTGCTTAAGAGTCATCTCTATTCCCAGCAGATGGGATAAGCTATGGTTGTGTAAATGACCAGAGCCAAGCTGCAAACGTCTGATGTAACATCTTTGCATATGACGAGGATTTTTCACAGCCATCAAACCATTTTTGATCTGCTCCCCTGCACTGACATGCTCCCCTGACATGGCACGGCTGCACCCACAGAGGCAATTCTGTGAAAGGAAATCTATCAGGGATTTATGTCTCCTAAGCAAATATCCACAAACTGAAGTCAGCTACACCTTTGACCTCGTCCCCTTAGGTATTTGTCGATAAAACCTCTGCAGCCATTCAAATAAACTTAGTGACACAACATTTCAGAGCAAAATAAAAGCAAAAACTGTTTTCTGATGACTTCATAATTTTCCTTTAACTTTAATCTTTTTTGTAATACTTAACTGCCATGGAAGTTTTGGTTACCCTGTGTGGGGTCGTGCAGGGAGCAGCTTTTTGCCAAGTGTGCTGGCCTGTGTCCAGGGCAGCTGACCCACAGGCCAGAAGGGCCCTTCCCTGTCTGACCTGCTGCTACAGTAACCTCTCCACCTCAGCTGTTCTGCACTGCAGCCGTGTGCTTCTGCGTATCTGGGTTCAACCAAATTGTCTTTGTTTAGCAGATCGCTGGATGAGACCAGCAGCAAAACATGTTTTTATATGCAGCTTCATGAGAACTTATTTTAAAGTCAGCAATAATGTGTTACAAATAAATGCACAGCTATATCCTGATGGAGTGACACAATTGGACTTCTAACTATTTAATTTAGGTCTTATGTATATAAGTATCTGTAAATTATTAGAAGATAGTTTTCTTGCTTTTGTAAACTGTGCTGATATTTGGTATGACATTTATTATACAGTTGTTTTTTGTTATTGTCATCAACCCATCAAATGACATTAATATTAACACTGATCTGATAAACGGTCTTTGTCATGTATACTGAGATATGCAGTTGTGTAACAAAGCGTAGAACATGTCTTATCTTATCTCATGTGCCTGCATATTAATGGTTTTGGTTGCGTTGTTAATCTGTGTTTGTCCGTGAACTTTATTTGTCATGAAGTCTATGCAATTTGCCAGTTACAGTCACTTTTACTACTTAGCATTCAGTTTAGAAAACTTAACCTACATGCTACATTCTGACATTTTTATCGCATATTCACATTTAGTCCTGAAAACAGACCTCACAGTAACTATGTAAAACCAGCTTTCCCCAAACCACAACAGCCAATCAGATACCACCAGTCCAATAGCCAACATGACTGGCTGGCTCTGGATCAAATTATGAAAATAAGTGTAGGGTAATGGACAAGATAGGCTTATAAATAGTGATAAATGACTTATACTAGCTTACAGATTTGTCAACATTATTACCATTAACAGCAAATATAGTCCTAGTATGAAGAAATCCTGTGGCTACAACTGCCTGGCGATGGGTGCAAGAAGAAATTTCACATGCCGTTTCAAGGATCCCTCTGAGAGTAAAACACTTGAAGCTTGTACAAATATATGATTATGTCATCACGGATTAGGTGGTGGTTTCTGCATTTTAACCTGTGGTAGACTTGAGAGGATGGAGCAAGCCATCAGCACCACACAAAGTCCTCTTCCCCGGGATTAACCAACTCTGCATATGATGTCATCTAGGCTAAATCTGATCTCTGCTCCAACACAGCTGAGAACGATCAGAATTGACCTCAGTGACTGGATGGAGTAATGACCACCGAATGAAGAGGAAGAAAGAAAACTATAAATGACAGCCGCAATCAGAATATTAAAGGGTAGCAAATCACAGACATGCAACAGTAAACCGCAGTTAGAGTCTTAACACTTTGTGCTGCAAATCTAGTATCCAGGCAAAACTTTAAAATATACATTTCTAACATTAAAATCATGTCACACTGCTGATTAATGAGAAAAATGATTTCCTGGCCTCCAGCCTGTGCAAACCACAATTTCATGAGAATTTGGTATATTGGTATATTCTCATACACTAATTTTGATGATTGATCATAATTATTTATCTTGTGAGTCAAGAAGTAAATCTATTTTGCTGCCGTTTTCACTCTGATGTTGACCAATTTCAGCTACAGAGAACTGGAGATATATAACGATTTTTTGATCACCAGAAAATAAATTGAAAACGGGTTTGATAATAGTTTACACTAAAGAATAAGAGAATACCTTGTATAGTAAACTCTGGGAACTTGTGATGGCATTTTTCACTTCGTTCTATCTGTTGTCAAAACAATTAACCGACAGTTAAAAAAAAAAGGATTAATCATTAGCTGCAGCCCTACAGTCAAAAGTCTACATTGTTAATTTAATTTTGCAGTATTCCAATGTCTTAAACATCTTGATTTGATAAGGTCTTATCAGACAAATGATGTTATGTGTGGTGAAATAAAAAAAAGGAGTACTACCCCTTTCCACATGAGTAATATCATTGTATCAGCGTGGAGCAGTAAAACAAACAGCTGGGATGGTGTGGAGAAAAACATAAATAAATATTTGTGTATCTGGAAAGACATTGTGACATTCAATGGGTGCATACGTATACCTGTGTGTGCCATGTTCAGTGGAACAGACCCAACATTATGCATAAGGCCCAGAATAGACCTTGACCTTTGCCTGACACCCAGTAAACCATTTCACAATATGCAACTGGCAATGTGACTCATATCATCTTAGACAGAGCACCTCAAATGTCAACATACTGCATCTCTGCTCAGCAGACTTCATGGGGGTATAAATGATGTTAGCCGCTAACTGTAAGGTTAAAACAAATGGCGAGGATTGAAGTGTGTGTGGAGTGTGCGTTTCCCTCTCCCCGCCATCTTTATGATCAGAGGTGTCTACGGTTGGGAGGCGGCGTTAAGGAGTGAGTGGTGTCAGAGAGCAACAGCTGGCCGGTGTCCAGCACTTCTCCTGTTTCAGCTCAGATTTAACACACCCAGATGGAGCCATCAGCTGCCTCCCAAAACCCGGTGTGATAATCCGGCACTGCTTGAAATCTGACTTCGAATCAAACATCAGTTGTTCTGGAGATTTGTTTTGTAGATGGCCTTCGTGGGGTAACCTTTGACCTAGGTTCAGTTCATCTGTGATTCAGAATTAATGTCATGATTTAGACCGATGATTCATTTTAATTGTGTGGAAATTTTTTGGGTGGGGCTGTAGGAGAACAAATAGAACAACTAACGGTGTATGATGTTATCCCATTGTCAACATTAAAGATGGCTTCCACACAAGTTGAATGAATCACCTGGTATTATTATTATCATCATCATCAGACCATGGGTGGTTTTAAGAGAGCTGATATGTCCTCCGAAAATTATTGTGAATAAAAATTACTGCATTTGTTCAGATTGTATCTTAATGTTAATTGACTTCCGTAATGGAATTAGGTGTTGACTCAGGAAGTTACTCTGTCAATGGAGCATATCATCTTACACTACACTTTTTTCACCCATGTGTTTTCCTTGACAGCATTTTTTTTTTTTTAATCAATGGAAAATATCGGTTTTGGAAAATTCTGTTAAAAAGTTTCATGTTGTCTGATTTAGGGAACTTTATTTATTGAATATGGCAGAAATTAAAACTATAAAATAGCTTAAAATGAGCCTAATATATCTACAGACGCCACGGCTCCTCTTCCACCATGTTGAATCGCCATGTTTCTACAGTAGCCCAGAATCAGCAACTATTCTACATGCTGGTCCTTTAAAACTGGGCTGGCTCTTTAAAACATGCTGAACTCAGCTGCTACAGGCAGAGGAAGGCAAACACAGCACACAATGTTGCCAGTGATCAACACAGTCATGGGAAGTTCCACTCACATGAACCCAAGAGGCAAGTCTCCATTGTCATTTAATAGAAGAGTATGGAATAGAAAAAGTACAATGTATCGCATTGTGTACTCCCTCGTTTGTTTCAGCTAAATTAAATTTTTATATTGGGCCGTAACAGAGACGAGTAATAACACAGTGCAGTCACTAAATAGTAGGAGAGAGGGTTATTTTTATTGCTCTGGATCTCTGCTCCAGTGTACAATCTGTACATTATTTACTGGGTTTGAAATTAAAGAGTCACTGAGGTTTAAGCGCTAATTTATAGCATTAGGGTAGCAGAATGATGATCCAAAACGAACAGCTAAAGTAACCAAGTAGTTTTTGTTTTTTTAGGGGGTTAAAATTGGAACGATCCTGACTGATTAACCACCAGACTAAAAGGTAAAAAGCCCTGTAAACAAGCGCAAATTAAATATGTCATAATCAGAGAATAGAGCTAATCACAGACTTCAGTCATTAATTAGATTTTTAACAGAATTAGTCCAAAACATGCTTTCCCCCTAAAATCAGGTTACCATGTGTAATAATGGCTACGACACCTAGTGTTGTATGTGAACGCTGAACTGAGCCTCAGCATGAAAAGCACAGGTGTAATTAATACCATTAACTGTGGCTTTGTTCCTTTTAAGTGTGTCAGTAAGCCAGCCAAATATCAGACCCGATAGCGTCCCATTACTAATGGCATTAGTGGTTTTCCTTGTGCGACATGTCAAAATGTCTGCCTCCTATTTGTTAGTGTCTGCACTACATATCCCGCCAAACTCTTTCTTACATGGTATGAAGCTGCTTCAAATCTAACCTCAAACCACTGCCGTTTTGTCTTGCAAAGTAAACTCTCAAAAATAGACCTGAGGTCAATTTGGCTTCAGCTCTTTTCAAATGACCATAATCTGTTCCTGGTTTGGTTAGTTTGGCTCTAGTTTAGCACCTAAATTATGATGCTACAAAGAAAGTTAAGACAGTACAGTGCAGTGTAAATTCATGGCAGTCACCATAATCACAACAAAGAAAATGTGAGAACTGGTTAACTATTGCCATAGCCTTGAACATCACGTATAATTTAGAAAATACAACAATACTGTGTCAGCGTAACTCCTTAAAAAAAACTCCTAAATGGAAAATATGATGCTGTGCTTTACCATGAACCAGGATGTACACTTACAAGGCACAAATTATACAGCACTCACTGCTCTACAGGCACACACCCTACACCATATTCAAACATATTTTTTGTGCAGTCACAATTTGCACTGACACGGTTCTTGTTGCTACTCTAAAGTCACCAACATTTAGACTCTCCTGCACAGGTTTTATGACTGCCACTAAATCACCCTCAAAGCAACAATGTGTCTGTGTGAATGTACTGTGTTCCTGCTGGCTACTGATTCATTAGAGGATTAGCTAGTTGACTGAAGGTAGGCTTTTACATGCTGTTGACATCCAAGGATTTATTCATTTAGCCTGCCCTGCATGCTCTCTGGAGAGCCCAGGCAGGCTACGGAAGAACTTAAATCGTCAAAATGTCACTTTAATTCCAGCCAAACATGCTGATGGAGCTTTTGTGCCTTCACAGTTCTTCGACAACAGCCTCATGAAGAGCTGGTGTAAGCTGCTGAGCTAGACTGCAACGAGAGCTGCTTATCATGCTTCAGTGGGAGGCAGACAGGAAGGTTCAGTACAACACCTCCAGATTTCCCTCAGAGTATCACGACTGACCAGTGCCGTGAGTGGCTTCACTTATGCCTCTGCAGTGACTCAGCCAAAGAAAACAAAAGGTCTGCCACAGACGTTCCACCTTTCTCCATACATACAGTACACATATGATCTTTGGAGGGGACACACAAGCGTCACCTGGCTTTTTCAGCTATTTGGGAGCAGAGGTCCACAACAAGTTCAACACCACAAACAAACACGTTTGACCTGCCATTACCTTAAAACATTGTTAACATGATAGCAAGTGTGTTATCTCCAATCTAAACATCAGCAGCAGACACATAGCAATAATAGCATTTGGGTATCTGGCAACCTGAGAAACATACTGCACTGTAATGTTGTAAAGTTAGTCTTCCTGGACCTTTGAGAAATACATTTATGCTTTTTGGTGATGGGGAGGTAGTATACGATGGGTTGATCGTGGCATTTTTGGAAACTGGAAGCAACACTAATGAGAGCCGTGAGGCTGAACCAAACAGTAAAGCCGCAGTCTGGAAAACCAAAACAATGGGCTGAAAGACACTTAGTAGAGCTGAGGGGAAGTACAGAGTGGTCTGTGTGGTCCTCAATACAAGTATGATCTCTGACATTACACATTATGATTTAATCTGATTCTCATATTAAAAAAAAAAAAAGCAGGTTTGAAGATTTATGAGTTTGGTTATCTTTCATGATCCACCAGTGATCACTTTACTATAAAACAAGCAAGCTCATTAGGGTTATCTCAAATTTTTTTTTTTTTTAAGATTTTTTTTGGCCTTTCCAAGCTTTTTATTAGATACAGACAGCTGAAGAGTGACAGGAACTGTGGGGAGAGAGATGGGGAATGACATGCGGGAAAGGGCCACAGGTCGTGACTCGAACCCAGGCCAGCCGCAGCACTACAATTTTAAAGTTTCTTTTTCTTAAACGTCTTTGCTCGAATGTAAATGGTAAAGACACCAACAGAGCACATTTAATACTGTCAAGTGTTTAATTTTGTGGTTTGGCCAACTCTCAAAATTAACACTTACCATTTCTGCCAGAGCGATCGAGGTCACAGGCTAAAAGTATCAAGCCTGGACTACCATTGTGTTTGGTGGCGACCGGTCTGAAAACAAGCACTGCCAACATACATCGGGTAAATGAGTGCCCTGTATGTACATGGCTGGCACACAATGCACAGTAGGTCTTTGTGTTTACTGTGTTTGCCTCCCTCGATGATCACTCCAATGTCAGCCCCCTATGGGAGACACTGCGCTGTACAATAAGTCCCAACACTATAACGCCCTCCCTCTCCCCATCCAGGCCTCCATGCTAAATTAACGTAGCATCTTCAGACCTTCTGCGTTACATTAACACACAGTCTCTATTTTTTTGGGACCACTTCATCCTGTTGTATTTCTGCACATTTATAGCATTCTGTGAATACAGTGTGAACTATATAATATAATACTGCAATATACTGTCATATACTTGCACATCAGCTTGCACTACAGCTCCTTTGTTTTTAGAAGGTACTGTGTATATTTATATTGTTTATATTTTAATACTTAATCTTCCTATATTTTTTATATTTTCTTTTTACTTAATGTTTATTCTGCACCAACTACACCAAGTCAAATTCCTTGTAAGTGCAAACCTACTTGACAATAAACTTGGTTCTGATAACATTCACTTATAGCACTCCTCACATGTTGGGCAGATATTACAGCCACTTGTCATTGTCAAAAGTGTTTGTGAGCACAAAGAGGCCTCCATTTGGTTTATTACTTATTGCTGATAATACCAACTTTGCAGGAGACATGTCCCAAAGGCAACTGCTATCTGTCAATGAATGACCAACTACATGAAAGTGGGCTACAATGAAATACAAGCTGTCAAGTTTGCAGAGTCAGCTGGTGGAAAATATCAGTGAAAACCAATCTGATTGGATTTCTGAGCGCAAACAATGGATTAGATGGATGTGTGTGTGTGTGTCTGTTCTGCACCCAGGGCTAACACAGTGATGGGGTTAACAGGGAGGAGGGGGGGTGACCTTGATAAGGCAGTACCCTGAAGATAGTGGTAAAAAGGTGGATTTGATGGTCATTTACTCATTGGACTGTGATGTCACCATGCCAGGGGAGTAAATAGTTGGAGATGGTGGTGTCTCTTTACCTTGTAAATGAGCCTGATGGGTGCCAGTTTCTACAGTAACGCCTGTCAGAAAGCAGACATGAAATGCTGCTGTTTCTTTAAGACACTGGGATCTCCCCTTGGGAGTAAAGCCTGCAGTGTACTTACAGCAGTGGCTATATGGTCCTGCCTCCATCACACAGGCGTTTGTCAGTGTGAGAAAGCATCCAGCTGAACCAAAGACTGAACCACTGTGTGTCGACAAGGCCTGCTAACAAAGACGACCTTTCAGCACTCAGCAGTTTCCCCCTTCTCTCTTGCTTTTCGCAGCAACATTCACAGCAGTTCCAGATCCACTCACAGAGGATCTTGTGCGCTGCCCTGCTGTACATCTGTATCTCTGCTATCGCATGGTGGAGGGAGCAGGGTGACACTGGCATTCACCTTTGTCCCAGGTGCAGGCAGGCACCACCCACATGCACGACTCCACAAGTTGGTACACAAGACACTCGACACATAAAAGGCACCAGCTCGACACTGAGTAATCACTACTTGCCGTCCTTCAGAGTACGGCATCTACAATTCATTACGTTTTAAAAAAGATTAAACTAGTTTTAACCTGTCAGATAACAAATTCCACAAGCCGCTTATTGATTTCCTGGTAGATCAGCAACACTTCAGTAAACCAGTCACACAGTAATAACTGGCATACTTCACTCAAGTTTACTGAGATCAACGGTTGATCAGTTAAGAAATCATGTTTCCATTTGCAATTTTAATGACATGGGGGTTATTTGAAGGAGTGGAGTCCATATCAAAGTCTGAAATGTTTAGTCAGTCAACAGAAAATTAAAAGCAGATCATTATTGTTATTATTTCTATTGATTAAATCATTTAACATATAAGAACATATATTTCATTTTTGGACCAAATTTTAAGTTAATAATTAAAAGAAATGAACGGTTCCACTTCCTTTCGCAGAAAATATGATTTGTACAGTTTAATATGTTTCTATTCACATTTTCTTATATAATTAAAATTGGACTCTATCAAACTTTACAACACACTTTATAAATCATGAGCAGAAAGTCATTTCCTCGTCCTATCCTTTGCCGACAATTATTTTGGATTCTATCTACAAGTGAGCAATTACCACTGAAGTGGCTGACCGACAACGGAGGAGACCCTACTCACGTCAAGTATGTGTTAGCAGGTGGTCGTAGATAACAGAGCTGTTATTTGTGTTCGTCCATAAGGAAGAGTTCAGCAACAGCCTCTGACAAAACAGAAGCCTAACTGGACAGGCAGTGACATTCACCGGGTTACCCCAGGGAGCTGTGAACTCGGGGACAGACAGAAACATGTGGACGGACAACTGTGCCAGAGTCTGGGTTAGCCCGAACATCTACAAGGGAAGACCTCTCCATGTCGGACAGGAAACTACTTCAACAATAACTCTTATATAATATAATAATATTATAATAATTTGTGTAGTTCATGTTAAAAATAATAGTCTAACTTTTGTGAACATCAAAAAGGAAGCAATTAAAAGTCATCAATGTTGCGACGAAGATATAATTAACAAGAAAACATGAATCACCATCTGAAATGACTCCTCAAAATAAAATGCTAAATAAACCCGAGTCCTCAGAATCAGGCCCTGCTATTAGCCGGGCCTCGTCGAGCTTTGTTGACACCATTAGCACACTTCCTCCTCTCGCTATTATACATTCAGATAAACTCTGGGTCCAGTGGGCCACAAGATCCATGGAGCAGTGTCATGGCCCTAATGCCAGATCCAGATATAGCTGGACACCATGGGGATAAAAATACCCAAACAGATGGGAGGGTTCACAGGCAAAGGGGGGAGAGGCAGCAGCAGCAGCAGCAAGCACAACTAAAGATTTCAGAGGAGAGGAGAACTGCAATTACAGCTGTTTGCTAACCTCTGCCTTCTCTGTGGTTAACAAAACCTTCAGTGGATGCCCGTTTAAAGATAATGACCTCGCTGGGAGATACAAATGTAAGGATAATCATACACAGACTAACGCAAATGTGGTGGAGATGACGCCTCGCCTGCTTCAGCTTTAGTATGACTACTTAACTACAGTTTGACTTAGGCCTCGCTTACATTAAGACACTGCCAGTGATCAAAGAGCTACAAGTAGCAGCACATATGCAACAAAGAAAAATGTGTAGAGGAAATGGTTGAGCAGCCACTGGGTGGCCAAGAATCTAAGACAAAGAGGAGCTGGCATTTCATGTGGTTTTTTTTAACACCCTGTTAAAACGCTACTAAACCAGTGGCTTTGAAAAAAAAAAAAAAAAAAAGTGTTCATGCTGACACAAAACAAAAAGAAAATTATTGATCGCTCATAAAGCCTGCTGTGAGCTTATTAGAGGGAGAGCTTCCACAAGAATTGAAATTAACTCCACTGAAGCTTTCATAAGGAATATTGTTTTAGAAAGTTTCATAAAACCTGTCTGTTGAAGTGTTATTGCCAACAGTTTGCAGTCATTAATATAAATACTGAACAAGTAAAATAAAAAAAAAAATAAAAAAGAGAACCACCAGTGAAGATATTATCCAGCATCAGCTTACTATTCTTCACCTCTGTGATAACACAAGCAGAGCATGGTTGACTCATTAACAGTATATGGGGAGGATGGGGTGGGGGACAGCTCTTAGGTCAAAAAGTCAACTGAAATAGGATAGTCTGCCGCTAATTAAAATTAACTTTGAACATAATTTTAACAGCATAATAAACATGCCGGATTGGTTGTACAGGATGTGGGTGGATCTTGGTAGATAAAGCAGAACAATGATGAGATTATGTGAGTTCATGTTTCTCTTTACCAACCCTGACGATGCACTTACCAATTTGATGGCCACATATTCGTTAGTATAGAGATTTTTTCCCAACCGCAGCTCTCCAAAGTTCCCGCAGCCGATTTTTTTACCCACACGGAAGTTTGGGCCAACCATAAGAACTCCAGAATTGGTCCCTGAACTCCGGCCCCCATGTCCAGTCCTGCTGCCTGCTGTCTTAGACATCTTTTTCCCTTCCTCTGTCTCTCCTTTGCCCCCTCTCTTGTCAAAATCCATAAGCTTGTGATACCCTGGCCTCTCCACGGTTATTCTCCAGCCATGCAAACCATAGAAACTCCAGTAACGACGACAGAGGAGGCTTTAGAGGGATGGAGGGGGACAAATCTCACAGGGACAGAGGAAAGGTGTTGCTGTTAAAATGTGCAATTGTTCAGAAGACCCTTAAATGAGCTCAAACTACAGCTGAAGTGTCTATCAGACAGCTCTTTTGCTGAGTGCTTCCCTTTTTTTTCTCTTTATGTTCCTTGTTTACCAGAGGGGCTCCTTTCTTGTGGATTTCTCCTGCTCCAGTCTCAGAGTAGCATGTCCCTGCCTGAGGAATAGGCAGGTTGTGCTAGGATGTGCCCACAGACACACATACAATAGTAGTCATAAAAAAGCACTCCAAAACCAGCTACTGCATCCACAAGGCCACTTGGGGACATCTCCTGGAGTGCATCATTCCTTCTGGTCAGCCTTCAGTGACACAGTGGACACTCTCCATGTTGCAGGGTCACAGCAGACGAGGTAACCCAGAGTTAAAAGAGAAAATAGTGATGAGGAAGGCGGGTAACGGATTGGTTTGACGGCAGCTGGAGATCTGCAAAAGCAAAAACAGAGAAATCAGTCTGTCATAAATAAACTCAGACGTTACTTACGAAATCTTCTGGCCTGTTGAAAGATTTAAAAAACAAATTCCCACTATGTTTACCACCCACAGATGAGATACTCTTGTCACATTCTACAATTACAATGCAATACACCATCCAACAATATAAAAGCATAATTCTGTGGAGCAATTAAAGCCAAAACAATGCCATAACACTTTGTGGCCATAAAGAGATTAAAATTTTCAGAATTTTTCATTTTTTTCTTAAAACTTAAACCTTTCACTTGAAGATCAAATTGTGTCTACTGTAGTGGTTCCTTACTACAGCTGAAACAAGAGCTTGCTCCAGACCAGCAGAAGGCTAATTCAATAAAGCAATCGATATGAACGGAAATATTCCACAGAGGACCTCAGACATGGGAGAAAAGATCTCTTTTCCAATTAAAGCCATTTTCTGAAAACCCAAAATATAGTGTGTCGCAGAGACTGTGCAGATCAGAGGGTTGTTTCTTAATAAACAAGACAAAGGTATCGAATGTTCAGAAACAGTGTTGAGCTAAGTGTCAGGTTAATAACAATTTGCATACTTCCGATAATGTGTATCAAACACACAGCCGAGAGTAGTGACAAGAAATCAGACTAAGCCACAAACTATTATAGAAAGCAAAGCCAACAATAATTTCCATTTTCATTGGCAGTGTAACTTGACCATCTCCGTTCAGCTTTTCAACAACAATCACACGCAGACATCTCTGTCCAGAGCAGCTCTCCTAACTCCCCGATGTCCATGATCTGAGATGTTGGTGGTGCTGCAGAGAGCAGGTAATGCAGGCACGAGCAATGGGCAGCTACTCTTTCCTATGGAAAGGCACTTAGACGGATCAATGACCGCTGTAATGCCTCATCTCATCATAACATTTGCATCATTGGGAAGCATATTATTGAAAGGATTCGGACACAGTCTAGTCTAGAGCTAGCTCAGCTGTATCTGACAAGAGTAAGGCCCAATATAACCATCACAGGACAAACATACAGCATCATCAGACATAAATAAGTATTCTGATGATGAGTTAGCATTGTTGTGTGTAAAATATTCATTATCATTCTTACTTGGTTATAACTGTTCTACACAAAGATTATCCCACAAACAATCAGAGAAAAAGCTACAGCAAAACTTTCACTAGCTAGCTACTGAAGCTTGAAACGTCCCGAGGTGCATGCGCCAGCAAATAAACATAAACAACGGCGCAGCCCATAAAGATCCAGCGAAAATCAAGTTTAGGTTTTCATTATGTCAAAACGCAATTATAGACCAGGTATGTAGTCAATCATTACACTGTCATGTCTTCCTGCGATATGACGCATGGCGATGATTGCTTGGTCACGCGTTTCAAAGTACAATGAACGAGATGGGTGAAAGCTAAAAATGTCAAAGGATCACAACAATTCCTGAAAGGGCAAATTGTGATTTGTCAAGGTGACCCAAAAAACACCCATACATTTAATATAACATGTATATTGATGTTTAATTGTGATGAAGGATAGGAGCACAACAAACATCTGAATAACTCACTGACTTGGGCAACTTTTTGTCCATCTTAGCCCATATGTCTAGATTGTCTCATTTCAGGAAGTTGTCTATTGTTTTTCATATCAGCTGTTTGGTGGAAGCTACCAAATTGTGTAAAACATAGCGACCACGTAGTCATATATACGAAGTTATGACGTGGCACTTAAATAAATACATAGACAAAGAAAAGAGACTATGAATGATGTCTCGCCAAATCTCGAAATCTTGTGGCTCTAAACGTCAGCTTGCTACAATTAACATTGTAGTCAATACAGATGGAAACACGACGCAAGACGATCTCAAACGTAATAAATATGAATCCAGCTAGCAACACAAAACGTCACATTGATCATAAATGTTAGTACTCGGACCAGATTGACAAGTTTTCCTCGCTGTGGTACAAAAATATTCACCTTTTAACAGGTTATGTTAATGCTAGCTCACAGCTAACAGGCTAGTGCTTGGCAGCTGTCATTTAGCGTTAGTTTCGGGTGGTTTAAAACTAGCTCCTTTCTCTCTTTAGCGAGTTTTTTTTTCCGATACAAGACGAGAAAAGGGGAGGAAAATCTTACACAGAAACCCAAGTCGATACAGGTCTTCAGAAAAGCTAACATTAAACCATGTTAGCCCGTTTGGCGGACAGGCCAGATACTCTCTCAGAGTATCTTGGCGTTAGTTAGCAGGCTCAAGTTAGCTCGTTCAATCGTAGCCGATATGTTTCAGCTGAGCCCAAATACACGAATACAGCATCAACGACACATTAATATAACGCAGACGAGTATCTTCTACTATCTAAATGTCACAGAGCAGTGTTGAAGCTAACGCAGCTAGCACCTCACCAAAGACAGCGTCCCTCTTGGCCCGACGCCTGATAAAAAACACAGCCACTGATGTGACGCTAGCTGTTAACAACACTGTGCCATAAACACAAGCATGAGACAGCTAACCGTGAGCCAACTAATGCAAATTGAACAAGTGGAAGCAGGACAGAGCATAAAATATTCATTGATTAACCTGGTTACTTAGTAAACGCTTAATAACTGAGAAATACCGTTAACAACGTCCCGAGCGACGTCGTAACTAGTTCATGTCATCGACTATTGAAAATGAATCGCTGTTTCACCTGAGAGGCTTGTTTTTTCAGCTCAAAATCCAGCTATAGCCATTACCCTGGCCACTGCCGGGCAACTCCTTAATCCTAAACAACCGACTGCACACCGACGACAGGCTGGGATCTCTTACCGCTTAGCTCACCACAGCTAGCCACTTAGCGAGCTAGCACACGAAAAACGTTAATGTACGGCGAGACGGCGTTTTTAAAAAGCAACGTAGGGACACATTAATGTCACCAAAGGGACGCGTGTTACCTTTAAATTGTAGCTATCGAAGCGTAGTCGAACTCATGGTGCTTCGTTCGTGGATATCTTTCTCATTTCGTTCCTCTTGCCCTCAAGTTGCTATGATTTTGCTGTTGTCTCTTTAAGCCTCCCTCAGCTGCCGATAGCCAGGTACAGCGTCACGCTGTGGCTCACAGCACTGCGCTACGCCGAGAAACTGACGCAGCCGTTTTGTAGAATACGACACAACATCAGGCGAGCGTAGCTCATCAAGTAGCTGCTCCAAACTGGTTGATTTGGCTGACAAATTTTCACTCTTAATAGCAGTGAAGCCAAGATGGTGTGACCACATTCAAACATCTGCAACCTGGGGAACCTGTGCAACACAGCTCTGTATTGTTCCATTATAATTTAACTCTAATTAGGGCCTTATTGTCATAAATGTGACACCCTTCAAACATTATGTTTATGCCACAGGTGTATCTAAAGTATGTCCAGAGGCAATATTTTGAGTCCTGTTACCTCCACTGATATCTTCTTCATAAGTACTTGCACCGTCTTATTTTCACAAATCAAATGCTTTACAGGTGTGTGTCACCAGGGGACCCCTATCTGAAATATATATTTAACAATAAACTGAAGATTACACCCCTACCACCAAATTTAGAGCTGATTAACTGGCTAGTCTGTTGACAGAAAATTCATTAGCAACTGTCTGGATAAATGTTTTAGTCACGTGTTGTTTTAAGCAAAAACACCATTAATTCACTTGTTCCAGCCTGTCACATATGAATATTTGTTGGTTTCTCAGTCATCCATGACAGTAAACTGAATACTTTTAGGGGTTTGGACTGTTGGGAAGACAAACACCTAATTTTAATATGTTGAGTTGGGCTCTGGTGAATTATGATGGGCATTACTTTACTATTTTCTGACAGCTTACAGACTAGACAATGAAAAAATAAGACAAGTGACAGACTAGATATCAATCAAAACAATCATTTGCTGCAGGCATAACCTAATTAACATCATTGGAATTAACATTGGGGAGTTTTTTTTTTTTTTTTTATGTGTAGCTGAAAAATACATCCTTGTTTTATAACTTCATAGGCTTGTTTGCCTTCATACAAGCCTTCAAATGTTTGGTGTTAAATGAACATGCTGCACATGAGATTTAAGTGCTTTTTGTCAAAAGTCTGGCTCCTTTTTTTCCTACTTTCTGTTCCCTTATATTTTACGCAGATTAACCACTTGTTGCTGGCAGTGCTCCCAAAAATATATAACCATATGGTTGTCACAATAATGATATTTTTCTAATATTGATATCCTGTATGTTGTGATCGTGCATGTTTAGGCAAAATCACATATGAAATAATCACATTGATTAAAATGATAACATGTTATGACAATACAGTTCCACTGATGAAATTAAACCGAATACTTTGCATTAGTTTGCAGTTTTCTTGAAACAGATTTCAAACTGAGTACAAATAATATCTTATTCTTGCATTCTTGTGTGTCCCAAAATACATTTTAGGTGAATGAAGCCAGTCCTACTTGCAGTATTACTAACCACACAGACATCAAAAGGGAAAATCAGACAATCCAGGTACAAATAATTTTATTTCACATTTCTATGTTGTAGTGCCTAGTTACAATAAGGAACATCTTTCACATGCTTTTACCACCACCATCACTGTGTAGCTACTTGGCAGTGTAGCTGAATAGTGCTAAAGGAGACAACAGTATTTTTAAATATGTTGTATTTAAGATGTTTGTTGTCTGGAAGCAAAATATGATGGATAAAACAACAAACTTCTCTGGCAAACTAAAGCCTGCAGAGATTAATTAAAGCAGACCCAAATAAGACTTGATCTACTTTAAAAACCTCTGACAGTGTATGACTGCACATTTACATCCCTTTAGACAGACAGGAATTCAATTAAGCTCACTTAATAAAAAAAATCATATTCTGTGCACTGTCTGTAGTTGGGTTTACAGGAACAAGGCAGTAAGTGCTTCTCTACCTTGTTAAACCCTGTCTGTTCACACACAGGGTTTCTTCAGGTGTACCTGAGTCCACAAGGAGCCGAGATCTCGGGCTGTAGGTGTTGAGTTCTGTAGTTACAGCCCCAGGTGAGGGTGAGGCACAGCTTTACTGGAACAAGCAGTCTGAAGGGAAAGGCTACAGTTTTTAGTAACTGACGATGGATGGACCCCCAGGGCGGAGCTGTGCTGCTGTATGATGGGCCAGAACACCGGAGGAAGGGTGAGATCAGTGGACAGCACTCCTACAAGCGGCTGGTGAGGTGGGTGGATGTAGCGCTCCCGTGTCATGAAGGGGAAAAGTGGAGGAGAGTGAAGTCTGAGAGGACACTGTGAAGCGTCAGAGTCTGAAGGAGTGAGAGGTTGGTTAGTAGTTTTATCCACATGAGGAGGAGGAGGAGGAGGAGGAAGAGGAGGACAGCGATGAGGCAGGATGCTGCTGTCAGTATGTAATGTGGTGATGTCTTGTTTGTCTTCAGCACTGACTTCCTCTTCTCCCGCCTTGCTGTGATGTGGCGCCTCCTCCAGACTGTGGTCTCTGGAGAGCGGGGAGCACCTCTGACCTTTACGAAACTTCGCCCTCCTATTCTTGAACCACACCTAGATAAGTAAACAGCAAAGGTAAATTTAATGAAATGGGACAATTCATACAAGCGCTTTACAAACATTTTAACTTGATACGGAAGAACAAATTATCCTCTACACACAGTCTGAGCAGGTTTACATTCAGGTGTCAGGCGGAGCGTGCTCTCACCTGTATGCGAGCCTCGGGCAGGTTGATGCAAACAGCCAGCCTCTCTCTCATATTGACATCTGGATACTGTGTCTGCTGGAAGGCTTTCTCCAGAGCCTGCAGCTGTGACACTGTGAACGCCGTACGGCTGCGGCGCTGCTTCTGCTGGTTGCCATACCGGGCCTCCAGAATAAGTTCTGGCAGGACAGAGAGAGACAAAATGTCATCACCAAAATATACTCTGAGTCAGCAGCTCCAGCTTAATGTAATAAGGAGCATGACAGAAAGTCTTTTGCTATTTTCTCCCACATTTCTATTTTGTTTTTTCAGGGACACAGTAGAAGTTTGAACCACACTTCTTTAGGCTGACATAAATCATATACATTATATATATATAATGGCATGTATAATGTATATATATAGTAAGCCTTGCATTAGTGTAAGTTTTATTAGATGGATGCCATAAATGAACAGTTGAGTTGAGAGAATTCATTTGAGTCATAGTAGCAATACACATTTTAATTAGCATTAAGTCCTGCATTCATAATCAGCTAAGTAAAACTACATACATTAAGTATTATTAATAAATGAATTCATGTTTAACTGTTTCATTTAAAACTGCTGAGTGATTAAATGCTTAAAAAAAAGTACCAGAGGTGAAAGAAGCATTCAGATCTTTGACTTAAATAAAAGTGCAATATTGTGCAAAGTGTGGAAATAATCTGTTGCAAGTAAAAGTCCTTCATTCAGATGTGTATTTCATTACATGTGTACTGCATTAGCACCAAAATATACCAAAAAGTGAAAGTACTCATTATGCAGAATGGTCCATCTCAAAATAATATTGTATTATATTATATGACTGTAATGTAATTATTTAAGCATCAATGTGTAGCACACTTTAATATTGCCGCTGTATAATAATGAAGTGAAGTCAAAAGTAAAACATCTCTGCCACTGAAATGCAGTTAGGGTTATAAATCATGTAGCACATAACAGAAATACGGAAGTATCTTAAAATAAATAAATCATATCTAAAGTGCTAAATTCACTTGAAGTGTTAGTGTAGGTCTATGCAGGATCAGGATGACCCACCTGCCAGTCTCTCAGCCACAGACAGGGTGTGCACTGTGGGGCTGGCCGCAGAGTAAACGTGGTACTGCTCCGCCATCTGGTGGTGCAGGTCGAACAGCATGGAGTTAACACCGTGGAGGGGATACACACCACCTCTGGACGTCCCGCAGAAATTCAAGGAGTTCATGTTGAATCTGAGGAAACGGAAGTCCGGAACACTTAATTTACCCACTAAAGGATGGAAAACTGTCCAAACACACTTGCTCACAGCTACATTTAGGACGTCAAGAAATCAAGTACTGTAGAGTGACTAAACAAATACAAAACATAAAATGAAATTAACTGGCATTAATTAGTGTTCCTTTTTCGCGTTTTTATTCACTGTCCAGAGTGTGAGCGTTAATATGTATTTATGAAATATAAAAAAAAAATAAATGAAAATAATACCACGCACGCAATTTACACATACTTCCCATTTTGTAGGCATTGAAGCATCATTTTGAACTTACAAACCAGATTTCAATGATATACATCGTACAACAGACCTTTTTCACAGCAGACATTTTTTATATGAGGTCCCGTCCCATTTATTGCAGCAGAGACTGAGTCAACATGCACCACAGCAGCCCCCTGAATCTGTTTGGAACGCAACTTTAATTAGTATCATTGGTAACACCTGTGTTTACGATTTCATGTCAAAGTGGCTGCTGTGAAAAAGGTCTACTGAGACACTTTAATTATCTATTTTTTTTGCCGTGATGAAAACAGTTCAAACCTTTTCTGTCCGCGCAGGGTTTTTTTAGAGTCCTTGACCCCGAGCAAGGAGCGTGCGATCCAGGTGCACCTTTACGCACGAAGTCCGGCCTTGGCGAGCTGTAGTCCAGTACGTCCAAGTCCAGTTTGTGGCCGTATATCCTCGCAGGTCTTTGTCGTGGGACAGATCTCATTCTCTGAAACCATTCTCACCCACGACTATTTAAGAAGCATTTACCCAGGCTCCCCTCAGCCATTAGCCAATAGAAAGAAAGGTATTAGCCGGGATTAGGTGGGATGAGGGAAGAGAGGGGGGTTGCAAGGGGCTCAAGTTTTTGAAACTATTGAACTTGAGAGATTTATGCCAAGGATCCCCCTATAAGCGAACGTTTCATTCCCTCCCGTTAAAACAATTAAAACAATGTGGTCGGCTAATCTCCGAGGCAGGACAGATTAAAATAACAGCCTTTGATTGTGTTCTCCTTCTCAGCCCTCTTTCTCCCATACCGCTGCCTTTGACAGTCCCCTCTCAGAGGGGGTTTTTCTCTAAAGGGTTTGTTTTGCTAACAGGCACCATATTTTGCCTATAAACTGTCACCATGTGAAGTTAATCTGAACGCTGCTCAATGAGAACAATTTCTTAAGAGGCAGCTGAGCTAAATGAGAAGTCTTCCCAGGAACAGAGGAGCAAACCATCAAATCATCACCAAAAACGACCTCCTCTAATACAATTTATAAACCATACCAAGTTCATTTACAGTTTTTTACGACACTTTACACCACACAACAATGCCCCAGGGTACACTTAGTACTTTTTAGTACAGCTGTAGTGTTTATCTACAAGATATTCATTTATAAATGGTTTATAAAACACTATAGTGTGGTTTTAAGCAGCTATATGAGCATTTATTATGAAGTGTTTATTAATGGAAAGCCTGTAATTATTCATTTATATTAATTTATAGTAATCATTTATATTATTACAAAAGTGTCTTCATAAAACACTCATATCTGTTTGTAAATAATATCAAATATCAACAGTAAGATTGTGTGATACGCTGAAAGCTCCAAAAAAAAGTTACTAAATGGAGTTAAAATACTGTCTAGAACATAAATGTTTAAATAATCTAACAATCTGAAATACACTCTTTACATTTACTTAGCTTAATATGTAACTTTTTGCATCTTTATTAAGTACAATTTGGATTTTTCTTTTAGTAACATTGTGCTATAGTTTACTGAAGTAAAGTAGTTGAGTTCTTCTTCCACCACTGCCATAAAATGACCCAACTTTACTTCATGTAGAGGTAGACAGCCATCTGACATGCCTCGCTGAGGTGAAGTGCCTTGGAGAAAATATAATTTCATTCAAGACCTTTATGTCCAATTAATCCATGGGGTGGGAATTCATTATTTTGCTGAGGACAGACATGGATCAAATGTCTTACATACAGAGAAGACCATTCTAATAAATTATTGTTTTATTTAAATGTGTTTGTGTTTACTTCATTTACATCATAAAAAGCGTAAAGTTCACTAAAATGATGCTTTGCAGTGAGTACAACTTGTTGCAGTCTTTTCCTCGTGTTCGGTTTCACTTCATTCTCCCATCACACACACGACGCAAAATAAGATGCTACAGGTAACATTCCTCCACCACTGTACATAAAGAAATCACTCATATTTAATGAATATTCACAGACCAATGTGTGAGATGTCTTGACTGTTATGTACTTTGAGGGCGTACATGAAAAACCACTTCTCCCTCTCACACTTGTGCACAATCAACTGCTCAGACTTCCAAAATATGTGAAAATGTTTGTGCTCTTTTTTTTTTTTTTCCCCTCGATTTTTTTTCCTCCTCCTTTCGCTGTTCTTGGCTGTCAAGCTATATTAGTGTCCGATAGAAATAAGTCATTTAGAAGAGGCTCTGTCGGCCAGCCCCTCAGCCCCACTAAAAGCTCCAGGATTAGGTCCCAGAGGCCTTTGTCTCCACAGCCCGCAGGATTAGGGGAGATTTACTGCGAGGAGAGAAAAAAAGTAGTTATTTCATGGCACTTTCATGATGAAACCTGGCCAAAGCTGTGTTGGCTGGGGGGATTAAAGGCACACAAAGAGTGTGGTTGTGTGTGACCCTCCCCAACCCAGAGCCACTACCACTGACTCACTCACCGCCCCCCTCTCCCCGGATCATTTCCCCTTCTGCGGGCTAGGCAGGGCTCGGCCAGGTTCACGTCCTACCAATCAAGATGACCAGGTTTCAGTCTAAATGAGTTTGAGTTCAACCAGCTTCGTCTGTATATTATCACAACAAGCAATGAGCTCTAATCAACACTAACATCAAACTCCATTAGACCTGAGGTTAATCAGCGGTTTTGTGATTTCCAGGAAAGAAACAGGCCATGGTGCAGCAGGTCTAATCACCAGGATGTGAGAGTTTTGCATTAAAGACTTAGGTGCAGAGGTAAATGAGAAGTTACTGGATTTGAGTCCCTCCTGTAGTGTTTAAAACCGCTTAAAAGGAGTTATCCTGCTCTTAGAGGATCCACTTACACATGCATGGATTACAGCGAATAAAAGACAAAAGGTGAAGTCACATCACTGACAACAGCCTCACCAGTGAGCAGGTGAAAACTGGCGCAGGTTTAATAACTCTTGTGACATGCAGCGGAAGGAATTACAGGGACCTCACTGCTCTGCTCAAAGTGAGAAAAGGACGACGACGTGAATAGTCACTGTCAAAACATTCAGTCTTTATCCTGCTTGATTTGATAACATGAAGTTATTAAAGTTCAGCTCATACAAGCCGAGTCAGAATTTAATGCAAAACATTTAAGACCAGGAATTTTATTAAAGAGGCAGGGTATCATTTTCCAACGAGGTGCCATTGATAAAGGGTGTATAAGTTGGAAACAATGCCTTTATTAATGGTTAATGAATAATCTAATAATCTGGTCATTAACCATTAACAAGAATGACTTTTTGGTTGCCAGGTTTTGACTAATTTAGGTTCTTATTTCTAAAGAAGGGCTGCTAACAATGTATTAAAACTCACAACTAGATGATTTATTCATGACTTGTAAACAGAGCAAATTTAATTTCAAAGGGAGAAACCCAGTGAGCATTCATTAAAGGAATACCAACATATATTGGTGCATTGTTATGAAACAAAAAGGATAAACAGCTGTAGGATGTTTCACGTCTTTGCAAAACTTACTTTCATTACTAATCCAAATGATTTATCAGCCACTAAGAAAGCTGGTAGTCACAAACACTTTCTAATGGACGATTTATCAGAAGGCGGTACCAAAAGCTGTATTGTTACTTATTTTATTGGATTCATAATGTTCAAAAATAATAATAATTAAAAAAAAAACAGTGAAACAAACAAATTGACTCAATGAAGGCTGCAACTAATGATTTTCATTATCAATTTATCTGCCAATTATTCTGTTGGTTAATCGATTATAAAATGTCAGAAAACAGCCGAAATGCAAAATCAGAAATGTATAAAGTCCAAGGCAGCATCTTCAAATTGCTTCATTTGTACAGACAACTGTCCGAAACCCATCAGACAAGACTTAGAACAACAGCACGAGTCATTTTAGAGGCTGAAGGCACTGATTTATGGAGCATATTTGCTTTAATTAATGATTAATTTCTTGAACTGAAAGAACTGTGGGTCCTCCGGCAACATATTTGCACCTGCGGAAAATAATTTGACTGTTAGAGCTCTCTGTTTTTGGTGAAGGTGAAGACATGGAGGTGATGGTGTCTGAATATATTGAGCAGATGCTCCACACTCCAAATAGATTTCGAAAAGCTACAAATCCTGAGATCCTCACATTAGGAATTATTTGGCACATTTACTTAATAAATTAAAAACATAGCTTAGCGCTTCATTTTCTGTCCACAGACTAATAAACTGTTGTCCTCATGCACCTGTTGTTGAGAAGTTTCTTCATTGTTCATTGTTTGCTCTGGTGGAGGCAGTTGAAGTAAGTGAGGGTGGAGGGGCAGTTAATTTCTTCTTTTCTGTCACTAAGAGGTTTTTGTTAATGTCTCCTGTTTAACAGATGCTTCAGAAAGCAAACCCCCTTATGTTCAGGCTTTCTTTAATTACTTATCAATAGTGGAAATTTGTATTGACAAGGGCCTGTCAGGGGGGGACCTTTGTAGTTGTCAGTTATCTCAAAGGAAGGCCCCTCTTAAGACACCAACTGGATCGATCGGCATGCAAAACACATTTGAGGGGCCTTTCGGGGCTTGCGATGATAGCCCGGGAGCATGTGGGCCAAAGAGAGGAGAGCAGGCGGAGGAGGAGGAGGAGGAGGAGCTAAAGACTTCTTCATCGAGGGAATCGATAGGGCCGGCTGGCCTTTGACCTGAGGGAGGCAGGGAGAGCGGGCGGTGGGTCAGTCAGTCCTCTTAAGCCCCTCTGAGTGCCAGGATCACGCTGTGAGGCCTGACACTGGCTATGACACACTCGGGGCTTAGAGTGAAATTGACCCGGTTGCAAACACACCAAGTACACAGAAAAAAAGAATCTCAAACATAAACACACACACACATATAGCTTCGGTTCAGAACAGAATTTAAATGAGAAGATCGTCTTGTGTCGGCTAGAGTCTGATTTTATTGATCAAAAATAAAGTCTGAGAAAAGTGGTAGACTAATATTTCCTCCTTTATAAGACCCGGAGACTTATCACCTTCCAATTAGCTTCTTATGATCTCCTGTGCGGCCCCTGGGAGCATAGCAATGAGCAGCTCCAGCAGCTGATCAATACAAGGGGACTGAGTCAACATCAGTCTCTTAATTGGGAGAGAGTGCTACAGATTAAAGACAGAGAGAGAGAGGGGCAGGCAGCTGTGGGTGTCCCGAGGGGTCAAGGGCACCCACAGTGGGCTAGACTGGGGTGCAAGGGGGTGAGCTCAAGACCAACACAGAGAGCAAACAGACCCCCTTTTTTAAGCCATCATCTTTTCAGCACCATCTCTTAAGGCCCAGCAACAACGCAGTGCAAACAAAGATTTTAGCTCACTTCCAAGCAGGTTTGAGAGAGAGGAGGAGAGGAGAGGAGCCAGAGAGAGTGCATGCTAAATATGCTAAATGTGCAGGCATTCAATGTCATGAAGAACTGATGCTGCCTGAGGAAGAGCATCACACTTGTGCACATATTAAATATATTCCATTGTCACACTTTAGCAGAATTAATGGCTCCTTTTCCCCTTTCTGTGTAGTCTGACAGCCTTCTTGCATCCCAGGAGTTAAGACACACGTAAAGTGTCCTTCAAATACTCTGCCTTAACTATTAGAAAATACGTCAGCTGCCGATAAGTTATTTAAGGATGCAATAGATGTAGAGCCTTTATCTAAATACCTTCAGCGCTGAAATGATTGGTCCAATAATGGATTAGTGGACTAGTTTTTAGTAGTAGTTTGGTCATTTGTAAAGGCTGCAGGCTCCTGCGTCTTCAATTTGAGGATTTGCTGCTTTTTTTTGGTCCCACATGACAGTAAACAGAATATCTTTGAGGCTGATCGACAAAATAACACATCTGAGGATGTTACTTTCAGTTCTGGGGAATTGTGAAGGCATGTTACACTGATTCTGACATTTTCTACACAACGTAATCAAGAAAATAATTATTAGACAGATCATTATTAGACAGATCATTAGCTGCAGATACCCTGAGCAGTAGGTTCCAGATTAGGGCTGGAACTAATCAAATAATGGACTAATTGTCTTGGTGTCTTCAGGATGTAACCGGCAAAGTGTTTATTTGCTCTGGCTCTCGCAGAAATAATGCAGCTCTCCATCTCTCAGCATGGGGTCTGTTTCAGAGCCCCGGCTCGCAGCTTCCCCCTCATGACCCCCACTAGTCAAAGGTGATCACGGGGGAGAGAGAAAGAGGCACTGATCGAATTTGATAATGAAGACGACCCCTCTAAGCTGCTTTGCTCCACATGTTCAAAATCTCTGCAACACTCAATAAACACTAGGAATCCCCCCTCCCTGTCACTAGAACATTGTGTAGGTATTGATCCCTGCTAACTGGCTCTTTTAATACCTGGGGTCTGTGGCCCGGTCTGGGGAAATGCATACTGACATGTGACGGGAGGAGCTTAACAGGCAAACACACCGAAGAAAGGATGGGCCTCTCAGTTTAGCATTTCTCTCCCATTTTTTCCAATTTACACATCTGCTGAAGAAAGGAGAATTACAGCCGCTGCACCTGCTGTTAAAGAGGGACATATAGACTCCAAGAGGCCCAGCACTGTACGGAGAAAAAGCTGTCACACTGTCAAAAACTATTTATGCAGTAGAGGTAGAAGAAGTATTCACGTGTTTTACTGAAGCAAAAGTAGAGATAGTGGAACAGTGGAAACATACTCCCATTGCAAATTAAAGTCCTGAATTGAAAATATCATCAGTAAGATGTATCAAAAGTTTTATCACTTTTGAGTTGATTTTACTTAAAGATTTTAAAACTAAATCTATTGCTGAGAGTTCAGTGAACTCCTCAAATTAAGTCACAAACATCATCAGCTTATTTGCAGAGATCCTAGCATGCATTGTTTGAGAGTTAAAGCCCTTCAGAGACACATCCTTTATATAGTTTGGGGAAAACATAAACGAAGGACACTTGCTGTGTGGGCGTAAACCTGTGTAAAGTCAGTTCATCCACCATGTTAAGATCAGCCATGGTTGTTTCCTACGTCCTCTCTACACTTGAAATTCAACAAATCATCCGTGAATTCAAAAGGTACAAAGTTGCCTCGACAGAAGCAGCTACGAGTTCTTCTATTAAATAAATAAATGGCCCTTCAAAGTGAAAAATCAGAAATGGAAAGTTTGTGTTTCTGTCTGCGGCGTTTCAGTCGTCGACTCAACCTAATATCACACACAAGTTTACTTAACTTATTTAAAGTTGACAACCCTAAACTAATTACTGAACTCAAGTTCAGTTTACATTTTTAAAACAGCGGGGGAAACTTTATGTTACTGAGCAACAAAACCAGTAATTACAGTGAGTAGAGTTACAGTTAAATGTAGTACAGTACAAATATAGTGCCGCATATAGTAGCATGGTTTAGTATGTAGTATTTAGTAAGTAGCATAAAATGGAGGCACTTAAGTATTAAAATCTCTATAAGGTGTACAGTGCTTGCATCCTTCGCTTACTTTCATTTTGTTGTGCAGGTAGGCCCCGCTGAGATGTAAAGACAGAGCAACAACTTTGTTTAACTAATACATTTTAATAGAAAAAGATGAACAACCAAAAATGAACAAATACAAAAAGAAACTGCTTCAGCATATTTACAGCACTCGAGTATTTTTTCAGTCATTTTCAACATAAAACACAGGTTAGCTGGTACTCACTAAATGATAACTGTCTGTGATTAATAACCCAATTCAACAGCACTGAACCTACGTTTGTCTTTATGGAAGAATAACATGTCATTCCTGCTATCACAATGATTCCTGTTGTTTTATTTCATGCATTGCACATGACATCGAGACAGTGGTGGATATAGTCAGTATTTTGTCTGAACTATAAAATACAGTGATATATTCTATCAACTATACCAAATAGGTAGCAGCAGGGACTTTACATGTCTGCTCAGGGTATTTTATATGATCAAGTATTATAGGATTAGTCAGGTTTGAGAGCCAACCAACAACTCGATAAGAACCGCACCGAAAACAGAGCATCGGTGACGGAAGACGAGGTGCAATGTGAAAAAAACACAAGTGCATTTACATAGTAATGTTCGACAGACTAAGACATCAATGCACTTAAGTGTAACTAAGTAATGTGTTATTCATTAGAAGTGAATGCTTTATAACACAGATGAGGTACTCAGACTTGGGCCCTATACAACAAGAGCGTTTCTATAGTGCAATTTAGGCTGAAGACAGCCCGGCATGAATATCATATCATAACCATCATCGTTCAGAGGACAATGCCCTGGCATTTTAAGCAGTTCTTCTAGAGAAAGGTTTTATTCAGAAAGTGAGGCCTTAAAAGACACTGCTCAAATAAACAGAAATATATGTGTAACTAACGTTATTAAGAACTGAAATACCGATAAGCAAATGAAAACACTGTTAATTTGGGCTCCTATTGCTTTGAAGGGACCGGCAGTTCTCTGATTCAGTCCAGTAGGCAGCGACAACAGACGGCCCTCCTCTGGCTTTTATCTGCTGAAAACTTCCACCTGTGCTGAACCATCCATCCCTCCCTCCCTACCCCTCACCCCGACACTCTGACCTTAACTCTCTGAGAGCAGGTGCAGGCCTCCCGAACTTCTCTGTCTCCCTGCGAGCCAACGTGAAGGCAAGAAGTTGAACTGAGGACAGTGGAGCAGAGAGGTCAGGGGTCATCTTTTGACCTTTGCGTCCTCCTTGATTTTCCAAAACATCAGCTCCATGCAGGCAGACGCATCTTCGCTCGAGTCGTGGCCCTCCACTGGGAAACACATGAACGAATGACAGTGATGAGTGAGTTTTTTTACAGCGCTGAACATGTGGAAAGCTTCGACGGCAGAACAATACAGGGTAATCCTCTAGTAATCTGGAGACAGTTCACATTATGCACAAATTAATTAGGCTAAATATGAGGGACAGCACGCTAACATGCTGGACTTACGCAGGTATGATGATTAACACCATCTTTGTAAAAGTGTGTTGGGAAAATCTAAAATGGAAAATCTATCCATGTCACTCAAAAATATAAATGTCAACCTAGTAGAGACACTAGACAGCCAAACAGGTGGACCAACCAACCAGTAAACAGATTGACACTACCATTCCTACTTTCTTTCCTTGCCACCTTACAGCACTGTTAAGGCTGAAGGACATGGAGAGGAAGAGAAAAGAATGGCAGCATTGTTAGTTTACCAAAGAGAAACTGAATCTTTATAACTCTGACTACGGAGGGTTTTCATTAGTCCCCAATATTTCAGGAACACATCATAAGTACAGTACAGAATGCTTTCTAAAGCTGAGACTAACGCTCAGGCTTCAGCTAACACTGTGCATCAGTGACATCTGCTGGTGACACTGATGTGGTGCAACCAAATAAAGCAGACACATTCATTGAACTGTGCCGCCTTAATGTAACAGCAGACATACATTTATTATATAGAGGCTTCCTCGGGGTATGATGTGATGCACCGCACATACTGTATATCTTTATGAGTTTGTATTTAGAGCAGGTCAGATGAATTTCAACAGATTCACTAAAGTGGACACATTCCTTCAAACAGGATTTACTACATTACTTTGATCGATCTGTGAGAAACACACTGTGCTGTTTTCCTATGAACTGTCTATGACTTGTTGTAACATTTTAGTAATCTTAGATCCTCTCCTGAGGTTCTTTTTCCTTTTTTCGTCAAAGGTTTTTGGCGAACTTCATATATATCTTAAAGTGGTTTATAAAACACTGTGTATGACATTGGGCTGTGCAAATGACCTCTAATATGACTGAGATTTGTTTATTATTAACTGATACAAACTTATCATTCTTTAGTTTGTTTGTTGTTTGTGTGGAGGTCAGTTACAGATGATTATATGACTATGGGCTGCAGAGGAGAGGGTCTGTCATGTTCATTTGAGGATGAAATGTTTTAAGACTTTAAAATGTTAAAAAAAAGAGTATGTGAACACAGAGTTTCAGAATTTGCTCATTTCAATCCTAAAAATTCTATATTTAAATCATTTCCATACAAGTTAGTTTGCTGCTGAGCTTTAATAATAAAATAAAATAAACCTGTAAGCATTAATAATGTAATATCATGGTGTTAACATGACGTTAAGAACACACTGATGTCAGCAACAAATAGATAATAAGTTTATATCAACTCTTATGATATCATAATTGTGATTTCCTCACCGTTGTCCTGGATGATGCGTTTGAGGTGGTCGGCCATCAGGTTCCTCAAGGCACGTTTGTAGGGCAAGCCGAGGCGGTGAGGGAACACAATGGCCGTGTCCACGACTGAACTGTGGATTAGCTGAAGGCAAGAAAGACAAAAACAGAGAGAGCATGACACCAACAGTAGAGACTCAGTGTCTCAGTGGAACGAATCCTGAGTTACCTCAGGGTGGTAACTGAATAGCACTGTTTAACATTTCACAATGTTTCACTGCCCTGCTCTGTTTGACTTTATAAAACACTTTTTGGACTCTGCAAGAGAAATACTACACCTGTGAAGACTTCCTCATATGGACTGAGCTTCACTCTTCAGTCATTAAAACCTCACTATTGTTAAAGCAGCGATTTCCTTTAAAACCATTTAAATGTGAACAAACACTGAAACCACATCAGTGGGAGTGAAAGGAAACTATCAAAACTTTTTTCCCCCAGCACAATCATATTAATCACTTAGGTAAGTTTGTAATATTTATATTGTGAGACTGTATTGGTAAATGCATTTTGGGCTAACAGTATGAGTTAATAAGACTATAAAAGCCTTCACAATACACATAGGATACACCACACACTGTTTATAGTATATGGTAGAAATAGAACATCATGTTAATAACTACATTTTCATTAGTGTGTGATCACCTGTATATATTATTATATATTATGTTTCTGTAACCTTTAAATGAACCTTTTATATCTACAGATGTCATAGAGTCACATGGCCATGTAGCTGCAATGTTTCTACAACGGCCCTGACAAACAAAATAAACACTGGCTCTACATTGGGCTATAGTAAGGAGAGGGTGAGGCGACTTCAGTAACTACACCACTATAACCCGACACACTGCTCCTAAAGTATGAATCACAGTTACGTGTGTGAAGAGAAAGGTGTGGTGCAAACTGATTGATACGTCTTTGTACATTATCAAACTACAGCGTACAGGCAGTACCAAGCAGCAGAGAAGGACAACAATTGTATTGCGGGAAAAGCTGAATGTATGACTCATTCACAAAGTCCTTCAAAATAAAGTCTTGACGATGAACAAAGAGTGGGGGTACCTTCAGAGCGAGCAGATCGCTCTCCAGACTGTGTCCTATGAGGATGGATTCAGCACTGAACATACTGAGCAGCACAGCCTGAACGTCTCTCAGACTGATGGTGGCGCTCTCCAAGTCCTCCTCCGTCACGCCTGAAAATCTGTGAGATATGCACGGTTTACAGACAACATTAACGCAGGAGTACAGCTCACAATTACATGGACTACCAGAGAAATTCATAAGACACGACTCACGCGGCGTCAAGGAGACAGACTCACCGTGTGTTGTAATCGACCACTTTGCTTTCAGGTTTGACGAATGTGTCGTAGATGACTTTCAACTCCGAGTCGATGACCGTCACCCTCGTCAGTTCAAGGCCCTGCTTTGTGTAACACTGATTCACAGGAGAGACAAAACAAGTATGATGATAAAATAAAAATTGGGGGTCAGGACATGCAGCTGTTTGGTAACAGTGAGAAATGATTCATTTTATTTTACTTTTATTCATCAAAACACTTTCACTCACATACTGTGATTCTCCATGTTCCATTCCTATTAAATACACCTTTAATATATCAAATCTAAAATATGCACACACACATGACAGTTTCAAAACCCGTCTGACTCACCATCTCACAGTCCAAAGCAAACACGCCTCCGTTGCCATCAGGTGGTAGAGATTTACTGAATGTCGTGACGTAGCCATCTAATGACTCTTTACGCCCGTCCTGAACATGTTGCTGTGGAAATACAAAAAACATGTTTAGGAAGTGCATCAAATTACTTCAGAACAACTAAGAGGGACGTTTTATGTGTTCTTGAGTGTGGAGCTCCAGTAAAAAGACACAGGTAAGGATTTAAAATTATACACTAAATTCTGACATTGTAACAAACCTATCCCTGAGAAGAATATATACCCTTGAAGGTAAATGCAGTGGGACAATAATTATTAATAGCACCAGTAACTACAGGCTGCAGCTACTAAACTGGCCTTTGCTGTGGTACTGTTAAGGGTTTTTAGTGTCTTTCTCTGTTAGCATTGTTAAACTTTATGTTTGCAAGCAGTTTTCCCCATTGTATATCAACATTAGCCCATTCACTTGTTAAAGTGTGAATAAGAAAGACTTCTAGCTGTTAAGAAGGATGATACCTTAGAAACTTGGCAACCTGGCGCGCCCACAGCTGCAGCACAGCAGCTGTAGTTGGTTTCCCAGCCTCCAGCGACTGACAGAAAAGAAAGAAAAGAAAAGATTCAGACAGAGTGAATAAAAGTTGAAAGAAAGTAGGTGGACAGTTATTTGGCAGTATGCATTACAAAAAAAAGATCAGTATATGCATTCATAATATTGATGTCTATTAATTTTTTACCCTAAATAAACTTACCTTTGTGTCTGCGCAATCGTCCCCAATGAAAGCTACATTCCTCTTTCCGTACACAGTTGCCATTGGCATTGATCTTGTACTCTGTTCCACACCGACAACAGATCTTGTTGAACGCTGTTAAGACATCACAGAGAGTCAGCTGAAAGTCAAATAACTTCTGAACCACGATATTTACTGCGCTGTGGCGCCACTCACGGTCTGCAACGGCCTTTTTCTCTGGGAGGTTGAATATGATGGCTTTGCCGGCGGCATCGGGGTTTGCTCTTGGGTATCCATGCTCCTGGAGCTGCTCCTCCGTCATCAGGTAGTTTCCTAGCTTCCTGTACAGTGTGGCTCCTGCAGTGAGACGGAGCGACAATTAAAACGAATGTCTTTGTACAAAGACGAAATAAACCTTACATTGAAAATGGAAGATGGAAACATTTTTTTAAGTTGATCAAAAATGTGCGGTAATTTACAATTTAAAATATGGGGGGGGGGGGTCACACAGGGTCAAGTGTATGCCCTGAGGTCACTGTGGGGACTAACTTCTTCTGCTTGAGATACAGAGCAGTTGTATGTTTGTGTTTAGGAAAGCAGGCACTGTTGTGATTATTACTATAGTGACTGAGGACAGAGGATAGGGCTCTCACTCTGTAGACACATCAGATATGTAGATGATGTAGAAGCCTCTACAGAGTCAGATAATAATGTCAGACCACTAAGTGTTTCCTTGTTTGTAGACTAATGACCACGAATGACCCGGTAAAAACCTTATATCATAGATTGATAGAGTATGACCATTTAGGGACATACAGTAGTTTTATTCTGAGGGCATACAGACGAGTCACAGAGGAAAGCTTCTTTGTCAAGTGTATTGATAAATCTCTATTTTTATTGATCAAACTTCAATAAACCTTTCAGCATAAGACTTCTTGGACTCCTGTGCGCTTTCTCTCCACTGACTGAACTGACCACTGATGAGTTCAACTGTCCACAACATTAAACACTCTTCTACGTGGAGAGACATACTGTACTGTACGCGTGATGGCACACAACACAAACTGCTAACTGTTGTGGGATTTGAACATTCAGTTTAAGAGTTACAGTCTGGTCAAGTCAACCTGCTGCTCATCAATTAACTATAATAATCTAGAGCTGTAATGAATTATTAGATTTCAGAAAGCATTTAAAATATTAATTGTCCATAAACCAGTAATTGATTTATTCTATAAGTTGCCAAAATGCTGACACTTAAAGTTATCTATGATTTCAATAGGGCTGCAACTAATGAATATTTTCATTATTTGCTTATCTGTTCTTAGTTTGTCTGACCAACAGAAATTCAGTTTACTGTCACCAAAGATGACAAAAAACAGTTAATCTTCTCACTAAGAAGGATTTCTGCTCCAGAAATTACTTATTAAAATTATGAAAATGATCAAAAGAAGTTGCTGATTCATTTCCAGCTGACTGACAAATCGTTTCCACTCTAGTTATCCATTCATAATCATATTAAAATTTGAATAACCTTTGAACTTTGAGTTGCTGTAATCTACCTGATAAATAACTTTAAGGATGTATTATTAGCTAAGTTAATCACACATATCAAGAGTTCCTTCCAGTGGTACCACAGTTTGTAAACACATTTTCTCTGACGTCAGGTCAGCACCTGGAGGATGTCACGAGTGTCTGAGCAGTTTCATTATTACTGTAAACAGACTCACTCAACACATCGCAGAGTAAACAAAAGGTCACAAGTCTCTGCCTGACACAAAGATTCTTTCAGTTTCTCCTCTGTTTTTTCTTCCCTTGGCTTTTTGATTTTATCAGAGGTATGATCTGCATTTTTGTGTTGCAAGGGATGTGATCAGGTGACCGAAGAAAAAACGAACGAGAAAAATATGAAAAGAATATACCCAGGAAATATGTGCAAGAGAGAAAGACGACTGAAAATGATCCCGCTTGGCATCTTGACTGTTAACTTCTAACAGCATTAAAGAAAACTTACCAGTGAGTTTCTCTTCCTGCTGTTTACCCATCCTGTTGACAGTGAAACTGGTTGTAGCAGCAAGACGACCCCCGAGGACCTCCTCGTGGGACTGGGCCTTCCTGTAACCACCTGAACCCGAGTCCTCTGAAGAAAAACACACAAAAATACAGAGGTTACCACTGACACATTTAAAATAATCCTTAGTTTTGTGCATAGGCTTTTGTTCATGTGCTTGAGCAAACCAAAGTTTTGAGTTAATACTCCACGCGTTAGCACACAGGGACTGCAGTGACATACTGGTAACAGGCGATGAACACGAGCTGCTCTTGCTGCGGAGCTTCTTCAGGGTGTTGACAGCTACATTGAGGTAGATGTTCTTACTGCTACTGCGCTCATACACCAGCTTCTCCTCATCAAGGGCCTGAAAATGTCAAAACCACAAATGTGTTCAGCTAAAGCTCAATCCTCTGCAGTCAACACGGGTTTGTGAAAGCTGGGTTTTATTCATACCATCTGGAAGGCGACGTCCTCTGATGGGCAAAATTTGACACATTCATCTATGAAAGTGTTGAGGTAGCGCTGGCGGATGTTGGTGGGAACCTTGGCCCCGAACTCAGTGGGGATGACGGGGCGCTTCATTGAAGTACTCTGGAAACGTCAAAGCAGAAGGACAACACCGACAGTGAATCACATCCGACTGATTAAGCAAAACATTTTTCTTTAGAGAGGCGGCTCACCACTGCTGGTACACCGTCACGGTTATTCAGGGATGTGCAAACACAAAAATAATCACAAAACTAACATTTAGATAAGCTTTGTGGAGTTTGAGGCTTGCTGATACCTTCAAAGTGGGTGTGTGTGCCATCCTCTTCTGCATGACAGTGGACATGGTCTTGGATAAGATTCCAGCGGTGGTTTGGGCCTTGACGGTCTGATGGGTCTGGCTGGGGGATAACACTCGACTGGCAGCTGGTTTACTTGCAGGACCTAGTCAGACACACACATAGTTTATGAGACTTTCTACTTAAAGTAATCTAGCAACAGAGAAGAGAGTTTGAGACCATTACTAAAGCCATTTTAACATATAAAAAAAATGAATGAAAGCAGTGAATTAGAGAGTAGGAGAAGCACTTGTACTTGTTTTAGAGGATGTTATCTGTGGGTTGGGACGGTGCGCTATTCTCTTCCTCTCTCCAGAGAAGCCGGGGCTGGAGCTCTGCGAGGACACTTTGACTGAAGCAGAAAGCTGAGCAGCTTGCTGCTGTGCCATCTGCATACGCTGGTAGCAGACCTCCTGGGCTGTGGGTCTCTTGTACGGTCGCACCACAGATTTAGCAGGTGCGTCACTCTGGCAAAAAATAGCAGCACGGTTTATTAAAAGGTGACCACGTTGTGTTGATGAATGATGCTGAAATGACGAGGATTAATTTAAGTCTTTCTTTAGCTTCCTGGACTAGAAATAAAGTCAGTGGCTACAGGATGGTCCAGATGGAAGCCCCTGAACTTTGCCTGCCAAGCACCTAACTGTGATATACTAGTACATATAGCATAAGCTAACTCTCTTTCTATGTTATTTAGTAAAACAGGTCTCAATAATTCAATCAGCAGTCTAGAACTTAAATTCTTGTGACTATAACTCAAACACACAGACTGTGCCTTTAATGCAGCTGCCACAGACAGTACAGTACAGTCAGGCCATGTCATCAAAAGCATCCTTATAAGGTGATGGAAGTCTAATCACTGGCTCTTTAACAAAGAAGTCAGCTGGTCGCTTACTGTCAAATCAAACTGTGTATTTAAAAAGCTACAACCTGTTTCAGTGGAAATCCCCAACACCGTGTAGATCTCTCTCTCTCACTCTTTACTTCCTTCTAGGTTCTAATGTTTGATTTTAGGCTTCCTAAAGTGCCGTCAGCGCTGCCTGTGAAGAACTATAACAACGTCACAATGCTGTCCCTACGTGCCTGCACTGACAGGAAGTGAGTTTGACTTTAAGTCGTAAACACAAAATGGTCTTTTTACCCAAAGGGCTTTGGTTACTTTACCCCTGTGTTTTCATGTTCTACACTCAGCCTGTGGTAAAGTTGTCATGGTAACTGACACTAACTAACTGACACTGTAATTACTGTTTTGCACACAAACATACAGGACATGTATTTTGTTATACACTTTTCGGAGATATTGCGCGCTCACCCCAGCGCTGACTGATATAAATTAGCCTATTAAGAGACACTGTGGGATGGAGGAAGACAAAGAAGTCAAGGTGACACACTTACATTTCCTTTGGCAACAAAATGGGAGACTCTTTTCTTTTGTCCGGGGAAAAGAGTGGTTAAAGTGCTCTCTGTGCTTCTCTCCTCCTCTGAATCCCTGGAAGGCTGAGAGGGGCAGAGCATAGTGTGTTTATTCAATCCCAACAACTCCCAAATATGACCAGTCAACCACAGATTTGACTGGTCATATTTACTGGTGTGGCAAGTAAATATTTGACTGGTGTGGCAAGAAAGAAATAGTGATACCTGTTTAGCTTGCCTTCCCTTGTCCTCCCTCTTCACATCCTTGGATTCATTGAAGATCCGCAAACACTCCTCCATGGGATCTGAGTCAAAGTCCAGATCGTCCTGGAAACTAGCGAAGTTGATTCCAACATTGTCGACCTCGTCCTTACCTGCCACGCTGCCCTCCTCAGCGTGGTCACCCTCGTCTTCGGAGGAAGACGGCGTCAGCTCTGACGCCTTCCTCTTGTTCAGACGCCCCCTCTTTAAAGCGTCAGCAGATTTTCGCACCAGGACTTCTTCGGGTTCCTCGTCGTCATCGTCCACGTCTATCGGTTCGGCCTCCTCTGGGCTCTCGTCTCCAAACAGGTCTGCATGGCTAAGACTCAGACTTCGCCGTTTGTCCTCAAGCCGTTTCCCATTGGACGAGCTGTTTTGCTTCACCTTCTCTTTACTGTTTTTACTACTGCTCGCGCTGCTAGAACCACTTTTACTCATTTTCTTGACATCCTTTTCTCTTTTACTGCTATCAAGCTTACCATTTTTGTTTGGGCGGTCCTTATACTTGCTGAGCACCTTTTCCTTGTCTGATATTTTGGGTTTATTGCTTTCCCTTGCGCCATTTTCTGCATTTTTATTGCGTTTGCTTGAGTCCGTTTTTACTTTTTCCACAGCTTTAACCTTACCATCACTTCTCTTCTCATCTCTGCCTTCCCTTTGCACTTTATCAGACGTTTTAATCTTAACCATGTTTTTTCTATCATCTTTTTTCCCATGACTCTTGTTCTCCTTCTTTGCAGAGTCCTGGTTCGAGTTCTTTATTGACCCCTTGTCTTTGCTGCTGCTGCTGCTACTCTTACTACCACTTGTTCTGTTTACCTCCTTTTCAAGTTTATGGACTTTCTCAGATTTGCCACTTTTCTCGTGACTAGTTCGACTCGCCACCTTCCTTTTCTCGTGGCTGTCCTTTTGTTCAATATCGTCCTGGAAATCTGAGTCCCCTGTCAAGTCCTCTTTATTCCTCTGCGTTAGTGCATTTAGCATACTTTCAGTTCTCTCTTTTCTCTCCTTCCCCACAGCATTCCAGAGTGAACCACTGTTGCCTTTTCTCTGCTGGAGATTACTTAGTGAGGTGGGTCGATACTCTGTTCCAGAGCTCTCCCCGTCAGAGTCAGAGAAAGTGTACTTTTTTGAGTCTATGCTCTGCTGTCGTGGTTTTTTCGCAGCTACAACACACTCCTCATCTGACACATCTGATCCTGGTGGTTTGTGTGTCTTCCTCCCCTCCGTCTTAACGGCTTGTGCACCCTTGGCCCTCTTACTTTTCACTGTGATTCCTGCTGAGTAGTTTGACAGCGGGTCATACTCCATATCTGTAGACGGTCTTGAATTGTCCACAGTGTATTTACACTTGGAGGTGGAAGTGCTGTTTGAGTATTTTGGACTGGGGGGAGGAGAAGGGGGTTGGTGGGTTTGTGTCCGAGATGGGGGCTTTTTCACTGAAGTGGGGACATATTCCATAGAGTTACTATTGCTCCCCTGGTTGTCTGAATCCAAGGTATATTTGCTGCAGCCAGGTGTGGGATTATAACCTCCTGATGTCATCTGATAACTCCCAGGGTCATAGGCCATGTGGGTAGGTGGTGCTTTGGTTTTAACAGCATCGGATGAAGACAAACTGGTATTCTCGCTGGGATTGTACGGTTCATCTCCAATCCTTGAGAGTTTCCGCTTCTCCCTCTCCACCTCGCTGCGGACCTCCTCGATGGCCTTGTTGACCAGCTCCAGAGCACCGCTGAGATCTCCTGAGTCAGCCGGCTTTCCATTCTGCTGCTCCTGAGGCCTCACGAATTCTGGGTTGAAGGGATCATAGCCTTGTTCTGCAGGGATGCAAGACAAGCAGGGTTGATAAAATTCACCAACAAAACAATCAAGTCCACTTACTAGCTTTTTTGGAAGCTTTTAACTAGAAACGCATCAATCTGGTCTGCCCCCAATACTTATCTAATCCTGGCCATGTTGTCACTGATCCACATTACAACAGTTTCTTTGTCAAAAATTAAATCATATTCATTCATTGGCAGAAGGCCACACTCCATTTTAGTGTGACAGCAATCCCTGGAGCATAATACTGTATTGTCTTATTTATCCAAACAATCCCAAGCAGTGAGACAGCTGCTACAAAGATCAGAACGAGAGTCATTGTGTTTCGGTAAGAGAATCAACTTTCTACTGCATGTCAAGATCTTCCTCAGAGGATGCAGTCAGCAAAGAGAGTTCAATGACAGGGTTGTCATCACAAGAGGTGAAGAACAAACACCTGATCTTAAAAAACAACAACACATAAGATCAGATTAAAGTTGTGAAACAAAAAAATCCAACAGGACAGGTGGTTTATTATTCTTGACTATAGGTTAATCATACTACCACTAACAATATTGTAAATTACAGCTCCTGTCACATTACTGAAAGTTTTATTACTATTTCTACATTATCTGCTACCTTAATTATTTGTTTATGCTGTTTTATATCTAGCAGATGTTCACTGTATTTCCTCCCCAATTCCTGTTCTTCTAGTACTTTGACACTTCTACTTCCCTAAATACAGCTTAAACTGTACCCTTCTAGCTATACCTCGGTTTTTATTAAACATTGGTGAAGTGAACTGGTATGAAGCCTCAGTAGTGTTATTTGTACAGTTCAACTAAAGGTAACACAAATTCACTTTACACCGCGGCTGGCTCCGTTAGCCCGTTTCGACACATTTTCAGCACTCTGGTCCCACACACATACACACAGACACAGACACAAAGTAGTCAAGTCCAGATTAAATAAAATAATACTCTGCACCTTTCTGTGCGGAGTGGAGGTCTCTTTGCTTTTTAATGTCTGCTGGAGCTCCGTAGGACGGCCGTCTCTGCTGGCTGTGCCTGAAGTGACAGTACGGTCTGTTGCACCCATTTCTGCTGCCTTTGCCCTCGCTGTACTCCGTGTAAAACGGACAATCAATCCCTCGGAAGAAGCCGGTGGATCTGATCATCTTCTTCAGATGTTGCTCTCATGCCCGCATGAACACGTCCGTCCGTTTTTCTGCGTGGTTTCCCTCTTTCGCACTGCAAAAGCTTTGATGGAGCGACGGAACAATAACAACGTCCCTACGGCGCCATGTTGGATCGGTTGGAGGCGGATGAAACCTCGCGTGAATTCATACGTGTCGCGCTCCTGACGTCACAGAAAAACGTCAACGGTTAACTGTTAACCGTTTGAAGCTAGTATGCTAACGGCTACCTAACATAAGCTTTTAATAGTTTTCAGACCAAAGCTGTCCTTAACGTACCTTTAACTTAAATACTACAAAAGTTCCCGGAGATTGAAGTTTCTCTCATTTTAGCTGTATTCTATTTGCTCCCCTTGCTGGCTGTCGGCAAACGTTAATTAGCCAGTTTGTGTTAATTAGCAGAGACACCTGGTGTGTGCTCCTCATGGTAGCGCTGAGGTTTGTGTTAAAAACAAGAGAGACAAGTGTTTGAAACGTTTTATTTCACAGGCATCTGGAGTGTCTTGTTCTTCTTAATGACCTGTAAAAAGAAGTTAATCCATACATACAATTTACAGAAAGAAAAAAGAAAAAAGTCGGTTGAGATATGTGCTTATTGGCCCAAAGTTAACATTACCACACTCATGTTTTTTTGAAGACGCCTGTAAATAAACGTATTTCAAGTAACTCATTTAAACGTCAACCGGATCAGTTAGTTTGTAAAATATTTGCCCGAGCAAAGACAACTCACGCATTAGATACAAAATAAATTAAACTGAAATAAGCAAATACTTAAAACGACTTTTACTGGAGGTAAATATAAACAAAGATTAAATATTTTGTAAAGTAAAAGTCTTATTTTATATCAACTGAAGAAATAAATATTTTATTCTAAACTAACTAGCGACTTAAATTATTCGCTTCTAGCTCTGAAAAAAAACGTCTTTAAACTTGACAAACGCGTCCTGACGTGCTCTCTGATACCTACCTGCTGCTGCACTCTCAAACGTCAAACTCCGACGTGCTCAGGTTTTTTGTGGACTCCAGACAAACACGTGACCCAGTGCTGATCACTCTCAGGTGCGCCGGACAGGTAATCAGCGACGTGATCATGTAAACTCTTTCAGCTGGTTATCTTCAGTTTTCTACAGTCAGAGCCACACACTCCTCAGAGATTTTAGGACCGGGCAGCAGTCACTCAATGAAAGGTTTTGTTTTGTTTTGTTTTTTTTTACAGAGGAATACTGAAGGGTATGATAAATATTATTCATTTCACTCTCTTAAAGTGCTAAATATATATATATATATATTCAAATCCTATGTTCTATATTTTGTTTTACATCTTGTTTATTATTTTTACTTGATTTTATGAAGCTTTTTATGATGAATTGACCTTGTACATTTCACTTCTCTACAGTAAAATATAGTTTGGATATATTTGCATAGCTACAGATGTATCCACAGCTGGTCACTAATTGTAAATTGTTTTTAAAATGTACCCACCTCATATCACAGTTAAATGGGTAGAAAGCAGTTTAGTATTTTTTTTTTTTTTTTTAAAGCATGTCTTTAGAGTTTTAAAATATTATACAAAGAGTTGAATTAAAAATTCAATACACAAATCAAAAAGACATAAGTTTGGGGACAATTGCAAGAAAGCACTGCAAATCAACAAATTAATACACAAGGTCCAATTTATTATAAAGCTTGCATATTTGACGCGTCACAAAAGCATATAAAATATGATTCAGTTTCAGGGTCATTGGTGTTGTGCTTACTGGCTCACCATCACACATGCTTTACTGGGACACAGTATACAACAGAGCCATCGTTAATGTTATTAGTAACGCCTGTGTGTTTTCCTACCAGGACAGGTCAAATCTTCTGCTGCCTGTTACACACATCATGAAGTTCATATTTTAGAATTAACCTCAGCGCACAAATAATTTGCTGTTGAACCTTCTACTGATCTTGTTTGCAGACTTTTAAGAGGAGGCAGAGCGCCTCCGAGATGATCAAGCAGCAGAAAATCTGTTTGATTCTTCTTACCCAAAACAATCAGATATTATTCATATAGCACATTTCAAACAGATCAAATGCCATTCAAGTGCTTTACAAGCAAATGACAATGACGTAGAAAGTTAAAACATTTAGAGACTAATGCATGGAAAAAATAAAAGCAATATTAGGGTCCATTCAAATATTCTTTTTAAATTTCCTATTAATAGATCACATTAATATCCCTGATTCATCAGGATATATTAACACTTTATTTGATTTACAAATTGCTTTATATGGTAAAGAGGGAGGGGGATAAAACAACACATGCCAAATTATATCAGAATGATTTAATTTTGGACCAAAGAGACAGAAAATATTCCTGTTTTCTAAATGACTTTCTTTATGAACACATGCAGAAATAGTTTGACCCTGGTTTGACTCCCATGACTTGAAATCTCATGAGCGGCTCACACAAGGTTGATTTGTTCCCCCCTTTATCTAACGTTTGATGTAACTGAATAAACAAATTCATATTTCTTGGTTAATAATAATAATAGACTGTGCTATAATAAAATCATAACCAGAGGTGGAAGAAGTATTCAGATCCTTTACTTAAATAAAAGTACTAATACCACACAGTTTTTAAATTAGTAAAAGTCCTGCATTCAAAACATTTTAAAGTAAAAGTATGCATGATCAGTCAGTTGTACCAAAAGTAGAAAAAGTAGTTTTACTTTTAAACATGACATTTTTGAATGAATATGAATGTGTATGTTGCATTATCATCATCATCATCATCATATTCTACAACATCACATATCATCACTGTCCTGTGAGAAACCTCTCAAAGTACAGTGTGACAAGGACATGTTAGTGCAGAAATAAGTACTACTCACAAAGAATTAAGTAACAGTTGTAAGCGGGGATAGATTTAGCACGTCCAGTTGTTGGTAGCACGAGGAGAGGAGGTACTCTCTGAAGAGCTGGGTCTTCAGGAGGTTTTTAAAGGTAGAGAGGGACGGCCCTGCTCTGGTAGGCCATGCCTACAACAACAGATGAGAAAAGTTAAAGGTAAGTAACTCATATTTGTACCTGAGTAAATGTACTTTGTTGCATTTCACCACAGATCATGACTATAGAGCAGGGGTGTCAAACTGTTCCACAAAAGGGCCGGTGTGGCTGCAGGTTTTCTTTCCAACCAAGCAGCAGCACACCAGACTTGACTCATTTAATCAACTGATCTCAGTCTTTAGAGAGCTGATTGGTCAAACTGTGTGCTCTTGGTTGGTTGGAACAAAAACCTGCAGCCACACCGGCCCTTTTGTGGAACAGTTTGACACCCCTGCTATAGAGCATACTCTTCCAGTTCTTTCTACCTGCATCTGTGGTAAAGCTCCACCAGAGGGAGACAAACGCCTGTGAAGTTCTCATTGATCATACACGTTCTCTGCAGGCCATACAGAAAACACTCTGCTGTTGCATCATTTCATTTCCTTGCCATATGACGTGATGCTGATATAGAGGTTATGCAACTGGCAGTTTTTTGTTTATTTCTGTGTGAAATGCAGAAAAATTCCTAATTGAGGGATTGAATGAAGGAGTCATGATAAAATATTGATGTGATAAATTAACATCTTGATTAAGACAATTAATTGTTAATATTTGCAGGTTCCAGTGACAAGATGTGAACGTGAGGACTTGCTGTGTGTTTTTATTATTTTTGGTCTGTTATTCAAACAAAACAAGACATCTAACACATTAGTGCGGATTGAACACTCTACGCTTTTCATGTCTCCCTTTACTCATTAACATCAACCATTAACCAAACCAAGTTTCTGATTATCCACCTCCAGAAATATCTCAGTCATTTGCATCTACACAGCTGGTTTTTAACCACAGGATGACAAATCCTGACACGCAGCAGTGCTGAAATGCTGCACTGACGTTGAGCAAATTCAGCAGAAGTCATTCGGTATTTCCAGGGAGATCATGAGGTGGCACACACCGCAGGAGCTGCAGCTCTTGCAGCAGGTTGCATCAGTCTCGTCAGATCGGGCCTGTCTAGCTGTGAAGAGCGCCCCCCCACAGTGGTTCTCAGCATGACTAACGCAAGGTGAAACCTCTGTCACATTTCAGTGTGCAGACAACTGAGCTCATATTTACCAACAGCCAAGGACATATGTGACATAGTCGGCTCATATCAGGGAGTGTTCCTGATAAAAGATTTACAGCACTGAATCAGATGAAACGGCCTCAGCCTTGGCCGAAAGATAAGATTGCTGGTTAATGTGAAACTAGAGATACAAGAGAGCAGAAACCAGAGAAAGTAACAACACAGTGATGTTACATTAAGCACACAGACTGACAGAGTGTGTAGTTCAAAGCATTTTATTGCATTTTTTTTTTTTTTTACAAAAACAATACAAAATTCTGTAGCAACTGTCATAAATGTTGCCTTGAGTGAACGGCAATCATTCACATGGTACAGTAAAGTGCTTATTTTAAATCAAAATATTTTTGTACTTAAAGGATGTATTCGTTTCAAATTTCTTCTCATGAACACAATGAGCTCGGGGTGATTCAGACAGTGTTTAAAAAAAAAAAAAAAAAAAAATACAGGTGTCAACTCTCAAAACAAAAGCTTTGAGGACTGTATCAATGTAGACAGAATAACCCCACGCCATGTCCATGAAATGAACTTTTTATAAAACATTTGATCAATGTTGCTGGATTGTAAATGCTTTTGCCTGTGGGCTACATTCAAATTGGGGAGGTTGATGATGGACTGTCCATTTGAATGAATGACTTTGATTTTAACACTTCCTTACTTCAAAATGACTTACAATATAAAAATTGCTAGGCTTAAGGATATCATTTTGTCCCCTTTCCCAGAATAAAAGGCAGTCCAAAAAGCTACTGCCATTTTGTAGAAATGGTCATGACCAAGAAAACTCTCAATATACCTGCCCAGGATATTGCAGAGTATGGCCAAAGTCTGTGCGTTTCTGAGTATCCAACCCTATCAAAAAAGTAGGGACTAACTTGTTTGATGCTCAAAAGGGAGGAAAAAGGCAGAATACTGAACTGTATTGGTATTTTCAAAACCCCAAGATTGCCTTGATCATCATCATCATCAGCGTAATGCTTTGAGATTACTATAGCAAAGTATTTTCCCAAATGGAGAAGAAACAGCTGCATACACAAATTCAAGTAAGTCTTATTATAAGACATAAAACCCCATAACTATGCATCTGTAGAAAGGTATTTTAGAACTATTACAGTGTCCTATTATCAGCATAATGGGTCCTTTGACACCAAGGGAGCCATTTCCAGAGTACCGTCACTGCAGTGCTGGCAACAGGACATGAACAATCAGAAGTCCCCACTTCTCACTGCTAGGTGATGGATCACATGTTCAATGTCATGACTTGAACCCTCTTTGGTGAAATGGCTACAGTGTTGTGAGACCTCATCACCAGTCCATTACCTGTCAGTGTCAAAATGAGCTTAATGAACTTAATCTGAACAAAAAAAAAATTATTGCCAACTCTTACACATAAAAAATAAAACTTAAAAACTCTCCTTCACTGGGCATGAACGCTCCAGATCAACTCAACTCTTTCCATCTCACCTCATACACCACATACTCTGAACTTTTAAAAACACAACATGAAAAAAAAAAACTTAAGGAAAACATCCGGTGTTTCACCTGAACTGAACAGCACCTGCATGAAAAACCACCATATAGAAAATAAAAGCTTATTAACAGCCATAAAAAAGGAAAAAAGAAAAATCAGTGTGGCACATTGACATGGAGTTTTCAAACATGAAAAAAATAAAGTAAACTTACAGCTACACGTCCATGGAAGACTTTTTTTTGTTGTTTTTTTTCATTGTGGAATGTTTTTCCTTTTTTTAAATTTTTTTTTTTTTGAAAAATCTCATCTGCCTCTTATTTTGTAATTTCACTTTTGAAAAGGGATGCCTAATCAAAAAACAAACAAGACAATGGTGAACCCTTGGGGGGGAAAATGGTCCAAATATTCAGTCAATAAATGACACTCGGGTCACGTTTGCCAAAATGTGCTTTTCAAACCCCTGATAGGAGTTCTAACCTTTACTGCCAAAATAGTCAAGGTTAAATCTAATGCATAAATCGATTTGTAGAAAAAAAAGATACAAAAAAAGGGGACATGTCATGAATTCTTTACAATGAAAATAACACTGACCCAGTTTCACTTGCCTAGCCATATAACATAATTAATGTATACCAACACACCAGATGAACTTCAGAGCTAGTTCAGAAGTCTTACTTTGGGGTGGCCCTGCATCATAACACAAGTGCAATAGTTCAATTGAATGCTATTAGACTTGCCTGATGGTTTCATATAAACACTAAAAAAGGTGTGGCCACTGATAATTTAGCATACATGTTTTATAATAATAAACTGTATGAATCGGTGCATCAGTTAAGTAATGGCTGGCTGGGTACAGACAAACATTCTTTGCTCTAGGAGCATTTAAGTGCGCGGCCACCAAGCTAGATGAGTGCGTGTTTTATCTCAGACATTGACAGAAGAGGCTGAATGTTGAGGAATTTCTTATATGGAGACTTTAAAAAAAAAAAAAAAAAATCTTTTAAGTCCCCAGCCACATAATGGACCGCACCAGGCACGGACAGCATTGGCTTACAGCCCTTCCAACCCCTTATACTGACCCCTTCGAGACAGGAACAGCCTTCATCTTGGCATATTGCATAAGCTTGTACGTATCTGCAGATGGGCCATTCATGCATATACATACAGGCAAAGAGAACATTCCAGATAACTTAATTCACAGTGGATCCAGTTGTAACGTGGGAGCAGCACAACAGGTTGTCCTTTGGTGTCTGAGCTTAGCTTTGAAGATAAGTGTTCTGATTTCTTCTGAACTGAGTTTTATGAAAAAAAAAAAAAAAAAAGAACATAACTTAGAAAATACTTTTCTCTCTCTTTCTCTCCCTCTCCCAAATCATTAACTGGCCCTCCTCCCAAACCCTGACATGCACATACTGTATGTGTGTTTGCTATATGCAGGCCCTGGGCTGATGTGCTTCAGAAGTGCTGCAGAAGGGCAGAAGGCATTTAGAGAAAGGGCTGCAAGCAGCATCTCCCTTTACAGCGAGGCAAGAAAGCCTGAATGGCAGAGGAACCAAGGCCAGCTAGAGTCAGGGAGAAGGGCCAGAAGTTAAGAGGGAGAGTCTCAGGGCAGTCTTAGTTAGATCTGGACTTGAATCTTAACGGAAGGTCGGAGGTCAGGGTTGACAAAGTTCAGGCACAGTCTCCCACAATAACCAGAGGGGCCAGAAGCTGACGAAGCTCTGCAGCAGAGACGGGGCCTCCCTTGGGCTGGCTGTTCCGCTGCCTGCGCCTGGCCAGCTTGGAGTTGGAAGGAGGAGAGAGGCGCATAGAAGAGCCAGTAGCAGTGACAACAAATGGGACTTCCTGCTGCTGCTGGTCTTCCATGCCATCCTGTTCAGCCAGCTGCCGGTTCACAGCCATGGCCTTGTCAGCAAAGAATGTCAGATCCCTGGCATTGCTGGTTCTAATAGACAAAATAGGAGACAAGAAGGCATTGTTAGATTCATGACAAGTTGCAAATATTTGTCTGTCTGTAAGTCTACAGCTGCAACTAACGTTCTCTCACCTTTGATGCAAGATGGATGTCGGTAAAGTATCAGATGCACCCTGAATAAAACAAATGAAATAAGTTATTTATTTAGAAACCTCGACACATACCTAAACATTTAAGAATGTCTGCCAAAAGACATGCATGCTTGATGGTTCTACACTCACCCCCTGCACCCAGGGGTGCTGCAGCACCTGGCTGGCACTCAGGCGGTTTTTGGCATCCCGAACAAGAAGTTTGGATATTAGGTCTTTGGCACTTGAGGAGATGTGAGCCCAGTCTTTCTCTGGAAACTCATATTTTCCTTCCTGGATACTCTCAAACAAAGTGTTCTAGAAATGGACATAAAAACAGTGACCATCGGTTACAATGTGTTTAAGTTTCACTAATATCCTGTACAAGATTTTAAGGAGCTGATGGGCTGAATGAAGGCGTCAGTTCTTACCTGGCAGGTGTGACAGGGTTCCCCCAATTCCCAGCCACAGTCACCGCCACAGCGGCCTACGAATGGTGGGTAGCCGCTTAGCATGATGTAGAGGATGACTCCAAGGCTCCACAGGTCACAGCGCTTGTCGTAAATTGTGGCCTCCTCACTGAAGGCCTCAACCACCTCAGGTGCCATGTACTCTGCTGAACCACACTGTGAAACAAAAATAGAAACAAATTTGTTAGCCCCAGGGGTCGTAAACACAGAAAACACTAACTACTGCAGAAAGGGTAAAATCAATGAACCCAGCCTCGACTGTAGCAAACATTCCTCCACTCAGCTGATACCTCGTGGTTCTAAGTGTTAAAGCCTGGGGCCCGCTCTTTGGCTGTGTCATGGGTAAGGGGGACGCCTATGTGATAGTCACATGCTTTTTTGCAGCGATGGGTTCATTTGAACTGCACTGTACAGCTTTCCTCATTGTGTTAAGGACAACCAAGCAGGAACATCGGGTACAATTACATATGAAGGGTAGAGGAAGGGACGGCTGGGCTATAATGAAGCAGGTTAGTGTGGGTAGGCAGCGGTAGTGAGTCACTGCTGTAACCATCCAGTTGTACTCAAGCCAGGCAGAACGGGCTGAGGCCAATGATGGGCTCAGCTCTGACGGTGCCTTGTTATGTAGCTAAGAAAGAAATTAGGCCAAACACTGAGCGGGGAAAAGAGGATTGGTTGTCCTACAGAGCCAGAGACTGGGCTGAACCCTCACCGGTTACATAACTTGGAAACACAAACACCGAATGCCGTTTTAATACTTCAGGAACAGAAAAGAGGTCGCTAGTTCAGCAGAACACAAACATTTAATTTTTGCCTTATACATTAACAACTATTGTCACATGAATTGAAGTTATGTTTCAAGTCAAGAGTATGTTTGAGATTTCCCAGTCTTTAACACTCAACTACTGTTGTAATTCTTCAGTAAACCTGCTCTGACTATTTGTTAATTCATCCCTTGCTAGATCAGTTATTTTCTAAACTGTAGCCTACAGCTAAACATATTTATTCAGCCACTCGTCCCCACTGAGGCTTTTATTCTGGTAAACCCCTCTGGCCTATAGCCTTCCTTTTATCAGTGGGTAAGCATGTTTACATAGGAGGAATCTATTGTGCCCCAGTACCATATCCCAGCTGTCTCCTAACTCCTCCTCCACCCTGCTGCACCCTTATGTAATGAAATTTGCTGCACAGGAATCTCGTCTCAGACAAAGCTGCGTCTGTCGCAGAGAAAGCCCCAACCCCCACGTTTCCAACCAACATCAGCATCGTGTCTGGGGCGACTGCCTCCACAGACAAGCCCCCAGGATTCAGGCCAAATGCAGCTGCCACAGAAATAAGACACAACAGATATTTTTACCTAGCAAGGTGCCCTAACAGTAAAAGGCAATCTGATAACTATGCTATCAAAAAAACAAAAAGTTATCAAGGCCAATGTTGTTTCAAAGCTACCCAAACACACACTAATCAAAAGACAAGTCAGGAGAAAAGATAGGCTGTCCAGGACAGCTGCCAGCTCTCTGATAAGAGCTGATTGGGGGGGCAGTGAAACAGTAATCGTGGCTCTTTGAAACAGCCTCAAATCTGAACTCACATTTGTTCTTCCTGTGCTGCAGTAGCAAACACCTGATCTTGCATCAGTCACATCCTCCTCAAACCTTCCTGTAAGCTGCACATAGCTGCTAATCAGCTGCTGCTACCACAGGCTTTGTTGGCAACGCAACCTGGGGCTTTCCTGAAACCATGTGACTAGTCAGACCATAGACACCGCAGACACACACCTCTGCTGTTTGTCAACTGGGATTATGAGAATAGGCTTACAATAAAGAGGCACCAACAACAAACTAATTTAACTGTCTAAGCTTGCATGTCGTGTCTTCAAGTTGCTGTTCCTTCCAGATTCCAACTGCTGCACACGAGCTTTGACATTTGAACAGTCGGATGAATTTCATGCCGAGCAGCCGCACGTCCAGATTTCTTTGCAAACTAAAATTAGCCTTTTCCTAGAAAGATCCGTGTATACCAAGAGACCATGCAAACACATCCACAGATTTTCTGAGAACCCTTTATTTTTTAGATTAAGTTAAGCACATTCAGCTGGATCAGGAACATAAACAATAAAGGCAAACCCACATTATATTGTGCAACAGCAACTGTAAGAATGTGGGTAAAGTGGGGGCAGGGTGAGAGTGCCAATAGTGAGATGGAAATCAGATAACATTGTTCCTGTGATCACAGCAAAGAAAACAAGCCAGAGCGCATGTGCACACTGGCTGTTTGTCCCTCCCAGTTACCCTCCCCCTCCCACCGCTCCAGCCAATCACATCTCAGTTGCTAGGTATATGGGCAAAGACTAAAATTTCTAGAACAAGCCTTATGCACAGCCTTTGTATAAAGAACATAAAGAAAGCGCAGACCAGCACAAGCGTGGTTGGGGCCACTGGGAGGAGACTAACCAGAAAGAAAGGGTGGATGTTTTTCTCATACCACAGGGAGAAAAAAGGGAAATGAGAGTTGGTGTGTTTTGATTTTTCATACTATGGGACATGGCCTTGTAAAAGTTACACTGTGTTCCCTGAAACCGTACTACTCTGAGTACTGAGGCACTTTACTTTCCCAGAAATCTTTATTGCATTAGTCCTGTGATTATGTACAAAACTTCTCAGCACAGCAAAAATGGTAGGGAGGGAGGCCATATCAAATAAAAACAAGACCTGACAAACTAATAGTTCACACACAGTGAAGTCCATGTAGACCAAATACAAGACACCTCGTGCCCCTACAACTATCTCCCCTTCAACTAGTCCAGGAATGGGCTCTGTATCCGTTAGTTCTGCTAAAGGAAGATGAAGTTACCAGTGTAGAAAACCCCCCACCCACCCCAACATTCCTGCGGGCTGAACTATCCTTCACCTGCTCTGGTCCATCTATCCACCCCCCCCCCCCGCCAGACAACTAACAGAGTATGTGTTGACACAAGTAGAAAGCTTGCCAGTTCAACTTTACCATTCCTCTTTGAGGTCATAGGGGTGCCACTTCTCTGGGCACTCAGAGGATCTGTGTTGTGACGACAGCAGGAAGGTTAAACAATCATAACCCCCAAGCTCATGGGTCTTTGCAACTGATAAACAGGAGATGGACGTTAAACTGTAGGATATTAATCGACTGTTGTTGATACTTCAGCGTGATAAGGGGGGGTAAATGCTGCCAGCTAGGGACATAAAGGAAACAATCCATATCATTTCAGAGAACCTGCCGAACACTGAACTACCTTAACCTCAAAAACACAACATGCTCTCTCCCAATCAGCGAGCCGTACTGTGGCAAACGTCACTGTGCATTGCCCAATAGGCAACAAGCCAGTTGGACTTGATAAAAACATTGTTTTACAGCCTGAAATCACCCTGCTTATCCAAATCAAGGAAACAAACCAATGTACTGGCAAATGTACTGATTGTATAACAAGTTAATCTCTTCAATATGTAGGGGAACTTACAGGAGTGAGAAGCTCAGGGGTGGAGATGGGTGAGCTGTCGCTGTTCAGCTTGATCCCACTGCCCAAGTCAAAGTCACAGATCTTGACCGGGGAAATCTGACAAAGAGATGCAAGTTCAGAATCATTAAAAATTAATCTACATTTCTTTTTAATTCAGTCATTGTTTGTGTGGATTATCTACTTGTGGGACCAAAAATTTCCACTACGACTTATCTTTAGCAAAGATTATATCACCATTTTGGAACTTATCACACTTTATTACCACATTAGTTGCCCTATAAACTAATTGGACTCAAACATGTTTGCAGTAAACTCACCTTGTCTGCACTCTTACAGAGAATGTTTTCAGGTTTCAGGTCTCTATGTGCCATTCCTATAAAAAAAACAAGGCAATCAGTTACCCTTTTGTTATTTAGATTTGGCCAGGATCAAGAAAAATGTTTTTTTAAACATTTACACAACAAGCAAGATATTTTGTACAGTGTCCACATCTAGTTTCCCTGTCAATTTAAACAAGAAATAACTGCTACTGAATGGTGTCAATTCCTAACTACTGTACTAAAACTACTACTAAAAATTGTAACTGTGCTCGCCTATTTGTACAACTGGTCTTACCCTTGTTATGCAGGAAATCTAGAGCGCTGGCGATGTCCTGCACCACAACACTGGCTTCCTGTTCACTGAAGTGGCGTCTCTTGTGAATGTGTGCCAAGATTGAACCTAATAGGGGGGGAAATATGAATATATCAACTCTATTTACAAAAGCAAATCACTGAATCAATGCCTTTCCACACACAGATACAAAACAACTGGCTATACACTGGAGACTGTGCACATGCACTACAGGAATGTTTAAAAATAAACATAAGGGATCTAATGCAGGCACCCTGCAGAAACTATAAATCACTTACCTCCTCTAAGCTTTTCAAACACCAGGTAGAACTTGTCTTCCTCTTCAAAGAACTCCACCAGCTCCAGGATGTTACTTTAGAAAAGGAAAACAAACACTTTGAGCCATTGGTTTGACTGACTTTTAATGGGATTTCTGCACTACGGGGCAAGAGGACTACGATTCAGCACAAATTGGATCAGTCAGTTTGTGGTAATGCCTCTATACATTCATCAGGTGGCATTACTTTACTTGGTCGTGACAGAAGGACATTACCTGTGGCCCTGGCACTGATAGAGCATCTCAACCTCACGGAAGACACGGCTGCGGCTGTGACCTGGTCTTTTCTCGATGATCTGGAACAGAACATTACAGTTCAGTCACATTATCTAAAAATAGCCTGCTAAACAAATGAGTCTGACTTTAGTGTTTTTCCACAGCAGTAGGACAGAGGACTGCGCTGGTGGCGTCAGAAAACAGAGCCATCTGTGAAAGCTGATATCTGGATAAAGGCTGTCCTCTCAACCTGCACCACAAAACCCCACCCCGGGGCCATGTTTACTTGTTGACCAGATTACAGATTCCATATACAGAGCCCTATAACTAGTTTCCCTGTTTTCCTACCTTTACCCACCCTGTGGCACAGTTGCAAAGACAGTTTAACCTACTTTCAGTGTAGCATGCCAAAGCAGAGACAGAACAAAATGAGAATGAGACAAGTCACAGCAGTGCTATATTTACCCTTCATGTGTGACCCATATTTAAATCTTAAGTGCTCTTAAGGAGCCATAAGCATTCCTTTAAAAGATTCCATGAGCTAATCCCAAACTGTTTGTGATAACAACAAAAAATGCTCTCTAAATATAACTTTGTGCTGCCTGGAACTAAACCACAAAGAGGCCACCAGCTGCACAATTCCCTGCCAAGAGAGACAGAAAGACAGACTGCTGACACCAAAGCAAAAAGGCCTGAATTTTCCAGCCCTGGTTGGTTATTGTCTGCTTGGGAGGCTGTGTATGTTTCTCTTCCTGGTAGCTGGATTACAGCTGCTATTGAAGCCCAGTGGGGCCAGAGTTGCAGTGTGTGTCTAGGATTAATGCACAGACAAGAGGCCTGTGAGCAATCCAAAGCCTCTGCACTGTTCCAGTCTGAGTCAGCAGCACAAACCGCCCCCAATCAGCTCACTTTCTCCCAATCACAACATAAACCTCACACCTTGATAATGATAGATGAGAAATGCAATATCAACATGACAGGTCAGCTGTTATTCAAAAGACTTGTTAGGATTTATGGGATTTCAAATCAGAGATCAGAATCACAACTACCTTCTGCAAAACAAAGCCCCACCAAGTCTCTGTGCAGGTTCAAACATCAACCTGGGGTTGTGAAATAGTGCCCTGAAGGGGAAGGATTTTCTGGGGAACCAGAGCTTCAGATAGGCATACACTGCACAGCCCTCTGCTCGTCCTTGGTGCTCTGGGGGTTTTGTTGCAACTGCAACACAAGGACTCCACACAACTCACCCCAGTCTGGACGGGGGAGGGTAGACACTGGACATCTGGCAGGAGTAGTCTGCCCCCCCCTCCGACTCCTAAATGACCTCCAATAACTGCCGACCCTTGTGCCTCCTCCCCCTAGAACTGCAAAGTCTCAAGGGATCTACCAAAGCATCCCGAGGTAAACAATACTAACAGGCCACAGTCACATGACAGAATCTGTGCTCCAATTCCTCTGAAATATTAATGGCATGATATGGACACTTGCTCTGTGGGGAAAACAGCCTTCAAATGTCAGTTTGTTCCAAACTTTAATATGATTAAACTGATTTGATAAGAAGTTTAAAAAAAATAGCTTAATGTTTATATCCAGTGTCCCAACAGGGTTAGTAGGTTAAGGGCCAAGAATGTATAAAAACAAAAAAAGCCCCATTCCTACTTTTTCTACACTTCAGGAAAGGAAAACATTTCACAATGTTTTGATCCTAAAAATGAGGAAATAAGCATTAAATACAAGACCAAAAAAGGAAGTCCCCAAGAGTCAAGATGTGCATTCACAAGTCCACACCGCATTTGGAGAGAAAAAGGAGAAGAAGAAAAAAGTACAACTGTACCAAGCAAGAAGGAGAACAAAGCAGCGTAAACACCCTGGGTCATAACACGCACCCCTCCTTCCTCTCTGTGTGGGTTTATGTTTTGGCACAGTTGCCAGTACACAATGTTCTCACTACAGCGTCCTCTGTAGGCAATAGCCGTAAAGAAAGGGGGTGGGTATATCCATCCCAGCTCTCTGATAGGCCAGCAAAGTATAAAAACAGTGAGGGGAAGGGCCTGCTGACAGGATCTAGTGTTGCATACTCAGGAGAGAGGGGGAAGGAAGAAAAAAAAAAAAAAAAAAAAAAAAGCACAGCAGTAGCACAACACAAATGAGAGCCTGCAGACATCCTCTATGGAGAGCTGAACTAAGGTTAAAAAAAGAAAAAGACGTATCCTGCCCCGGGATCAGAACTTTCCTCAATACGATTTCTAAAGAATGACCAGTGAAAAGAGGGCAGCATGGATACAATGATGCATCCTGTAGCCTAGTTTTCCTCCTAGTTTCTTCTAGCTTTTCAACAGTATGTAAAAAGTTCATGATGGAAAAACCCAGCGCAGTCTTAGAAATTCAACATCTCTACATTAATCACTAGCCATGGTGACCCACACAGACAGCAGGCAAGTGTTGTGGCAACAACGACATTCACAGTCTTGTGAGAGGAGCGCCAACTTGCATAATGTTTTCAAATATACTGCAGTCATCCATTATGTCTGAGAGACAGTCTGCTTTCTTACCTTCACAGCATATTCTTTGTTGGTGATGAGATTGATGCATGTTTGCACTCTGGCATAAGCGCCCTCTCCTAGTACCTCTTCCTGTAGTCTGTAGACATCTGCAGCACAGAGTTTATTATATTAAGGAGCAGAATCTCACTTGGTACAAAGAATTTTTATGAAGGATTTTTGTAAAAGCAAATGGAAATAAAAGCTTTTACCCTCGAATCTTCCAGAGAAACTGTCAGTTGCCCGGCAACGCTTTTTCTTCTTGTTTCTCTTCTTGGCATCGGGGATGTCAATAGGCTGGCTGGAAGGGATGTCTGTCAAAAGAAAGGGGATAATGTAAGTAACACTGTGTGTGCTAGCAAGGAAATAACCCAAACAAACTATGGGGCAAACAAAACATGAGTTAAGTTAGCCATTTTTTGTCAAATTAAACAAACCTCGGCACTGACAGAACTCCGATAAGTTAGTTTCAAAACATATAAGTTGAAGTACTCACCATGTCTTGGGGAAGAATCAAATGTAAAGGAAGAATCAATCAGATGGGATCCGTTTTTAGTGAAGTCGTCCGATTCAAAGGGATTTTGGCCCTGGGGAGTAATTATACAAAAATGTGCTTAATGATGAGGTATCTTATCAATGAGTCACTGAGCTGACAGCATTGGTTGTTAGTCATAAATGATAAGGGCTGTTATATCCATCTTGCAACCATAAACCAAGGGTGGACTCAAAACACCAAAACAGCTGATAGGCCATAAACTTTCAAAAACAACCATGAACGTCTTCTGTACATCCTCCAACTGATCCAAAGACATACAGCAGCCCACGCTAACACAATACAAACATAAATATAGCTGAACATGACTCTTAGCGGTCACCCACTGGAGTTATACTTTCATTAGCTAAACATACACGTGACATCAGGCTGCAGAGCCATAAGATGAGAGAGCAACAGATGCGTTTATATATAGCAAGGTGAGGTCCACTTATACATGCTGACAAATGTGCTCTGACTGGGACTTTCCATAAAGGCATGATAGCAGCTCTGCACTGCAAACTCACCTTGAAGGAGCGATGAAATCCAGTGACTTCGGTTATCTTATTTTGCACCATTTTGCTTCGATTTGGGGTGATTTTTTGGTGGATGTGCGGCGGCAGTGGTTTTTTGGGATATCAATTTGCAGTTCTCCGAAACAGAAAGTCGTTTCAGAGAGTCGCAAGTGATCACACTGCGCTGGATGGTGAGCTTGCTGCGGCGCTTTAAACGGGAGCCCTGTGGACGACACACAAGACACCGCAGTGTTACAAACCCCATTTTATTAGACTGTGTGGCTGATACACCAATCCTGCTATCATCTGCCAGGCTTAAATGAAAGCTTAACTAAACTATGTCCGACTAATGTTAGCCTATATTCACCACGCGTTCATGTAGGGCAAAAAAAACAGTGCAACAACAGCAACAGCTAACTGCAGCGCCACCCACGTTTAGCTTAACTGCTCGGTTTGTTACAGCTATTCAAAGAGGCCAAGTTAAAATACACCACATACAGAAACTCGATATAATACTAACGTTTCAGTTCAGACAAGTGAATGCCATCGGGAAGCCACGCTGCTTCCAATTTAGCAGCAACATTAGCAGGCAGTACAACAGCCGCAGGGAGGCTAACATTGGCTTAGCTAACATTAACACGCCTGAGTCATAACGGTCAACTCGCGAGCACTAGTCTCGAGCACTAGTCGCGCGGTGACCGTTATGACGCTTAACTTTAACGTTAAACAATGACCGTTAAAACTGTGCGTTAACGTTACAGTTAAGTGTTAATGTTGCGACACTAAAATTGTATATTTTTTTAAATTGCAAAAAAATAAAACAGGCGTCGCAAGTTAACTGGTATCCAAAGCGATTTTTTTTACTCACCCCGTTGTTGATTTTATAGCTCCAGTGTTAGCGTCGTTGTTTGACCCACTGCTTCGAAAGCCGCAGAGGACGGTCGAGGGGGGGTACGCCTGATAGGAAGTGCGTGGAAGGTGGCTAAAAAGTGACTGCGTAGGTGGTTTTATAACCTCCCCGCTGGCTCCTCCTTGTCTCCTCCCTCCTCAGAACTGCATCAACAGACGAGACGGGTCATGTGTTTTCTAGAAAGGATATGGTGGCAAGGTACCATTTCGTCTCACTGCAATAACTTAACCACTTCGCAAGGTTAGAAGCACAAATAGCTCCTCAGAGTGGCGCAGTAGACAAAAATATAAAATAACTCGATGCTGGAGTTTATTCATATAGTTTAATATCGTCTTACGTGAAATTCTGAACGCATTTCAGGAAAAAGGTCTTGGGGCGAAACTGGTAAACACACGAAATGGTACTCAGCCAGTGTGCTCTGTTTTGTTTCAGAGGCCGCAGGATGGGATGTATGGCGGAACAAAACGGAGTGTACGTGCACGTAGGCACAGTCAACGCCTGCGGCTGTCCTGATGAAAGAGGTTTGAGGATCTCAATGGAGGTGCAGACGGACGGGACTACTGCGACATGTAGACCGACCAGATCCACTAGTTTACACCACGAGGGAGGTGAAATCATAATAACAGTATTTGCTGATGTCATCGGACGTTAAAGGCCACATTCAAAACAAGAGATAGTGCAGCAAAGAAGAGCATGTCATCTCTGTGCTATGTAAACACATAAACAATGCGTGCACTCACACGGGCACCACCCCTCCCCCCCGTGTGTGTCTCAGAAATGGAAGTTTTTACATTTATGATGCCTTAAACTTAATTGTCACACCCAGTGATGAATGGCCATGGCCAAATGAGAGTTCAAAGAAATCCCCCGTCTGAGTCACAGCACGCAGCCACTGGTGAAGTGGCATGACTGCAGCTGTTGCAGCATTTCAGTCTCACGTACACAAACGGTGAAACACAGGCATACTCACATGCAACCTAGAAGAGGCTGAGACTTCTTACTAGTAAAAATAGCAAAGGCAAACACACTTCATTATAAGCAGACAGCAGTAGACAGTAGGAGGAATGATTGTTGTTCTAATTTATTTCTTTATTTATTTATCTGTGGGGTAGTTTACTCAACATCAAAGCCTAAAAAAAACAGTCATAAAAAACATTATATTTTATAAGATGATCTATTTTGTATGTAAAACCTTGATCATCGAAAGTAACTACAGCTATCTAGTAAGTGAAAAGTACATTCCTCTCTCAAATATAGAACAGTTATAAAGTAGCGTAAAAATACATAAAATTGTACACAAGTACAGTATTTGAATTAATACACTTAGTTATTTTCCACCATTGGATAAAAGTAGAAAATAATCCCTAATATCAGGCTTTTTATCGACTAACTTTCATAGACTGGAAGTTTGGGGGAAAGTTAAGACTTTTACATTACATTATGTTTCTGGACTTAAAGTACATAAATGGCAAATGTACTCAAAACACAAAATTATTCATACAACGCAATGCAGTAATTATTTGATAATGTATTGATTTTAGGTGTAATGATTGACAGGGAAGGTGAGCATATTTCCTATTGTGCCCCCCCCCCCCCCACGTTTTGTGATGTGTGACAAGGTAGACACGGCACGTTTTAGAGCCTGACGAGGAGGCAGTTCAGACCGGGGTGGCGACGCTGTCTCATGGTTGTGATAATGAAAGAAATCCAAGAACTCTTCATGTGAGTTGCTAATTGTGAGATGCCAACATAATATTTTCAGAGAAATGACAAGTCCATACAGTACTTTTCACAGATAAAGACAAAGGTATTTTTACAGAGGCACAGTAGAGTTGTGTCATCTTAATAACATTCTTTAACATACAGTTGGTATTAATACTAATATCTGTCTGAGTGACAATGGCTGTTCAGCATCTGGCCACATGTTGCACTGTATGCCAAGAAGTGTGAATGCTTTATTGCACCGTGCACTTTGTCGTCAAACTGTATATGCAGTGTGATTTGTTATGTTAACTGTTATTTATCACTGTATATAATCCATAGTCCACAGGCCTGCTCTGTATAGCATTCATTTATTGTTTATCAAGGGTGTTTGAGTTAAAACCATGTACGGTTTGTTTTCAGGAGTCAACTGTCTTGTGACTGGAGGCTTTCTGCGTCTCCTCCTCCTTTCACCTTCTGCCCCTCAAACATAAGCCCGGTGGTAGCAAACATTACGCAAGCCGTTGGCAGCCTTTCCCTAGCCAGGAGCACATGGAGTAGTTGAAGGTTTAGCAGGAAAACAAGATCACACATTGACGTGCAGGGGGTGGGTCTGTGTTACTATAGGTCAAATGGAAGAGGCCATCATAAATAACTTCAGGTGGCAACAACCCAATTTCAGATGTGAATGGCACTTAATCAGGAGGGGGTCATTTTATGGTCCGTGGTTATTCCAGACTTAAGTATGATATAACTGAGATGTGTCCCTGATGTTGTTGTTGTCCCAGTTCTAGATGCAGATGCATTGGTGTCAGGAGGATGTGTGCATCAGCATCATTTTCACCTGATGCTGTGCAGTCAAACATTGTTCAAAAATGCATACAACTTTTATTTTAAACACTAGTGCAGGTTTCAAATTTTTCTGAAATACCGATATGACAGGCTGAATTTTGAGGGACATTTGTATAAAATCATGCCTGAGGCACAACTACAATATTTACAGTTGATGAAGTCATGGAAAATATGTTGGATTTCAATATTTCAGCTTTAAAGCTGCAACAAACCAGTGCAGAATGTGTGTGTGACACTGTCAGACAGTCTGTAAGATTGACTGAAGGTTGATTTTCCCAACCTTAAAGCTACTTAAGCTGGAAAAAGAAGTACATTCTTACAGCCATGTGACCATGTCACAGTAAAAAAATGCTTTATTAATGGCTAAACAAAGCCGTTTTGGTTTATGTGTTGAAAGGACTGAACCAGCAGGAATATTTTGCAAAAACATTTCCTGTTCTATCTTCTACAAACAGTACAGTACTCCACGCTTTATGCATCTGTACATGTAAACAAGTATTGTATAGTCATAGCTGCAAATGTATTCATGAAATGCACGTCTGGCACGACCAAATAAAACTGTCAAAGACTGAGAAGATAAGTTTGCGAGAGGCAGACCGCCATCTTACACAGCTAAAATAAGTTGCATACTTTTCTCTAGTAGGAAGGTCACAGTGCCTCAGGGTGCTGATCACACCTTTTTCCAAGAAACCTTCCCAGAGTAAAGTTCTTAGAAGGAGCAGGAGTTAACCTCGAGGTAGGAAAATACTCCAACATAACCATTTGCATATGTATATGCATTAATGATTACAGTAGAAAGACGGCTCACCACTAAATTAATCCAATACACAGCAAAAGTACTTGAACACAGAAATACTTACCAAAGATTTCGCAACAGCCTTTGTTTCGTTCTAACTTTGTTCCAGTTGTGCTCTGAAAAACCTTTTGTATGCTTTTTTTTTTTTTGCCCTTTGCTCTTGTTACATAACCATATATAACAAAGCACCCTGAAATTAATAATGTTTTCTTAAGCCTGAGAGTCTCCTTTCAGATTGAGTAATACACCAACTGCAATTCATGACTACTAGCACACAGCTGAAATGTTTCATGTACTTCTCAGGCTGGGCTGTAAATGTACTACAAATGTACTGCAATGTGTCTACTGTGTCATTAATGAATTTATGAATAACTAGCTGTGACACGTTTCAGTGTTTACATGTCATTCACTGTAATACATCATACCGTAGCACTGCTTTTAAGACATTAATGTGAAATTAGTTAGTTAAAGACATTGAAGCAGACACGTTTTGCCTTTTTGATGACCATGTAATAATCAGCCTTTGTTGCACTATTGTGCAAACCTACGGGCAAAGTTACAGTGCACAGATGCACTGTACAACACTTGCACGTCCCTAACAAAGAGGGAAATTGCGGTTTGTTGTGTCACCCGGTTTACACAGTCATGGAAATGTTATGATTTGTTATGTAGATTTCACAATAGAAGTTAAAGGTTGTGAAATACAGAGCCTAAGTTGTGTTGTGATTTTATTATCTTATAGAGGAGCATTGTGACAATTAGGGCGGCAACTAACGATCATTTTATTGTGTATTAATCTGCTTAATGAATCGTTTGGCTTCAGAAACAGGAGACACCTTCAAGTAGCTTGTTTTGTCCATGTCAAGTCAGTCCATAACCCACAGATTTTCAATCTATCATCATATAAGACTTGGAAAAGCAGAAGAGAAGCTGGGATAGGCAAATGTTTGGTGTTTCTGCTTCTAAAATTATTTTAAAGATGAATCAGTGATCAAAAGATATCATGGGCTTAGGTTGTACAAACTGCAGTAATTTTCCCTTGAGACAATCCATCCTCTTACTGGAACTTGTGCAGCTGCGGGCGCCTAAATTCATGATTATCTCCACCAGCAAAAGTACTGCACGATGCAAGTGACTCACATGCCACAAAACCGTTATGGGTGTGTGTGCCCAACATTTGCTGACTCACATTATCTTCCAAACCCTTTTTCTCTACTTGTAAATAATCACACTGTGCCATCAAAACAACAGGCGGACACTGCTGTGTAAACCCTGACAGAGTTGGACTAGCTTCAGTACGATTTGAAAGCAGCCTGAAACTATTCCCCTTGTTCTTGGACACTTTCCAGTACTTTCCTTCATGTCTTGCAACTACAGAGTCCTTCAGAGCTGCCCGGTACATTCCAAAAGAGAAAAACACACCAGAGGGAGGGGTGAGAGACGAACACAGCTCATCTCACACGTAACAGACGTAACGCATGCCAGAGTACAGTGGTGTGTTTGGAGGAAGTGACTCTGCTGGGAGCAGGTCGGGCGGGACAATCCTCTAAGAGGATCAGGTTTCAGCAGAGGAATGAGGTCATTTCAATGGTTGATGTTATTGTGGCAGATAGTTTCATCATGTTGGTTTATTGAGAATTGTATTGTGTCCAAATGTGAGCTTGTTCCAGCTTGAATAAAGGAAGAAAACTGTAAACAATATAATTGTGTTGTGAATATGCTGATAGACACGTAGGGGCATAAACATCCGGTTGAGATGACTGACAGATAATAAAATCTACACAAGTACTTTCATGTTGCTTTCTATTACTGCACTATTTACTCCACTACATTTACCTGACAGCTGTAGTTACTGGTTACTTTCCAGCTGTAACAAATGTATTCAAAATGACATACAGATCATGTTCAATTAGGTTTTCACACATGTATAAACATTTTTAGTGTCTCAGAACCATTTACTGATAATTATATACACTGACTGGACTCTTCATTGGGTAAACTTGTTTAATCTAATGTGATCCAATACGACTGCCATAAATAGTACTTTACAAAACTTATAATGTTTCAGATTGTTAATACTGTCAGAAAGTTTATAATTCTACTTTATGTTTTTCTGTAACAATGAGTGCTGTTGTTGTATTGAGAGTTGTTTCTAATGTTTTTGCATTTATGAGAGGGCCAAAAACAACGTTCAGTAAAATGCAGCCCACTTTAACCCTGCTGCAAACTACAACCACAATAGTAAACATAATATTTAAAATAATATCTCTCTGACAGTGTGAACAACAGAAAAATGATGAGCTTTGTATAAGTAGAAATTTGTGGCAGAGTTGTTGTATTGGATCACATTGGATTGTACAAGTGTATCTAATGAAGTGGCCGGTCAGTCTCATTGAAAGTTGTTGGTATTAAAACATATGCTCTCTGAAAGAGGTCATTCTTCATCAGTAGTTTTAATACACTTAAGTACATTTTTCTTGAAAATCTTTTTCTTTTAGTATACTTTTCATGTAATTAACTATTATCAGTATTATCCATCTATCCATTTTCAGTAACCGCTTATGCTTATCAGGGTTGCAGGGGGCATGGACCTAATCCAGCTGGCACTGGCCGAGAGGCGGGGTACACTCTGGACAAGTCGCCAGTTCATCACAGGGCCGGCACATTGAGACAAACAACCATTGAACGATCTGAATACTTCTTACATCACAGCAGATAACCTGCAAACCTGCAGCTGGGGCAATAAAGCAAAATGTCCCTTTACAAAGTGTACTATTAAATATTTTATGATTGTCACAAGTTGGAGGCTCTCATAAGATATCTTGTAATTGTGTTTACATAGGAGAGTTTGTGTGCAAGATTGCTGTTCATTATTTATATAATCCCAACTATTGTGACTGATAACCGCCTCTTAAATCCGAACAACACTGTTATTCACAAGCCTATTCAAGACTGCTGTTGACCCAATCATGCAAAGCCGGACTCATTCACTCAAAACTCTCTCTGTATTCATCACAGTACAGTCTGGCCTGTTTCTTATATAACCAGCTCAGTCGAATCATTAACCCGTATCAGGTTTAGATGGGCTCCACTTCCCCTCTTCACTAAAAGTGGGACATTGGGCAGATTGCATAAAAGCTATATTTGCTGTAGGATTTCAGTATTTCACCGCAGATGGTTTCTGGTGTCTGATGCCACCCAGTGGACACTTTTACACATGTTGTTTTGAACACGTGCCACCGTGAGCATCATGTGAGGTTCAAGTCTCGTGTGACCTTCAGATGCCAGGAGTATCTGCTACAAACACCTGTGGGTTTGACATCTGAGAACCTGCCTGGTGGCCTGAGGCCCAAAGTGTGCAATGACACAGACTTGATAACGTCTCACCAGCAGGCGATTACAGTATTCAGTCAAAATATGTGCATAATCTTTAAATAAATACCTGAAATTGTCTTCAAAACACAAAAATTACTCTCAAAATCAGGAAAAAAAAAATGTATTTTTTTCTCATTGGGATTTTAACATTTGTCATCAATCTATGAGGCCAGTACTTAAGAAAGGGAAACCGTCACTGATTACCAATAACAAATTATAACAGAGTAGAGAATTGTTTTAATGTAACAACATAATGATTTTATAGACATACAGTAAGAAATCGTACTAATTTTAGATAATTTTAAAACAGACAGAAAGACAGAAGTATCCTGGAATGATTGAGATTCAAATAAAATAGAAAAACATCAACACAAACATACACCTCTTAATACTGTACTTTGATAAAATGTTTGAAAACTTTTTTTTAAAGGAACAGAACGCCTCATAAGACAAGGTTCTCGGTTAAAACCTACAGTATGTGGCTAAAATAGATTACAGTACTTAAATATAAAAATAGACTCTTTTTTTTTCAATTTGTTTGTTCTTTTAGTTCTCTGCTGCAGTCTTCTAGATGGACGGATGCGTTTGCCCCAGCGTGTATCGACAGGTCAGTTGCGCTCCCTCAGTGACACATCCGAGAGGTCATTTCTTTCTGCAGACACAAAGCACACAGCGCAGCGACTTAGGAAATGTTCCCATACTTTAGGATGCAGTAAGCAAGTTTCAAGATATCTGTAAGCTCATGTTGAAAAGATAAAACAGCAACAGACACAGCTCAGCAAATAAAACATGAAGCAGCAAGTAGACCACCATGAACTGCTGTTTATATCTACTGTTGTTTCGTCTGTGCAGAAATTTCCACACAAGAACAGCCATAAGACTAGAAGGTGCTGGAGGCAAAAAAAAAAAAAAAGAAAAGAAAAAAAAAAAAAAACAGCGAACAGAAAAAGGTCAAAACATTATAATCTCACACTAATCACCACTGCAAACATTTACAGTTTATTGTCTAAACTTTTGGTCACACAGGCCTTTGTTACAGCACGAGAAATGCACAACATATAGTCTGTCACAAAGGTGTCATTAGAAATCAATTGACAATCAGTTACTGTATTAGATCATCTTTGTCGTTACTGCAAAATGATGATTCATAAAGATTTAGACAGATTAACTAGTTTAACGTCTTAAAAATTAGCATGAGCTAATTATCTAATGACGGAAATAGCAGATTACAGGTTGCAAATTTAGTTGCTATCAGCACCTTGAACAACTAGACTAGCAATTACTAAATGCAGGACTCCGTTTACCCCTTACTTTACTATTTACTATCTATATTAACTTATTTATCAGTGTCGTATGAGCTGGCTGATAAGTAACAAGATATTGGAGTGCCCAAGATTTGTTTGAAATAATTTTTAAATATTATCTCTGTTACATAATTTGTCCACCAGGGGTTGCTGACAGTTTAATTGTGAAATGTATGGTTACATGTCTGACCGTTTGCGCATGTTGGTAGGTGTCTAATTTATGCTTTTCATGTTAGAACTCTGTCTTCTGGTGCTGCTAATGTTGTTATAAAAAGCTGAAAACACTGCTTTAACTAGTTTAGTTCCGAGTGTTTGAAATCCCCCCCATTGTTTCAAAGCTTTTATTCACATTCTTAAAACATAATCTCATTTATTCATGTTTTGAGCTGTGTATTAGATCCAGTCCCCTTCTTAACTCACCAGAGGCTCCAGCTCTTTGTGGTCCGTGAGGTTGAACTCAGTGACAAAGTAATAGAAATGCTTGTAGCAGGTATTGACGTGAGCCTCGGCCCCCATCTGGCTCACACGGTCAAAGTGGTGAATGTAGACATGGACAAACACCCGGAAGAGACGAGACAAAATCTTCTTAGCCACCTGCATGAAGGTCTTAGGGAAGGGAGTACCTGGGAGTCAAACAGATGGAGACAGGAGAACACCACGGTCAATCCAGGATGACCTTTTGCTATTTGCTTCACAGAAAGAAACATTTGAAATATCCATATATTTAATGCAACAGTTATTTAAACTAACGCGTATTTTTTTAACCTTTCCTGTCCTCTGGAGCCCCTCAGGCGGGATACCAGCATGTATGAGGAGCCCGCATCACTTCATACGTGAATGGAAAACCAACACGACTTAGTCTGGGGGATAAGCCTCTCCTCCGACCAAGAGATTAATTTAGTACGTCGCTTTGCTTTGACTAATTCAATAATATTACAGGAATGTGTTCCAGAGGAAAGGCGCGTCAGAGGTTGCTTCTATTCATAGCCAGCTGTACATTGTGTGACCCAGTTTTAAATCCATTGCTTGGATGTTTCCGTAGTTAGTCAGATGCCGAGCTCAGGGCACGCATACGTACACAGCACGGAGATAATAGAAAACCGAGGATGCCACAGCAGCAGCAGATTAAGTGATAGTGCTTGCTATGTGCAACGCTGGAGGTAATCTAACAAATGCGGCCTTGCAGATTGAATCTAATACATCGTTTAGTTATCTATGTTCTGACAAACGGCTTTGAAATGCATTCACTTTGGACAATCTTATCTCAACCTTCCTTTGGGTTCATTACGTGTTAATCATCAGAGCAGTTTTTTTTGTGGATAGTGTTGAAATGTTTAGTCAGTTGAAAGAAAGATAAACCATTTAACCCGTTATTATGTGAAAATGCCAAATGTGTATCCATCCATGTTGACTTGTGATCCCTCAAAAAAACAAAACAGACCACTTGCAGCCCCTTTTTCATTTGTTGTCTCCCGTTTGTGAACAGAGCCAAAGACATGTCTTTCTGCATTGTGTTTGAATTTTGAGTCCTTGAGAATCAAAATAATTTTACAACACAAAGAGCAAACATGAGAGAAAAAAAAACAGAATTGTTTTGTAGTATAAATGTGTTTCTTTCTGCTGTCCTCTCCTCCTGTTACAGCATCACACCTCCTCATAAGTGAGAATTCGCTGCCCCATCTGTTTTATATCATTATTAATCAAACTCTACAGGGGGCGTGAATGTTCAGACAAAATTACAAGACATTACTTTTAGCTCTTGTGATTTGGGATGGGCACTGATTATTACTCGGTGACGTTTTAGGGGACAGATGATGACTTGAAATAGTGTAACTGACAATAGCTTGTGACGTCAGTCAGGAGCCTGTGCACATTGTCTATGAATGGGTGGTGGCTTGGTTTGCAGGTTCACTACCTAACTCTTACACACACCCAAAACTTACACACACCAAACTCCACACTTACCGACGTTGGTGGGGAAGATGTTCTCATTGTTGATTTGTACCTCAATCCAATCCATGAGCAGGCTCATGTATTTGGGGGCCGACAGTGCCGTCGGTCTCTTGTACTTGTGCTCGTCCTGCCAGCGGTATTCGTACTTGGGCCCACCGGACATGACAGGGCAGGTTTGATCAGTGCAGGAGTCGCTGATGGTGCCGTAAATGAGGTTGATGCGGTTGAAGAAATCGACCACGTGCACGGCCACCCAGTCATTGAGGTCCTCGCCGTGGGGGAGCTGCACGGCCTGCTTCAGGTCCAGCCCTGCGTTCAGAGACGCCTGGGCCTTCTTGTGCAGCTCGAAGCGCTGCGTCCCGGGCTCAAACTTGCGCTTGGGCCGGAATGTCCTGTCTTTGTTGAAGACTTGTTTCAGGGCCATGGACATGGTTGCATGTGGTGGCGGCAGCCGATTTGTTTGAATGCTTCTGGTGAATTATTTACTGTTGAAATGGAAGCAGTCAAAAGGTTGTATCAACACCCAGTGCAGTGCAGAGTTTTTGTTATGGCCTGTCTTTTGGTATTTGTTTTGACTCAGGTCAGCGATCCTGTGTATGACACAAGGAGAGGAAAGAAAGAGACAGAGTTTTATTAATAGATGCACCTTTTCACAGAGTTATTTTTATCTTAGTCATTCCTACAAAACGTTACAATCTATGGCTGCAACTAACAACAATTTCCATTATTTATTACTCTTCTGATTATTTCTATTGATTAATTATTTAAATCATTTGGTCTATCAGATTTCAGAAAATAGATACAATTTCCAATACCTCACATCACAAAAGCAGAAAATCCTCACGACTCAAAGGCCTGAACCTCGTAATGTTTAGGCTTCAATCTACTAATCAGAACCACAAACCGGTTTAGTGGACCTGAAGGAATTTGTCTTTTGGTGCAGAACAAACATTAAGTAAAAATGTAAGATAAAAATCAAGTACTAACGGATATAAATATATTTACAACATGCTTTAAAAATGAAAACAGCTGCACAGGAAACGTTCACAAAATATTTAAATGTGCCACAAAATAATCAAGATAATCTATTAATCTTCTAACCTCTCTTACAATCTCTCCTGCTTATTAAACATGTAATACAAAAAGAGTTGACAGGGAAAATTACGCAACAATAGCATCTGTGTGCCAGGATTTTTTCTTTCTTTCTTTCTTTCTTTCTTTTTGCATTGTCTTGGGTCTAAAGTTGCCTGCTGGGATGTATTCAAGCATGAGCCCCTCACCTTCTTAGGCAAATCTAAATCTTAAATTCAGAATGTTAATCTTAAAATGGAGGTCACGTCAAATGCGAGAACACCCACACAAACAGGACGCTTATACTTGATTACTTTCTATTATTATTTTATCTAACACTAAAAAAGTGAGGAGGCCTGAATAATTTACCTTTTGCCTCAACACCTCAGGTAAACGACAAGTCTGGACAGTGACAGCGGAAAGGTTTTAAAGGTGAAACATCATCTCAAAGTGAACGTGAGTCATTTCCTCTTTCAGACACTAATTCCGCCGTGAAACCAAGAATCTGCGGAATGACAATAAAACCAAGTCAAACCGTGTGTTACCGAGATAACAAGACGGCGCTGCGTTTATTTGAAGCTATATCTAAATGTACGCACAGTTATGTCCAGCAACAATGCTGTCTTTGTCTCGTTTAGAGCACACTTTTAAAGGATAAAAGCCAGAGATTAAACAGCAGGGCACATGACGACTGTACGAAGTTTATTCGTGACGTGACGAGCTAACTCGGTCGGACTTGTTGCTTTCCACAAAAGCGAGCTACAAAACAGCAAACAGGTCAACACAAACACACGTTATCCATCCATATCTCACACTACATCCTCAATATAACCGTGTAAAAACACTCGTTATGTCAGACGGGGGATCAAACGGTGACGAAATCGCACAGTTGGAAGACACTTTGCCGAACTTACTTGTTCCGCCTTCCTGTTCCGTCAGTTTCCTTCGATCTTTTATCGATATTTACCTGATTACTGATCAATAGCTTTACGTCAACGACATGTACAGACTACATTATGGATACACGGTGCGATACATGATGTATAATTACTGTTAATTCAATAAACATGTCACTTTAATATAGAAACTAACGCCTGACTCCTCCCAACGAAACGAAAAGTACACCACTGTGAAGAGGGAGACGTTCGAGGTGACTTCCGGATTGAACCTTCAAAATAATGTACACCTTGACTAATGTGACCAAACTGAGCATAAGAAATATGACCAAGAACGTGTTAGAAACAACACTACTTGTACTTTTCACTCCACTTGTACCCATTAACTGATGTAAAAAGTATTGTAGATAAGCACATTTTGAAGTACTGTTATCATTTAGTACTTACTACTACACGTCACAGAGGCAAACAGAGGCAAATACTTAACATTTTACAGTTATCTGATGTCTGCAGTTATGAGCCCCGGACAGTGATTTTCCAAATTATGAGATAAGTTCATAAAATATTCAGTGAAATAATAATGTCTACTTTTATTTTTGTCTTTTTATTATTTCAGTTTGTCAGATGTAATGATATATTATTATAATTATTATGATCTGACACTTACTGTATCTGTATTACAAATTTTTACTCACTCTCATGTTAATTACCTCTGCCTACCTTCTAATACTTGTTTCCATTTACTTCAGTAAAATATTGGATACAGGACACTAACTTGCACTAAAGTATTTTTCAATCGTATTTATAATTAAACTAATGAATGGATTTCAGACCTCATTCCATCACTGCCCATAATGTGCTATAAAAGCCATTATTTTGAAGACTAATTCATCAACTTCCGGTGTCCTGTGCCCTTCAGTGTTGCCGGGCAGCTCAGAAGTACTTCCTTTGATACAGTAAGTCACTGAAGGGCAAGGGTCAGCCTGCCAAACCTCATTTATTTTACAACACAGTCATAATAAACCACAACACATCATGTTTGAATCACTGAGACACAGCTCTTTCACCTCATATGTATTTCAACAGCTAAACTCTATTTAAACTACTTTTTATTTATACAAATTATTTATTCACAAAGTACATATTTCTCTCTAATATTTAGAAAACTGACAATTCTTTCTCTTCAGACCTCTATTTTGTGAGAATATTTAAAGTGTCAAAGTGTTTTTGGCTTCCTCTTTACACAATTTTTCCGCTGCTGATCAGATGCTGTGCTCTGCACATTTTATGTTTCTAGGATGTTATTCTGTATATTTTGCTGCTACATGCTAAATAAAGTTACAGATTTTTATGATGTATGGCACATGTTGGCCATCCCTCTGCTGGGTGGGTCAGCAATGAGAGTAATAAATAGATCAGTTATACAGTCTGTATTTACTCTGTGTTATCTCAAAAAACAAATAGTCCATGTAGTAGGCCTATATAATTATGAACTCACTTAGAATTTTCATAAAGATTTAAAACCAGAAAATAGAAATAAGTGACCTTCACTTTACACATTGGTTAATTCTTTCTTAAATCTCGCAGACTTTACAGGAATGTTGAAACATGAATGTGTACAGTTCTATCACTTTATTTCTACTCATACTGTATTTTATTTGAAATAAAAAAAACAATAATCTACGCTTAGGTGGTGGCAGATACAGAAAAAATGGCCTCAAAATACCAGAATATAAAATTAGTTTGTTCATCAATGTAAAGACGTCACCACTTAACATTCAAACCATGACAGACAGACAGAGGTCCTCCTTACATAGTTTACACACTGAAGTCCAATTTACAAATGCACATTTATTGTCACTGAGGCCTGTTGAGCTGTATTGGTACTGTAGTCGAAGCTGCTCAGTGTGCACCGTTCATAAAAAGCTCTTTGTTTTGGTTGTTTAATAGCCAGTTGAAAGGATGCTTTGTGCAACACTGGGACAGAATGTGCCTTGTTTCTGTCTACTTGACAGGCTCGGCGGCGGCTGCAGCTCCCTCAGGCTTGGCCTTGTTTGATATGGAGTAATGGTAAGACCTCATGGACTCCTCAACCTTCTTGAAATCAGGACGATCCTCATGCCTAGTGAGAGAGGAAAGAGAAGGGCCCGAAACAGCCATTTAAAGGGGTTGTGATAAATGGAGAGCAATGTCATATGATCTTAAGAGACCATGGTGCTGTCTAAAGCTGATCTAAATCTCAAATACAACACAGCACATGGTGCATCTAGATCAGAGTACAATAACCACTGCAATGCTGTCGAGGGTAATATTGTTAACTGATTTGATAAAAAAGCAACATTGTGGATCTGCCCAAGGCATTTAATACTGTTCATCATATCATAATAATATGTTAAGTAAACTACTATCCATTGGTTTTGATGATTCTGTTTACACATGCTTCAAATCATATCGCTCTGGTTAAAGGTGTCCCACAGGGATCAATATTGGTCCCCAATTCTATTTACTCTATGCATAAATAATATTTATTTTTCAACTTTATTAGCTTAAACGCAAATCAGGACAACTGGGTTACAACTTCCAGACCTCCTTTATTAATTTAATACTTGTTCTAAGACATAATGATGTTCCAACTCTGATCCATACCCTTAACCCTTAATGGAAGAATAACAAAGTAAGCAAGTGCTGTAATGTATCTAACATTACAGCACTTGCTTACTTTGCTATTTATTTATCTTGATCACAATGAGACTCCGTGATTGAAGCTTCACTAACATACACAAGAGACAATCAGTTTCTTACTTGTATGTCCAACAGTCATTCATCACTGCATACATTCGCTCTGGACATGCTGATGGACACTCCATGCGGTTTCCACTTTCAATGAAGCGCATCACCTCTGGTCCTTTCATTTTCTAGAAAAATTAGGACACAAAGAAGAGCTGTAATTTAATTTGATGTTCAAGATCAATGCTCACAGTGGTGAGACTTTTGTGATCAATGTAGAGCTGAGAGATGACACTGATGGTGAACACTTGGTACCTTGTAAGGTTTCCCTCCGTATGAAAAGGCCTCCCACATGGTGATACCAAAACTCCACACATCACTTTTACTGGAGAATTTGTGGAAGTTTATACATTCTGGAGCATACCACTTCAGCGGCCATTTACCTGCAGTACGAGCCTGTACAACACAAAATGTGCGCAGCATGTTAATGATTCACCAAGGCAGCCTTCACCCGTACTGACAATCAGAACTAGCATGTTGTATTTAGAAAGAGCAATTTAGAGCACACTGGAGTACTTGAGAGATGGGCTGAGGATGCTGCAGGATTTTATCATTTCCATTTTTGTGATGTAACTTGTCCCCATGTTAAGAGCTACAATTCCATATTACATTTCTAAATCTGTGAAAACTGAAAAAACAAGCAGTAAACACTGCAGTCACTATATGTAAGTTAATTTTACTTGAAATAAAAAAGTAACCTATTATGATTACCAAATTGTATTGCTGTCTATATGAATAAGTTCAATATTTATATGTAAATCTACATAGAAAGAGGAAAACGTCTTTCAACAGTGATGTTAGGCTATATATGTCACATGTCACAAGTATACGATTGATGGAGGCTGACACTGGGAGATGGATGAGGTTGCCAAGAAGAAAAAAAATCACTTTGAAGGGTGCTGTGGCATAAAGATGTTTGTGAACCACTGATTTAAAGGGTGGTGTGTAAGGCTAATATTTCTGTGATACAATAAAAGTCTTGTCCCAATGTCCCAATTTTTAGGTATCAAGTTATACTTCACTGGAGTCAGGGATTCCTGGGGATTTCTACACTCCCTTCAGATGTAGGTCAATAAACCAATAAAAAGGAAATCAATTACTTTGATTTGCACAGAGCAGGTGACACATTTGGGTTAGTATTTGCGTAACAGGAGCAATTTTTTGAAAAGCAGTCAAATTAAGATACACTATCTGTTTGTGTTAGCTGCAACGCTGATAATCGCTACGCCCTCCACCCTTTAGTGATTCTACATTTGAGTCACTCAGACTTGCAGTGTGATTTGAGTACCTTGTAATAATTGTCATCGGCTCCGAGGGCCTTAGAAAGCCCGAAGTCACTGATTTTGGCGAACTGTTGGTTGACCAGCAGGACGTTACGTGCTGCCAAGTCTCTGTGCACAAAGTTCTTCTCTTCCAGATACTTCATTCCCATCGACACCTGGTGCATCAGGTTGACAATGTTCTCCACACTTACAGTATCCCTGTGGGGACAAAAATACTGATCATGACAAAAATCAGAAGATGATGGCTTTTTTTCCTTTTTGTTCATCCTAACCCAAATTAAGGGTCTCAGGATAGAGAGTGTTGTCACTGGCTCTAAACTTTGGTGCCCTAAATACACACGAGGAGTTACAAGATGATTAAAAAGAAAAAAAAATGTATTTTTGCCACATAGCAAATTATAATAGTGCTCAAATTTAATTAGTTAAAACTTAATATCTTAATATATAACTTAAATATCTGGTAATTTTGGTGACAAAGTGGAACATCTGGCACTGGTCCTGTTTGTCCTTGATTACAAAGATTTTTCTACTCTCATGCTGTCCACTCCACCATAAAACAAATCAATGCTGTGCCCTACTGTATGTTTCATTACAGTACAAATATTCTACACATATGAGAAAGTAGGATGGCCCCTTTATCATTTTTGTGTTCAGATATCTTCTTCTTCAACTAATGTTCATCCCAGAACTGGCAAACTCTTGATCCTCCAGGAGTAAATACTGAGCTGTGGAGGACTACCTTTGAGTACTTGCACCAAATAAATGGAATAAATTTCGAACTTTCAAACTTGAAAGTCTCACACCATCAGATGATTTTTTTTTTTTTTTAACTTTTAATTTGGAGCATTTTAAAGATGTTTCTGCTTGTATGTGCCTGTGTGTGCTGGCTATGGTGATTTTGTCATTTAATTGAAGTGTAATTAAACGATTGTGTCTTTAAGGGACACACAGTGTTTGTCATGTCAGTTTGTTCGTCATGTTTAGTTTATCAAGTGGTTTCAAAGATCACATTAGGTTTATTATATAGACATTCACCACATCACATCTGTCATGACTAAGAAAGCTGGATATGTTTAGGTTGTCTTATGTCAATGTTGTCTTGTGGTTTCCTGTTTTATTTTGAAATTTTCCCCTCTTCTCGTTTCAGATCTTGCCCCTTCTCCTGGTGTGGTTCCCACCTGCCTGATTGTCCTCCCTGCCCTGATTGTTTCCACCTGTTCCCCATTACCTTGTGTATATATTGTCTGTGTCTCCCTTTGTCTGTTGCCAGTTCGTCTTGTCTTTTGTACCAGTGAACCAGCTCCTCGTCATAGCCAAGTTCTTCTCCTTGATTTTTGTTAGTAGGTTTTCCCTCTCTTGAGTGTTTTTTTCGTTGTACTTTCTTAATAAAAGATTTTGCTTATTTTTCACTTTGTCTCCTGAGTCGTGTGTTTGGGTTCAAGCCATGTTGAAGCTGTGTCTTTATAATACTATTACTATAACTTCTCGCCCACATTTTATTCTCTTTCACACATAATGCGTCTAAACTCACTTATTGGTGGAGAGGAATTTGTTGAGCGGTCCGGCAGAAGCCATCTCCATGACCAGCATCAAGTTCTCAGCGTTGCACAGACCCAACATGCGAACAATGAAGGGGTTACTCAGCTGGTGCATGATCTCTGCCTCCCTCATCATCTCTTCCTTCACCAGCTTCTCATTGTCACTCTTCAGCACTTTGATGGCCACATCGATCTGACCTCTGAAAGAAAACAAGCAAAGCATTTTGGATGAACAGCTGACCTTTAAAGATGGTTAGCTCGCAGCCCCAGGTGACATCTGGAGGTCACTGGCCTCGGTAAAAATACAAAATTATGCACATACAGTAAATGTACAGCTTCAACAGAATTTTTGTTTTCTAATGTTTCCTCACGAATCAGACTTCAGGACTCCTTTCTTGACGCAACCAAAGTTCCCAGAGCCGAGCTCCACTTCATCCATCAGCAGCTGACTCCTCTGGATGTTGAATCTCTTCACATCATTCGGGTTGTGGTACGGGTTGAATCCTTCGCAGTCCATAGGCAGAACACCACGGTCTTCAGGCAAAGTGGTAACTGGCTTTGATAGCCCCCCAACCGCTGAAAAATCAAGGTATAAACAATATGAATATGAAAATGAAAATCGATATGTATTCATAATACATTAATGTGTTGTTTGATTTTGCTCTGTGCATTCTTTATTCTTTATTTGGATCCCCATTAGCTTCCACAAAATGGGCACTATTCTTCCTTTGTGTCCACACAAAAACAACCATAATAAGACAAAAATTTAAACATCTATGTGAGCTTCATAAATTTTTGTTTTAGTGACTTCTTTTTTAAAAAATGAGTGAGGGGGTGATGACATGCAGCAAAGGGCCACAGGTCAGAATCGAGCCCTGGGCCACTGTAGCGAGGACTTTGAGGTGCACACTGTACCAGGTGAGCTACCAGGCTCACACACTATTGACTTTTTGAAAGAATTTTTTTTTTTGTATGCTGTTAAACAGCGAGGAGAATTCTCAGTAGCATCTATCCTGATCTTTTACACCTAATCTAAAATACGTTGTTAAATATTAAACTACCCAGCTATATATAAGGGAGTTAAAATCAGCTTCCCCTCAACCAGCTACAATATTAAAATGCTGCTCATACATAAATACAACCATAATAACAGTTTAATTACAATAATATGATATTTAAAATAGTACTTATACTGTAAGTACATTTTGCATTGTTTTGTTTTTACTTTGTTGTTCAGTTTTGTGTATTTTAAAGGGACTCTACAACCTAGTTTAGTAAGTGCAGTGGTATGTGGTGTTGGTTCATACTTGTCCCTATAAACATATTAAATAAATAAATGAAACTTATTTTGTTCCATGTGCATAAAACAGAGCAGCTTATTTTGTAAGTGTACCACTGTGAAGTGGTTTCAGCTGGTTGTACTTCATGTGACTGACCTCGAGGTGGCGGTGTGTATCCATTTGCGCCGGTCCGCCTCTGAAACAGTTACATTAAAATGAATCTCGGAGAAAGAAAAATATGCTGACTTAAACACTGCAGGATGTAGTCAATACTCACTGAAGCAGGAAGACTGGGTGTCTCTGAAAAATTGTGCAACAGTTTAGAGGCAGTGTTAGTGTAATGATTAACAAGGTTGAATAGAGTAAAGAATAAGATACAAGCATAAACTGATTTGAAAAGTGATATTTGACTTTCATAATGTTTCAAAGGAAATAAGATAAGTACTTTCAGCAGTATTGCCGTTAACACACGCCTCCCTGAGAACAGTCACCAGGCCATCAGGTTTCATCTTCAGATACTCAACCAGCTAAAGAGGTTAAGATAACATTCAGTTTAATTTCAGGAAAGTCCATCAGCTGCAGCATTAAGATAATGAAAGAAGATAAAAGTATGATGGGATGGCCTACCTGCCAGATTGTGTCAAACTTTGTTCCATCAGGCATGGAGTATTTCCCTGATTTGTCTTGAAGGATCTGATAGTGGTACACTGTTTTCCCGTACATCATAGAGAGAGCAAAAGTTCCCGACTCCTCTCTGTCTCTCACTCTGAGAAACAAACAGAAAACCACACTGAGACATTTGACGCTAAATCTTCAGAGGTTGTTTGACAGACGGGCACAGAAAAAGACAGACACGCAACAACATCATATGGAGCAACTTACAGAAACTTGCCGTCTGGTTGTGCTCCAGAGTAGAGCCGCCTCTCGCCTTCATGGCGGGTGATTTTACCGTGATACCAAGGCATCTTCTCGTGGGCCGTGGTGGCGATCAGTTTCTCCAGCTGAGGAGCTTGACTGATGATGGCCTGCTCCATGGCTTCTCCCTGAGCAGAAAGACAACCAGAGGCAGAAACAGACATTTAGACTTATGTAGGGATTTATACAAACTCATTCAGTAATGTCTGTCAAATTCCTTTCCACAGCAATACATTTCAGTATAGTCATCTGGAAGAGGAGTAAGTAAAGTAAATATATGCAGCAAATAAAATGCCCCATGTAACTGAGCATAAACAATATTTTACAAGGTGTAGATAGCTTTAGTAACTACTATATATACACTGTTAGGGTCAAGTCCCCAAACTAGTAGGGTTACGCCTTTTTTAAAAAAAATATTGGATAGTTTGGCGCCTAAAACAGTTTAAAACAAAAAAAAATCTGACCTCACAGACATCTGAAAATTAGCACAGAGCCACAGCTGCACATTATTTTTTGTGTAACCCGCAATGTAATGCATACCTATATCTGTCAAATGAGATATAGTGGAGTAGAAGTAGAGAGTAACAAAAAATGGAAATACTTAAGTACCTCAAAATTATACTTCAGTAAATGTACTTAGTTACTTTCCAGCACTGCTAAGAGATGCTATCGCAGAGTGAGACAGAGAGAGTCTATGATTTTTCTGGGTCCACAAACATCTGGAGCTAGTTTGGCAGTTTAGATGAAGCCCACCAATGATAAAAGGCTACTGGTCTCAGTGTGTGACTGTCTGCTCAGGAGACGTATCATAAAACTGCAGGATTTGGGGCTGAAGTGGCACTTCAGAGGGCAAGACCTCAAACTGAGTTTGAAAAAAAAAAAAGTTCGGTAGGCTTTTGAAAGGCACAAAGACACCAAACAAATGTAAAGATGCAGCTTCTAAAATCACCCTGAAATTCAGTTAATTTTCAGAGTACAGAGTCTACAATGAGGGCACATTATGTTCATGTTTCAGGTCGGAGCTAATTTAAACTACTTTATACACAGTTAAGTGGTTATGGTTTCCAACTGAAGGGTCGGGTCCTTCCAAGAGATGGTTCATGGAAGAAAGGAATGAATAAAGAACTAAATTCTGCCACACACATTTAACTTTTTCTTCTTATTATTATTTTTTATTTATTTATTTTTGTTCTTTTCTGTGATCTAAAAATATTGGATAATTTGAACTCTTTGGGCCTCAAACAGTTAAAAAGTTTAGAGGAGAAATGTCTCTCATGGACACTGAATATTCTCTTCCTTGCTTTGTTATATTTGAGTATTGAGTACATTGACTCATCTTCTTTTTCCTACCTCAGAAATTTTACTCAAGTCCAGTATTTTTAATTGTATTACAATTAAATATGTAAATGAAAGAGATGCATTTAATTGTGTTGGTTCCAGTTAATTATATTCCACCTCTGGACCATATTTGATTACATTACAACTTATTTGAACTTCTAGAGATTGAAATGGTTGAAGGTAACACATTACCCATCAGTCTCAGCCTCACCTCCAGGTTCCAGGTCTGCTTCACGTACTCCCTCAGCATGTTTTCTCTCAGGCTGTCAAACACGCCGGCCCGTATGGGTGTATCTGGGGAGCGCAGACAGGGTTTCTTCAGGGGGCACACCAGTCCATCAGGGTCTTTGCTGTAAAACTCACAGAGCTCTGCAGGCCCACAGTGATGCTTCCCCCCTGTGATGCAATAAGTCCCATTAAGCTGTTTCTCTACGGAGTAATGGTGGAAATCCAGGTTCCACACGATAGACAGGACGTAGCCTCCCAGACTGCGGAGACACTGTCGCAGCAAGAAGAGCCCGTCGGACATCCCGGCCAGCTTCAGATGTTGCTCTGCGTCGGAGCGGCTGATGCTGCCGTAGAAAAAAGGCAGCTCGGCCGCCGGGTCGATGGACATTTTGAGACCTGGGTGGGATGAGCTGGACTTTGGCTATGAGTCCTGGATGTAGATGCTGAAAAGGAACTAGAGAGACAGAAAAGGAAAACATTTAAGCAATAACTACATTTAACAGCTGACAATAACCCTATATGTGGCAGATTTAAATCCAGTCTGTGACCTCTGACCTTTCAGCCCTTGCCTCCCCATCCATTGTCTGCTAAATCAACCCAAATGTATCATCTATATTGTGAAACTAAGAACAAACAAAGCAATATACAAAAAATTCTGCCTAAATGCAAAAAAACAAACAAAAAAAAAATATGGGTCTCACCTCCTCTTCTTGTCTTCTACGTTACACCTTGAGAAAGTTTATAGTTCACAATGTTTTTATCAGGACTGTCAGCTCTACACAGACAAGCTAAATGAGATATTTAACAAAAAGCACCCACACTTTGAGACTGCATGAAGCATGCAGATTAACCAACTGGTGACAGAAGCCACAACAGGAAGTCGCAGTCCGCCCTCACAGCCTCCTTTCTCCAGCATCATGCTCTTCCGTTGAACAGGTGTTTTTTGGTTCTAGATCATTCCCTCTGCTTTAGAAACTCGAGTTTGAAAGTTTTCCTCACTGGAAGGAAAAAAACTTTTTGGGGAGAATCTCCCCGACTACATCGTTAAAACAGCTACTGTCTGCACAATACGATGTGTCTGTTAGGAAAGGCTTTAGCAGAGGTAGAGGTGTCTGAGCTGAAGTGAAGACGTAAAGATAAGATTCAAATCTGTAGGACGGTTATGTGATAGCAAGTGGAAAAAGCCTGTTGCAGTTCACAACAGAAGTGATAATAATACGGGCACAACAATGACAGCACCTGAACATGCAGACAGATTAATAATGAAGGAATGAGATAATATATTATGCCAGATTATAGATAAAAAATAATTTCTACAGCAGTGTGTTGGAAATTTATCAGCTAATCTTGACGTCATCTTCCTATTATTTTTACCATCAGTCTATCAGGGTTTTTTTTCTTTTCCTTTTATTTATTTTTATGTCTTTCCAACACAGACGAGCAGCACAAATCATATCTAAGTACAGGAAATAAGAAAGCTGACTGAGGCTTCGCTCAACTGTGATTGCTGCAAATTGCCATAAGAGACTGTCTGTTACTCATGCCTGTAATCAAATTACCTTGGTGGATTGAATATATATATATATAAAATATATAATATAAATTCACAAAAAGTGTGAAAACCTCAGCTTCCTGGCTACACAACTGTGTCACTGCCCACATACACAGTGGACAACTGAGCAGAAACCCATAGCTGACACAAGACATAAGACTTCACTGTGGCTCGAGCTCCTTCTCACCACAACAAAGACCTCCAGACCGTAAAGTGTGGACAAACAGGTACGCCACACGTGTAAAGGAAAGCCAACACTGCATGAGTGTTTCATAAACTGCACCTGAACCCTAACCCTACCTGTGTGCTGTTTCTTTAGGGCATTTTAAGTCCTGCATTCAATGTCTATTCAAATGTAAAAACTAAATATCCTTTGAGTGTAACAAGACCAATAGTCTGCAGCCATGCTGGACCCTGTTACCAAATGATTAATCGTTTAAGTCATTTATAGAGCCAACACATGCCGGCTCCAGCTCAGCAAATATGAGACTTTGCTCTTTTCTGTTTTATATGATTGTCAATTCTATGATTGTCCCAATTTTAGACTGTTGGTTGGACAAAACAAGTCATTTGAAGAGAAACTGGGAAACTACGATTGGCCTTTTCAACTGACATTCTGACATTTTATAGCCTCAAAATGGGTTTTCAGTTGAGACTGCAAATTTGTGCGATGATCTCCTTCAGTTAAGATAATATAAAGAGATGTAAATCATTTTTTCATTCATCATTCCTAGTAAACACTGAGCAAAATAAATAGCACACTGACACAATTTTCCATTCACCATCATCTACTGTGATATTGCTTGAACAGACTTAAACTGAAAGAGAAAGTGAATTTAATTACAAACCAACAAACCCTCCTAACACACCATGACAAGAATATTATCCACACTGCTGTAATTTACGACATGACCAAACCAACCAAAATACTGACAGTTTTCCAACAAGACGTAAAAACTTCCAGTGGAGACAGCAGCCAAGTCTTTGCTCAGCTCATGTTCTTTTCAAAATATGATTTTTTTTTTATGGCTTTTCTACTTTACTTGTATATTATGGACCACAAAGAGACAAAGAGTAGAGAGAGATGAGGTGACACATGACACAGTTCCTGAGACAGCTTTGAACCCACAGCGTTGTGTGGTGTGTGTGTGTGTGTGTGTGTGATAGCATCAGAAAGTGAGATAGTTTTCATCATAGAGTACTTTTAAATGACAGAAACTAGCAGAATATAATGTGTAAAGACTCAACACACATGAAAACATACTATAGTAAATGAGGTGTTGCAGAGTAAGCAGATAGTGACCCTGTGAGCAGTGGAAAAAGTCCTATGAGTCACTGTGTTTTCAACAAGTGGAGGAGTACATAAGTGACACATGCCAAAATCTACAGGCCAGAGTGCTTGTTTCCCACAGAGAAGAGAGGGTGAATTATTTCTGGCGAGATTTAGATCCTCTGAGACCCCTCAGGCGCAAAGTAAATGTAATTAAATACAAAGCAAAAACCTGATCGCGTTTGTCATCTGGTCAGACTTTTCAATTTTGGAGAGAAATGGCTGTTCCAGGACAATCAATCTTTATGTCAGTGATGGGAAGGTTTTGTCAAGCATGACAAACTGAGTGAAACCAAACACGAGAAGTAACACAATCTTTCTGAACGCTCCTAAAAATAAAAATCTCTGCAAGTGACAATAAAAGCTGAGGCATAAAACAACTTTCTTATCCAGCAAAGTAGTTACTGCGCTTAAAGCTCAGCTATAACTCGGCTGGTCGTGGAAGATGTTTTTTTTTAGATCATTTACTCAAGTAAAACTGGCAATACAACACTATAAAAACACCCCGTTACAATGCATTTAAAATGGTTCTCAATGTTAGCAAATATAAAAATTAGCAGTTAAATGTACTTCAAGTATAACAAGACCAATCTGCAGCCGTGCTAACAGCACGTTAGCGTAAGCTAATGTCAGCATGCACACTTGCCGATGCTAACATGATTTTTAGCAGATAATGTTAACCGTGTTCACCATCTTAGCGTGCTGATAACACAACCGACAGCTGAAGCTGATGTGACGGTCATGAGTTTGATTCTGTTATAAACAACAAAGTATCACACAAAGTCAAATTGTACTTGCTGGAGGAAACTACAGGGAAAGTTCACGTTATGGGCATGTGTCGGTCTGACTGACAGACCGCTGTTAGCTTGCTTTAGCAAGTCTAAAAGAAACATCCTTAAAAAACAACACGGCTAATATTTGTGCAATTACCTAAACTCATTCACTATTACAAAATAAATAAGATCAGTGTCTTCCGGTTCACTGTAACATGACATCCAAATATCTCAAAATGTTCAAGAGTAGGACTGGGACACTAACATCAGTGTCAGGATGGATCATGTAAATAGTCAACTGTCTGGTTAAAAAACACAAAAAGCAAAGGCCCACATCAGCAAAGCTCTTTGGACCCAAAAAATAAAAGCTGTGTTTTCTGTAGATTATGTGACTCGTATTAAATCAAGAACATTCCAGTGATAACTATTCAGCTATTAAAGTTATTTTAGGTCATGATTATTTTGGTTACGATATCAGGAAGTCAGCTCGAGGTTATGTAACTCAAAGCATTCCTCAGTACGAACATCAACATTTAAGACTGTCAGCATCCACCAACAAGATAGTGTGTCCTTTAACTCTCATACATGAGATGATTTTTCCCCAAACCGGTATTTGTTTTAGTGATGATTAAAAAAAAAAAGACATACTGTAGGTGGACTTGGATAAGAGGCTGATCTGCATATCAGATCGGGCTGAAATGCCCCAAACTAAAGCATAATTTCCTGCATCAATGGAAACAATCGACATTCACATAAACAGTTTGTGTGCTTCCTTTGTTGTTATTAATATGAAAGCATTTAACGTCATTGCTTCAGATTAGATTTAATCTGAAACAATGACGTTAAATTGTCTTTTCATGTCTAAACACTTTTATCTTACAGACAGTAAATAACCTAAGCAGCACCACCTCAACTGTCGTTCCATTTTGATCAATAAAAAGCAAACAATATAAAAGACACCTGCAGCAAACTGTCAGTTAGAACTGAATTGTGGCTTAATCTTTAAATAAATGTAACATTCAAATTTTCTGAACATTACACTGTGAATTAACAAGCACATCTTGTACATAAACCCCTCTTTTTGTTGTCGAAGACAATATCGTCTGTCTGGCTGTGGCCTGGAACATTTTGCAGATATACTTCAAGTGTAGGACCAAAAATATATCCAGTCATTTCAAGAAAAGTTACAAGCGATAAAACACACACAAAGATACAGACCTCTTCGGTGTGTTAAAACCTACCCATTTTTGGTTTTCTATTCCAAGGCACAATAAAAGAAGCTATTTATATATTTGTACATGTAATCTCGACTTTTGTAAGCCAGAGTAACAATGCCTCAACCCGACTGTGGTGCACACACTCTTTTATTTTATGTTTTTACAGCTCAGACACAGCTGTGGAAAGACAACAAAAATGTTTAAACTGGAGATCTTTTGTTTAAATTTCAAAGATTAATAAGGATAGAAATATCAAAGATGATTGTCTTTTCAAAAACTCCATTTGTATAAAATTTAAAATCTCAAAAGTAACTTTAAATCCAGTTTTGCTGTCAAGTATGAAATAAAATGTTAAAGAACAGTTTGAACAAGTAGGTTGATGGCCAGCTATGTAAACCATTAAAACTACATTATGAACTAGTTAGATTTCAAACCAAACTGTAGCTTTTTGTCGATGTGTTGTGTTATTTCAACACAACTTTTTCTCAGGCCCGATCTTACTCTAATCATTTCATCACCTACTGTGGCGTGTGTTTGTTTGTAACACAATAAAACTGTATAAACCACCAATACAGAGATAAAGATGTGTCTGCTTTTCAATGAGATATAACAACCAAACCTACTTACGTGTCACTGCTTCACTGCACAGTGCAGAGATGTTGTTCTCTCAGAGGCAAAGGGATCTCTGTTGATCTGACAGCGGTGCATGGTGCTGTGACAAGTGGGAGTCAGAGACAATGACACACACATGCACACACACACACACACACACACACACACACACACACACACACACACAACCATCCAATTTCTAGAAAAAAGCATTCTGGTAAACACGTTTATTTCCTCTTGCTGAGGGTAAGGTGAGAAGGCCGATGCTCCCTTTCATGTCAAGTTAAAAGAGGGAAAGATGGTTAGCTTAGCATAAAGACTGGAAAGCAGCTTGCAACAAAGTCAATCTAGCAGCTAATGAACACAGTATGTAGCCCAACCTTGTTTTCATGGTTCAACATTTGGGGAATTACACTTTCTTCTTGTTACAAGTTAGATAAGAGATCACCATCACTTCACTTCACTCAGCTTAAAGCATAAAGAATGGAGACAGATGAAAACAGTTAGCTGTGGCACTATTAAATGGACATCCCTTTGGTTTTTATGCTAAGCCAACCACCTGCTGAATAGTCTTTACCAGATAGTAGTTTTCTCTTCTAACAAAGTGAATAAATATATTGTCCAAAATGTAAAACTCTTTTATCTCTCTAAATATATGAAGCTACAGCCATGAGATGGTTAGTTTGGTTTAGCACACAGACTGTAAAGGGGGACTGGTAGCTGGAGAGATGCCAGTTCACCTCCTGGGCACAGCTGAGGTGCCCTTGAGCGAGGCACTGAACCCAACCTCAACTGCCCACAGGGCGCTGCTGTGGGTGCTTGCCCATCACTCCACCATCTCTCTTCACATTTGCATGTGTATGAGCCCTTTGAGTGTGTTGTGTGGTTGTATGCATGTATAAAAATCAATGTAAAAAAATGAGTGAAAAAGAATTGCCCCTTCTCTAAACAGCAAGAAACAGCTAGCCTGGCTCTATCTAAAGGCAACGAAATGCACCTATCAGCATAAAGCCGTTTCCTTGTTGTGTTCTTGTGATACATTATGACTTAGTGACGTCAAAATGTATGTCATTAACTTGAGTGTGTTACGTTTTTTTTTTTTAAATTACAGATTAACCATTATGACACGTACACACCTACTCCAACACCTGTGCCCACAGTATCCATGGCAACAGCACTATAATGTGTAACCCACTCATATCCGACAAAACCCATGCAAACACGCACACACTCACGCACACACGCGCGCGCACACACACACAACCCCCACCACACTGTCTACAGCTGCTTCCTTGGAGTCGCAGATCATCAGGCAGCCAATCAGCAGGATCCCTCTGAATCAAGTCAAACAACAACAGACTGAACAAACCCGGAGAGGAAGGTGTATGCCTTCAAAATAAAAGCAGCAATCTTAGCTGAAATTTTACTACTTTGTTTTCCTTTTAAATTATATCGAATAGTTCACATGTACAGAATGATTTATTAAAATTCAGCCTCAAGTTACAGAAAAATGAAGACTTTAAAATAAGTGTGGGGAACCAGGTATATGTTCTGACAAAAAATAGTTGAGTTTGTGTCTCCTGTTTACTTGGTTAAAAAATGGTTGGCAGCCATAATGAGCCTTCATCTGTTTCACCTTAATTTCACCACTGACAGAAGACACCTTTCCAGGTTGTTTGATATATATGAAAAATTCTGCTACAGAAAAAGCTCGCTCTAATATAATTCAATGATGTGCAAACTGTTATGACGACTCATTTATTATTACCTGACCTCTTTTTTTTTATTTAGCCACAGTGTTCATTTTTTACTAGTCACTTTTACTGTATGTAGAAAGGTAATGTCACAACTAGAAGGACAAAGCACGCATATGTTCCATAAAGTGGCAAGATTTAAAAACACTTTGGTGCCACCTCAGTGTTGCAATCACTAAATATCCTGCAGCCAGCATTGGTAAACATGGTAATCCATCGTATTTAAACACTTTTAATTTCAGTATATTCTGGAGCTGAATGTTGCATGTGCAAAGAGAAAAAAAAAATCAACCAAAATTCAGTGGTGTGTGTTGAAGCTTTAAATTTAATGTGTTGATGCTATAAATGAAGACATGGGTCATATCCAAGCTTGGTGTTTTTGTGTTGTCTGCATCACTGAAAGACCTTTATGTTTTTTAAAGTTGTAAACAGAAAAATAATTATTAAATAAATAAATGCAACAGTTATAGCCCAATATGAGAAGTGCCCAGAGTTGTGCAGTAACAGCAACAGGGTTGGAGTGTGAAGATGGGTCCTAATCAAGTCACTAAATCTGCGCATCAAACCATCAGTTCACCCCTTCGCCTTACAGACACGACTTTTATTTTGTAAATCATAACCGGACGTGCGCTATTCTAAGTGTGTGTGACTTGTCACGAAGCTGTGGCTCCCTGGTTGTGGAAGTGGAAGAAGTTGAGTCTCCTCAGTCACCCGCCGGCGCCGCCTCCTCTCCGCTGCGCTGCGGAGGACAGAGGACAGACTCACAGCGGAAACTTCTGCAAGGGGACACGGGAAGGTAGGTTAGCGAGCCCGGCAACACTGTCTGCTATTTCACATGCACAAGTCCGGAGGAAAACGGTCATGACATGATGCTTGCAGGAGGCTGCTCTCAACTCTTAATACGCTCAGAAATGTTTGTGCACACTTTGAATTTTGCTTTTATTTCGTGTCTTAAGGGTTTTTCCATTCACACAGAGTCATGATATGCACCTCTGTAGCACCCCTCCTAAAACCTATCTTTGTATTGGCTTTTCTCCTCAAGAACTCTTAGTTATGTCTGGGATCTCCTCATTGGCTGATGTCAAGGCAGCCAGCGTGCGTGCGTGCATGTGTGTATGTGTGTGTGTGTGTGTGTGTGTATGTGTATGTGTATGTGTATGTGTGTGTGTGTGTGTGTGTTTGCGTGCGTGCCGGTGAAGGGATGATGTGGCCGTGAGCAGACATCAGGTACATGAGGGAAGGGTGATCTTGTGTTCACCAGCTGGGGGAGCAACCTGCAGCTTCTCATTGATTGATGTAGCATCTCATATGGATCGATGAATCAAACCTCCACCTCCTGGACGCTGACTTTACAGATGTTACACTGATGATGTCATTAGTTGTAGGACTTGCTTGCAAATCTGTGGACAGTGGCAAGGATAGATGAGTCATTTGACCAGCTGACTTGTGGAAACACGTAGATTTATGTTGCTTCTGTATTTGTCATCTCACATGCATTCTTGACCTCTTTGCAGCATCTTTCCATTTTGTTTATTTTGGGGGGTTTTAGTCCATGTTAATGCCTCATTTCATCATTTCCTTTGGCCATACTTTATTGAGATGCTATGAGAAGCTTAAACACATTCTCTTATACCAGATACTATCATCTGTAGTCTTCTCTCCTGATACTGATGCAGATATCTCAACTCAGCATATTTGCTGATAACAAGCACTGATCTGTAAACCTCTGTGTGAGATATTGATGCAACGTGAGGCCAGACATTGCTGTGGCACTAAAAACTGATATTTAAACTGTATTTCATGTTCATTGACACCCTGAGGTGGGGTACAGACTGACTTACAGAACAGAGCTGAAACAATTAGTTGATTGAAAAGAAAACTTACTGGCTTTTCTTGGTCTTACGTGACAGTAAACTGAGTGTATCCCTGGTGTTTTGGTTTGTTGGCACTCCAAAAGAAGATAAAAAAAAGACAGAAATGGATATGATAAAAGACAGAAAGAGAAAACTCTTCCACTACCATCTGGGTGCTCTGTTCCCAGTGCTGCTGGCTGACTCACTTCGTGTCGAGTCAGCTCTCTCTCTCACTAAATATTGTTTCAGACTCGAGAGGCACATTTTCTGAGCGAGGGGAGCACATCCGAGGTTCTCCGGCCTGTTTATGTTCCCACTTTTCATCTGCACGCTGTTTATTTGGGGAAATTGAGAAAGGAATGCCTGCCTCTTTCTCTTTCTGTCTTTGTAGCAGACAGAGTTTAGTCTGAGATATATCCCCCCAGTTCTTTGTATTGTTTCTATCACCTGTTCAGGATTTCATGTGTGTGAATCTAGACTTCTGTTTTTTTTTTTCCAGCGAGGCAGTAATTGCTGCCGAGGCAGTCTGAAACGCTGCATCTGACTTGTGACATTTGTCTTATGGGCTATTTGATCCCACAGCCTCATGGTCTTATTAGAAAAGAGAAGCCGCAGTGCCGGTTTAATGAAATAATAAACTGAACCTAAAGCTGATTCATGAGCTACTCCCTGATCAAAGTGGAAACAGTGTGTATGTGTGTGAGAGAGAGAGGGAGGGTAGGAGGGGGGGTGCTAGACTTGAAGCTAAGCTGAGGGACACTTAGCATCTGTTCGCTCCACACAGACTTTACTTTGAGCCGGTCATATGGCTTTGATTAGTGTGCTAGTTTTCGGATAGCTCCACTCTCCCTGGCAACAGTTAAAGACAAGGACAGCATAGTTAGCTCTAGTCTTTAAAAGAGAAAAAAAACTCACTGTACATCCCTTTACACCACATGAAAAAGCACCAGTTACTGCTTACTAGTAGATGACAAGATGAAAAAATGATGTGTCAAAATGCTTCTGGGTCCACTGGCTTGATTACATCGCAAATTTGGCCCACCCTTAAATTCCCACCTAATTATCCCGACCGGTCCAACTTTTCTCTCTCTTGTTAACAACGACCCCTTTCTTCTCCCCTCCTTCTTTTCTCTTTTGCAAATTGTGATTGCGTTGGAAATTGTGTGGCCTGTCTGCAGCTCGGACCACTTTCTCTCTTGGCCGTGACTGCAGCTATATGCTCGATATTCGCAGCTCATCCAAGCAAAACACCCGAGTGGAGAGTCAGTGTATGTGCTCCCTTGGCCTGCTGACAAACATAAGTTTTTTATTTCGCCAAAAGTGATACAGCCCAGAGGGAAAGTTTTGCACAACACACCACGGAAGATGTACGACACCATCACCTCTGCAAGACAGCTTACTCTTAATTAAGCTGCATTTCTGTGCGGTTTATAATGGAGTCATAATTTACCAAGAAGGCAGTGCATGCATGTTGTTGTGGGGATCTTTTGAAGGCTGTCCACAAATCTTTATTAGCAGCTTTACTTAAAAAGCACCAAGAGACAGCACTGTGGGGGGGTCCTGCCTTTCCCTCTTTCTCTTGTTTAAGTAAACAAGAGGAGAGTTAGCGGTAATGAAAAGCACTTGATATCAAGCTGCAAGTTTAATAACCCCACAATAAATTGAGAGCGGGAGCAGAAGAAGTAATGAAAATGGAGGGGAGTTTGGCTTGTGCAGGAAATGACTGGGAGAAAGCCTGAGGGAGGGGAAGAGAGAAAGACTTTCAGTTGTTCCACGTATGAGGGAAGCTGAAACAGTACAAAGACCCCTTAGTGTTTCTTAAGCAACCTCTCCTTTTACTGTACCTTCCCATTGCTGTTTGAAATGAAATGAGAGGCACATTAGGGATCTTTTCAACTCATTCCTCCACACTCCGTTCAGGGTATTAACACTCAAGAATGGCTCTCCCAGCTGGCTCGAACAGCTTACACTCTGCTGTCTCTCTTTCATTCCCCTTGGGCTTTGCGCTCGTTTTTTTTTTCCTCCTCTATTCAGGAGGCAACTTGTTCCCCCTGCTCTCGTCACCAAAAGGTTTCCCATCTGCTTCCGATTACCTTTGGCTGCAGTTGGTTAGCCGCCAGCCATCTGGGCCAGTGTGGCGTCTCCGCTCGCTCTTCTCTCCCCAGACGGCACTGAGGGAGGGATGGAGGGGAGGGAGGGAGGCAAGGGAGGCTGGGACAAGAGTGAACTGGGTGGGCAGACTTTACTGGAGAATAGCAAGGGTTGGGTTTTAGCTGACACTGCAATCCATAGCCAGGAAACTCAAGTCAAAGAGAAGGGCACCCATGAAAATGTGACTCCTGATCCTGGCTCTGGTCTGTTTTTGTAATGGGTACTGTGGATCTGAGGAAGTCATTTTCCATTGTTATTATAAAGCAGACTCACTCTGTGTTAGTCTAAAAGTAAAAAAACAAACTCAGAAGGAATTGTGGTCAATTAAAAAGGAACGTGGGGTTTATCCATAGTGCAGGTCAGTTCAGTTAGTAGTGTGGAAAAACGAACAAGTGACCTAAGATTTTAATCTGCGATGTCTGGTTGGCTGAACTATTACCTACAAATGATCATTGCTGCTGTCTGCTGTCATACAAACTTCACTTTCTACTCTGCAGTTAAAAAAGGACAGAACGGTTATTTCTGGCAATGAGAAACAGTTATAAACATGTGCTGATGGAGAAAAACATTCAATATCACTTACATTGTTAAGTACTATGCAGATGATACGCAATTGTACCACCGATGTGTCCTATGTCTTGCCCTGTTGGAAAACTGGACGTTCAACATTTCCTGCAGTTGAATGACCTCTCAGAGATCATTATAGTTCTTTCCTAGTCTCTACTTACATTATTAACAATCTCACGTCTGGTTGGCGTAATGTGTCCAGCGGCTTAACATGGTGCAGTCCTGTTTTGTTCAGCTGAGACATTTGGCCTCATTTGGTCTCATTCACTGATCTCGAGGGTGTGGTTCATGCTTTTATACTGTTATGATTTTTGAAAGAAATTATTAGGAAGAAACATGCTGCTTTTCAACAAAGGACTGTAGAAAATAATGAGGCAAAATGGCTTGTTAGATCTGAAATTATGAAAGATCAACTAGCTAAAAGCTGATCAACTGATATGTTGGTTTCAATTAAAAAAAAAAAAACTAAAACAAATGTTGGCATCAGTAACACCTTGAAAATCCTAATACTGGCACAGATCCCTCGAAAATTAATTAAATGTAAGTACACACACCAACCACAGATTTGGGGTGTAGTTTTTGCCGTTTCTTGTGGTTGCCAATGATGGCAACAAAAGACCAAGAATTGTTTGCAAATTTCTTGAAACGATTGCCAGTGGCAACCTGGCAGCAGTTGTATATAAACCCTCATCAGCCTGGTTATAATTATTATTGTACTCTGCCTCAGATAAACAAGATTCATATAGACACTCATACCATCCGTCTGCTAGCCAGGATGCCAGCCAATTAGTAAGCTGTACAGCCAGGCAGCCAGCCAGCAAGTCACTCAGCCATACAACCAACCACCGCAGTCAGGCAGCGTAGCAATGATGGCAACCTGCTGCTCCTCTCAAATTGGCTCATTTTACCCCCAGAGCCTCTGACATAATACCCACTTCAAGCCCCGTTTGGGCATTAAGCTCAGCTTTTTACAAGATCAATGGCTTCCTTTGTGTTTGAACTCTTTCCGGTGGGCAGGCAGCTTAAAGAGCGGGGCCTCAGGGGCCCCAGGTTGGGACCTGCTGTTGTCTCTGGTCATCAGAGTGAAAGTCGGGGTGTTTGCCGTTCTCTAAAGCTAAGATTGATTAGCTGAAGGAACAATGCAAGACTGGGCGGTCCTTCACTGGACGCTGACTATGAACTGGGTAGATTTGTCTTGTTAGACTGGGAACTGCACGGGTCAATGGGATCTCATGCTCTCTCTCTCTGAGTCTGTGTTTTACTATGTCTCTCTTGTTCCTCCCACCTTTTTGAGCTTAAATCTGCCTCTCCCCTCCCTTTTCACTCCCTTTCCTGGCCTTCCTCTTTTTCACTAAACAATTTATTTTCTGCAGGGCTACAGAGAGGAGTCCAAACCCACCACTGCTGCTGAGCCCTTTGGGAGATCCGTCCAGTCTTTTTCTCTACTCCTATGAGGACCTATCCAGGATCCATCACCACTTGCTGATCAACACACTGTAGAGGCTGCTATGTCTGAACTCACAGATCCTCCTGCAGCCATGGCCGAACAGAGCGCTGAGCTGTCCCACTGCTAGGCGACGGGGCATCCGAGAGGGCAGAAGACATGTTGGGACAGAGGTCCGGGGACCACTGCACTGAATTCTGTTACTATAGCTACTACTGTAGTAACCATGGAAACGCTATGGAGGACTGGTCTGGTCTGCACTGTCATCATCGTCATGGTTGCCACCGAGGTCGAAGGAGGTCACAGAGATGAGTCTGCTAAGTCACAAGGTGAGACCAGAACAAACCAGAACATTAACACTGGAAGTTTAGCTACGACGGGCTCAAACAGTTTGAAGCCATTCAGTTTTCTGCTTTACAGAACTTGAACTAACAGTGTCTTAACACAAGCAGTCATAAAAATTTCGCCTGAATAAAATCATCAAACAAACAGCTTTAGACACATTTCACATAAACAAAAAAAAGTATTGGGTGGGTGTGGCTCACGAGGTAGAGCAGGTCGTCTTCTAGTCAAATGATCAGTGGTTTGATCGTGCACTTCTCCTGTCTGCATGTCAGTGTCTTTGGTCAAGATGCTGAACCCCAAACTGCTCCTGAAGGCTGCGCCATCAGTGTATGAATGGGTGAATGTGATATGTGTGTAAAAGCATCCTTGAGTGGTCAGAAGACTAGAAAGGCATTGTATAAGTACAGTCCATTTACCTGTAACAACTTTACAAGTACACCCAACCAGACATAAATGTATTTGTTTACTTAGTGTATTGCAAATGTGTTAAATAAAAGTGTCAGATGTTCAGGTGTCTCTGTGAAAAGCTGAACTCATGGTAAGAGGGCTAGATGTCTGCACCAAAGTTGCAGTAATGCTGTTATAATTGTGTAGTTATTCTATAGTTGTTGTAGAAACCTTCACCATTTCCCACCAAAAAAACAGAACAGTGTCCCACCCTAATCTGGAGCAGGTCTAAAGCCAGGTTGCATAACGTGGGTTGACCTTTTCAAACCAATCAGAAATTCAGTGTGAAAAGAGTTTCAGAGACCTGGGTTGGATTTAAACACACTATTAACATCACAGACCTTATTCCTTGAGGTCTTTGTAAGTAGTGGGAAAACATCATTGGTTTATTGTCTGTGATCCTGGCTTTATACTGTGGGTTGCTTTAATTATTTTCAGTCTTTGAGAACAAGAGTACTTTAATGTATTTTATGGTCGAGGCGCCCAGAGTGAAGTCTGTTTTTCATTTCAGTAAAAAAAAAAAAAAAAAAAAACCTTCTCAGTGCTACCCATGTTTAAAAGTCACATTAAATACCCCCTTTTTAATTTGTATTTAATTTGAGTATCTGATTATAGTTTAATTGTAATTTAAGGATCAACATGTGTTCCATAGTTACTGTAATTGTTTTTATTTATAATTCACATGCTCAGCGCTCAGATGAAGACAAAGTTGGATGAAATGAGCCGTAGAAAAGGTTTCAGGCTTGACCCGGCTGTCTGACTAGTTGAGGCGCACTCCAGGCCTGCAGGTCTGGGCTGCTGAACTTGAACTCTGCATCCACAAATCATGTTGTCGTGGCACAGCCACGTGCCCGCCCCCCTCACCTCTCACCACAAGGTCTCCCTGTCTCTCTCGCATACACACTGAAGCTAGAGCGACTGAAATCCCCTGAAGGCAAAGGCGTAAAATCCCAGAGTGTCCATGTCTCGTCACCCAGAACAAGACTGTGATTGTCTGTTTCCTAAACTTAACCTCTGGCCTCTCACAGCCATCTGTCTCCAATAGTCGTGCCACTTCCTTTAAATAACCTCAAACCCTGACGTAGCTCATTGTCTCAGAGACTTTGTTCTCCACAGGTGCAGACAGGTTGGTCTTCATTAATTCATATTTTTCATAATTACAATGGCTTGAATGACCATGTGTCATAAAATTAGTTGTTTGTAGTGGTGAACCCACAGAGAATTATCACCCAACTCTGAAGTTTCTTTCAGCTCTCTTTGATAAACAAAATTAGTGAGTAGTGAACATAGTAGAACATTTAGCTGCTGAAGAGCCTGATATTTTCCACAGAACTTTCTGAAGAGTTGTTTTGAAGCTCAAAATATGTGACCGCTGCCATGTTGGCAGTCCTGCCTCTTCCACCTGCCAGCTAAAAATTGGCAAAGTCATGAATCATCAGCGGACCTGAATGACACCTGGGTGCTAAAACATGCCACCTGTTAATCAAAGCGGCCACGCTGTTAATTATGCATAACTTTAAGCCTTGATATAATTTGAACAGGTGAGTTCTATAAAGAATTTAGCTATAGAGACAAAAACAGTTTTTTGTACCAGGCTGTAAACATGTTTATTTCTGCTGTGAAGTTGGACATGGGAGCTTATGGAGATTGGCTTGTTCTGTAGCCAGCCTCAAGTGGCCGTTTAAGGAACTGCAGTTTTTGGCACTCCTGCATTAGCTTCACTTCACAGCTATGGAGGTTGCTTCTTGGTATAGATTAAAAAGAGAGCTTAAAGGAAAGTGAATATTGAACTCTGGTTGACAGAAAGACAACGCCAAATGTTGCTTTGTGTTCACTGGATGTGTAAACAAGTTTAGGCTAATGTGTGTGTGCCATGTTCATAATAACTCACAAAAATGCTGTGTTGCAATGTGTGCTGGTACTCTAACAGTAGGTGCAGCATTAAAAACAGTAAGTCTTAAATGGACTTCAGAATCTTTAGCTGAAACCATGATTTAATTTGTTTTTATTATGTCATAAACCACATATAACACAAAACTTTGTAATAAAAGTCTTTATTTTTATGATACTCTCTCGCTGCCTCTACTCTGTATCTTTGTGTTTCTCTTTTTCTCCCCTTTGAACTTGACTCTCGTCCAGGACTTGGCTGATGGCCTGACACAGATGATAACCCCAATGAGTCATTTCTGAATAAAACCTCTTACAACAGCAAATGAAATAATGGAGAAATACTAGAAACATAAAGATGTCTCTTGTGTTTTCTGGTTCACTGGTTGTCCAGCTGTGTGCAGAATATTTTGTTAGTGTCTTTGTGTTTGTTTAAAAAGAGCGAGAGGACAAATATGCAACAGTTGGACTTCTTTATTTGTCTCTCTTTGTTGATGTAAACTCAGAAATGAGGTAATCAACCATGCTCCTGGCACTGATCTATTTCTATTTAAGTATACAGAATATACATGTGTTGTTACATAACTGAACTAAACAGCCATTGTTGAACACCTCATTGGAAACTATGGGCATTAATCTGCTGCTGATTTTGGATGCAGGGATTTGCTCTCATTTAGTCACAAGAGCATTAGTGAGGTTGGGCACTGATGCTGGGCGATAAGATCTGGCTCACAGTCGGCATTCCAGTTTATTCCAAAGGTGTTGGGTGGGGTTGAGGTCAGCTCTCTGTGCAGGTCATTTAAGTTCTCCCACACCAAACTGGGAAAACCATTACTTTATGAACCTGGCTTTGTGCACAGGGACAGAAAACGTTCATCACCAAACTGTTGTCACAAAATTGGAAGTTCACTATCACTAACATGTCCTTGGAAGCTGTAGCTTTGACATTTGGATTACGTGGGCTTCATGTAGGCCTCTTCATGGTAACCTTCTTGTGTTGCTCAAACATCCACTTGAGGTTGGCTACAGTAGTTGGATCTCAGAGTCAATCTCCATAAGCTCCCATATTAAAATGTCCAATAAGTAGAAATAAACATGTTTACAGCCTGGTACAAAAAACTGTTTTGGTCTTTAGCTTTTTACCATTCAATGAAATATGGAGTTTAATCATTCAGATTTGGCTGGGTGGTTAATAACCCTTTCTTCTTTGGTCTGACAAACTCAGAACACATATTTATTCTTCCTTTACACAGACTTTAAGGCTTAAAGTTATGCATAATTAACAGCGTGGCTGCTTTGTTTGACAGGTGGATGTTGTTACAGATGGCTTGTTTGAGCATCCAGGCGTCATTCAGCCTGCCTCAGGTCCACCGATGATCCACATCTTTGTTGATCTTTAGATTAGCCAGAAGGTGGAAGAAGTAGGACTGCCAAGAGGGCCACATATTTTGAGCTTCAGTGGGGCTCTTCAGAAACCTACGTGTGATGTCACGCTACACCGTCCATTCTTTACTGTAACTCCACCCATAACATTGTGGCACTTGCAGAGTTCTTATTTGAAATGAAGGGGCCTTGCCCCAACCACGGAGAGCACCTGTGTCTATGTACTGTTGGCCGTATAGTGTATGTGCACATCCTTGTGTGAGCTACTCAGTCTGCATACAGGAGAAAGATAGACAAGGATAAACTGACAGAGCAAAAAGTGTGATGGCCTCTTATATGCACCATTTCTCACTCTGTAGTGAATAATCAGAGATTCCTCCTCCTCTTGTAGGAGTTGTCTCTAAAGAGGCTGAGTGGCATTTGGCCTGAGGTGCCATGAAGGCTTGTCTGGGATGGAGGGAGGGACAATTTTCCATCAAGAGTATTTCCTTCCACTATTTTCATTTGGTGATAACAGAAGCGGCGTGATACCCTGTTCATGGGTGGATTCATCACGGCAGAAGCTGCTGTATAAAAACACTTTTAACCAGGGAGTGTCTCCTGTTAAATTTAGCAAGCGTGTTTCCACTTGTAGTTTGCTCTTTTCGCTTTGATGTCTGCTTAACATTTTCATTATCTATCATAGGGTCACTATGGACCAGGGATAAAATATTAAACGTGCACTAGTTTATACTCTTAGGGTTGACCGGAGAAGACAGCACAAGAATAATTGTGTGCAAAGAACATACAAAAAGAAGCGAGACAGGATGTGATGTAAAGTACAACAGGTGTTGTTATATGTTTTCTTTGTTTTATGTCCACCGGGTTTATCAGGTGGCCCCGGGCCAGAGAGAAACAGATGTTTTGATAGAAACCAGTTCCTCATACATCTTATTTAAAGTCATTAAACCAGGTGGCTGAAAACATTTGATTGCTCTGATGTGATGAGATGAAATTTTATATGGCTATTACAACTCTGCTTAACAATGCATGTAACTGTCTTATCTTCTATTAAACTTCCAGATGTGAATGACATACCACTTTACATACTGTAAACAACAGCAACACTACTGCTCGTGTGCAACATCTGGTGTGTATCTGTTTCTATGGGAAACAACATAAACTGTCCTTGAAACAGGGATGTGATAACGATTATATTCCCTTATAGTAGCTGAGTCACTGTTTCTTCCTTTTTAGATTATAAATATCTATATTAAGGACTACATGTGTCTTTTTTTCCCCATGTGGACTGGATAGATGTTAGTGGGATCGGTTGGAAATTCTATGGAGAGGAAGCTTCCGCTCAAACCTTTAGTTCAAACTACATATTAATTAGTTTAGCTGGTTTTCATTAGTGGACAGTTTATTCTGTGTGAGGTCTCCTTCATTTCTCCCTTGGAGGTGTGTTCGGGTTTACTTTTTTAACACCCTCCCTTCATTTTCTGTGCAGGAGATTTTCCTGTGTTTCAAAGGTAATGGTAATACCACCTGCCCGATTAGTCGCTGTGGTTTGTGAGAGCAGGATGGATGTGTTGTGGGAAACAGCTCAAAGCTTTTAGGAAGATAATGGTTTTGAATAAGACTGTGGAATAGTGCTGATGTGGTTTTGGTGCCTTTAAGTGTCCATTTGAACTAGACATTTGTGTGATTTCCAGACTTTGCAAGTAAACATTTTCTCCACATCACACAATGTTTCATAGCCTGAAGTCTGAATGTTTTTAATCATGTATTTTATTCTTTAATCATTGTTGTTTTTTAAAGATATTTTATTGGCCTTTATTCAAGCTTTATTTTTGACAGAGACAGCTGAAGAGCAACAGGAATGCGGGGAGAGAGAGAGAGACGGGGAATGACGTGCAGCAAAGGGCCTCAGGTCGGATTCGAACCATGGGCCGCTGCTGAGCCTTTGCAAGCTTTTTATTCATTGGTTCAAACTCAGATATCCATAAAACATGGCAAACCATGTATTCTGCCACCAGCAGTTAGTTTCAGATAACCCTAATGATTTATCTGTGAGTGAATTTGTGATTCCAGTTTTGCTTTCTTGTCATCCTAATTCAGTGTTGCTAACAAAAACACCACTCAGTCAGATCAGAACAGGGTTTTACAACAGGCAGGTAGTCAGAACAGGCACCCAAGTCCACAAAATGGCTAGGATGCTATGGCAGGGATAGCACAATAGATACTCTGGCTTAGTAGTACGGTGTGAGCAGCTAATGAGGGAATTGGAAGCATGTGTGCGGGTAGGTGTGGCGATCAGGTAAAGAGGACAACACTGCTGGAGATGGAGAGGATGGCATGTTCCTGAAATGAGGCGAGTTAAAGGTCAAATTAAGAAGAGCACTCGCCATCACTATAACAGTAACAATACCTTTTTGTTCTAAGACTTTAAATTGTATTGCATCTTTCTTTCATTTGTGTTTTTCCCATACCGTTTTTACAGTTTTGCAGTTTCCAGTATAAACTTTACATCCCATCCCACCCTCATGAACCTTTACAGGAAGAATGCTCGCTCCATAGCTGTGCACCTACAAAGAGAGAAGACAATTCAACATTAAATTATATTGCAAAAAAAAAACAACATTTTTGAATAGAGAACAAGGCACCGTCCACTTAAAGTTAAACCACTTGAATGCAGAGCATATTTTGTACTAAACTTCCCATGTCGAAAATACAGTACGACCTCACAAGTTCCATGTGAAGGCTGCATTTGTAATTGTGCTCGCTGTTTATTTAAGCCAGACCTATCTACTGCGTACAGAGTGGTTTTTCCTGGTACAGAGCACTCCAAGAAGTCTGTACCAGGGAACTCTGATCTCTGGGTATTTACTCTGTGTGGGAAGGGGCAGCTTCTCCACCAACTGAGGCCAAAGGTTTGATGAAAACTGGGCTCATTTGCTGGTGACCTTTCCCAGTTAGTTAGCTGATTTTGGCTGTTTGGAGCAGTGTGTGTTTGGACGATAAATCTCCACCAGGACCCGGCACAGACTGGGACAGACAGGAAGTATACAGTTTCAGAGTAACCATGGCGACATCCCTTTGGCCTCATGCATTGGGGGGTTTCTTGGAGTGGAGGGACCTTGTCAGTAATGTACCAAAAAGCCTGCAAGTTTCTCTTTGCCAACTGGGTTACTCTCTCGATAAAAAGCCCCACAGTGTTATTCAAAATAAGCAACTCCCATGTCCTCGACTGTTTTTAATTAGAGTCAATTAGATTAAGCTGAATTTTGGCTTTATTAAGTTAAACTCTGATTTTGGTTTTATGCCTTCTTTATTTCTTTCCCTCTAGCTGCTTTCCTGTCCAGTCTAGGCCAGTATGAGATTGCCATGCCAGTACGTGTAGGACCAAATGGTGAGACGATGGACGCAGAAGCGCCTCAACACCACCAAAGAAGAAGACGCAGCACTGAAGACAGGCTGCCTGACTCTGTATTATGCTTAAGTTTTGCTTCTCCTTATGCACATTTTTAAACCACTTAAGTACATCCTGATCCAAGAGCATTTATGAGCTGAACCCTCTTTTTTTTTGTCTCTTAGCTCTTCTACCGGCTGTCCACATCAGGCAACAACTTCCTGCTGAACCTAACGCTGCAGGGAGGCCTCCTTTCGAGGCAGTTCAGGGTGGAGTACTGGAAGAGAGGTCGATTAGCTTGGAGTCATCCTTACTCTCCCCACTGCCACTATGTAGGACACCTCCAAGACCAACCGCACTCCAGCAAAGTGGCCCTAAGCAACTGTAACGGCCTGGTAAGACTGAAACCATCATGCCTAATCCACATCTAATACACTGGGCGAGGTCAGCAGCAGCGGCAGTGCTGGCTCAGCAAATAAGGGATCAGTAATGCTTGGTTCGGACATCAAAGCATGAAATTTTAACAAACCTTGAGTACTCAAGCCAGCTTTAATCTTTGCCCAACCACCTAATGTGGTCCTCAGAAACTGAAATGACCTGGAAAGAAATTCCAGGTACTTTTAAACCTTAAAGGAAGGATTTATCTTCAAAAAGTATTTCTTTTTCTTATTTTTATCCCAGCAAATTTGCACCAGCATTAACTGTAATGATTGGGGATACCATTGTGAAAGAAACAGAGATGCTAATGCTCTTCATCAGCAGTAGCCTCAGTAGAGTAGAATGCACTGCTGCCAGTGGTGAGAAGGTTAGAAATGCAACTGACACTGGTATAATACTCTAAATACTAAAATTTGTGTTCAATTATCTTGAATGACCTTGAATCTTGAATCCTTGTCTTAACTATGATTCATGGTTTTGATGTGAACACTATTTAAAAGGTGGAACTATAACTCCACATGAACCACAGTGCTTAAAATGAAAGCGGTCGTATGATGGTTTGCCTGAAAATGACGAAAAAGCTAAGCTAATTACATTGACATTTTCTCTTCAAAGACATTTATTCACCTTGTCCCACTCACTTGTGCTCAGCTACACAAAAGTGGTGCAAACCTTGCTTACTTTGTCAGATCTGCAAACGCGACAAATCGCTGTGTGAAGTAGGCGTAGTTTTCGGTTTCGGAAAGATGCAAAACCTCGCGGAAGCAGCCCTCCTATTCCGATGATGGAAGGGTGTTATGGTGCTAGTTAGACAATCTAACAAGCACTTTGTTTGAAGTTTGAGGCCCCTAAACTCTACCTACAGCCCCAAATGCATCATGTTCTGGCATGCTCTCTTAGAACTGTTCAAAGGCAGTCTGGGAAATGTAGGAGATTATTAATGGAAGCTGTGGTCAACAAGGCAGGTTGTGGGAAGCGGTGCTTTGAGAAACTGCACAGAGGACCTTTAATCTTCTGGACGTTTTTAACAACTGGTCTTTGGTAGCACTTGTTAAAGCTTTTTTAAATTTATTTTCCATTCTCGTGAAGTTATTTCCTTGTAAATGCTCCAAACTGAGAGATCAAAGTTAGTTCTCTCTGTGAATCACTTGACTGTGTCACTAAACTGTGCTGCATCATTTTGTTGGCTGAAATCATTTTCCTGCGTCCACAGCACTGCCTATCTATAAATCCTCTCACTACAAACAGCGGGCTCCACAATAACAGTTGTATACACAGCTGAGGATTAGATGAGTCCACAAAGCGTTAATAAAGCGCACACGTAATTACTCTTGGTCAGACCAGCGTGAGCACATTCACCAGCGAGCGGCCTGTGTGTCCAGGGGAGCATCACTAACTTTATTATGGGATTAAAGGCACTTTGAAAGCCGCCGCAGTGAGTCGAGGGGAGACACCCGCTCTGGCCGGGGGCCAACACATCTGAGCAGAATCAAAGGAAGTGTTAGTGTGTCGCTCTCTGTCTCACTCTTTCATTTTTCTCGCCCCCATTCACCCTTTCATGCTCTCACGTGTGTTTGTCTGGCTGTGTGTGTGTTTGTTCTGTGCGGTGCTGATCCTCTTCCAGATAGTTTGCCAACAGAGGACCCTGTGAAGTGGACGGTGTTTGTAGTTAGACTGCCTTAGTGTTATAACTCTAATTATAAAATGAATGGCATTTCTTAACTGAACACTTGTCAGGTAGTCTGAGATGAACATAAAGCTAATAAACATAATGACAATAATGATGCTCTAATAATGACATACGGCCTATTATTGTGTCTTTGCATATATATATCTTTATGTATTCCTCACTAGGGGCTTTATAGCTGCTAATACTGTAATAACTATAACCTGAGTTTAACCTGAAAATAAAATTACAACTGCTTCTGTAAATAGGAGGAAATCTGAATGCAACAGAATGCAATTCATGCCGGAGTGCAAATCCTTTTTAACCTATATTAATTTGAGTACAGTACAAATACATGATATTTAATGTTCAAACTGACACACTTCATTGTTTTTTTTTTTTGGTAAGCAACACCCAACATGTTTCCAAAAAAGTCACGGGGGTCACGTTTACCACTGTGATATATCATTAGGCGTTTGGGAACTGTTGTGGAAGTTTTGCACTTCATAATGAGCCACACATTTTGAATGGGAGACAGGTCTGGACTGCAGGCAGTAGAGCCTAGTATACAGTCTCTAGTCCATGAACCTTAGTGCAGTAGCGTGTCATTGTATATTTCAGTCTAAGTACTTTTCTTTCTAATCTTTATTTGTTTGGCATTGTGCTCAAAAATCAAACGTTCAGTGACTCCTGTGGAACAAAAGCTTTTGTCAAGAGTCTCACTGTGGCATAGACACTTTACATGTGTGCTGCAAACCTCTGTACCTCCCTACAAACGTGATGCTCCCTGATCAATACTGACAAGTGATGCCTCTGAGAGTGATCATAAATGGAGGGCAAAAACTGCAACAACACTAAACACTGAGCACAAAATCTTCTGCATTTGAAGCTCAGAGGTTGTTATGAAGTCGCCTTCTCTCCAGCTGTTAGTTTTCTGACCCATTAGCACCAAGTTCCCTCAGAGGGCCTCTGATTCACTTCAGCCATAACGTATCCCCGCCCCTGCCTGCTTTGGTGCTCACACTTCTTTGTCAGTATTGACAGTTAAAGTGATTTTAGTCTTATCAATGATGAATCTGTGTTGTTTTAATTATAAAAGTGTTTTAAAGAGGAGTGAAGATTCATACCATCCATGTAATGAGACGTTTATGATGTTTGTACCATGAAAGCAATGATCCCTGTTATTCTATTTTATTCTGTTCTGTTCTGTTCTACGTATCTGTCTCTCTGCAGCAGGGGGTGATTGTTGCAGGGGGAGAGGAGTACCTGATTGAACCCCTTGTCTCACCAGATAACCAGACCAGGATGGAGAGGGGGGAGAGAGCAGAGGGGCGCCCCCATGTGGTTTACAAGCGGTCATCGCTCCGCCATCAATACAAGGGCCAATCCTGTGGAGTCATTGGTAAGAGGAGAGATATTCTGGTCTTTTTAGTAGCAGCACTTAGGTCCAGATTGGGAGTAAACTTCCCCAGGCTGATTTGCATAGCAGCCAGCAGCAGAAGATTGTGGTTGTGTCTGAGTTCCCAGTTGTGATTGGGTGTGACTGTGTCTATATTACAGGGCGTTGCTGAAAAAGCAAAAGTATGTTCAGAAAACCATCTTTTGACAAATAAAAGTTAAAAAAAAAACATCCCGCTTGGTAATGCTTATGCTGCTCTATGCTCATGAAAAGGCTAGTCTAGGCATGACTCTGATTGGTGAAGTGTTTCAGGTCATCACCGATTTCTTGGCCAGTTTTGGCAAACGCAAAACATACAGCAAGTAATTTACTTTTAATACATAACGAGCTTCTGCTTTGCTGTTGTTTGGTTTCTTCTTTCTCCTTCAAAACATGTTCGGAAGATGAGAAGCCGATGAAAGGTGCGTCATGGTGGCAGCGAACTCTGAAGACGCCTCCCCATCACGTCGGTCGTGGCCAGCTGCCTCTGAAGCGCTCAGTTAGTCGGGAGCGCTACGTGGAGACGCTGGTGGTAGCAGACAGGATGATGGTGGGTTACCATGGTCGCAGGGACATCGAGCAGTACATCCTGGCTGTCATGAATATTGTAAGTTTCACAACGCAAAAGATCTTCATGCACTAACTTTCTCAGTGTCGTTTGAGTTATTCTTGATGAATAAAACAGGGAGATTTCTCATGGGTGGCAGAAGTTTTACTCTAAAACAGAGTTAAACTGGGAAGATGTGATGAAGATTAAGGTTTTTTTTTTTTTGTAAATTTTAGCTTTTGTGAGCTTTCAGCAGCAATCCAATGGCCAATCATGGTTTTTGGAAATGTCTACAGTGACAGAAATAAGTGTCAGTGCTTCTTTAACGCCAAGGATTAGTTAGACGTTAACTTGTTTATACAATAATTTGTCAAAAAACTCTGATTAAGTTGAAATAAATCAGATTGAGGCATATGTAGTAGCATTAATAATGCTAAGAGACAAAGAAAAACAAATATGCAGACCTTTTTTGATTTCTCCTAGGAGAGGCCATATGTTTTAGTCAGACAGGCTTAGGTTGTATGTCATCATCTGCACTATTTCTGTCACTGGGGATCTCTTCGCACACAGTTAATCACTTTAAAACTATACACACACACACACACACACACACACACACACACACAAACACACACACGTGTTAGGAATGTGTTTAATGAAGGGTTGGTCAGCTGCTATTGTTACAAAGCAGGTTGCATCCGGAGTGTTACAAAATCGCAGAAACCAACAACGTCTGTTTCGTGGTGTGGAGCAAAGTGGGTCCAAATTATACCAGACACCAGTAATGACAAGTGTCTGAGTGCAGCTTTAGTGCTAGTAGTGGTTTTAACTCTGGTTGTTTTTTATTACTGTTGGTGCTCTAACTCTTTAATAATCACTGGCACTTCTGGTGCTCTAACTTAACAGCTCTTTTAAGGCTCTCAGGACCGGTCTGTCCCGTAGATGACGTGTTTGGCTGTAGCTTAAAATCACTCTGGATCGGGACTCAAGACAGAGATGCCTTTTTAGCCCACTTCTGTTTGCTGTTTGCCATTGAGCCTAAGCCACAGATTAATCCAGACTTTCACAATCAGAGGGTTGACGCAAATGTTTGTACATTATTATGAAAATTATGCTGAATCAGCTTCTTTCTGGGACTTCTCCTGCCACAAATCTTAATTTATGACATATCACTCCCGTGTCTACTTCTGGTGCTGTCTCAACTCTCGTGCATTGTGTGCTCAACTGGTGCATCAGCTGTTTTTAAGACTGGTCTTTTCTTGTTTCCCTGGAGGTCAGGTTGCCAAACTGTTCCAGGATTCTAGCCTGGGGAATGCAGTCAACATTGTGGTGACACGGCTCATCCTGCTCATGGAGGACCAGGTAAATAAACCCTGTCAGTTACTGTAATAAGTTGTACAACCCTCTCCTCTTTCCTCTGTACGTCTTTCTGTGCTTGTCGTCATTAAGTGCACAAAACTCTGTCCTGACCAGCATCTATGAGCTCCTTGTTTGGGTCAAATTATTGGCTTAAGTGTCTTTTCCTCCACCACTCCCAGTGGACTCAAAGTGTGTAAGTGGGTCTTGGCTTTCATGAAAGGTGCGACAGGGTGTAGGTAGGAAGAGGGAGATGGGTGAGGAAAGGCGGGAAAGTCAGGATATGAGTGAGGGTTTGTACCTTTCGGACAGAGCTGCTTTGTGACTGTCCTGCTGGTTACTGTATTGAACAGTGACCTCTCTGACCATTGCTATGACGCACATCCAGGGTGAAGAAAAGCTCAAAATTAGATTTAGATGCTGATGCAAATAGCAACAGAATCTAAATCTGCTTCAACAAACCCAAATGTGTTTGGTTTAAGGATACAGAGAACACCACGTGGATCTAAATTCACCAGATTCCTCGAGGTCTGGTCTGTCATTTTACCAGTAGTTTCTAGTTGTACTGGTGGCGGTAGCCACTTATGTCCAAACTGAAATTTACTGGATGGATTGCCATAACCACTAAAAGATACATTCATGGTCCCCAGACTATGAATCCCCTGACTTTTCTGTCATCCATGAGGTTGAAATTTTGGGTTTTCACTGAAATGTCTCAGCAACTGTTAGTTGGACTGCCATGATAGACATATATCCCTGATGTTCAGAGAGTGAATCCTGAGTTATCGCCTTACTTTACCTCTAGCACCACCAGCAAGTCAAAGTTTTCACTAGTGAGACCACTTATTCAGTGAAATCTACTACTAGATCTATTGAATGGATTGGCACAAAGATTTGTAACAATGGTGGCTTCAAGATGATGACTCTTATAGACCTAGTATGGGTGTTTTTCTGAATTTTTCTCTAGTGCCAACCATTTGAAAAAATATAGCACATTCATGACCCCCCTCAGGAAGAATTCTTTAGTTTTTTTAGTAACTAGGCCCATCATCAGGTCAAAATGAGTCCAATACTTTGATTTATGATCAACAAACCTACAAAACTAATGTCATGCTACCATGCTGATGTTACCTTTTAGCTCAAAGCATTGCTGTACACATTCTCACAGAGCTGTTAGCATAGCTAACTCGTTGTGTGATATAAGTAAGTGAACACAGGGTTAGAAAGAGCGCAAAGCTTGTATCCTCACCTCACCACAAGGCAGGGGTTCAACTCATAAAAAGTGCATGACCTTACCAGCATAGCACAGGAAATGACTGGACCATCTGACTACCTAGTAAGTGACCTTATTAGTCCGCCATTAGCAGCATGTGGGACGGTGTGGCTGGCTCCATCATAATGTTGACCGTCTAACAATCTGACAAATGAATCATACTGAATTAAAGGGGCATTACAGTGTGGCTTTGAGGTTTCCTCCATAGATGTCTTATTAGGGAACATTTATGATTCATTCTGTTCATACTGCCTCAGAATTAGCCCCATAATTTACCACTCGGATGTGTTTGTCATCTGACAGAGTAAAGAAGTAAATGTTAGGATCATTAGCGGTGGGCAGTATTAGTGTTGTTATTCTTTCTCCATGGACCGTTGAGGTTGAGGTCGGGACAGGATTGAGAGTAGTCTCAGCAAGTGGCTCTGCTGCTGGTTTCCAGGTCTGAAAACGGCAAGCTGCCCCTGGAAAATAAAATCAGGCCAGCAGTGGGCCCAGAAATGAGGGACTGTGGGATGAGACAATTACTAGTTATGTCACCACATGCATTCCTGGGTTACGAGTTCTCGCCAGCTGTGGCCAGCAGAGCACTCCCTCCTCTCCTTCTCCTCTCTGCACTCTCATAATACTAGAAAGCACCTCCACTATAATCCTCCCTACACATTAGCTACAGTCTAATGAAGCCGCTGTCCAGTGAAATAACATGAATCTCCAAATTTGATTTTAATATTTTATGTTAAATGTAATATTTAACTGTTTTATGTTGCATGAAATAAACCGTTTAAGAACATGTTGGATATCTGGGAAATGTAGTGTCACAAAGCTGTGTTTTCAGCTTTGTGACACTACATTTCCTCTTGATATTTTGGCGATAGATGGTTTTTACAGGACAGAAAGACTAACATACTAGGGCGGAAATCAAGCCTGAAACACTGCAATACAGGAAGACTGGGGCCGGGTTATCATAGCATTGTTGGGCCTATCACTTGATTGTTAAAATCTCCCTCTTGTTGACACTGGAATACCACTGTATTGTAGTATCTTAATGAATTAAAATCTCATTTTTGTTGTGTTTTAATATTTAAATACACGTGTTTATTTTCCCAATTTTCCCTTGACTGTATTTCCTCTCTTGTCTCTCTTATCCAGCCAACTCTAGAGATCAACCACCACGCTGGGAAGTCTTTAGACAGCTTCTGTAAGTGGCAGAAAACCATCCAGCACCGGAGCAGCTACGGTAACGCCATACCAGACAACGGGATCGCTCACCATGACACTGCTGTGCTTATCACCAGGTCAGAAAGACGAACACACAAACCTTTCTCACAGGAGTAAGCAATAAAGACTGTAACTGTGGTCTGGAGCTTGAAGACATTGTTTTTGTGGGTGCAAGGCAAGTAGCCTGAATGGGTTCATGTCCTCCCATTGCAACCTCTTGTAAATAAAATATGTTTAATCTGTTTCACAATACATTTAAGGGTTAAAACAGTGTTTCCTCTGAACTGAATTCTTACATTCTCAGCCCCTGTCCTCATCGGTTTTCATTAAGCCAAGTCCAAGAGAGTTGGGCTGTATCTTGTCCTGTCTTGGGTGATGATAACTGGGGCTGCTCTGCCCAGCTCAGCATCTGGACAGAAAACGTATGAAAAAAAAAAAAGAGAGAGATATGAGGCGGGATCGCGATACAACGACAGATTTATTTATTTTCTTGAAGAAAGCAGTTTAGGAAAAAAGTGGAGAGACACCCCAAGAGGATGAGAAAGACAGCAGAAATCATATGAGAGCTGCACTGAATCTGACAGCGCTGCATTCCCTCAATTCTCTCCTCATTTTTCTAACTGCGCTCTCTGTTACTGATGCTGCAGCAGGAAAATAGACACAACAGTGGTGGATGCATATTAAGCAGATAAAACACTGATGCTATTGACTGAGGAATGTGCAGCAGCAAACAACACAACCATGGTTTGGACAGAGTCGTCTTAATGTAATGGGGCCAGCCCTTCCAAATACTTTCCTATTCTTTCTAGCAGAGTGTAATTATGTAAGAGGAGGCATAAGAGAAGTGCAGAGAGATAAAACCACATCTCTTTCTGAGATGTGGTTTCAGTGGTCGCTTTGTGAGAACACTTGGGTTTTACAACAAGATTTATCAAGCAGAGGATGGAAGCTGTCCAGACAGATGACACTACAGTGACCGAACATTATTTCCTGCTATTGTTCTTTTAGAACTATATCTGTCTGTTATCACTGCTGTCCACCGTCTGTCTATAATGCCTGTGCGAGTGTGACCATCGCCATCTGTGAACACACTGCAAGTCCATGTCCAGTCCAAGTGTGTTTGTTCATGTCTGTAGTATTGGTTTTAAACAGCCTGGTTGGTTTTCCCTCTCATCCACAGGTACGACATCTGCATCCAAAAAAACAAGCCCTGTGAAACCCTAGGTAACACACACACACACACACACGCACATACACAAACGCACTTATTTGTACCCCTCATTGATGCAAAGCAGTCCCTCACCCCTCGACCACATGCCTCAGGACTTATTGCCTAACACGAACACATACTCTAACTCTAAACTGTAACCCTGAATTCAAGGTCCATGTGTAAAATGTGAACTCAGATTGGTCATAACCAGATGTAACATACGTACGTGTAGATACAAATATAGGACTCAGCTAAGAGTGTCTGCATATTCCAGTCTGAACATTTTAAGTCTCTTTTTTTGTTTCCTATAAGTTGAAATTAGCAAGTTTTTGTAGTTCAGTCTGCATGTTTCTTATCATATTAATGGCCTTACAGACTGTGGAGATATGGGGTATATTCATATTTGTGTTTGTGTGTGTGAGCCAGGTCTGGCTCCTGTAGGAGGGATGTGTGAGCCAGAGAGGAGCTGCAGCATCAATGAGGACATTGGCCTGGGAACAGCTTTCACTATCGCCCATGAGATAGGACACACGTGAGTGAAATACGCACACACGATACGCACACACACGATAAACCAGTGACAGTTTTTCATTTATTTAAACCCAACATAAATCAGTTTAATGTCACACATACAGTATCTGTCTACTATTGCTTCAGAAATATATAGTCACCAAAGTATCAGGGCTGTCATCCAGCTGGCTGCATGGTTGGTTGGTTGAACTTTCTCGACAAATATTGAACAGGTTGGCTGAGTGACTTTATCAATTGCAAACCATTTTCCATTTGCAAACCAACGAAGAGAGACATATAAATGGCCCAACACAGGTTGAATAGTAGACCTGCATCCTCCATGTGTCTGACGTCTGAAATGGGTATATATCTTATTACAGCAGTATACTATAGGGATGACATGTTATAAATCTTTCAGGACTGGTTTCCACAATATTGCATGCAAGCTATCAATCACTAAGACTGTAGCAGTTTGAGAAGTTCATAACCTCCCGTCCCTGAACCCCTACTGTATCATAGCTATGGCTGGTGTACTTAAGCTGAGGCTGAAACACAAAATGTCCCTAAAGAAATCCCTGAGGTGTCTCGTGTGCCTTTTCTTGTAGTCTGGTCCAAGATGATCCCTCCCTCCCTCCTCAGATTACATCTCCGGATCTCCAGAGATAGTTTATGTAATCTCTAACACCATGAGTCACTTCCATCAGTCGAGAATGTGTTAATGGTTGTATATTTTCTTTTCGTCATACTATTTATATGTGGAATTAGTTACATGTGCGGCTGGTGCAGCACCTGGGGATGCCTCTGTTTTTTATATCTGGATACCTTGGACGACTTGGAAACTGTGTTTTACTCATTTGCCTGGTATAGCTGATCTGTATCACTGTCTATATGCTTTACTTCTGTCATGAATACAGTAAATCAACGGAGGTTACTGATTTTATCCCACTTTTGCGCCTGAGAAAACCATCAAGTTGGTTTATTTTTTCAGAGTAAACTACTTGCGCAGAGTAATTGAGTGCCCCATTGCGTTTTGTCCACACACAGCCCTGAGAGTATTAACACAGATGGTGGATCCTTCAGCGTCCTGCCTCCCTAATGATAAACACAGGTAGCTTTCGAGTACTCAGACCCTAGCCTACCAGTCAACATGGCTGGACCTTGTGTGTGTGCTGATTAGTGCGTGTCTATATACACAACCTGTTTCCTCGGCCTCAACACGATCAACATTTGTTTTTAATTGTCATATAAATTGTTTTGACATCACAGCGCAGGATTAGATTAAATACAGGCCTGTTTTTGGTGGAGGGCACTCACACGAAAAGACAAGACGGACCAAGACTGAGGGATGAAAGTCTTTCAGAACGTTTATATTTCAGGCTCAAACAGAGCTACTGTCAGTGGTATCACAGTCACGAATGCTTGGAAAACAACACTGTGTAACCTAATAGAGTTTTGGTAAACTATCAGGTATCAGTCAGTGGAGTTTACAGTAGTCCTGGTCTGGGAACCTAGAGTTCAGCTAGTCCTCTATTCTGCAGGCTTATACTGTACATTTCATGATGGACTGTTAAGTGTAAGTCAGTCATTAGAATAAAATATTCTGCAGCTATTTTGATGATCAGTTTATTGTGTCAGTCTTTTTTTTTTTCAATCAAAAATCACAAATGTTCTCTGGTCCCTGGTTCTCAAATGTAAACAATGCTTTTCTTTGTTGTAGGTGATAGTAAATTGAATATCTTTGGGGTTAGGACTGCAGGTCAAACGCAGTAAAACAAGCATTTGAAGAAGCATAAGAAGAATATAAACTTGCTGGGCTGTAACCTGCGATTGTTTTCTTGATTAATTGTTTAAGTTTTAAGTCTTTTTGCAGTCTTTAGCAATGTCATCAAATGTCAGTCCAAAACTGACATTAAACTGTGGTATTAAAAAAGAGGCCCTGTGATGAACTGGCAACTTGTCCAGGGTCTCTCACTCTCTCACCCAATGCCAGCTTTGATAGGCTCTAGCCCACCATTACCATGACAAGGATAAGTGGTTACAAGAGATGATGGATTAAAAGAGAGAAAGTCAGCATGTGCTCACATCGCTATTTTTGCTTTAAAAATTACGTTAGTGCTGAATCGCTTAGCAGTTTATTTGCATTATTGCATTATTAAAAGATGTTATTGTTGTAATTCTTCTCATGCTATGTAGTGTTGCAGTTTTTTTGTTGTGAGGCACGAAGCTGCACAGTTTAAAAGGAGACCACAAAGTGTAAATTAGTTCCTTAATCAATAAACAGAACTGAGTTTATTGAAGACCTCAGTCTACTGTCCTGTATTGATAATAATAAAACACAGTATAGTTTTGATAGATGAAGCTGAGCATTTGTTACAGCTGTGGTCTATAGTCTTTTAACACTGTGGTGATCTGCCATTTTAACGTCAATAATCATATTTCCTGTGGGTTTATGATTCAGACTTAAGGTCATATATCCTTTGCGTGATGATGTTTGATGTTAATTTAATTTACTTTGTCAGACAAGACTCTGACCAGCACTCCATTTCTGACAATCAAACCACTTAACGTCTGTTCTTTAGATCCCACTGGGTTATCCACAGTGATCTTTTTTCCACTGTCCAAATCCCTGCTGTAAGAGACTATTAACGGTCCGCCATGCCTCAAAGTGTTGTCACTGTATCATCATGGGCTTTAGGTTTGGAATGAACCATGACGGGATGGGGAACGCCTGTGGGCCCCGCAGCCAGGAGACCGCCAAGCTAATGGCTGACCACATCACCATGAAGACAAACCCGTTCATCTGGTCGGCCTGTAGCCGGGATTACATCACCAGCTTCCTGGAGTGAGTCAGCCTATCAGATATCTGCAACACCACAAATAATTTGGTAATTAGAGGTTTGAGAAAGAAGAATTCACTTGGATGTCAGAGTAACATTTTTGATGGTCAGATAAACACTCAAGTAACAGATGGATCTTGACAGTAGGCAAATCCACTTCAATTTGATCATCTGTAGCCTGTTTGGTGTTTCAATGAAACAAAAAAAAGCTGTCTTACTTTGGATATTCTCATAATAAACAACTTAAACATTGCATGTTGTTGTGCGTTTAAATCTTTCTCCCTTTTCTGATTGGCGTGCTTTAGCTCAGGTATGGGCTCCTGCCTGAACAACATCCCCCCCAAGCAGGAGTTTGTGTACCCCACCACAGCACCGGGTCAGGCCTACGACGCAGACGAACAATGTCGCTTTCAGTACGGCGTCAGATCTCGACAGTGTAAATACGCGGTGAGTACTCCGTTTACACTTTTCATTCATCCTTCATACTTAATTTTCCTCTCTTCTCTTACTTCCCTAATATGAGCAACAACAGTGCTTATAATTTTCTATGATACAAAGTTTTGCGCTAATCTATCCAATAGTTGTTGAGATATTTCGGTCTGGACTAGAGTGGTGGACCAGTAATATTTCCACCCATTGAGCAAAAATTCCCACACTGATCTAAAACACCCAGGTATGGTTTACACCAATTAGCGGCATGGCAAAATCTCTCAAGGTTGAAACAATTATACTGTCTCAAGATATATTGTTATGTTATTCTCTGGTTGGAAATGTTTTCTGGTATACTTTTGTTTTTCACTTTAAAATCATGGAGGTGTCTCTGAATGGATCACATATACATGTAGCAATAATAATCTTTCTTATGCCTTCTTAATTTTTGTCAATAAAGATCTTAAGTAAGGTTTACCAGGTACTCTAAAAAAAAAGGTTTCCAGTACAGATAATTACTTTTTTTAAGCTGCTTATCATCTGAGTGAAATATGTCAATATTGGTGCTCGTGTCGAAGGATAATCCTCATTGGGTAGTCTACTACCAGTGCGTCTGTTGTGTTCATTGACTAAAATACAATAAATATGTCAATGTTTTATATTAAAACAAAAAATGTAAATAGTTGTCTTACTCTTGTGATCAACGTCAGATGAAAACGGACTTAGTGCTTCAGTTTTCAAGGGGCTTTGCCAATTTTGCCATAAAGCAGGCCTGATGAAGCGTCTTTTATGTTGAAACATGTCTTTAAGACTGAAATAGCACAGTGCTCTTTTGAATTTAGTAGCTCTTTCTTTTTATGTTTTCTTACCATCAATATGTCAGTCTTCAAGACCACACAATGATCCTGTTTTCATGTCAAGGTCTTTTTTTCATTTTCTCATCTCACATAGCTTCTCCTTTTTTAGTGTTTGTCAGTCTTTCGCTGTCCATTCTAGTGATGACTCAACCTCAATTAAAGTTATTTATCTCGCTGGTCCGGCACCTGATTTGTGTTCCTCTGGCTCTCTCCTTCGAGTCGGCCTCTCTGATAAGGGGAAACATCTTGCAATACCTTTGCTGAATAGCATCCACTTTATTGCATGGTCAGCTTTATGGGGCTAGGTTCGAAACGAAACGAATGGACATCTGGAACAGCATACGGCTTTATAGACTCATTATTATCAATACTATGTGGTCAGAGCATATGTACACTATAAAATATAACCCCCATGTGTTATAGGCATCGCTGTAGAGGAAGTGGAGAAAGCTGAAGTTTGCGTCTTTGCCAATGCACTTATTTAGAAACACTCTGACAGGTTGTCTTTTCTTTGTTTCTCTCTGCACTATGTTATCCTTTCACTCACATACAGGAAGTCTGCAGTGAACTTTGGTGCATGAGCAAGAGCAACCGTTGCATCACCAGCAGCATTCCCGCTGCAGAGGGAACCATCTGTCAAACCAACACCATCGAGAAAGGCGTAAATACTAAAACCTTTTTTTCACAGTATTGTTTTTTAGGTTAGGCTAGTGTAGGAAGGGCGACGTTGTTCATCTGGGATTGGTTCTCCTGCTTCTTACAAGAGAGAAAAAAAAGTGTACTGACACTCTCCACTGACTCATCCTGGCTGTTATTTTGTCTGGATAACATGTTTTCCAATAAAAATATTTGTGGAAGAGACTATTTTGAAAGAAAGAAAAACACCCTGAAAAACACAAAGTAAAATAAAAACTGTTCTCAGGGTTGTAGTATTCTTAAGATTATGACCGTTTGCTTTCTTTTAGCCCATTCTTTTTTTTCCATTTCATTTTTTTCACTGAAACATTTGAATATGTGAATACTGTATCTGAAAATCTTTATGAATATGTGTGTTTGTGCTGCAGTGGTGCTACAAGAGGGTGTGTGTGGCGTATGGGACTCGTCCGGAGGGCGTGGACGGGGGCTGGGGTCTGTGGTCACCCTGGGAGGAGTGTAGCAGGACCTGTGGAGGAGGAGTGTCCTCTTCTATCAGACACTGTGACAGCCCCAGGTATGGGTAACAGACACTGACTCTACTCGGTGGATCAGTTTGTAACATTCAAGTTACTTTAAAATGATGAAATGTCTCAGGATCAGAAAATTAAATGAGCAAGCTAATTTCTTTTTAGTTAACTACCTAGAGAAGCATTGTGCCAAATAGAGAACGTTACAGGATTTAACGCAGCACTGACATGTCATTGAAGGAGTTTCTGGACATTGTGGTAGTTCCTCCTGTCCATACTGGCTGATATCTTCATAGAGCAACTGCGCTTAAGAGATGGGTGACAAAAAAAACACACTCCTTTCTTGCTGAAAAAATGCATTTTAAAGTTCAGCCGAAGCTAATACGAGGCATCAGCAGTCGGAGTTAGACAAATTGGATGATTGTCTTTGTCCTGGCAGTCATGTGTAGGGTTATTGCCAGTATTTTCTCCTGGCAACTAACCTACTGTACATGCAATTTACAGGAAGTAACTTTCCACCACAGCTTAGAAAGGAAACACCCTCCATGGGAACATGTCTTTTTGTGTTAAAAAGACTATTTTTTTAAGATACACACATTAAAAGGTCCAGTGTGCAATATAGTGGATTATTAGCTGTGTCAGTACTGGTCATATTCAACGTTTTAAATATCAACCAGAGGTCAGTGACCCAAAGTAAATACTGTTTATAGCCAGTTTTATTTTAAAAGTCAATTTTAAACAAAACACACACAGTCTTCACGTACAATCAGCCAAGTATACAGAAGAAAAAGAGCACTGGTGTCAGCCAATACCACAGATTTAGGAATTGGTTTCAGCAGCATCTACTGACATAAACTCACATGAACATAGGAAGAACATGTAAACTCAATGCAGAGAGAGACTTTTTTCCATGACCTTCCTGCAGGCTGCAGTGCCACCGTTTTTATCGTGTTTGAAATAATTCAGATAGGAGTCAGAATCCTCACCAGACGACTAGCAGACTTGTTTTTGAATCACCAGATCCCTCATCTTGAATTGATTAAATTGAGCATGAATTGACCCAAATTTGAGGCCAACAGTGTTCTTTCGTATCATTTCTTAGCATCGTTTTCATATTTGCTTTGGCTCCTTTCTGTTTAAATTTGTTGAAAGTTTAGCAGAGGCAGCCATTTGACGGAGGCTGGCTCTGGCTTCCCTTTCCTTTCCTTTTCTTTTTTTTTTCTTTTTAAGTAGAGGTGTTGTCGTGACAGGCCTGCGATAGACAATAAAGCAATAAAAGAGACAGACAGTGAGATTGAAAACACACTGATGAAGGCAGACAAAGCAGAGATCAGGAGCCAGTCTTGTGTGGTGGTGTGATAGAGGTTAGATCTTGTTAAATTGTACTCAGATGTGACTGACTGAGATGTGTTTGGTTGCAGGCCAACCATTGGTGGAAAGTATTGTCTGGGGGAGAGAAAACGCTTCAGGTCCTGCAATATTGATGTGAGTATTGCTTCTCTGCGTCGTCATCACCATTATGATCGATTGGTCAACAAAGCCATGAATATGACTTGATTTAAAGGAGACATATAATGACAAAAAAATCATCTCTTCTACACTTATATTTGTGCATCCGGTGTGCGTACCAACCCTCTAATATTAAAAAAGACAACCGCCTCCTTGTTGCGTGCGCTGCTGCAGTCTCACCTCTTGTCAGTCGTGGTGTTCAAATTTCAGTCCCCTTGTGACGTCACTATCGGGCTCATGAACATAATCCTGACCCGCTTGCCAAGCTCTCCAGCAGAGGCCACCACCCACTGTCCACCCACAGCCTTCTGGTTATACAAAGCGAGGCTAAGGTGAGCCTCTGACATTTTCTTCATCGCAAGAGAGGACCACTCAGACCTAAGCATGGTAGTTGCTCTGTTGTTGGCTGCAGTGACCAGCACAAGTTGGTATATCGGCCCCAGCCTCAGAGGACTGAAGGACGGAGTGGATGAAGTTTGAACCTGAACGTATGTGTGTGTGTGTTAACCACTTCTGACTGCCTGTCGAAATGGACACTACAGCACAGGACAGCACTGAGAATTAACACGAAAGAGGATTAATACCAACTGTCTGTGGAAAACTACAGACAGGGAAATGTAAGTATGCTTTGTGTTTCTTTTGGACAATTATAACAAGCTAACGCTACCAGCTGCTTAGTTAGTTAGTTAGTTATTGTTTCGTATCAGCTACTTTTCTTATGATGCATGATGTCTAGTTTGTCCATTGAACGTCTGTAAGATGACCTCCATCTTATAAAGAGAGATTAAATCAGAAAATTGCTGTCGGTTAGATTTCTCAGTGTTTGCTGCTGATCATTTTATGGTCTCAATACTTAGGGAATGTGTCATTGTATGTTTGCACATGTGCTCCCCATCACGATTCTTATATTTCTAAGTTTTCTTTTCGTCCCATGAATCTACCTGACAGGCCATGCACTTCAGTGAAAACACTGGGCGTCCCCAAGCATCAGTATCCACTGGTGAGCGCTACTTTGACTTAGTTTACCAAGCCATGAGTAGAGAGAATGCACAGCTAAGCCAGTGAAAGCAGATCCAACACAAGAGTGAGTTTTACAAGCTTTTATTGAAATTCCACAAAGTCAAACAATGTGCAAACAGACAATGTACTCTTTTTTTTTTTTTTTCCTTTTTTGTCTCGTCTTACAGATCAGTTTTGGCCAGGCACTCATTAACGAGCCTGTCCATCTTTGTTATTGTTTGGAAAGAAACATCTGCATCTTTATGCTAACAAGCAGGACTGCTGTTCTTTGTTTTCAAAAAAAGTTGTGTGCTGTTTGTTGTAAGAATCTGATAATAAAAATGAAGTTTATATGAACTGTTTTGTGTGCTTTCAGTGTTTGATATGTAACGTGTTAACACATAACAAACACAACAGATTTTCAGTAAACAATGTAAGATAGAGGGAACAGTATGTTATCGTGATTAGATTTGTATTATAATCGCAGACAATTTATATGCATAAAAGAATTTACTGCTCGGATTACAATCAGATGTAATCTGCTCTGTAGATACATTCAAACACACTGGTTCAGGACATTGCATGCTGGTAGGTTCTGAATGTAGCGTTGTCCTGTAACCCAGTCAATTGGAAAACGTAAATCACATTAGATGATAGAAATTATGGCTGCATAATTACTAATAAGGACACAGCTTCCAATAGCCGCTACATAAGCATACTGCATGCTTCTGTCATTAGCTTTATAGCAGCACAGCCTCTACAGCCGGTGTTTCGATCTAACGAGTGACCATGTTTACTGGTGAACGCGTCTGTGGTTTTCATATTTACGACAGGTCTTGAAATGGGAAGACAGGTGGCTGAATGCTCATGAATGCCGTCCTTATTTATTTTTTCTTGTTGACATTACAATGTCAAAAAAAAAAGAAGTTTACCAACTTCCAAACATACAAAAAAATATATAAAAACACATATCATAAACTTTCCATTCAGAGATGTCCTGTTCTCTCCTTTGTTCTCCTTTGACTTGTGCCTCTTCATGCTCAGGGTCTGACTCTAGTTCAGTCCTGTTGCAATGCTCAATGGGCTACCAGGTGAAGCTCCACGTTGTCATAGATGTCGTACTTATGTCTGCGCCGTCCGCTTGTCGCGCAGAAGAGAGAAAGGGGTACAGGGAGAACTGCTATGCTTGATCCATGGTGAAATTTCATCAAAGTGTCAGACGTTTCATTAAAACACCTGGGAACTGTGTGAATTTGTAGAAAAGGGCCATAATATGTCTTCTTTGAGGCTCATGTGTCTGTGTATATGTTGGTGTGTGTTACAGGAGTGCCCTGCAGGCTCTCGGGATTTCCGGGAGATTCAGTGCTCTGATTTTGACAGCGTGCCTTTCAGGGGAAAGTTTTACACCTGGAAACCATACAGAGGGGGTGAGTCTGTGTGTGTGTGTTATTATGTATTTTTGTGTGTATTCATTTGCACTGACATACATATACTCGAGTACTGAAGTTGGAGGGCTGCACAAACAATGAATGAATTGACTGCAGGTCATGTGAAAGGGATCACTCCTAGTGGAGAATCCACAGAGAATTATGACTCAACCCTCTGAAGCGTTTTAGCGTCTTTTAGCCGATTGTTTCGGTTTTATGTCCTCCAACTTTACTGTTTTAGTACACTGCTCTTGTCAACACTAGTTGATGAACACATGGAGTATATAGTAACTTAAAAGCAATATTTCCTTCAAAGGTTAGTGTAGAACTAGCAGAGCTAAAACAAGAGTTAATATTAAACTTCAATCAGTTGGACACATGCATGATTCCAAATTAATGCTACTTTTGCTCTATATCTGCTGAATATGTGAATAACCCACTCTTTATCAATTTTATACAGTGATAATATGTCCATAAGTACTTTTTATTCTATACTATATTGCAACACTACTACTTCTTTACAAACTATGTAACAACATCTTTTAAATCTACATTTAACTAATAATAATAGTCAATTAATATATAATAGTAAAACACTCTAAAAGGGAGCAATTTGCATGGTTTTGATATTCATGTACACTTGATTATAATTACTTGTGTTGAATGCATTTGCAATTGTGTATTTTTACACTGTGGTGTTGCTACGTTAGTTACATTTTTGCCCTTTTTGATAGCAACAATATAAAGGTGACAGTAAGTGAGAGGACAGAGATGAGAGGTGACGTGAAACAAAAGCTTCATGCCAACCAAACTAAGACCAGACAGAGAGACACTGTGATTACATAGTCAGCATCGTAAAAGCCCTGGGCCACCAGGACCCCCTGCATTACTTCAAGGATAATTTATTAGATTCAGACCATCTGCAGGTTTCCAGAAAGATGAACCACACACAGCAAGTTAAAGCAGGTGTCTAAAAACAAATTTAAATTTCTGTGATAATTCTACATATCATTGCAATTTCCCTTGTTTACCAGAATTTCCTTGAAAGAAAAGACGAGGGTAAAAGTTCACGTAGAAGAAAAGTTGATTGGTGAAATGAGATAGGAAGAAGAGAATATTAAAGGCGAACAGATGACGGTGGGACAGAAAGATGTGAGCAAAGAGTTGATGACAGGAGATGAACAGAAGTCAGGAGACCGAGAGTAGTGTGTGTTTGTGTGTGTGTGTGTCTGTGTCTGTGTGTGTGTGTCTGTGTCTGTGTGCAGAGAGAGAGAGACAGTAGAAAGTGAATCGAAGCTGCAGACTCTCTCCTGTCTGGCCCACAGATGCTGGCTGTAGAGAGCCGTGCATCCCACAATGCCTTGCGAGAATTCCTTGCTCCTGATGAGCACTACACTGGACGTGAAAGATAAATAGTTTCAACGACATAACTGCCTTTAATCTAGCCCTCCAAAAACATAATGGCTTACAGAGATGGCCGGCCAGCCAATTCCAACTTCAGGCAACAAGTGCTCCTTTCATCAAGTCAGCTGATTTTACAATGGAAATCCCTTGCAGCTGTTAAAATAGGAACAGTGCCACAGACTCTGCCCTGCGTTAAGGCCAGATCACACCGCCCAGCCCCTTCCCTGTCCTCTGCAGCCCTCGCACTCTCCTCATATTCTCATTTCAGCTCTTACCCTCCAAGACAGCTTCCCTTTCTTCTTCTTGCTCTTTCCCTTTGTTTTCTCTAGTCCGTTCTCTATATATGTCCCTCCTTCTCTCACTTTATTTAGTTCACTATTATGCAATCTCTCTCTCTTTCTCTCTCTCTCTCTCGTTTCTGTCTTGACACTGAGAACAGAGGCACCCTTTCTCTCTCAGCTCAGGCAGCCAAGGACAGTTCATTAAAAAAGGTCTGTCGTATAAACTGCTTTTTTTTTTCAGACAAGCTGCTCCACATTGCTTTCCTCAGTCCAACAGCCTTCACATTCAACCTTCACACTCCATACAACACACCCTGCGAGTTATGACACACACACACACTGCTGCAAGCCACGATTGCCCTGCCAAAGCTAGGCACCATGGGAATTGTAGTTTTCCGTGGTCTGACCACTTTATCGTCTGCAGGCTGTGCCAGTACATACTCTCTCTCTCTCTCTCTCTCTCTCTCTCTCTCTCTCTCTCTCTCTCTGTCTCTCTCTCTCTCTCTCTCTGTCTCTCTCTCTCTCACTTGCTCTGTCTGTCTGTCTGCCTCTCTTTCTTCTCTCTCTCTTTCTCTGCTTCCCGGTACATACTGTACCTGCTCCAGGACTGCCAGCACAAACAAACACAACCCAGACTGATGTCAACAGCCACTCAAATAGTGGAGCTGTTGGCAAGATGCACAGATGGATGAAGGATATATACCACTTGGCTGTGTGTGTGTGTGTGTGTGTGTGTGTGTGTGTGTGTGTGTGTGTGTGTGTGTATGTATGTCAGGACAGTGAAAGGAGAAAATAAAGAGTAAAAGGATGAAGTGCACATCATTTGACTCTGTGTGTATGTATGAAAAATTATGTAGAAATTGGTCATTTTCAATTCAAGTGCTAGAGTTAGAGTGCAGTACCATTGTCCTAAATATGGACAGTTGTACACATGTATATGTTATGATTACATTACTTCTGATTCTGATTTAACAGTAACAACAATAATATTATTTACTAGTCCAACAACAAGAAGACCTCTCACCAGTAGCTACAAGATTTACTTCTCTTGCTCGGTTGCTCTCTGATTCTCTTTTTACCTTCTTAAGTCAATCGTCTTCAGTCTTTTCGACTCTGCCATACTCTGCCTCTGCTTACATTGCCTGCTTGTGTCACTCTGGTTCTGGCACACATTCTGGTGTTGCTCCCTGTTAGCATTCTTCTCCACCCCGAGCCTGTAAACCTTCTCTTCCTGTTTGTCCAAAACGGCACCAGTACAAACACTAACACTTGCCCAGTGCTTAGCTCACAGTCCAAGCAGCCCAGCTAACCAACGGAGCTAACATTAGCTAACAGCAGCTGGGCTGTTCTTTAAGATACTCTGTCAATAACAAATGGCGACCTCCATGGCTGTGAAGGGAAGCCAATGCGGAAATGCCAAAAACTGCAGTTCCTTGAATGTCTCCATAAGTCCCCATATTAAAACTTCACAGTAGAATTTTTTTTCATTTTCACAGCCTGGTACAAAAGCCTGGTACAAAAAAATGTTTTGGTCTCTATAGTTAATGACAACTATGGCTGATTGAACTAAGCCGTTCAAATTATATTAGGGCTTAAGGTTATGCAGACAGTTGACAGTTTGCTGTAACAGATGGCTTGTTTGAGCACCCAGGAGTCATTCGGCCTGCTTTAGACCCACCAATGTTTCACGTCTTTACAGATTTTTAGATTAGCCAGAAGGCCGAAGAGACAGAACTGCCAAGATGGCAGCAGCCAGTCCACCACACTCTTCAGAAACTCATTCTTTATACTTTATACTGTCTATGGTCAATAACTGAGAGTTGAGTAGCCAGAGGACATCGGAGGGAAAACAGAAATCATTTCTCCATAAAATATGATCCAATTTGTCCAAAATATGTAAAATAGTTGGTGGTGTGTGACTTAGTGCCATAAAGTGTTACAAACTTCTCACAGGAGATTGTACCCAGAGCACAAAGTTACATAACACAAGAACAGGCATACAGGATGCTATTATTTTATGGTAGAAAAGTTACACAATGTTGCTAGCCAATATCTTGCCACTAACCTTGTTTGGTATCTTTGTCTTGATATACCAGTTCTCAGTACTCTGTCTGTGAATGTGAGTGTGTATGCATTCATTCAGGTCGTATTCAGTGGGTTTGTCTCTGTGTGTGTATTCGAGGAAAGCAGAGATTTAATCACATTCAGCTGCTTGTTCTCTGCTTGTCAGCACTGAAAAAACATTTCCTTCTCCCCTGCAGATGCTCCTCTCTCTCTCTCTCATCCTGCCTTTTCTCTTCATAATGATGTGAATGCATTCAGCAGAACATGTGCGGAAGACTCGCAACCAGTCACACATACCAGTATAACACATATCCCTATTTGTCACATGCCACATTGAATAGTATTACAGATGTGTTGCAGCATTGAAATTTACACTGAAAAACAACATTCCTAAACAGAAATGACTACAGCATTGTTTTTATTTTCAGTTATATTCAAAGCAGGTGTCAGTAGTCTCTGGTCAGGTGTTCATGAAGGTGTAAAAAACACATTTAACTCCCAACATGCCACTAAGAGCGGCTAGTGAACCCGTGGCTTGGTGCAGGAATTGAAAAAAAAACCTGCTATTTGCTACATTTGCCCTGTAGGAGGTATGGCGTCTGCCTCACTGACTATTTCATTACTGCACATAGAAATTCTGCACAGTTTGGGATATTTGCATTAGCTCAGACTGCAGAATGCTGGCCACAATCTAGTAGGCTAATAAAATTTCAGTTCTTGGAGAGATGTCTCAAAAGCATCTTGAGCTTTTTTCCATGACATTCAGTAAGCAAAGATCGTCTTTGTAAAACGGGAAGATGGAACATCCAGACAAACTAAATGGAATAAAAGCTTTTGTTTTGCCATCTTGTGAAGAATAAAAAAAAAAAATAGTGTTGAGCTTGAACGTCTTTTTGTCCATGTTTGTGTGCCATAATGTGGGGGATCTGCTATATTTATACTGTATGTGTATGTGTCTAGGTGGGGTGAAGCCCTGCTCACTCAACTGCCTGGCAGAAGGATACAACTTCTACACAGAGCGTGCTCCAGCTGTGGTGGACGGCACACCTTGCCGAGACGACTCCCTGGATGTGTGTGTAAACGGAGAGTGTAAGGTGAGATAGGACCCTTCTGTGTGCGTGTGTGTGTGTGTGTGTGTTTGCAAGCGTCCATGCAAGAGTTTGATTGAAATACAAGACATGAGACGTCTGCATGTGAGCAGACAGCTGAAGCAGCAGAACAGACGATCAGCACAAGGCTGTCTTCAACTGAGATAATATTGTATATTCTCACTCTATAAACTCTGGATAGCTTCCACCGTCTAGTTTGGACTCTAACTGCTGATGATCATCACGATCAGCTGCTTAACTGAAAAATTGTCTTAACTTTGGCAGCGGTTGTAGATTCCCCTTACAGATACTGTCTCTTAATCCCAGCTGTTAATGAAAACAAAACATCTAACTGCTGCTCAATTTCTTGAAGTGAAGACAACCAACAGGTCCCTGGAACCCATTTTGACACCCAAATGGCCCTTTTTGTGAAAAAATTCCTAATGGTAACAGCGCGTAGCTTACGTGGTTGCTGTTGATTCCAAATCTGTTGTTCGTTCTTCTTCTTGTTTATTTTGGATGCAGCTCTTCTCCAAAAAGTAAGCAGAAGCTTTGGACGGGGAGAAAAAGATGTGAGGGCAGAGGAGAAAAGAAAAAAAAAAACTCTTCAGGATATCCAGCTTGTTGTTTTGTGGTCGCCTGCAGTTTTGCAGAGTGCCAAAAGGTTTTATTTTTTTTTTTTTTAGCTCTCTCTCTCGTGCCTCTTACCCCCCATGAGCTCGCTTTATTTTAATTGTCTCAGAGGTTACGTAGACCGAGTAGCTCAGGGAGGCTGGAGTCCCTGCACTCATCCAAAAAGAGGATTTTGTTTATCAACATCCCCTTCTCTGTTCTCTCCTCCTCCACCTCTCCTCTCTTTTCCCCCCATCTTCTACTCTGTTCTGCTCCGGAGGAACTCAGTGACCCTCTAGTTCAGCTGTTAGTCTGTCTGCACTGCAGGCAGGCTTTCATTCACTGCGGTCTTATTATCTCTCTCTTTTTCTCTTCACCCTTTCTGACTCTCTGCATCCATTCCTCTCATTTTTCTCTCTACGTCCCTCCTATTTTTTTCTCTTTCCCTTCCTTTTTCTTACGACTTCTCTCTCTGCAATCCAGTCAGAGTCTCTTCCTCCCACTCCTTTTGCGCTATCATCTTACCTCTGATATATTTTTTTGTACACATAAAACTCCAAACATACTCTTGAGTCTCATGCTGGCTTCAGCTCCAAAGTTGGGGTCTGACAATGAGAGGGGAGAAAGAAAGAGAAGGAGAAGTGTGGGAGGTAGAAGAGGAACCTGGGAACAGATGGTCCAGTTGAACACAACATGCCGCTACAGACCGAAAGGCACGTCTGCCAGAGCCCTGTTTTCCTGGATCTGTTGGACAAAATATAGACCAAACATTAAATATAGGGCCAAACTTCCTAAGAAAATGGCGTTGCACAAATGCACACTACAGTTCAGTCACGATGCTTCCTGTTAGTTTGAACCTATATCATTTCAAACTTTAATAACTCAACACTACCCACATTATAAAGCCACCAGATAACCATGGGGTGAATCACAGTTTCAACCCTGTATTTAGCTGTGATCTAATCAGTGTAAAAGTAATAATAAACTTAAGCCTCATTATCCCTCTCTACAATAAGCAACTGTCATATGAATATATGAGAACAAGAGCAGTTGCCATTCATTCTCTACACTTTTGTTTAGGTTTGGTTCACTGTTAAAGAGTTTGAGTAAAACCACCTGCTTCGCTCATCATGAAACTTATTTATGTCGACAGCTATGAGTTTAGCAACCTAAGAGCATTATGTCTGCTCAGGATCAGAAAACACATCTGGACTTACCATCTGATATTTCTGTGTTTTGGAAAAGTGGTCTGGAAGACATTAGAGGTAATCCCTCAGCCGGCCTCTGACACCTCTCGACTTACTGACTGTGCCCCTTCACCCATGACCCTGAGTGACCCTGCAGCTCACTTGTTTCTCCTTTCTCGCAGCACGTAGGCTGTGATCGTATCCTCGGCTCGGACGTTCGCGAGGACCGCTGCCGGATCTGCGGGGGTGACGGGAGCAGCTGTGTGTCTGTGGAGGCACTCTTCAATGACTCTCTGACCGAAGGAGGTACACAAGTAAAACACTCCAGCACTAGTCATCTCATCAATGTTCTTTTTGGAGCTGCTGCCACAGAGGTCTCTGCTCATATAGATAAAGATTTTGCCTGTCCTGATTTCATTGGCATGGCGCAAAGAGTGGTTTTAAGTGGATTTGGAACAGTCTCTACTCCCCTTAGTATCAGATTAGGTTAACGTAAGCCATTTACCATGAGAAGTTATACAACACAATTGTTCTGTTGTCACAAAAATGTGCACATGTAATGTTTGGATTCTGGAAAGTAGATTGTGAATGCATGTTGGAAAGCTGCCCTCATGAGTTAGGATACTCCAGACATTCAAAATGTATTGTATAATTGTCTGTTCACATGCAAACTCTATTCACAGCAGCATATTGTTACAGTTATTTATTTGATAACGCCAACAAACCTCCACATCACTGGAGGACCATCATTTATTTCAGCACCTGCTGTACTTGGGGTATTTCTGATGAATGCTTAAAGATAAATGATGTGTATATACAACAGCTGAGAGTTGATGCAGCCCAGATTTAAAGTTGGCATTACAGATAGTAACAGTTACTAGTCTTATCCATCATTGTGTCTAAATCAAGCTTTTTTTTTTCAGGACCACAGGGGACACATTTTTTATTACTATATTATGTCAGTGAATTCCTGCACAGTCCTTTAAAGTCTTACTGGAAAGGTCTTGTTATTCAGGTTATTTAGTTTGTCAGTATAGGCTTTGTGTAGGGTTTACAGGAATATATAATTATATCATCTGCATAGAAATGAAAACAATTCATTATCTTTCTTCCCTATTATCTCCAAGGGGAACATGGAAAAAAGAATAGGGCCCAGAATCGAGCCTTGAGGTACACCACAACTATGTGTTTAAATGAGGAAATTACGGCACAAAGTTTAACATAAAAATGGCTCACTGTGTGAGTTACTTAATCCAGTTATTATTAGGTCAGTAACAAATGCAGCTGTAAGGACAAACAATAAGATAGGGGATACTTCGGAAGGTCCACACATCTTGAATAAAGATTACACTAGTACTGTATACACTCTACAAATACAGTAACTCAAGTCACTTCAGTATCACATACAGATGCTCAAACGTTCCTGAGACTACCCAGCATCTCAAAGAAGAATTTTTAGCGCATGAGGAAGCACAAATAGATATACACATATACATACCATATTGTGTATATACATATATTTATCCACCAGCCACCCAGGGACACGTGGCAGACAGATATAGTTGAGGTCCAACCAGTGTGGCTTGAGGTCCGGCTGCTTTTGGATCTATTCTGGGTTACATTTCTCCCCACAACACCAACTTCAGAGTTTCTCACCCAACTGTCAACACCACTCACCCCCTTCCAGGATTCCTCAGAGGGGACGCACCCTGACCAGGCAGCTGTGCTCTGGACCACAGTGACCAGGCCAGTCTGTCAGCCCCAGCTGAGGTCTCAACTACCCTCAAAATATCTGGCATTATCGTTGGCCTAAAAAATCTGTTAGTAAGGCTGAAGTGGAGGTTGTTAAGTCGTGTGTTTTGTGATCTGTGGGTGGTATCCATGGTCAGTGCTATTATTAAAGCTCCGGTCATTCAGTACTGCACTTCCATAAAGTTGGTGGAATTGCAAGAGACGATGTAGCAAAGGTCGAGATTTCCTGACTTTTTTTACATACTGTGGATCAGAATCCTACAGTGCCTGTCATAAAACTAGACAGGGCCTTGTAGAGGCTCATACATTTCTTACTAACGCAGGCTTTGTCTTAAAAATGTGTAGTCTCCAAGCCTAAGCAGAGCCACTATCATCTGCTTAGGTTTGGAGACTACACATTTACTTTCTCAGATATTAGAAACCTCTCTTCAGAGTCACAGAAGACATTTTGCATCTGTTTTTTGGTACACCTCATAACAAATAAACTGACCTTCATGTATGAAAACAGCTTTAATGAGCCCAGCATGCATTGCAAAGTTGATCACCAGTGCAAGAACTCATGGAGCTTGCCTGCAAGGATTTGCTTCAGCCACAAGAGCATTAGTGAGTGTCCAACACTGATGTTAGATGATAAGGCCTGGCTCTCGGTTGTTCCAGTTCATCTTAAAGGTCCAAGATAGGGCTGAATTCTGGGCTCAAGTTACTTAGACACTTTTGGACATATGATGTACATTTCCCAAATGTTTTTTCCCAATAAAAACCTTTATAAATTGAGTTAATTTGACATCTGACAGTCCAGACTTAACCTGTCAAAAGTCCTAAAAATCTAAACTCAACTTGCTACTTTGTCACAACTGCGCTCTAGCCTGGTCTCATCTGTAACCAAAAAAATTCTAGGGCCAGGATCGGAGGCTTATTCTGGGCACAGAAAGATTTATGACTGTCAGAATCACTCAATCATGTCTACAACAAGCTTTTGATTTCTCTGAACCCCTAAAGCTTTTAGCCAGTGCTTCTCCTCTCTGCTCAAGTGATTTAAATATGGTCTGGGATTGAGCCAAACCATTGAACCTCCACTGTACAAAAGTTAAAAAAAAAAAAAGATGAGTTAAAGTGAAAGTTGAGGTTGCTGTGTTACTTAATTCTTGCTCTGTGCTGTCAGATTAGAAGCAGTAATGTCCCGTTAAGTGTCTTTCCATCTGTCCAGACTGTGGCTCAGGTAGGCGGTGAGGGGTTACTAAAGTGTCATGGGCCAGGGGTTTACAACTCCTTTGCTGTCTGTTTACCGCACAGGTCCCCGGTTGTTAACAGTAGAACACACTTTTCTCGCCCTTTTGCTCTCTCTGTGTGTCTGTCTCTGAGGCCAAAAACCTCAAACTCTGTCCCTTTAATCTTCCACGCCTCCAACTTGAAACCCAGAGCCAGTCCCACCTCTCAGAGCTTCACAGAAAGGTCACGAGCCAAGCCTCTCCTTTCCTCTTGTGGTCAAAGCGCTGGAAGGAATTATTTCATTCCTTCATTTTTTTTTATTCCTTCTTCCTCTAGTGAGGCTCAAGTTATTTACAGGGCTGCAGTGGCTAGGCTGCTGGCTGAACAGCAGAGCAGAGCTGAGAAAAGCAGAGCAAGGCCAGGTGGAGGTGAGATGAACGTAAAAAGAAAGGGGACAAGAGACCAAAACAGATGGAGGGAATGTAGAGAAGAAGAAGAGAGTAGAGACCGGGTCTTGGCATAATTCTCGCTCTCTAGCAAAGAGCCGAGCAGGGCAGCCGAGGCTGGCTGCCCAGGAATGCAGCTGGAATCTGAAGCCTCTGCTTAGTCCATCGGCGTCCCACAGAGCTAAACACTACTCATGCATTGCCCAGTGAATAAACCCTTCTTCACCTTGCTTTCATTTTTTAACGTTGTGGGTCTGTGTGTGTCTCAGGTTATGAAGAGGTGGTCAGAATTCCAAAAGGATCAGTGTTCATCCACATACAAGAACTCAACATCTCTCTCAACTACCTTGGTAAGATGGTACTCCAGCTGATGTTTAGTATGTTTAACCTATGAAAGTAAATAGTTAAAGAGCGAAATAGTGAACTTTCTTTTTTGCCCATTTCAATGTCTTAACCTCTCCTGGAATACTCCAACGTTCACATGAGTTCCTTGTTTGTCTCTGCAGGCCTTTTTCACATCCAAGTTTCTGACTTGTTATAGCACTAAAAGGACATTTGTTACAAATAATATAATGATAGCTGAATGCCAACACTCCACTGTGTGAATACAGCTGTAGGTTAAAACTACTGGACTAACTAGAAGAAGCAAGGAGCTAGTTCACTTAGCTCATCAAAAGTGCATTCAGCTAGCTCTAAATCCAAGTGCCTGTATGTACTAGAGCTAATACTACACGAACAACAGCTGCCGGGTCTTTTCTCCTCTTAGAAAAGCTGTTGCATTTGAGGTGTAAATCGTTACTGATTCACTAAAGTCAAAAGTAGCCATGGCTACTTCACCTAAGTAATACAAGTGGTCAGATAAATCTGAACTCCCTTCTGTTTTTTAAGAAACACAAAAAGCTACATCTTTTTAATACCATTATCTGTGTGACCCACCTCACTACATAAACACAACTATTGGTGTTATTGTTAGGAAGTCCAGGATTCATGTGTAACAGATACTTGACTAACTTTAATTATTAACTCTTCTTAGCTGATAAGCCAGGCTATCTATTTTTGATGGTTACAGATGTTAGCTGTAAATGGCTAACATGGCTTTACACGCAGTGTGTTTCTTGTAAGTTTTGTGCTTCCCAGTTAAGTGCATAAAATCCAAAATGTGCCCAAATCCCATCTTTCTCCCTCTCTGTGTCCCAGTACTGAAGAGTAAAGGCGACCAGTACTATATCAATGGGAAGCTGACCATTGACACGCCACGCAGGTTTGATATTGCCGGTACTACCTTCCACTACAGGCGGCCCACTGATGCACCAGAAACTCTCGAAGCTCTGGGGCCAACAAACATGACCCTGATTGTCATGGTAAGACTGGAAAGAAACCTCACAACAGGTCCTCAAAAAAAAAAAAGTCCACATAGTTTCATCATTGTGTCACGTTAAATGTTTGTTTTGTTGTGTACATGTTTAGGTGCTGGTGAGGGAGGAGAACCCAGGGATCCACTATCGTTTCAACCCCCCACTGAACAGGGATCCTCTGACTGGCTTTGCCTGGCACTACACCTCCTGGTCACGCTGTTCAGCTCTCTGCGCTGGAGGTAAACACAAACACTAACAGCAGACTTAAATATAACCACTACATGCTGTCACATTAAGGTTACAGATTAAAATGCTACAACATCCATTCAGGCCAATTAGAGAGATTTTCAGTCAGTTATTTGGGTTTAGATTTGGGACATTTAAATGTGGTTAAAGGAGTAATTCAACATTTTGGGAAATTCGCTTATACAGGAAGACTTCTGAGAAGTCACTGCACCCAGCCAAGAAGTTACAGCCTATTACCCTGAATATCAAACTACATAAGAAAATAAGACCCTTTCATTTCTGTAAAACTAAAAGTAGTAGAGTATGAAAAAAGGCTCATGTAGGTCTGTGTTTAATTATTAATCTATCTCTCCCTTTCACATACATGTACAAAGACACACACACCTAAATTCTTCAGTGTAAATCTTTGCTGTAGACTAACACTGACTCAGGGAGGCCATGAGACTCGAGTGTTCATGGAGTCCATGTCGAGGCCAGAGGCGTTTGAGCAGTTTAGAGCTTTGGAGATATCACACTATGTGAGTTAATGATCTGTGTCACTTTACCTGATAAGAGCTAACAAACAAAGGTATGACAAATAAACTCTTTCACTCGCTTTAATGTGGTGTGGAGGATGTCAACATGGCGGGTGAGCATTTAGTGAGGTAGTGGCAAAGTATTGAAATGTGGGATGGGTTCTGAAATCTTTTCTATGAAATACTTTCAGGCATTTTTTTTAGGTGTAAAATGCATTAGTAGTTTCTCAGCTCAGGTCATGGTATGTTAATCTTTCTCTGCAGCTCTAGAAAGGTCTGAAGTCAGCGCAGAAAATGTTGTCATCTTGTTATAAATGATACATCACCATCAAATGGTCCATTTCTTTGTTTTGTACTGTATTATTTCATACATATTTGTTTTATGCCTTCATTTTTCTCCTTTCAAGAGATTAAATACACTGGCTCTTTTACAGAACATTTTTTGTGGATTTATTGAGCATAAACTAATAAAATAGATGAGAATTAAATAACTAAATATCAGACATTTCATCTCTCCTTTGATGGTATTTTATGGCGCTTTTTACAGAACATTAGCAGCTCATTTGGGGGTAACTCATTTATTTTTGCTTCCAGTTAACTGCAAAAGATGTTTTCGCAGTCTGTCACCAGAGGAGAATCATTCACATGTGGGAACAGATACACATGTTTGTGGATATTTTCCTCAAAGAATGATTAAAAACTTACCCACATAATTAATCTCAGCAATGAAGCAGATTCCATGTGTGAGAAGGGGCACAGGGTTCAAAATAACAAACGAATGCTGAGACTGAATGCTGACGTGTTTGTGACCCTTATGAAGCCCTTTTTTTTATTTCTTGCTCATGTTGTCTCACCTGTGGTCAGGTGTGCAGATCCAGCAGGTGGTGTGTAGGAAGCAGACAGATCATTCTATCGTCTACAACCACTTCTGTGACAAGAAGAGCAAACCCAAAGAGAAGAAAAGATCCTGCAATACTGAGCCATGCTCCCCAAGGTGAGTGTCTCTTGTACATGCACTTTTAATATATTTAATGTGGACGCATTGTGCAATGCAAACCAACTCTTCTCTGGCTCTAGCTGGTGGACAGGAGAGTGGTCGGAGTGCAGCCGCAGCTGCAATGGCGGCCTGCGGACACGCGAGGTGTTATGCAAAAGGAGGATCTCCGGGACGGAGGAGAAGGTCCTGGATGACTCGGCGTGTACGCCCCTACGACCTTCTCTCACTGAGCCCTGCAGCAACCACAGCTGCCCTCCTGAATGGCTGGCCCTGGACTGGTCAGAGGTAGGCAAGACGTCTCCCGTCATGCATGTGGTCTGCATGCGCTCCTGCAATGTTTTTTAGTCAACTCGTGGCTGAATTTCAACCAATACTTGAGTTTTCTGCAGAATTCCTCTCAGATGAAGCAATAGTTTATTTTCCAGTTGAACCTAAGAAACCCAAACATCTGCCAGGAGAAACTAAGAGTACCTAAACCATGAAATACACAACAGAGACATGGAGCAGACAAATACATCACACTGAACATGCTGTTGCAGCCATGAATACATATTGTTACACTTGTTGTGTGGGACTTCTCTGACCTCTTCTTATTTCTGATCATTAGTTTGAGGAGTCTGGAGGAGTTTGAGGGTGTCTTATGTCTCTGTAGCTGTGCACACATGTAAATTACACTTTCAAGACATGTCTTGTTAAGTTTCTCTTGCAGTCCTTAACTACAGCAGGCCTGAAAAGTTCATCTTCCCATATCCCACTGCGTTCCTGGAACTAAACCCCGTTCTCACAGTTCAGGATGAATTGAAATCAAATTAAATGGTGTCAGAAGTACTGCAGTGTTCAACTTTTCTCTGACGTCTTGTGTAATGTAGCGATGGCACACACTGAAGAGGAATTATGTCCAGCTGATTTACAGGAACTAAGCAGGCTCTTGATTTTGTTTCTTGTACAGCTGCTGCCCTCTGCTGAGTGGATTAAGAAGATTTCTCTTTGTATGCTTATGACCGCAGTGACCCCCTGCTGCACCCTCCCATCGCCTCCATCTCCCTGCCCACCGGTCTTATGTTTTTTTTTTCTCCCTCTTTCTTCATTTCCCGCTCTGTCTGCAGTGCACGCCCAGCTGTGGTCCTGGCTACAGGCACCGTGTGGTCTTGTGTAAGAGCGGGGAGAGCAGTGACACGCTGCCAGAATCCAAGTGCCCCAAACATGGCCGGCCCACCTCCAGGGTGCGCTGTAACCTGCAGCGGTGCCCTCCCCCTCAGTGGGTGACGGGTCCCTGGGGAGAGGTAAGACAGGCTTTTGGTTTATTGTTCTAGTGGGGCATGTATATACAACGAAGTGTCTGTTTTGTATTTAGATACAACACCCAATTGAAATATGTGTGTGTTCTGTGTGTTTATGTGTCTTAGTGTTCTGCCAAGTGTGGTCTGGGTCAGGAGATGCGTTCAGTGCAGTGTCTAGCCCACACCAGCCAGCCGTCCAATGAGTGTCTGGAACATCAGCGGCCAGCAGCCATGCAGCAGTGCAAGAGCAAATGTGAACCCCGTCGGCCCATCAGTACAGACAGTCCTGAAGGTCAGAGGTCAAAGTTCACTCACTGCACCTTCTCATGTTTCAGAGAAATAACAAAATAGATTTCCCACTTAGAGGTTAAATTTGAACAAAATGTAAAATTATTATCCTCAAATTAATAATTTCATTTTAAAATCCACAAATTTGTTCAACAGGTTTTGGTCCAGTGTGTAGGATTTAGTGCCATCTAGCAGTGAGGTTGCAGATTGCAATCAACTCAATACCTCTCACCTCACCTTCTCATTTCGAGTATATAGAAGATACCACAGTGGTCACTTAACTGAAGAAGGCTCCAGTGTTTATTTTGTCCATTCTGGACTTCTGTGGAAACATGGCGGTGCAACGTGGCAGACTCCGCCATAAAGAGGGCCTGCTCCCTCTGAAGATATGAAATGCTCAGTCTAAAACCAGATTCTTATTTTCAGTTGATCATACATGAGTGAAAACATACTTCTGAATATTATATTCATACATGTATGCCAACAGATCCTCCTAAATGTTCGACCCCACTTTAACTCGTAACCTTTGAATCGAAACGTAGTAAATGTGAAAGTCTGCTTGTGAAAGTTACCTGTGTTATCAGAGATCAGTGACACGTTCTGTAGTTAGTGTTTTTAAATTGTTTACAATTGTGACAAACATTTTAATCTTTATATGCTTATTGTGTCTGAACATTTTAACTCTCAATCATCAAGAAGTTAGTTAAATTAATTTAATTCACAGCCCATTTCAACAATAAACCTGGATCAAAATAAAAATATTCATGGTGTTTTGAATGAAATCACTGCACTGTTTTTGCTGTAAACACATGAAAACATGTCTTTATAATGCAGTAATTGAGCTGTTTCATGTCTGACTTCCCTGCAGAGTGTAAAGATGTGAACACTGTGGCCTACTGCCCCCTGGTGCTCAGGTTTAAGTTCTGCAGCCGGCCATATTTCAGGCAAATGTGCTGCAAGACCTGCCAGGGACACTGACCTGGACACCGTGGAACTCACAGCATCCATCTTTGGGTCCTGTACACACTCACCTAAGCCTGAAAACCCTCCCACTGAGCCTCATAAACAGCAGCCCTCACACACTACCTCTAACAGAGGAGTGTGAGATCTAACTAGGATGCTGTCGGACTGACATCTGGTCCTGTAACTGTTAAGGGGGACCTTTTTCCAGCCAGAATCCAGCCCAAATCAGACGCCTCTCCGGGCCGAGCTGAGTTACACATTCCACTGGAGGGAGGGCTGCTGAAATCTGGAGAGACTAAGAGAAGGAGAGAGTTACTTCCCTCCATCGTCTCGGTCTTCCTAAACGATCCCTCTGTTGTAATATTTTGGTGCTACTATATTTCACTTTGGCCGCAGGGCTGGTCGCAGTACTCTCTTAAACCTGTATGTCAACAGGTGATATTTGTTTAGTTATGACTTTAAAAATCCACTTTGTAAAGAAAATGATTTTTTCAGATATCTTTGCCCATGAAAAGGAATATCTTATGCTATAAAAAATGAAAGATTTCTATGTTATCTAATAGTTGTTACTTGACCACATTGTTTTATGCTATTGCTTTGTTCTGTATCAACGTATTCATTAAGTCCAAGCAGAGTTTGATTTGCACAAAGTGTCAGCAGTCAGAGGACTTGTGTATTTTATGTCTGTTTTGATGTGATTTGACTTGATGTCTCTATGGAAGCTATAAAGATCTCACTGCAGTGAATCTGCCATAGTCTTGCCTTTTGGTTAGTTTGCTTAAATGTTCATCACCTCTTCACTCAAACGGTGCTTCACGCTGAACAGGACACATCGAGACACTGCGTTAGTAATGTGAGCAAAGCCAGTGCTCACTCACCAGGACATTTTCTGTCGTGGCTGCACTGTGGCAGCTTGTTCATAAAATCTTCTTTAACAGTTCAGTGTCATTATCTGAAAATCCCTCAGCACAGGACCTTGCTGTTAATTTCTTTCCTTTTTTTTTTTTCTTTTTTAGTTCATTTTTGCCACATTACCACTCATTCAACAGTTGCTTGTAACTTTTACTGTGAGTGGAAATTCAAAGCACAGTGAGACACAGCGAGTCAGCTCTGCCAGCGGAGAGGAGGAGTGATGACTTCTGACCATGCTGCTCTCAAAGAGCTTTTTATAGAAGCAGTGCTAATCGGAGGATGGATTTACATACCCATAAAATATCTGATTTCTTCGTGGCACAGATCTGATGTTTTTTCACGGCTGTCTGAAGCCATCATTCAGGCTGCCGGGAAAAGATTTCTGCCACAAACTTTTATGAATTAGAGATAGTTTAAACTTCCAATGTGATTGGTGTGGCCACTTGGGGGCAGTGAAAACAAGTAAATATAGAAAACAGTTATTATTTACACATCCAAGAGTTATAGAGCAACATTCTCATTCATTTGGAGTTACGTTTGTGGCCTCCTGAAGAATAAAAATCCAATTTCCACTCTCTTTAAGCTCTGTTTTTGGTCTCCACCAACTCCTGACGGAAATATGTCTCTTTAGCTGCTAAATGCTTCACTGTGTTCACCAGCTAGTCGGTAACTGTGTCTGTCTGCTGTTTGATCCTAGGCAGGCAGACAAAAAGTACATTGTACGAGTGGTGAGAACCAAAACAGTATAGTTGCAGCCAAACGATGAGCTGAAACTTGCGGTAAAGAGCTAAAAGAGCAGCAGATTCAGGTGATAATTCTCTCTCTGTTCTCCTTTCACGTTGTTTTGATGTATTGTTATCATAAAAAATAGTGATTGTAGCTGATTTAAATCTTTAGGTCACCAGTTTAAAGATGGGTGATTATGTGACCCAAAAAGGAAGCATGTCACCTGACCCAAATTTGTCATAGTACTCACTTCATTGAGACTCTTTCTGAAAAAAGCAGTTTCAGCTCTTTCTCCTCTAGAAACACTTTGTGCCTCAGAGATCAGTCATCACTGTGACGTCCACTGTGCTCTGAACTCTGCTGTGTTCGGACTCTTCACAAACGTTCACACTGATCACCGCTGAAAGCAGCTCTGTGTATCACTAAATGTCACATAATTTCATTGTAAAGAGAGGAAGCTACAGTTTGTCTTCATGGGGATTAGCTGCAATGTTGTTGTTGTTGTTGTTGTTTTTTTCTTGTGGTGCTTTGGTTTGGATTGGTGCTATTAGTTCACTGTTGTTGTCATTGACTTATCATTTTAACAGTTGTTGCTTTTAATTATTTAGAAATCAGTTTGAGCCTTTTTGTTATATCAATCTGCAGAGCTGGTCTGAGGTGGAAGACTGCAGCTGCTTAGGGCCCCTCACCCACCAGGGGCCTTCTTTGGGTTCCTTTGTTTATTTTTTATCATAATTTAAGCTTTTAATTTACACCCCCTGACTTGGTTCAAGTGGCCAGCAGTGCCCCTGAAATTCTGGGCAAAGTACTGTAACAATTTCTATACAACTGCTAACTAACCCAGTTTGCTGGCATTAAACAAACATTTAGGTTGTGGGAACACCTTAACAAATTGGAACTTGTAACAGATAACGTTTGGTGGCATTAACCAAAATATTGGATCGTGCAAAGGGCCTCAAACTGTCAAATGGATTGACATGTAACATTTTCAATTGCACATACCATTTCAGAAGATATTTCAAAGAGTAATTGTCAGACATTTTTCCTGTTTCAGCCTCTGAAAGGCAATTTTTTTCTCTGTATCTACCTGTGCCTATAATAAAGGCTCACACTGAGTAGTGAGCCTGTTTTATCTGAGTAAATAAGAGGGACAGTACCGGTAATTGTTGTTTTGTTTTTCACATGCTAATTATAACATGACATGTACTGTATGTTGTTCAATATTATAGAAGATGAATCCATTTGTCCCCCATGTACATCTTTTTAAAAGGAAATATTAAATTGATTAAACATGGTGCATTGTTGATTCTAAGCAATGAGATTTGGTCATCGAAGCGTCTCACTCACTGTGTGTTGTCACTTGTATCTGTGACAGGATGATGTTTCGCTACACTCCTGCTAAAATAGCATCCAGACAGAAGGTGAGATCATCATTGACAGTCTATTTCTGGATCTGATTACCTTCGTGGAAAAGATGAAGCAAGAACTTCTTCCTGCTGTCTGAATGTAGCTGAGACATGTCTCATGACCGCTGAATGTCAGTGTATGTACATATGTCATACATATACATACAGTATATGCGAGGATGTAAAGACCTCTGCCCTCCATACACATACTGTCTTTAGATAGAACCATTTGTAGACTTCACTGATAGTGTTAGATAAGAGGCAGAGAATAAGCCCAGTCAATTCATGGTGAGTGTATTAGTCATATGAAGGGCTAAGTGCCCCGACGTGTACTTTCGACATTAAAAAAAAAAAAATTGCCCATCGCTGCAGACGCTTTTGCAGTTCCTTTTTTTCCATTTCTAGAAAATCAAAATCATCAAAATGCTTTTTTCAGTTTTAGACAATTCAAAGTTCAAATCCAATATTTCACTGAAGTGAGACTAATGTAACTAAGGAAAGGTATACATTAATAGAACAGTTAAATACAAAACAAATGGAGGTGACACCGATTACATTAGATGAGAGCATATGTGAACACTTTTTATGGAGTTAGAACAGCTCAACCAGAAAAACACGAGCGTGCCCCATCTTTGAAACGAAATTATTTATCTTCAATTCAATTTTATTTACATGGCGCCAAATTATAACAAAAGTTATCTCATGACACCTTCCATGTAGACCATACTATTTATAATATTATTTACAGAGATCCAACTATTCCCACAAGGAGCACTTGGTGATGACATTCTGACATTACTAGTTCGCCAAGAATCAGGGGCCTGAAAGGCTTCCTAGCTACTCGTCCAATATGAAGTTTAAAAGAGTCCTATCTCCCTATCAAAGGCAATCCCTGAACTCATGGCTGTGTCCTATCTCAGACCCCCAATCTCATTTCAACTTCTTCTAATCCTGTCATGTCTGTATCTGTGTTTAGAATGTACAAAAGGCTGCCTCACTTCACTTGTCACTGGCAAGCTAGCTATAATAGCCAGACTGAGTTAGCAGTGTGGGGTCAGCAGTTATTGGTTTGTGTCCACAGACCAAAGGAAATATATGATGGGCAACGTGTGAGCACACATCATTTTATATTCAGCAATGATGCTAATTTCCTTTAGCGCAACAAGTTAACAGACTGAGCACTAGTTATTTGTTTACATATGCATGTATGTATTATATATCATTATTAAGTGTATAGTGTATGCACAGTGTGTACAGTACCAGCAAGAAGGTTCCTGGTTGGAACCCTGGTTGGGGCCTTTCTGTGCATGTTCTTGGTGTCTGCATGAGCTCTTTCCGAGTACTTTCCCCCCAGTCCAAAGACGTGCAGGTTAATTAGTGACCCATAGGTATGAATGTGAGTGTGAATGGTTGTTTGTCTCTGCAGTGAGCTGGTACCTTCTCCAGGGTGTATACCACCTCTCACACAAAGTCAAACAGTTGTGAGGCTAGTTTTGTCAGGAGTTTTTTTAAGTTTAGGACAGGGTCTGTGCCACCCTAACTCCTAAATGTAGTCAGGAAACATGTTTCTGTAATACCAGAAATCCAAAATATCATCCTAAACTGAGAAAATATATACTCAGGAAGTTACTGTTATGCGGTCTCAGGGCTTTAAATGTACAGTAAGTCTTGATACATTTGTACCTCTTTGAAACTGTGCCCCAGCCTGCCCTAGTCTAGTTTCTGAACCCGCCCCTGAACATATGATACCAGATACGCACTGATCTAGGTGCTGTGCAGGTACTTAAAAACATTCTCACTCAACACGACATAAAACAGCAAAAACAATACAGTTTGACACCTCCACAAACACACTCCTGCCAGCACAGTACACTCCACCTCTGTGTGAACCTGCATCAGTTATTATAGGCGTTAGAGGCAACAGCCTCTCTGACGACACAAACACACCGTGAAGTAACCACAACCTGGGTGGAGCCGGCAACTCACAACTGAAACACCATCATTTGGCAACAGGTCGATGATAATGATCACTTTGTGGATGTTGTAGCCATCAACACTCGTCTGCTGTTGGGAAGATGAATTGGACTGACTAATTGTGTTGTTAGCCTTTGGATCTGCTGTCTGACACCGACATCAGCACGTTGGGTCATTATTTCATCCTCGCTCTGATGATTACGAATATGTCAGAAATACAGAAGTAGCTTTACATGGTGAGTGTGTGCATCAGTGTGTGTGTGTGCGTGCGTTATTTTCGAGCAGTTCTTGTTTCACACACTACATCTGTGGGAGAATGAGGAAGTAGGTTTTGAACTGTAACAGTGTATGTCTTGTAGGTTGCTGGCTGCTGTTGGATCTGACCGTCCTGCTGTGTGATGACCGCTGCAGTCTGAGGGGCTCAACCTGTGGATTTTGAGGACACGCACCCAGTCACACATACAGTCGGGACACCAGAGGAGGAGAGGCCCACTGGAGCAATGGTACAGAACCACACCTTCATTTTCTATCGCACACCTTCAGACAGCTGTGACGTGTGTGTGCACTTGTGAAAACTTTGATAGATTTAAGAGAGATTTAAGATGCTTTCACGCAGTGTGACTCTGGATGCTTTGCTTCCAAAAATCAGCACTTTAAGACAATTTTCTGACAAGCTGACACCTCACTGTTGTCACTTTTACAAACTTTGATTAACTGCACTTTAGTAGTCTCCCTTTGACAAGCCATAAAAGGGTATAAACGCTCGAAAGTCAGTTTTTGACCCGATGAGGGATGTGATGACATATCTCAAAGGTCTATTCAGGGAAATTCAGCTCCTTCACAGCAGCAACAGTAGAGAGTTTCCTCTTTTTCAGAGCAAGTCCTTTCATTAAGACTAGCTCAAGGCAGTAAAATACAATTCAAATTTATGCTTGCATTGATGTGAACTTTGCAAGCACATTTTAGATAAAAATGTAGATTTAGACTTGTGAAATTCATATATGAAGTCTCTACAGGATGAGAAATCAACATAAATGGGTCGTGTAAAAAAAAAGCAGATACATCCTCTTGAATATCCTGCAAACTTACTGATCTGTAATTTCAGTTAATCTCAAAGATTTATCTCACAGTTGAGTTGAAAACTGCGTTGGCAGCCCCCCAGAACTCTGCAGGCGGTTGCAGGAAGAGAACCAGTAACATGTACAAAGTTTACAGGGTTTCACAAGAGGCAGAGATGAGGTGTGAGAGGGGGAAGTGGACTACAGGAGAGGCCTGTAGTTTCTGTCACAACACTTCCTCCTCACACTCCGAACGGTCCTCCTCATACATCCAAACTCACACAGTCTTGTTGATGCTGTCATATCCTGCAGCCAAATGTCGTTGAAATCTCTTACATTTATCTAAGCCTGTTTTTCATTTGCTATATATCCTTTCAAAATAAAAGTCACAAGTGAGATGCCGGCAGGATGTGGTTAGAAGTGATCTATTTAAATATGACTGACCTGACAGATGTGTGACAGATTAAAGCTCATCTCACAGGTTTTTTATTTGTTTGTTTCAACGACTCTTCAGAGACTTCCGTTTTGATTGAGTGCGATTTCTACTGCCAAACCACAACATAAGCATGACGGGCAGTCTGTTGTGTGGTTCTCAATGCTTAAGTATGAATTTTTTAGTTAATAGCAAGATCTCTCTATTAACTATGCAGTGTCTAAAAAGTAAGCAGTGATGTCAGTGGATCGTCGTTGTGGTAGAGGTTGTTCCTGTAATGTTACAAAGATATACTGAAACACTCACACATTAAGACAGCACAGAGGACGTCTTCAATCCATAAAGAGTGAGAATGAAAGAATGAACCAAAAGAGACACAAATTAATCAAAAGAGTTCAAAGAGACATGACATAGGAAGACCACTGAGTTCAGAAATGCACATAGACACAATGTTTTAGTAGAGACTTAAAGGAAGTCAGCAGAAGGCTGTTTCAGAGTTTCAGGGACATGATAGTTTTAAGTTGAGGCTAGGAAAGAGAGTTTTGTTGCAGGATCTGAGGCTGAGTGCTGATGCGAGGGGGCACAAAAGCTCGATTAAGAAAAGGTTTTATTCCCATACAGCTGATTTCAATATGTAATATGTAAGTGGTAGGCACCATCTGGTCCAAGAATCAGGTCCAACTGTGTGTTCAGATAGGATGATAATTAGCTTGTGGTATGATTTAAAGGAGTAGTGTGTTGGATTTAGTGTCATCTAGTGGTATAGTTATTGACTGCAAACCCCTCGCCTCACATTCCCAGCATAAAGGAGCAACTACAGAGGCCACGAAAAGTAGCAAAAATGCAAAAAGTACTATCTAGTTTGTCTCTTCTGGGCTATTGTAGAAACATGGTGGACTCTATGGAAGAGGACCCACAGTGTTTGTAGATGTAATGCTCATTCTACTAATGTAACAATTGTTATTTTCAGGTGGTAATACACTAATGAAAACATAGTTAGGCATATTATATTCCATTTCTGATATATTCTGTAAATAGAGCCTCCTGAATCTGACACACTGGACCTTAAAACGTGACCTGACCAAACGTAAAAATGATCTGTGATATTATGAGCAGTGGTTACAATGGTCATGCGTTTCTTCATTTTGTTATTCTGTTGTGTAACGTGAGATCAGAGCTGCTACAAACATGCCCACACAGCCTCTGACTAGTTGACAGACTCAACCAAAAGGAACATGTGATTGCCATTGGCTAACAACCATGCTAACAACAACAACAATGGTTGGAAACAATTGGAAAAATGGATAAGTAGTCATAAAAGATATTCATTGTTATTTGATTTGACCAACTGCGGAATGTGCAAAATGAATTTTATTAGTTTTTAAAAAAGCTTAAAGTGCTCAATTTTTTGTGGCTGTGTACACTTCTCTAGTATAAACTGCATATATCAGTGATTTTGAAATAATCTAAGAAGATTTACATCTTCACTGGGAACCAGTGAGCCACAGACAGTAAAGTAAAGCCAAAGAAAGTAACGACAGAAGAACTCATTTGTTGTTAATAAGAACAATATAGAATAAAATCAGATAAATCCTTTACAGACAATTATTGCAATTTAGTCTAGACAGACCAAACTGTGACGAAACATAAAAAGCATTTCATTACAGATGACAGCTTTGCAGCTTTTGGTTTCATCAGCTCTAATTAGACTGACACTCATGACTTCCGTCTGAATCGCTGTTGAAGGACATTTAAATTTAGAAATAAAAACACATGCAGAATGACACGTCACACACACTGTGTATTATGTGTCTGCTTAGTCTAAGACTGTTCAAGCTGCAGCACATGACACGACTTTATATTTTATTTGTTATTTATTTATTTATTTAAATATTAAGACACCTATTTCATCTTTTGTTTGGAGTGTCACATTGTGACATGTTTATACGCATAAAAATGTAAAATCTAGGTTCCACAGTTGGCTTTTATAACAGGATTAGTTGTTTCATATAACTGCTGTATATCGTTATTTGGGTGTGATGCATACAAACAAATGTTTGAAGGCTTGTTATCATCTGAAGCTCTCTCCTTTACAATGCCATGCACTGTATGTGAAGTGTACTGTACCTTCTTCCCTGTAAAGCAGTAAATGTAAGTCTGAGACAACACCCAGACCACAACCCAACCACCATGCCAATGACTAAACTTGTCATTGACTTGAATTCACACATCAAACAGCATAGGGAAAGCCAAGATGCAGGAGTTAACCTCAGGGTCCTGTATGAATGTGTCTGCAGAATACTATGGTCTGTCTAATGGCCTGTTAATTACAGAAACACAGACATCATTTCACAACAATCATTAAGTTGTTTCACCTCCATACTTTGGTTAAGCACTGGACACTGCTGGGCAAAGGTTGGTGGTGCTTCTCTAAAATGTCCAAATTAGAAAATGAACTCACCTCATCTATGACGTGTTGCTTGGCAACCAGCCCCAGCTTCCTGTAATGGCAACCACAAATGGTTTTTGAAAAGCACCTCGATACTGATACCAAATTTGTCTGTGTTATCTAAATAGTTTTCGCTTTCTTGCTTTGCATGTTTTACTAGTTTTGGTTTTTATTATTTATTTCTGTATTTCTGTTTGTTTGTTAGTTCATTGATAATTCTTTGATTTATTTCTTCTTTTTTCTTTTCTTCATTCCAACAATTTTGGGTTATACTTTTATAATAAAGTTATAAAATAATAATAATTAAATATAAATAAATAAATAATAATTTGAACTAGTACAGCATGAGACATAATGACTTTCAGTCTCAAGTGTATTTAAAGCCCCCAACACTGAATTCACAACAGCATTTTTCTTTTGACCTTCCTGGCCAAGTCTTTGATGTGGTAACACAGTTTTGTAGTCTCTGAGCTGAATTTGTCAAACAATGGCTGCACATATCCAATGTCTTTCCTTCTCCCTCTGCTCTGCGATTAAGGCGAAGTACCACTGGCAGAGTCAAAATGTGAAGCAAAGCGGAGTGGACGACATGGTCCTGCTGTCCAAGATCACTGAGGACGCCATCGTCGAAAACCTGAAGAAAAGATACATGGACGACTACATCTTTGTATCCTCCTTATTACTGAGTTACTTACAATAGGAGGGTATGACTGAAGCTTATATTGGCACCTAAACAGTTGTAGAGTCTTGCTTTAATCTGTGTAGGCAGGAAATCATGAAGACTATGGGACAGGAAGTTTATCCAATTTGTGTCAATAATTATCAGAATTTAGCCAAACAGGACCAGAAGATTGAGAGGTTTAAGATAACTTAATCTTAATTTGGTGAAATCTGGGGCATTAGCCTTGTGTATCTTGTTCCATTTATGTCAAACACTCGTGTCAAATATACAAATACACAGCCAAACAATTCAAGCAAACATATAAGGGCATAAATGCAATGAATTGACTCTTCCTCTTTTGCATTCACTGTCTGACTCAACAGCTCACTTCCGTCTAAACCACAGCTGAATTTGAAACCCCAATTTAGAGTCAGGAAAAGAAATCATTAGTCCGCATGCAGTTCATGTTACGACTGCAAAGGATTTCTAAGTTGTTAGGGACAAGTAGTGGATCTTTTTTTTCCAAATAACTAACTACTAATTAGTCCTTTCATGCATAGATAAAAACAACTTTTAGATTTCCATGTAGTAAAATGACATGAAGTGAAAGATCTCTGTGGTTGGCATTAATCTTTTGCATTGCATGGTTTGCAAGGTGTTTTTTTTTTTTTTTTAACTTATCACAATAACCATGAACTATTTAATAATGGTAAGGCCATAACACAGACTTTTAAAAATACTGAAGTTGTGACCGTGTTATTTCCCCCGCTTACCCCACCCCAGATTAGGCTGACCAGACACCAAAAATAGTCTGTAATGTATTAGTCAGCGAGCAGCATCACTCAGATGCCAAGGTCGATCTGTCATTCCACTGCTTTGGTTCAGACTGAAATATCTCTACATCTATGGATTGGTATGAAATTTGGTACAGACATTCAAAGTTCCCAGAGGATTAAGCCTACTGACTTTGAAGATCCTCTGGCTTTTCATGTAGTGCCACCATGAGGATGATGTGTGGTTTTGAGTGGATTGACAGGTGTTATTTCTGCCCTCAGAAGTGTAATAACTTTGGTGACCCTTAGTTTTCACTGTTGTGCCTTCATCTGGTCAAAATTTGAACGTATCCTTTACTTATTTTATGTTTATAACCCAATAAAAACCTAATCCCAGTCCCATCACCCTTAGCCAGCAGTGCCAGGAGAAGTAGGTGTACTCTTAATTTATACCTCAAATTTCTTTTTAAAGCAGGTCCTCCTGCAAAGGATAAAACACCCTGTGCTATAAACAGAGACATGTACATAAGACTACTCTTGCATATTTAGTTCATCCACAAATAGGTCAGTAGTGTTTGGACATTGTCACTTAACTCCTGCAGCGTAACTTCAGGGATCATCAAGAGTTTAAGGATCATTATGTAATTATCGTTAGCCACAGATGAGGTGCAGATGGGACAACTACACAATTATGTATTTAGAGTGAAGTATGAAACCTCTGCCATGCCTTCACCATCCCAGAAAACAAACATTCATTTCAAATTTAAAATTGTTTATACTGGCTGAATGTAGATATACTCTGTATAGCTGTGTTTACCCTGTACTATACCACTGGCATCAGCTATGCCTCGATTAGCAATTAACACTTGTTAGCGCGCTAACTAAGATGATATACCCGCTAATCATCACCATGTTAGGATTGTGAGGTAAATACAGCCTCACAGAGCTGCTAGCATGACTGTAGACTTAATAATAAAGTGAAATTTAAAGACCACTGAGGGTCAGTTTGAGAATGTCAATTGCACTTGATAGGAGTCTTCAGTGGTGGCTTTAATGCCAAGATAATGGCTTGTGGTTAACAGAAGTGATAACTGTCAACTTAAGTGCACTGATAAAGTGATATCAGAGACTGTGTCTCTTTGATTGTGCAAACAGAGTTGGAAGTCTGCTTCTTTAGCGTTGTTACGATATTGATGATGACATGTTCGTTAAAAGAGGGAACTTGCAGGGGTGTTGCTGTAAGATTTTGCTCTATCGGCTGTTTTTTTCTGGAACATAAAGTACTCAAATATCCTGGAGTTGGAGCCTGACCGCTCTCAGCCAATAATAGGTAAAAGACCCACATTTAAACATTCCCCTTAATTTATTAATGTAACATTACATTTCTTTGTAAAGTACCTTTAAAGAACTCCTGCTAAACCTCCAATAAAGAGAATAAAGGGATGCTTGTCACAAATGTATAAAATGGCCAATAAGGTAAGGCTCTGCTGAAAATTCAGCAGCATATTACAATATGTTCTAGTTCATTGTCCTTCATGCTCCTTGACTTCACTGTTTTCAGACATACATCGGCCCTGTATTAATATCAGTTAACCCGTTCAAGCAGATGCCATATTTCACTGACAGAGAGATCGAACTTTACCAAGGAGCTGTGAGTAAACAATGGCTTTAATTGTGTGATGTTGAATACTCCATTGGCCTGAGCTGACCACAAATCCCTTTCTGTCCTCTTTGCCCCTGTAGGCCCAATATGAGAATCCACCTCACATCTACGCCTTGACTGATAACATGTACAGAAACATGATGATTGAAGGAGAGAATCAGTGTGTCATCATTAGGTGAACACATCAGCCCTGTTTTTCTTCTTGGTGTTGTCTTACAGTAGACTGCATGTGGCTGTGACATTTTGTAATGCAGCATGTGTCTGTGAGTGTGTTTTTGAGTAATATTCAGTTGTTTTGTGGGGTGTTGATAGCGGTGAGAGTGGTGCTGGAAAGACAGTGGCTGCCAAGTACATCATGGGTTACATTTCCAAAGTATCTGGAGGAGGATCAAAGGTTCAGGTAGAGACAGCACACAATAATTCAAGACATCTTTATATTTCCTGCAGTCTGGTGTGGAGGTGGAGGTACTTTTGCTCACATTGTGTCACTGTGTGTGTGTTGCAGCATGTAAAAGACATCATCCTACAGTCAAATCCTCTCCTCGAAGCTTTTGGTAATGCCAAGACCGTCCGCAACAACAACTCTAGTCGTTTTGTGAGTATGATCTTTAATTCAACACCTACTGCTGATGTGAGGTAGAGTTTTAACTTAAAAGTTTACAGTGAAGAAGAATTTGGTAAACTCTCAACTCAAGGAGCTTTCAGGAGGGCCGCTTTTCCAAAATGGAAGGAGGCCAGATGCCAATTAATAAACAAACAAATTAGTAACATTTATCAGATAAACATGAGGATCAGTTTGGGACAATCCTTGATATGGATTGATGTGGCAGAATGAGACGACTTTAAAGTCGCAATCTTTTCTTTCTTTGTGGTACTCTTAGCTGCAGTGAAGCTAGCATGTTGTGACTCGTGATAGCGTCTGATATTAGTAACAGCAACTGTCATTTGGTAAATTAAACAACACAGTGGTTTAGGATTGGTACGAGGTGGCAAACAATGGCAAACTCATTTGTCCTTTTTTCGTCAGATTGCCTGTTTTTATTGTCAGACATTTGCTGTTCTCACTAATCTTTGCCAAGAAGCAAATCCAGTGACAGTAGCCCATGCAGGTCAGATAAATATGAACTTTTAGCAGAAATGACTGCTTCACAGAGGCTAATATACAACTTCCTTATTAAGAGCCAAGGGACAAAGAGTAGGTCTAGACCTGCTCTATATGAAAAATGTCATGAGATAGCTTTTGTTATGACTTGGCACTGAATCAAGTTTTGAACATTTACTAACTGGTGTAAGCAAACTAAAAAAGAGTGAATTTATTTTCAGTGTGAATTAGAAAATGGTCTGCGGGCCACCTGGCAGAATTGGCTCAGAGGCCTGAGGTTGAGTGTAACTGCTCCAAAGTTTTTCTTTTATTATTTTTGTTTTAAAGAGAGAGAATAATTCTAAATATAATATAATAATAATATAGAATATATATCTATATATGTAATACAATTCAAAATCCTCACAACTGAAACTATAGAAGGTTTTGTTCGAAAAGTAACTTAATAGTAATAATAGTTGCAGTCATTCAACTAATTGATTAATCAACTAATAGAGCAGTGTAATAACATTTTGACATGAAATACTTGGTTAACACAGGTGTTACCAATGATACTAAGACTCTGTTCCATTTATTGAATCTTAATTAGTATCATTGGTAACACCTGTGTTAACCAAATATTTCATGTCAAAATGGCTGCTGTGAAAAGGGTCTGTTGTTTCAGCTCTAACAGGAACTGCCTAATAAAGGTATAAAATGCCAAAACAAACAAACAACAAAAAAAAAAAAGATATGATCTATCCAAAGATCCAGAAGAAATACTGAGAGAAATGAACTACTTTGAGCATGTTAACAGTGTGCACTGACTGTAGAAAAGTGTATATTGGTTACATAAAATAACATAAGGATATATCTTTCTAGTGCTGCAATGCACTGCAGAAGCACAGTTTCAACTAACAGGTTTTTTTTTACTCTCCCTCGTTTCTCATCAGTGGGGTCCTGATGCTCTAATTTCACACCTATAAACCACAATAACATCAAGTGTGCAGCTTCGATACAACACATCAGTTTGCAAAGTGTCTGTCACCCTTGATGGAGCATGAGCCATTCTGTGTACGGGTCAATGTAATTAGATATATGCAAATCATCTTTTAGCTCTGCAGATGGAGCAACCATCGAGGTTTTTAATCTGAGAAAGCGCTGCTTTATTCGAGCGTTGTCTCATTTTGAAAGCAGTTGTCGAAGCAGTGGAAATATTACAGTTATTTGTGACACAGAGGTTTAATGTTATCTGTAGTTGCTTGTGTTAATTGTTTAATACGGTTGACTGTGTGTGCATCAGGTTGACTGCACAAGAAGTGGAAGTTGCTTACCCTGCACCTGTTGACTAAACTGACAGATGTATCTGCTGATAGCGAGTTTGGCTCCTCTGATTGATGACTTTTTATTTTGCGTCTACCAGGGGAAATACTTTGAGATTCAGTTCAGCAGAGGAGGAGAGCCAGACGGTGGCAAAATCTCAAACTTCCTGCTGGAGAAGTCGAGGGTGGTGAGCCAGAATGAGAGTGAGAGGAACTTCCACATTTATTATCAGGTCAGAGGCTGATGAAAGACAGATCGTCACAGATCAGTCACTTAAAAAAAAACAAACTCCTTTTTTGGTAATGACCTTTCATGACTCACAATTAATTTAGCCAATAACATTGTGATGCACATGAACTATTCCTCTTTTTGTTTTGCTTCCCACTTTGACTAACACTCATGTGTGACTGCTTTCCTACCTGCACTGTTCTCTTTCAGCTCATAGAGGGCGCCAATGCTCAGCAGAAAGAGGGCCTGGGCATCATGACCCCAGACTACTACTACTACCTCAACCAGTCTGGGACCTACAAGGTGGATGGGACCAATGACAGCAAAGACTTCCAAGAAACTATGGTAAATACTGTGTCTGCTGCTGGGTTTCACTTGTGGTTAACAGCACTGACAAGCTACGTTTAAAAAATTAAGCAGTGACCCGTCTTTCCAAAAAATAGTGCCTCTGTTCCTCTATGTAATCCACAGACCAAGATTAAAAGTTTTACTCGGAACTACTTTCTGCTGACAAAGCGCAAGTTTAAATTGGAGGTATCCATAGCAACAGCTTAACGTAGGCTAAACCAGAGCTAGTGAAACAGAGCGAGCTAGCTAGTGTACACACTTTAAAACATTAGTTTCTACCTTCAAAAACTAATGTTGACCAACCTATATATTCTCCTGTGGTCAGTTTACTTTTAGGTTAGCTAAAATGAACAGCTAATACGACAGCATTTGTTGGGTTAGCTAGCTAAGCTCAACTTAATGGTTTGTGGTGCTGCTCTTTCTTGCCCACATTGGACTAAATATTCTGGTTCTTTCTAAAATATTTCGACAATAATATTTAAAGTGAATCTCACTGTCTGCGTTGGTGCTGTGGTCTGCAGGAAGCCATGTGTGTTACTGGGATCCCAGGTGACATCCAGACCCAGGTGCTGCAGATTGTCGCAGGCATCCTCCACTTAGGAAACATTAGCTTCATAGAAGCAGGCAACTATGGGCAGGTGGAAAGCACGGACTGTGAGTGACACACATGCACACACACACACCAGACACACATGTATTCACTCATCCACACACACACACACACACACACACACACACCTGGCATATACTGTAAAATTGCCCATTATCTCCCCGAGGCATATGAGTAAATTAGAGCTCACCATGACAAAGCAGTCCCATGGCAAACACCCAGCTAATTGATAGAGTCTGTGCGCATCAGTGCTACCTTGTTTATCTCCTCCTTTGTTTGCTGCCTAGGGAATCCCTGCTGAACAGATAATTGATGTTTTCATCCAGGGTGGCAATTTTATCATCCCACAGTCTCTGTCTAGAATTGTACAATTTAATCCACTGCAGACTTTATTCATGTACTGCGGAAGGAAACATTCTCAGGCTATGTACACTTTCATCTTGAAGCTAAACATATCTGAATTCTTCTTACTCATTTTGACATAATTCATATATTTATGTTGATTTAAGATTCAATTTTGCTTTTCCAGTGCTTGCCTTCCCTGCCTATCTGCTGGGCATCGACCCCAACCGTCTGCAGGACAAGCTAACCAGCCGGAAGATGGAATCAAAGTGGGCAGGGAAGTCTGAGTCCATTAATGTGACCCTGAACCAGGAACAGGCCACCTACACACGAGACGCCCTGGCCAAAGCCCTATATGCACGACTCTTTGACTACCTGGTGGAGGTAGTCAAACTTTTTATGACACTAGCAACAAAAAACAGATTAAATAAAATGAGGAAATTTCTTTTTTTTAATCTAACTGATATCCATACACAAGTTGACATTTGTATTTTATATTTTTTCCCTGCTTTTACACTATCTGTCTTCTGCAGGCCATAAATAAAGCTATCCAAAAACCACATGAAGAATTCAGTATCGGGGTACTTGACATTTATGGCTTTGAGATATTCCAGGTTAGTCCTCTTGCAACTTACAGTTCAATAATATTTATAGGCAGATGCTAAAATAACAGATGGTGGTTTTATAGATGGTACAGCACAGCAAGATTTGATTTACTGTGGTGATAATCTGATATAGACTGGATTGTGTTCTCCCCCCGACAGAGGAATGGTTTTGAGCAGTTCTGTATCAACTTTGTCAACGAGAAACTGCAGCAGATCTTTATTGAGCTGACTCTGAAGGCTGAGCAGGTAGCTACAATGAATTTATTACTTTACTGCCATATCGCTTCCTTGCCTCTTAACTTCTGCACTGTGTTAAGTAAATGCACGTCTGTTTGATAGAGACAAAGAGCGAGCCTCTGTATAATCCATTCAGAATCTGGTTGTAAATATTTCAAATCCACTTACGTTTTACGTTTTCCTCTGAGCACTTTTCTTGTGTTGTATTTTTCTCTCAGGAAGAGTACGTTCAGGAGGGCATCAAGTGGACTCCCATCGAGTACTTCAACAACAAGATTGTGTGCGACCTCATTGAAAATAAACTGGTAAACTCATAACTGCATCACCTTACACATATCAGTTTGTAGTGCTTCTCTTCCACTGGACTAGCAGGGTGCTCTTGTGTGTTCTTGCTCGGCTTTAATGGTTTTAACTGGGACATTGCCATTGTTTGTTCTTTTATTATCCACTTAAAATCAAATAATGGCTCTTTATACTGTAAGCACTTTGGATTTTTGTCCTTTCAAATGTGTAAAATCAGTTGCAAGTGGTGATTGTTGCCCGGTAAGTAAGAGGTTGCATCAACATTATCCTCTCCTTGCAGAACCCTCCTGGTATAATGAGCGTGCTCGATGATGTGTGCGCCACCATGCATGCCAAAGGAGAGGGTGCAGATGGCACTCTGCTGCAGAAACTGCAGGCCGCCGTGGGAACGCATGAACATTTCAACAGCTGGAACTCTGGCTTTGTCATACATCACTACGCCGGCAAGGTAGGAACATGAAATCTTAGAACAGAAACATTACCGTTTGACGTATGTGTATTTTATTATTTAAACAGTAGTGTTGCTGCACACAACAAATAACCCTGACAGTCTTCTCTACTAAATAATAACGTTTGCTTGGCTTGTAAAGTGCACACAGGGGTAATAATGTCTGGTGTTGTCTCAGGTGTCTTATGATATCAATGGCTTCTGTGAGAGAAACCGGGACGTGCTTTTCCCTGACCTAATTGAGCTCATGCAAAGCAGCGAATAGTAAGTCTCTTACACCTTTTCACTGGGATTCACACGTGGTTTGCTCAGAAAAGAAATGCAGTGAATAAAAATATCCCTCGATTTTATCTCCACAGTAACTTCATCTGTAGCTTGTTCCCTGAAAACCTGAACACGGATAAGAAAGGCAGGCCGACCACAGCCAGCTCAAAGATCAAGGTTAGGCTAAGAGTTAAAACTTGAATACATAAAATAGAAAGATAAGAGTGTTTTGGGTTGTAAGAATGCACTGATCGCTCATTGGTGTTCCCAACAGAGACAAGCTAATGATCTGGTGAACACTCTGATGAAATGCACTCCGCACTATATCCGCTGTATCAAACCTAATGAGACAAAAAGACCTAAAGACTGGGAGGAGAGCAGGTCAGCATCCTCACTGTGACCAACACTGACACACACCACACTCCAGCATTTAGTAGAACCCCTTGTGAATGGTGGTTTTCTATCTCTTTTTAGGGTTAGGCATCAGGTTGAATACCTGGGACTGCGGGAAAACATCCGTGTAAGAAGGGCTGGATTTGCGTACCGCAGAGTGTTCAATAAGTTTCTGATGAGGTGAGTTTTATCCTGCATGTTTCTTGAAAGGATACAACCCTTTCTCTGTGTTTGTCCTGAAAGAAGAGCACAGCTCTAACACACTCGTTAAATGACTTATGGTTGCTGTGTGCGTGTTGTATCCAGGTATGCCATTCTCACAGCTGAGACATGGCCATGTTGGAGAGGTCCAGAGCAGCAGGGGGTCCTTCACCTCCTCCGATCTGTCAACATGGATAACGACCAGTACCAGATGGGACGCACCAAAGTCTTTGTCAAGAATCCTGAATCGGTAACAGACTTTTCATGTACTGTATTTCACTGTGGGCTGTGTTTTGTGTCGGCATGGATCCATGGTGCAAATTTGAGTTATTTGTGATTTATTTGAGTATTTTCTTTTGATGCCACGTTATACCTCCACTCTACTACAGTTCAGAGGGAAATATTGTTCTTTATACTCCAATATATTAAAATATGATGCATCGTTACAAATAAAACTACTTAACAACATGTAGTGTAATTAAGATTAGGTTTACCTTAAAAACAGGAAAATGTTTTGTATTATTAAGCATTTTTCTTACAGGTACCGGGTGGCAGCACCCATCAACAATTCTATATCCTGAAAATACAGGAAGATATGATGCACAGAGATGCAGCTTGTTATCTTATATCTTGTTATTTTATATTCTCACCTCTTATCTTTTATTCACATATTCAATAAATACTGTTTGCATTATCCATATTTTTCATTTAACCAGTATTTTCTATTACCCAGTATTTTCCTGTCTCCAAACGTATCTTACCAGACAAGTTTAAGTTAAATTGCCACGTTTACTAACAGGCATGTAAGGACACATAACAGTTTTAGCTACTAGAAATATTTATATACACAGTTCCACGTATATATTATTATTACATGAACAATAAGAGATTAGCAATAACATTACATAAGTAATAAAATAAAGGCTATTTTTAAGCTAAACAAGTACTTTAAGTGCATTGTGCAAATAATACTCACACACTTTTCCAATGTTTTCAGTGCAGGACCTTTACTTACTTACAGAGTATTATTATATTTGCTTGCTTTGCTTAAAGAGGCTTGATTAATTGATATTTTTATAATGACGATGCATCAAATGACAATGTGACAACAATGCGACGATGTAAAAGGAGCATCTCATAGATATGAATCTACAGAGAATTATCACCACATCGGCTTTAAGAAGCTTTAAGCTCATTGTTTATCTGTCTGTCTGCAACTTTACTGTTTTAGTTCACTCTCATCACTCTTATACTGTGCTGTTTTCCTTTCAGCTGCTCTAAAAACCCACTGTATACTACCTGCTCAGCACCAAACAGCAGACAAACACAGTCAGCAACTAGGCGGTGAACATAGTGGAGCATTTAGCTGCTAACCAGATAAAAAGCCAGATATTTCCCTCAGGAGACCAAAAAAAGGTTAAAAGGGGTGAATTTGGGGCTTACATTTATCAGGGGTCACCCAACAAAAGAGCTAGACTTAATTAGGTGATGTTAGTGGAACTAATTTCTGCTCCCCTAAGTGGCCTGGAATGTGGAACTTCCTCTTCCTGATAGTGGTCAGCATGTATTGTAATTTTACACTTGGAAGTATGACATGAAGCATATGATAAATGTAAACGTTTTCCTCATGATGTGTGCTCCATAGCTTTTCCTACTCGAGGAGATGAGAGAGAGAAAGTTTGACACTTTTGCCAGGATCATTCAGAAATCCTGGAGAAGATTCATTGCCAAGAAGAAGTATGAACAGATGAGAGAAGAGGGTGAGTTACAAAGACAAAACTATATTGTTCCTACTGAAGTATGTATTCGGAACTGTGATTCTAAAAGTTTGTCCGTCCTTGCAACACAGCCTCAGACATCCTGTACAACTCGAAAGAGCGGAGGAAGAACAGCATCAACAGAAACTTTGTCGGAGACTACCTCGGCCTGGAGCAGAGGCCTGAGCTGCGACAGTTTCTGGCCAAGAGAGAGCGTGTTGACTTTGCAGATTCTGTCAACAAGTTTGATCGCAGGTTCAAGGTGAAGCTTTGTGAAGCCTTGTTATGTTTAGCGCTGTTTAATGAAGGAAGTATTGTTAGAGTTTGTAATTGTAAATGTAATGTCACAAGGCGTACCTCTTCCTCAAGATTCTTCTCCTTTTTGGCATTGCTCACAGTTCTCACTTCTTTTTTTTTTCCTCTCAGTCGATCAAGAGAGATTTGATCTTGACCCCCAAGGGTATCTATCTGATTGGTCGAGAGAAGGTGAAGAAAGGACCAGAGAAAGGACAGATAAAGGAGGTGCTAAAACGAAAGCTGGAGTTTGGACACATCAGTAGTGTCTCTCTCAGGTTGGTTTCTAGTTCACAGGAGATATACTACTACAGCTGGTATTAGTGTCACTTGTGGTTGAAACTGTGGTATAAAATACAAGAACTGTTATTCTAGGAACTGACAATTCACAGAATTGTCAGTTCTCATCAACTGAGAACTTGACATTTCAGTGACAACTTCACAGACATGAATACTGCAAACAATGTCATGCACGAGTTACTCTGGGGACATTTTTATTAGACATTATTAGAGCACTAACTACAGACAAGTGCATATTTCTGAATGACAACTGTTACTCTAATTGTAGAAAAATTGCTAATGAGCACTACACACTGGCATAAAAGGGAATACTTGAACTAGTGACTACCACAGCTATTACTGCCATAAACACTTTAAATTGCAGTAACCTGTATGTGCTACGCCTGATTGACTGATGCTGTTAATGTGACTACTGCTGTTAAATCCTTTACACTACAGCTAATGTCCAACAACTTCCATTAACAGAATGTCAACTGTCAATATTTGACAAAAATCAAATATTTGAGAAAAAAAAAAATTCTTCGTCCCTACCTAATTTGTCACATCGTGACCCCTCAGATTTATTGTGGCGTTTTGAAGGGATGGTTGAGGACTAAACTAGCTAACTGTATATAAAGTAGTTCAAACTAGCTTTGCCTCAACCAACTGCATAATACAAGGCTACTTACATATTGATGCAGCAGTTTTAATAATGTAATTTATTATAAGACATTAGTGACAAAGACCTTTTTTTGCAAAACCAGTTGAAACTTAAAATAAAGCTGATAATGCTTCTTCACTTTTGTAAGATTTTAAATGCAGGACTTAAACAGAGTATTCTTACATTACACGTGTACGTCTTTCTTTTCAGTTCAGTCTAATCTCTTTCCAATATTGCCATTTAAATTTAAACTGTGAAAATGTTTTGATGTTTTATAACACACACAAAAACACAAAAACGTTTCACAGTTTTTGTGGAAGCTCTTGATGGTCTGTTTTTTTGTTTGTTTGTTTGTTTTTCAGTACGAGACAGGACGATTTCTTCATCCTACATGAGACCCAGTACGACAGTCTGCTGGAGTCCAACTTTAAGACAGAGTTCCTCAGCCTGCTCTCAAAGCGGTATGAGGATGTGACCAAGAGAAAACTGACAATCTCCTTCACTGACAGGTAGAGGAACCTACAGACTCATCCTATACTTGCATAGAAATTAGCATACACAAATCACTAACACGCATTACTCCCCCTCAGGATAGAGTTCAGAGTGAAGAAGGAAGGCTGGGGTGGTGGAGGCTCCAGGCTGGTTGTGTTTCAGAGGGGGCAAGGTGACCTGCCACAGCTCAAACCCGGAGGGAAGACCCTCACCATCACAGTTGGGGATGGTTTACCCAAGTCCTCCAGTAAGTTAGAGGAAATAATGACACAATACAGGCTTAAAATAAGGAGGAGCAAGGCACATTGCACATACACACAAAAATAGACCTGTATTTCAGTTTGACAATGTTACTATACATATTTATAAGAATGTTATTGTAACTGAGTGTGTCCTTCCTCAGAGCCAACCAGGAAGAGTGCTCCACAGTTTCGTGGTGGAAATAATGTTCCCAGCAGAGGTAAAGTCACAATCCTACCTTAATGTAACTCTTTCAGTTTCATTGTTATCTTCAGTATATTATCAATGTCTTACTGATAGTTTACACAACCCTTTTATACTTGAAAGTAATCATAGTACAATAATTACTTTTTTGACTATTGACTATTTGCATTTTATGCTACTTGATACTACAACTCCACTTTCATATTCAAATATTCTATTTTTCACTCCTTTACAGTGTGTATATATATATATATATAAATAATTATCAATTACTTTGAAGATCAAGGTTTTATATACAAAACTAGTACAATTAATTACCCAGCAGTATATAAAGACCCGTCACAACCTGGCTCTAGAGCCATGACAAACACAAAGGGAGATGCGGGTTGAAGGCCAAAATTAAAGTAATTTATTGTGAATTCAAAAACACAAACAACTTTTACCAAAAACAAACCAAAGAAACAATGGGGCGCGTTAATCAGTCAATCAGTGGTGAAGGTGCATGTATGCATGAGTGAAAATGTGTAGGTGCAAGGTGTTGTGTGTCATGAAAAGAAAGGAACCAAAAAAACATGAGGCAGCCTGGAGAGGTGGGTGGAGCCTGCCAGAGAGAAAGACAGAGCGAAAGACAAGTTAATGGATGGAGCTTTATACTCTTCCTAACTCCCAGGTGTTTCCACCTGGAATCAGCTGGGCATGGAAACACATTCAAATTACCCAGGGAGTTGTCACAAAAGAAGTTATGTTTACTCCAACCAGTTACAATACAGTTTTTGCATACATATAAATCAGCAGCAACAATTCAGTAATATAACAATAACACTGACTGGTGTCATTCTGCCTGCATTGAGAGTAATTTTACTTGGGATAGTGCGTTAAGCTTTTGTAATAAAATATATGAATACGGGGCACCCAGGCCACCTTGTAGAGCCACATATCAAAGCAGAGTCGTCTCATTTCATCTCCTGTCTCTCTGTCGTACTGTATTCGCATTCAGCAAAAATTCAGTCAATAAATGATATTAAAAATAATAAAAATCTGACTACTTCTACCACTACCACGCCATCGAATTTAAACCAATATCCAAGTATTATTTTTGCAAGGTTTTCATTTAGCAGCAGCTGTTCTGAAATCTGGATCTCTCTCCTCAGCACACCAGAATGGAGCAGCCAAGTTTTCCAGAGCCCATCCCCAACAGCAATCAAATATCACATATTCAGCCCCACAAAAACACGGGCGGCCACCCAGCACAGCTCCACCGAAACTGGGCTCCCAGAGAGCCTCCCGAGTCCCAGCCCATAACCAGTACAACCAGGGGAACATGGACTTCCTCAACGTGCCTGACCAAGGAATGTCAGGGTAAGACAGAGTGAAACACGAATAACAGGGAAGGATGTGGTGAGCACAGCACGAGTGGGTGGAGCTGATTAGTCACTAAAAATCCACTGCATACAAGCTTACTGAGTTGTTAGGGCATGGCATGGTGAGGCACAACACCAACGAGCCCAAACAAATGAATGAATTTTATAGTGACAGAGATGAACCTGTTTTTGTACCCACGCTCTCTCTAATGTCACCTTTCTGCCAGTTTTAGCTGGTGTCTCTCTGGCGCCACGACTAGCCCAATTATGAGCTCTCTTAATATGGCCACAGACTATAAATGATGTGTCAGTTCAAGTCTCCCATATCAAAAATATTTAAGAAATTATATTAGATTATTTTTCCATTCATATTGATGCAAACAGACATTCCCACTCAATATGGTGGTAAGTAAAGTTTTGTTCCAAGGCTGGAGTTTTAGTGGTCGGTGTTATTACAAATGTTGATGTGATTTTGAACGAGTTTTATCTTGTGGCTTTTGTAGCAGAACCCAAAGTTCTGGTTTTGGTCTCTACTTACCACGAAGGAGCATTTCACAGATACAGACACATACAGTACAAACCTAAAAGTGCTCTCCGTGGTTTAACTCCATTTAGCCCTTCATCAGCAGTTCCTCTTATCAGTTTGTCCTTTCTGTATCTTTGGCACAGGAAGCAGAGGAAAAGGAGCATCAGTCAGCGGCCTCCTCCTGCTCCTAAACCACAGCCTCGACCCCAGGGGCCCCGCTGCCGGGCCATATATCAGTACACCGGCCAGGACACGGACGAGATCAGCTTTGACGTCAATGACATCATTGACCTCATCAAAGAAGGTTCGTGGACGAAAGGAAAGAAAGATTATCACAATAAATAATCAGCAAATTGATTGATCTGATCTGATTTGTTCTTTCTGCTTACTTCTCTGTAGATCCATCAGGCTGGTGGACGGGCAGGATTCGAGGAAGGGAAGGTCTCTTCCCCGGTAACTATGTGGAAAAGATTTGAACTGGACTTGATCTGTCCTGGTGGACATGGACTCTGTGTTTATTGAGAAATATGTGTATTTTGTGTAAAGCAGCACAAACTGTTCGCTAAAGAAATTGCCTGTTAATTGTTCACAGTTGCATGGTAGATCTTCATCAATAATGGAAACAGGACTGTTAAAGGTGGACCTCGGTGACATTTGAGCCACCAGTAAGATGTTTTGCATGGTACTGTATGAGCTACACACAGAAGACATGACTGTTATGGTCAACATTGTTAAAACACAGATCCACAAAAGAGCAAAGAGCTGCTCCGGTTTCATCGCTGTTGTCCCAAACTGTCCTGTGCGGCGCGACATAGCAACAAAATCTTTGACTTTGACAGCACCTTTCTTTGAGATGTTACTTCATTGAAAATGACTCAGAAGCTAAAGTTACAGCCTGGATAGAGACGTGACCTGAAAATATTGCATTGCTTTCTGGCGTCCACAGTGTTCCTATTAGCCTGAAGCTTTTACAGATCAAAGTCTAATACTGCTCATTATTCTTGATTAAGACAACAGCATAAAATCATCCGTAGACATTTAAAAATGTATTGAATATGCAATTATGAACCTGACTGTTACGTTTGCACTGTAACAAACCTGCTTCAGATGAATCAAAGCCATTGACAGAAACTTTTGATCTTACTTAAGTAACAATTCATGCATTATTAGTAATATTGTTAGTAGTTTCTCATATATTTTTTCTCACTTCAATAAAAAACAGGAAATATATTTTCATATTTTTACCTCAAGGACTTTTGCACAGGTCTGTGTCATCAGTAAGTTATAAAAGATTTCTGAATAGTGAAACAGAAAGAGGTGACTTATTCATTCCACATTTTTTTAAGTGTTTCATTTTCTTTTCTTCAATTTAGGGTTGATTTTGTAAAATAATGCAATGCCCTCACAGTCAATCAATATCTGTTTTTGTATATGAATAAGAAGGTAAAAATAAAGACTTTTAACACTTTTTCTGTTATTTTTCATTCAAGAGTTTAAATCGTAAACGCAGTCAGCTATTTAAAAGTCATTTAAATGAAGGGATGTTCTTTTTATTTTTCAGCTATGGTTTAGATACTTTTCAGATTAAGCTTTCACATGCAAAGTCAAATGTGACCAGTATAAAATATATGATTTAATGTTATTGATTTAAAGGTTCCAGCAAGCTATATTTTGAAAATACACACCCATGCCTTTTCTTCAGACCTCCCCTGGAAAACACGCCTTCAAAGTAATGGAAGGGTCTCTATTCATTCACGAATGGGTGAACACGCAGAGGGGGAGGGAGAAGCGGACTGAAGTTTGATGGACGTGTCAGGATCCAATCATAATGTGCAGCCTCATCAACGTGTTTTCCCATGATTTCGCCCTCTAGACTGGACTAAAACATTTAGTTTTTTGACAAACCTTCTATCCTACTGGCTGCAATGGGGTTATGAAGAGGTTTTCAAGCAATATGGTCAAAAATGCTCCAGAAAACATCTCCTACCCCACCTTTAACTGCCAACGTTATGAAAAGTTGTTGAAAATTAGCTCACCTTCCAGTGAACAGGTAATCAGTACATTTTACTGTAGTTAGTATACTACGTTACTTGAGTAAGTTCTGGATACTTTGTATATTCAGGTCAATAATATTCAATCAATATAATCAAACAACAACATGATGCATTATTATAGATCAGTAGTATACAAATGAATAAAAAATGATCTTATCTTTTCAGCTGCCATATTTAAATGATGTACATATTAATGCACCAGTAATTTCAATACAGTAATTTGATACATTATTCTTAAATGGGCTTTTCTTGATAATGTGGACTTTTATTTTTGTAGCTTTAAGTATATTTATGTACTACTAAGTTAGTAACTGGTATTTTTACACTGTGATATTGCTACTTTTACTCAAGAAATAGATCTGAGTAGTTATTCCAAAGTGTTTCATAGTAGGCCTATAATACAGTGATTAATATGACACAGAATAGTGCCAGTTTGCATCCTTTGCTTTTGTTGTTAAATAGACCGTTTTTTACTACCTTTATACACAAATATTTCTATCACCACTGCCTTTATGACACATGTACAGAGTTTAACACACACACACACACACACACACAGAGAGAGAGAGAGAGAGAGAGAGAGAGAGAGAGAGAGAGAGAGAGAGAGAGAGAAACCATGTCACCTGCTCCTCCGCCCACTCAAAGCGTTTATGCTTTTATTTTGAAACGTAAATCCCTGTCGTTGGCCTCTCCTGACGCAGCGGGGCAGATGGACCGGTTGAGCGGATAAATCCAGCAGCTACCTGTGACACATGTTGCTGTCATCAGTCTGTTACGTATGCTTGTCTGTTTGTGGTATTTTTATATAATGCTCGAATACTCAAACACTGATTATGGAGTTTACAGATCTTTTATCCTTCTTTTATATTTTTTCACCATTTGTCAAGAGGTGAGGAAGAAACAATTCATTAGAAACACGAGTCCTCTCGAGATATTTCCTCTTATGACGCACATGATTGGCCCAGAGGCGTGAGGAGGATCGGAGTTATTGCGATGCTCCGCCCCGAAAAATCCACCTGTTGTTACCTGTTACTGACCACCTGGAGCGGAGAACACTGACGGACTGGAGCCAGGGACAACAGCAGCATGGGAGGTAAGGCCCATTAATATCTGATACTCACATCACATCACATCCGCTTTTGTATATTATCTATCTATCTATATATTTATTTATTTTATTTTATTTTTTTAAAGAATTAATTAGACTTCGGTGGCTCTTTTGACCAGAAGAGGTGTGAAGCTCTCACACCTTTAAGATGAAATCACTACAGTGTTCTTGACTTTGAGTGCATATGTGTTGATCAGTGAGTTTCACATGTCATATATGAACATAATAATCCTATAATAACTGATATAGTATGGCATAATTACATTGCAATTGTCGTCAGTCATATATATTGTATTTACACTATTATCTACACTCAGTAGCCACTTTATTAGGCACACTTACAATAAAAAAAAAATAATTTATAAAGTTCAGTTTTTTTGTTTGAAATGTGTAAATTAAATTATATTTTATCAATGATATCATAGTTAAATGTGATGTTGTACTGGACTCTTTATTGCTTTTAGTGCACTTTTATTATTATTATTATTATTATTATTTATTTACATACATTAGAAGGGCAGAATATTAACTCTACTGTATAACATCCTTATGTCAAGCTTATTTATTTGTCATATAATTTTTAAAATTATGAGAAGTGTGGAATATCTGAATCTTTGTATTTTAATTACAGTATATCATGTGGTGATGTATCAAATGACAGTTACACATTGTTATGCTCATGCAGTCCAAACCTGTAATGTTTCCTGAACTATCCCACTTTATATTTAATATGTGAACATGAAGCAGTGTGTAAACAGTATTAAAGGGACACTCCACCAGTTTTACACATGAGTATGAGTTGACTTGTCATAAAGAAGACTGCTATGTGTAAACTGTTGTCTAATGTCTTCCATGCCTTGGGAGGAGCTTTTGACATTATTGAGGTTACTTGGGCTACAGATGTGGAGGGTCTCAAAGAAAGAAAGATGAAGTCCAGTTGCATTATGGAAAGTGCCAGATCTAGTATTTTTGGAACTTCATACATACTGGTAACCTCAGCTTTTGCTTCTATTTAAAAGTCCATACTCAATAACCGGAGAGCCAGTTTAAGCAAAGGATCAGTTTATCCCTTGTTATTTTACGTAAATGCGTGTTTATCCCTTTCTCCCTTTCTAACACACATTACAATGACTATTTAAATGACTTCCATGAAGGTTATAGAAATGCGCTGCTGTATTTGAATATAAATCTAGATACAGCTCAGGGGGAGTAGAGACTGATTTCCATAAACCACCTAAACAAATACCCTGCAGTATCTCCTGGATATACACCTATTTTACATACTTAGGGAACAACTGACACACAAGTCTATAAAACTGCAGATACACTCATGTTACTTATTGTCTGCCTTCTCTCTGTCGGACAGGTTTCTACTCAAGTGAAAAGATGTCAGGCGTTTTCTCATATGAGAGTTCAGAAATCGACTGGTGTGAAGACAACTACAAACACTCTGAACATGTAGTGGAGTATTTCAACACTGTGAGTTCAGCTTCTCTTTGTCAGAATAATTGCAGTTATATTTTTATAGGGAATAATTGGTTGATTGATTGATTGATGTTTTCCCTGCAGATGAGCAGCTTTATTTTCTTCATTATATCTCCCATCATGCTCTACCTTCTGCACCCTTATGCCAAAGAAAGGAATCTGGCGATTCACTCGGTCTGGATCATGATGATATTTGTAGGTCAGTCACTTTATTCATAAATTTCATGTTTATATCTGTCTTTTTAGATACATGTTCAATCTTAACTTTCAAGCAAAATCTCAAGAAAAGTCTGTCCAGTCACTAAGTCATGAATTATGAATTGTTGTTTTTGTGAGTTGTTGGTTCAGTTATGATTTGACACAAGCATAAATCACATTCTTGCATACCTGCAGATTCCATGTGGTCCTATAATTGAACCCTGAGGCACAACAGGATTGTGGTATAATGTAGAAACAGACCTCCAAATGTCCCTAAGACACTGGACTTCAAAATAGGTCATCAGTTACAGAAATAGGTAAAAAAATAAATAAATAAATAAATAAACTTTTATAATTGTTTACAGCAAAGGTTCCCTAAATTTTGGATCTGTGTTGTACTGAAACAAAGTAACAACTTAACTTTTGGAACTTTTGGACATTTGATAAGGTCAAGTTGGAATCTGTTGAAAAACAGCTGTTAATTGTGACATGACTTGCAAGTCAGTTGCAAAAAGCTGTAACCAGCTTGACCAAAGAAGAATTATCCTTGCTTTATGTGGTATGTATGTAGTAATTGAGTAAGTTTAGAGAAAGGTTTGTAAGAATAAATGTAGATTTTTGCAGATGAAATATTGTTTTTGCTTCTTTTCTCTCCAGTTGATCATGTTACAGCTCCTTTTTTCTTACCATTTATGATGTTTTTAGACTCGCCCTGTATGTTTTTACTTCTATAATATGACAAAAACATTTAAAACACATTTCTTTCTTTTTACAGGGCTATTCTCTGCATACTTCCACATGACACTTAGTTTCGTTGGCCAGATGTTGGATGAGCTGTCTATCCTGTGGGTGCTGGCAGTGGGATATGCTGTTTGGTTCCCGCGCCGACTCTTTCCTTCTTTTATAAAAGACAGGTAAAACAACTTTACAGCAATTAACCCTACACCAGATGAGTTAGCCCATGGTCTTTATTCAGTGGTAATTCATATCTTCGTTACTAAGGACTCACTCATAGCTCAATAATCCTTTAATAAGACAAAATAAACAAACAATACCAGAGTGTTTTCAAGGCACGGCACTGTGAAACCTAACCTGTACTGGCTGAGGAGCCTGTCTGACAGCTCCAACCGGAGTCATTGTCACAGAGATGTAATATGGTGCTGCTGTCTCCACTGAATGTGACAGAAATGGGCTCTCACTATTGTGAAAGATTGGAGCTCCACCTAACCTGTGTAAATATTTAACCACAAGGTGGGGAAAAGATTAATGAAATTTTAATGAATGAAAGACACCTACAGTGAGTCGACATCCTCAAGTTGATTTTCCAGTTTTCAAACAAATTTTTTGCTCCTTCTTGAGTGTGACGCAACAATATATACATACTTGTATGCATAGCATCCTGAAGGTATAATGAAAGGGGTCACTCCTGGTGACAAATGTACAAAAAAAAAACATGCTCCTGAACCTTTGTCTTTCTCTGTCTGCTCATCCACAGGTCCACATTTTCAAGTCTCGTTGTGGTGATTGCTGTCATCTCCACATTGTCATCATTTGTCAAACCTACAGCCAATGCCTACGCTTTAAACTTCTTCGGCCTTCATATGCTTTACGTTCTGGGCGTTGAGATGAGATGGTATGAAATTTCTGATGTTTTCAGACATCTGTAACTGTCTTTTTGGACAGTTTTGATTTATTCTAATCACCATTTTTCCTCAGCTGTACTGACCAGAAAGCGCTGCGACTTGCCAAGCTGTCAGTAGCTCTGTGGATACTCGCAATCACCTGCTGGATTAGTGACCGTTTTGGCTGCAGCTACTGGCAGAAACTAAACTTCTGCTACCTGCACGGTATCTGGTAAGTCCTGGCCTGTGTGTCTTTTTCTTTTCTTTCCCTTCCCTTTCCACTTCATCACTTCTCCATTCCTTTCCTTTCCTTTATTTTTCTTCCTTGTCTTACCTTTACTTCCTTTCCTCTCACTACTAAATATTTCCTATTTCCTTTTCCATAGTACTTCTTTTCATGTGCATTCCTAACCTTTCCAATCATTTTGTTTCCTAGTAATTACATTTGTATACTTCTAATGTGCAACAACAAATACATTAAGTAAGAAAGATAAGGCCATCTCTCTTGTGGTTTTAATTACAAGGAAACGCATTTGCAAAATGTTAACTGACAATATATTTTATTGTTTTCTCTATATCCACACTTGTAATACAACATCATCCCCTCATAGAAACTAAAGCCAACTGAGATCATGGTTTAATATGGAGCAGTGACAACAAAGGATGTGTTTATTGTAATTCGGTGTGATCAAAGCCAGAATATTTACCTAACCCATGGGAGAGGGTTTATACTACACACACACACATACAGTAGGTCTATATATATATATATGTATGGCCTGCCAGTGACCAATGGACATATGACAGTTCTTTAAAAAAAAAAAAAAAAACACACACAGAGCTTCCTGTGTGCTGTAATGTCTTCCCATCTCCAAAATGACTATTCCCACCCAGTGCACCAGCACAAACAACCTTGAACGGGAACCAAAATGAAGTCCAATTTTGTTTTGGTTCTCCATGCCCCTCTATTTTATTATTGAATTAGTTTATAGCGCAGAGAGTGACCTTCAAAGAGAAAATACTTTTGAAGTTGGACAATTAGGCTTAATTAAAGTACTGAGATGACAATTCTAAAAAAGAATTGAAATATGAAATATCTTCTGGCAAATTTAAGCTATATTCATTCAACACAGCCAAAATGGCTTAAAAAATAAACAACAGGATGGCACGAAATGTCCCCAGGATGCCTTAATGTTAAAATTATTTTTCAATAGACATATTCTTTTGTTTTAGTGTGAAGGGTGGGTGGTGGCAGTGGGGCTCATTGGGCACTCAGCATCCCTAAAGCTTTGACTCTAGAATCACCCCTGGCCTAACCTTAAGAGGGATGGGAACCTTGGTCAGTCTCACATGTCAAAGTCATGAACTTTTTATGCCTCTCACTCATCCCCAACACCTTCCTACAGCTTCTCTGCAGTCCAAGAACTTAGCTATTCATTCACTCTGAGCAGAATCCCCACATTTTGTTTAATGCAAAAAAAAAACAAAAAAAAAAATAGCAGTAGTTACATGTTCATTTCTTTCTTTCAAGGACATTCTCATGTGTATTGATCTTCATTATCTGTGTCTTCCAGGCATATTCTGATTGTGATAGCTACGGCCTATGGCAGCACCCTGATAGCTTACCTGGATGCCAACTATGAGATACCATACTCGCTTCCTGGCTTGCAGTACTGGCCGAGTGACAAATGGGCTGTTGGAATACCTCACATTGTCCTGAAGGGCACTCCCAAAACACAGAAACGGTGCTGAGAGATTTAATGTCAGATTTAACTTTCTGTTACTCCATTAGTACAGCTTCAAAATGACTGTCTAAATTAATTGTCCTCCAATATACAGAGTAAGACTACACCGCTAAATCTAAGTTATGATCACTTTCTGATCCTTAAAGTTAAAGGATTGTTTTACACCATTGATGGATTACTGCATAGAGGCCTATAGATATATTAACATATAGGCCTCCTGAATGACTGAGAAAATAAGATGTTATTGTGTTTTTGTAAATCAATTGATCAATCGATTGATTTTCAAGATATGAATGAACATGTAATTTCTTACTTGTTTTTCTTGACCTGTTTTTAGTATAAGAAATAATAACTACTGTCAGTCTTGAGTGTGACAGTTTGGTTGAGCGAAGCACTCATGAAAAATGTTTACAACCTGAAGTTTTAAAATACCTCAACACGTTACGTTACACCCTGCCTTCAGGGCTAGTCTGAGCTGCGTAACCTAAACTGAGTTTTGTTAAATTTTGAATGAATACTAGTTACCTGTGTAGTTAGCTGTAGTGTCTGACATTATTTGACATTTCTAACATTTCAGTAACACATATATATTGATACTACATAATTCACAGGTCTATTTCTCAGGAAAAGTAGTCAAATAGTTAAATAGTACGACTGACCACAACCATCACAAGCAAATCCAATTCTTCTGTATGACTGATTCATCACTGAACTGTGAAAAAAGAAGCTCTTGGTTTTGGTGACGTTTTGAGAATATTCAGGTAGATTATGCCTCCATTCACATGATCCTTCCTGAAAGATACAATAGACACCACAATAGATGTTTTACAAAAAGAAATACACACAGGCATTTTCTGCAAGTCAGTCTCAATAGTGACCCCCTGTGTTCAAAAGTAACCTGTGCTTTTAGAACCTGATCTGAGGAAAATCTGAAAATCTGAGGAGTCAGATCAATTTTAGCCATGCTAGCAAGATGACTGTAGGAATGGCAATATTAGTCAGTCCGCTACTGTGATCTAGACTGAAATATCTCAACAAGTATCAGATTAATTGCCATCAGTTTCTGTTAAGATATTCGTGGTACCCAGAGGATGAATCCTATTGACTTAATTGATCCCCTGACTTTTCATATAGTGCACCCAGCCAAGGTTTTCGCTTCACATACATCATAAATATAGTACCACAATGAGGTTGACATCTGTGGTTTTGAGTGAAATATCTAAACAACTACTGGATGGATTGCAATTAATTAATTTGATACAGACATTCATGTCCCCCTAAAGATACATTTTAATCATTTTTGGTGATCCTCCATCATCTGTTCAAAAGTTCAATATGTTCGTATTTTTCTGACTTAGTACGTGACTAACTGATAACATTTCCATTAGCCTAAATGGATACTATTAGCAAATGCTTGCATGCTTACACACAACCACAGTATGTTTGCATTGTCATGTTGACATGCAAACATTTGCTAATAGTATCCGTTTGGGCTGTCGGGGATGTTATTAGTCATTAGTATTTCTCCTCAGGCCTCTAAAAAGTCACATTCAAAGAAAGTTCAAATTAAACATTCTCAAAAGGTAAAGTAATAGATCATGTCCATACTAGCCATATAACTTGATAACCAGTTCCCTGTATGTTATACATTTAGAGATAAAGAAATGTTTCATGCACATTATTCATCAAAATGTTTGTTTGGGTTTTACTGAAAGCCTTAGAAGTCATTACATAACTGTATTTCTGGTTCTGGTTATTTCTGGAATAGGGATGATTTGTATTGATATACTCTATGTTCTTTTTCATGAAATGGAACATTTACTATTAACAACAATAAAGCTCTGCTGTGTGAAACCTTTGGGAAATGGCTTCATTTTGTACTTTTCCCTCTTGAAAAGGAGGATTTAAAGGTTGATGTCTCAATACAAGTGGGACACCCACATGTCTGACAGCCAGGTGGGACTTCTTTTACTCACATTTGACTGTGAGGCAGGCTGGATCAGTTTGAGTGGCAGGAGTAGAAGAGGAGGCACCAAGCCAGTGACAGAGTGATGACCTTCTGCCTCAAAGCTGAGGCCCGATAATCTCACATCAAAGTCTGAGCACCATAAAGACTTGACTGCAATGGGCCCTCACTCCTCGACTCTGTATAAAAGAGAAGTCTTCAATCAGAAGACGTACTGCTTTCTTTTCAGATGAAACATTTCAAGTGGACATTTGAGAGAGAGGCTGTGTAAGAGTAATTTAAATGCAATGACCCGTGGAGTTAGGAAATTCCTGTATTCACAAAAAGGATACAACAACATAAATGGTTATTTATGTCATTTCCAAATGGGCTTTCAAACAACAGAGGCAAGAGGTTTCTGCAGCGTTTCAAACATTAACACACTTCTTTATACCCCAAAGATAGGGACTGTTAGATTATACTCTACTAGTCAAATGTTTGGCCTTCTCATTCAGTGATTTTTACTTTTTACACTTTAGATCAACATTAAAGACAAAAAAGTGCAGCCAAGTACAGTACAAAGGACAGTCTAGAGGGAGTTCCCATGTATGCTGAGCACTTTTCATTCACTTTGCAGTCCAACTCATTCCAAACCATCTCTCCTGGGTGTAGGTCAGGTGACTCTCCTCGGTCAAATAGCTCTTACAGAGACTGGAGGTGTGTTTGGGGTCATTTTCATGTTGAAAAACAATTCATGGTCCCACTAAGTTCAAACCAGATAGGTATATGTTGCTGCAGAATGCTGTTGTATCCATGTCAGTTAAGTGTGCTTTGAATTTTTCACCATCACACCTCCTCCTCCATTCTTTGTGGTGGGAACCACACATGCAACCACCCATCCGTTCACCTTCTCTGCATCTCATAAAGACTGACTGGAACCAAAAATGTCACAGTTTTTGTAAGAAATTAACTTTTGACAAGGTATGGCCTGTTAATTGAAAACTATTCCTGGTGACTAAATCATGAATCGAATTGAGAGAATATCAAGAGTGTGCAAAGCTGTCATCAAAGCAAAAGGTGGCTACTTTGAAGAATCTAAAATATAAAATATATTCTAGGTTATTTACATTTAATTTGTTTACCTCTTTATCATTCATCTACAATGTTGAAAGTAATAAAAAAAGGTGCGTACAAACCTTCTATGTCTAAGTCTATGTCATCACACAATCTGCTTCACACATTTACCTACGCCCTGCCACAAGTCCCTCTTATCTTTTAAACATACAGAGTGTAGATATAAATAAAGCAGCAGTGGTTAAACTGTCCGATAATTTGGGATATAGCAAACAGGAGTGTGGGGCAACGGTCAAGCAGGTCTGCATGATAGCAATATCACAATACAGTATTATGTGTGTAAGGTCACATATTACATATTGTGATGTGCTGCTGTTGCTGTGCACTGTGATTGTACCTGGAGCACATAGTTACATCGTGCAAGAACAGGTGTACAGAGCGCAGAGTGGGAATGACAGAGATACTATTCACCTGATTAGAGTTAGGGTAACATCAAAATGATTTAAATCTGTGATTTTATAGTTAAAAAATGGCGCTTTAAAGGTCCAGTGTGTGAGATTTTTGTTTTATTGGCAGAAACTGAATATAATATTCATAGCTATATCTTTATGAGTGTATAATCACCTAAAAATATGTTTTTGTTACCTTATAATGAGCTCTTTATATCTGTAGAGAGTGTGGAGCATCTTACCTGGACTCTGCCATGATGATCTGTCTTTTCTCCTACATGTTTAGAAGGGCAAGCAGTGATCATTTGGTTGCAATCTGCAGCCACTAAATCCTACACTGGACCTTTAAGTTTACTGGTAGAATAGTGATTAACATGCATCAGAGGCAGGAGAGTACGCCGCCCTGTGTCGCTTTGTCGCTTCATAAGCCAGCAGTTTTCGTGGGAATGAATGGAGCCCCGCCTCCAAGGTCTTCAACAGAAGAAGAAAAAAGGTTGTAGCTGCTGGATCCATGTTGTGGTTGGTTGTCTGTACCATGACATGTAGAAATGACAGTTACAGTAACACCAACTTTCGTTCAAAGTGATGGAGCAGCAGTAACTGCGGAGTGCTGTGCCTGCTGAGCTGGACTGAGGGGAGGCTGAGGGGACACAAACATGCACTGAGACCAGGGCAGCATGGACCAGTGGCTTGATGCAATGTCTCCTTCTGGAGTCTGAACTTTAAAACTGGTTTGACTCTGGAGATATACCTGCACTTATTCACTAGCTGGTAGTCTACCTAGTCCTTATTTGTACCTCTTCTCTAAACCTACTCTGTCAATAAACTGTTACGTCTTATAAAAATTGCTGCTAAGATAACAGCATGCTGCTTCTCATAATCCCTACACATCCCTCATGCACCCTCCTCTTCACCAACTTTACCAATATTCACTGGTTGATATATGCTATAATGTAGCTGTGGAGGATGTTTGTGAAGATTGGTGCCTTTAGCACAAGTATTCTATTTAATTTTTTTTTAAATGAGGGAGTGTGAAGAATTTATCTGAAAGCTACAGTCTTCATAACACACCCAACTGTTATATGTAATTGTAGTCGTTTGATAACAGATCATAACTCCTGTCTCTGTTTAAGGATAATCTATGGCATTTTCAACCCGAAGCTGCACAAATGAAATGATATAAAGAAAATCAATAGGTCATCATTATGTGTTCATGACTTTATTGTACGTACCAGCACTGTGTGCAGGTTGTGCAGGATGATCCTGTTTTGTGTGCCTTGAACTTTTCTTCCTTTGTTTTTTACAGTGGTATTAAAAGAGGTATAGAGTATTGTTTTTTGTTTGTTTGGATAACAATTTAACAATTATTGTATTGAACAGAATAAAAACAGTTCAAATTGGTTTGTGTACTGAATACAAGACATTAAGAAGTGCACCATGACCAGTGCTGGGCATTAACACATTACCTGTAATAGCATTACACTGATAATATTACTTCCACAAGTAATTACTAGTCTAACGAATTACTAAAAAAAGTTACTCATTACAACATTTCTTTTCTCACATCATACTGATTTGAAATCCATCAATCTAATCAGGGATGCATTTTTATACTTATCGTTAATGCTTACATTCAGCAGCTGGAAATAATCCCACTACTTTGATTTTGTCAGGAGGCGAGATGGCAAAAACATTGTTGTCAAATGTAAATCATGTCCCAGTATTAATAATGTTACTTAGACTCTTCCCACTTAAAAAAAACATACCTTCAAACCTCCTGAAACACTTGACTATGATTTACGACAACACAACACTCCATCAGAGATGAGCGCTCTGCAGCCACAGAGGATGGCAGAAGCTATAGTTCACAGCAGTTTACTTTTACTGTCTGCAAATTGCAGGGAGTTGATGCCAAGCAGTGGAACGACATCAGAGGGTAAAGCAGAACACATTTATGCCCTAAAATATGATCCTGTTTCAACAAAATAAATTAAATGCGCACTTCTCATGGGAGATCTTACCCAGAGCATCAAGTTACACAGTGCAAATATTTTATGTGAGAAAAGTTCAACAATGGAGCTTTAATTGTCCCCTTCTGCACAACTGAACATATCTTTGTAATGTTATCTGGAGTATGCACACTGAGATTAAACAACTGTCTCAGTTTTATTGACTACCAGAGTGATAATGCATTTATTCAGCTTTAATCTTTTGTTGTAAAAAATATGCAGGTGTCGAGCACTGATCGTCGCTGACAGTAATACACACTGACAAACACATTTCTTTGTGTCACAGTCACATTACTTTGTGTTCTTTGAGGAGAAACCTAAAAATATGTGTTACAAACTATTCCTTAACCCAGAGGATCACTTCTTGTGCTCTGAAATGCTTCAATAACTGTACCAAACCATTCAGAAGGAGATCAAAGCTGGAGAGGTGAGGTTGCCTGACACACCGGCTGATGTAGTAATGTACTGTACTGTCTATTATTTAAAGATTAAAACTGAAACACCTGTTGTCCCTCTATTTTAGATTATGGTGCTGAGGCTGTGTCAAGGTTCAGTCCAGACTGCCACCGAAGATCAAGACCTCTCATGTGTCCAAGGTTGGTCAGCATGCTAGTGCAACCTCTTGTTATGATCTCTGCATGCAGAGAGTATGATGTACTAACCCAAAGTCACCTCAGTAGCACTCTAAGCCTTCTGGTTTTCATATAAGTTAACCTGAAACAGCGACACAGCTTTATTGATCATTCCGATCAATTTCTGTGATTTTTTTAAGTGTTGCATATTTGGCAATGTGTGAAACAAAATCAGTTATACAATCTACAGAACAAACTGACACAAAATCTAATCCTGAGCAGTGCACGGCTTGTTTTAACTGCTCCTTTGTTTATATATTGGCCCACTTTGTCAGTTCAGATTGGCAGCTGATAGCAGGATCAGTGAGTAAATATTGTATAATAGGTCATAGTAGTGTAGTATATCTGTTTTGTTTTGTCACGGTTGACTGCCTTTTTATTGTGTATAATCTGTTTTTATTACGCTGACAAATTAGTCTTTTGTATGTTGTTTTGGCTGAAGTCCTCCCTGACAAAAGCAGCAAATAATGTGACTACACACTAAAGAGGCCAGATTTTTGATTTGGGGAAGAGATGATTGTGTCTCTAGATGATAGATGATGACAGTGTTTGTGTGCATCCAAATGTTTTCTCTTCTCAGGAACACAGCTAATAAGAAGTGGTGGCAGCAGCCAAGCCACACGAGAGAGAAGAGAGCAAAGCTACCTCCAAAGAGGATCATGACAGAGGTGGAATAGGGTGCATGTGCAGGCCAAACATACATCATTTCTCAAGAATCATATGCGATTATGATGCCAAAGCCTTTTCTAAATGTTAAAATGTTTAACAGTGACCTCCTGTTTGCTGAGGATATTATTCAAAATTGTTTGCAGGGAACCACAGATAATGACTAGTGAAAGCCAGATGATTAACTGAAATGCAGATACCAAGGAGAAGATCTGAAATTTCTGATGAAAATGTATGTGTGCCTGCAGGCTGCCACCCACTGCTTCACGTGTGCCTAAAGAAAGCACTGTCTCTTGTTTTCAGCTGTGATCCATTAAGCAGTCAAGATCCATGATCCATGATTGGAAGTAAATATCAAACATATGTATTCTGACCATTTGACTGTAGACTGACATAAAGCAGTCGTGTCTGCAGATGTGAAACAGAATTCGCTTTATTGGTAAAGTATATGTAGACATAAAAGGGATTTATCTCAGTGTTACACACAGTTCCAAGAACAGTTATCAGGATGGTAGAAGAAACAAGGACAACCTTTTTCTAAATTACTAAAGGTGTTTTACACCAATGAAGTTCAGAGTCTTGAAACTCATTTGATCTTTTTTAATTATGAGTTTTGGTCAAATTATGGTGAAGCAATAAGGTGTTGAGGTTAGAAGATTTCTCACCTCCATTTTCTATCATTTACAGATATGTTTGGGGCTTTTGAACCTTTATTTGAACGTGGCAGCTGAAGAGTGACAGGAAAGCGAAGAGAGAAACTTAGAATGACATGGAGCAAAGGGCCACAAGTGGGAGTCGCTGCAGGAAGGACTGAGCCTTGAACAGTACATGGGCCGCATGCTGTATCAGGTGAATTACCAGGGCACCCCAGCCATCCTCCCATTTCACTATTTCCCATTTATTCACATATAAATGAGATATTTTTCCCTTGCTTATTAAATGTATTTAATGTGTTTTCAGGTTTGACTTTTTTTTAAAGAAACAAATGTTGAATACTTTTTGTTATCATATAAAGAAATTTTTTATGTGCTTTCAATTTTAATAAAACAATGTTATGTTGGACGTGGCTTCATTTTGTATCTCTCCCTCTCCTACGTATTGAAAAGCAGGATTTAAAGTTTGATGTCTCAATACATGTCTGACAGCCAGGTTGGCTTGCTTTTACTCAGATTTGACTGCGAGGCAGACTGGAACAGTTTGAGCGGCAGGAGTAGAAGAGGAGGCACCAAGCCAGTGAGAGAGTGGTGACCTTCACTCCCATAGCAGAGGCCCGATAATCTCACATCAAAGTCTGAGCACCACAGTGACTTGACTGCAATGGGCCCTCACTCCCTGACTCTGTATAAAAAAGAAGTCTTCAATCAGGAGACGTACTGCTTTCTTTTCAGAGCAAACGTTTGAAACTGAACCAGTACACACTGCACCGTTTGAGACTGGCTGAACAAGATCAGTGAAACAACCTGCGGTGTTAAGAGGTTATAATACTTTAATTGAGATATACCCAAGTTTAGAAAAGTTTTGTGGGAATGATGCATGCTATATATGGCTTCCTTTAACTGATTTAAGATTCCTGTTCATGTGTTACTAAATCTCCTGCAGACTATCGTGTATTGCTCATAGAGAGAGAAAACAGCTTTTTGCATGCTTTCACTAATGATACAGCCATTCAGATGTTTGCTTTCACCAGTGATGAACGTATTTAGATCATTTACTTCAGTAAAGGTAGTAATACCACACTGTTAAGATACTACTGCATTCAAAATGATTATATTATTGTATTTATATATTTATTTGAAAACAAAAAACATACTTACTGTATCAGAATTAATCATTATGCCTGCAGTAATAGTCCCTCTAAATGTTGTATTATTGTATTATTGGATCAACACCAAGTACTTGAACATAGCATTACACTACTGGAGTAAATGTACTTTTTAAACACTGCTTTTGTGAGTTTATTATACTTTTATAAGACAAACATTGGCCGGGGATCACACAGTGTGACAGATTGTGTTCATGAAAACCTGGCCAAAAAAATTCAACTTACATTGTGTAAATAAAAGAATATTGTGAGACATATCAAGTTGTATGACTAAGATATAAGCGCCATTGTTAGTGTTATTGATATTACATTTACCAGACTAATAGGAATAGCAGAAATGTGAAACCAATACAATCGAACCCCGATTAATCAATTATCCTCATGTGCATTTTACAATTGAAACAGAGCTGTCGCCATTGGGACAGGCTCACTGTCACTCGAGAAAACCACCAGAAAATGCTTTAATTGTATTTGCAGCTCAGCGTCTGCCCCGCCTCCCGGGCGTTCTGATTGGCTCCTTTCAAGAGTGCTTAAATCTGCGGCTCTGTGATTGGGTGAGTGAGCTTTCTGTTTTGGTTGCCTGCCAGCGGCCGTCTGGAAGGGGAGGGGAAGCCGTCTGCCTTCCGCTTCTGGGCTGGATTGACACACAATGAGGAGCAGAGGCTGGGGAGACGCTCCACAAACGCCGCTGTAAATAAATACAACAATCACTGAGGCCAGAGAAACATGGAGAACCAGGTACAGTGGCTTTTGTGTCTCCTTGTGGAATCTGAACTTTTCACGGAGAAAATGGCAGCAGGCTGCTGGCTGGCAGAGCAGGAATGAATCCTCTGTTCTGCTAGCCAGAAGAAAAAAAAATGCTCCTGCTGCTAATGAACTCGTAGTTGTTTGGCTCTGGAGCTATGCTAGCTGGGCACTCATACATCGGTATTTACCGCTAGCTAGCTTCAGTGTACCACACCATTCAGCACCGCTGCATAGCTGTAGCCACAGCCGGGCACACAAAGAGATTTACACCTGGTGTTTGTTCCGCTCTGCCGTGTTTAAAACGCACATGCACACTGTTAAACACCACGGAGAGCTATTTGAGCCGAGGGTTTGTGGAGCTAAGCTAAGCTAGTCTACCTATCAGGAGAGTGTCGGCCGTTGGCTAAAGGCTAAGGAGCCGCTACAAGGCGCCGGGGAAAAGATTTGTCCTCTCCAGGTTGGGCTGGAGAGGCGGGGTGGTGTCTCCACTGCCAGCGGCCTTGAACCTCACATGCAGGGCTAATAAAAGCACCAGCGACTGCATTAAACTTCTCTAATATCTTTGCATTATTCGCCAACAGTTGGTTAATGTTTAATGCCTGCCACATTCATGCTTGTAGGCTGAAATGCATGTAGCATGGTGGGAAAGCTGTGTGGCAAACGTTGAACTTGAATCCAGTCATGATGACCACCCATGCTCTGGCTGATCATTATAAAGAAACCCAGGGTATAAAACATCATTTTAAGCACCGGTTTGTAAACCATTCGCTCTTGCAAGATTATGTCTCCACATTCAATACTCTTGCATGTATAAATTTGCACAATTGAGATTTATGTCCTCTTAAAAAGCTTCATCATTTATTCTTGCAGAGAACAGAAAAGTGGGTAAACGAAATTACATATCTGCAAACTGTAAGGGAGATATTGCTTCAAAGTGGGTTACTCTCTAAATGCCTGAGGTTATTCAGGACTATATTTCAGATGGTTAGGCCACACACACCCTTGAAAAGTGGCTCAGCCACTTTCTTGGAGCTAGTCCCCATTCAGCGTTGGCCCCTTTGAAGTTTTAACTAGACGTGTGAGCGTTCGTCCAGAGGAAGCCTTCCTCTGCTGCAAGTTAAAAGAACGGTGTAGCTGTACCGTATGTGATGAACGTTAACCATGTTACATGCGAACGATTTTACTCAAACATGTGCACAGTTGCTTGTTTATTGCGACATGAAAGCTGCCTTCATGAAGGTCATTATGTTTAGTTCTTGTTTGAGGGAGGTGTTCATTCAACTTAACGGTCCTTGTAGAGGCTGTAGTTTGTGGTCCTATTGTAGTTGCCTTGTACCGGAGCGCAGCTTCTCAAACTGTGTTTATCATTGGTGGTTCGTGACCTCTCTAGTGGTATGTGGAGGAATCTCTGAAATATATCAATTAAAAACATGCTACTCTGTCAAACTACTACAAAATTAAAGTAAGTTTTGGGTTTAGTGTAATATTTTATGTCAGTATCAGCCTGCTACATAGTCACATTCATGCACGTAAGCATGCGTGTACAGCCGTGATTAATTACGAGCTAAAATATGACGACACGATAGTAAATGGAGGTAAAATTAATAGTTTAAGAAAAAACACTGCCATCGTGGCTCCAACCGAAAATATTATAAAGAGAAGTGCAGATCAGGAGTAACCCTTTTCCATCAGATTAGCTCTGGTTCTTGAGCCGCTTCCATTCAGGATTCAACAACAGTCAACAATGAATAATCTTCTTATTAGGAATAAACCTGTCTATAAATAAAACTGTCTGCAGCTGAACAGGGTTGGACCGTTGTAATATTTACTAATATTTTCTGTGGTGGTACGCGGTGTAAAAAGTTTAAGAAACGCAGCACTAGACAGCGTTTCTAATGCTTTGTTAACCCTCACTGATATAAATGAACATAACTTTAATGAAATTAAGATATATTGCAGGGCTGTTGTACTGTGTTTGTTTTAGATTGGTGGACCAAATAAACCTGTAGTCGCGTCTGTCAGCTCCAAAAGAGAGTCAAGTTCAGTTTGTAAATGTTGGTTTGAATTTATATTGTATTGTTCATTACAGCATCGTGATACAGCTGGATGACAGCATGATTAGCTAAACTGCTTCGTGCGTGGGCAGTGAATTAGGGTCATGACTTTGTGTGCGAACACTGTGATCTTTGCTATTTTTTTTTTTAGATATGAGATCTGCACGTAATGAACACTGCAGTTGGGATGACAGGATGAGTGGTCATGCAGCTTTTCATAATCCCTGCACACTCATTCACACTCCCTGTTTCCAATACTCGCTTGTTTTCCCTCGGTGTGCCAGATAGGCTATTTGTGACTCCCTGTGGCTCTCCTGGATTGACCATTTTCCAGTACAAGTAACTGTTTCATCTCTTCCTGTGCTTTCCGCTCCGTCCGTGTCATCTTTTAGATATGAGGTCGGTTGTGATGAAGGGTTCGACTGGATCCTGCATCTTTGTGAAAACACAGCTGCTGTCATGATTGTTTGTCTCCTCCGAGGGAAACTTTCTGACTTTTCATTTTAATCATTCATTAGCTGGAAGACATTAACATGGTCACGAGGGGTGTTATTTACATGTCAGCTGGGAGTTCATTGTTTTCGTGGGAGCCAGCGTGTCTGCCAAAATTTGTATTTCCTCTCATCCCTTCAATTGGACCACTGTGTATGAGAAAGAGAGAGAGCATGAATGCACCATCTCACTGTTAGAGGCTGTATCTGGTTTTGTATCCCCTGAGTTGCCTTTAATTGAAGATGGCTAAATAAATGTGTTGCCACAATAATCTCCTCCATCTGATAGTAATAGACTTATGATGTATCTCCCTGGTGTTTCATATTTTCAGATTTGCAGTTCAATTAATATCCATCTCCATCAGTGTGGTTTTATTTTTATGTCTTTATTTTGCCAGCCTGATGTTGCTTTCTTGGCTCTTAATTTTCAGAATATTCAAAGTTATAGTCAGTTTCATAGCTGAATGATCGTCATATTTTCAGACGCACTTTAATTCATGTCCAGGAGTTTTCTTCTCCTGTCCTTTTTATAAAATTGAAACTAACACTTACACAAAAAATATGGTTGAATTCATAATTTCAGTCATTTTGCTTGTAAAATGTCATGCTTCATATCACTGTGCATTCAATATATTTGGGTTTTTCGATTGCTGGGTAAACAAAACAAACATTTTTTGAAGCTCTGTGAAATTATAATCTGCAATTTGACGTCTTACAAACAAATCTATTTATGGAAAAAATAATGAGCCTCAGTATTTCTCTATACCAGCAACACATTTATTTCAATTATTGATTAATCTGCCATATATTTTCCTCATTTAATCAATTATTTGTTTGCTTTATAAGATGTCAAAAATAGTGAATGGCTGGTGTAATAGCTGATGTCTTCAGAGGTCTTGTTATGTCCAAATATTTTAAATTAATGTTACATAAATCAAAGAAAAGCAGCACATCAGATCATCACAACTGAAAATCTTAACCAATCAATGCTTGGTACCTTTGCATCAAAATAGTTCCTGATTAATTGTCTGTCGACCTGCTAATCAATTAATCAACTAATTGTCTGAGCTCTAATTTTCTTTGCCCCGTATCGCCTCCTGGGCTCTTAATTTTCTGAAATGTCATGTTTTTTTTTTTCCTTGTTTTGAGTTGATTGTTTCCTTTTGTTTTCTTATCGTCGCTGTCTTCCTCTTTGGCTCGTTATCATCCAGATTTTTATGTTGTCCTTATCACATTCCTGATTTTGCAGAGTCGTCCGGGGGGAGGGGGTTGTTGATGATTGGAGGGACTCCACGGCTGCTCACTGTGGGTGTGGTGGAGTCTGGAGTTTAAGGGCATTACTGCCACAGAATGGCCGGGCAGAGTGCCAGGCAGGAGAGGTGTGTGTGTGTGTGTGTGTGTACGCGAGTGTGTTTGCATGTGTGTGAGTGTGAGAGAGAGTGAGCCGAAGAGTGCCAGACCAGCTCATCTCAATCCTGTCCCCTCTAATCCCCCCACTCAGTCCCAGCTCACGAGCAGCTCTCTGCCGGGGCCAAATCCCCACATTCTTCAGTCCTCCCCTGGACATAAAGTGCCTTTCTGTCCCCTCTCGTCCCCCCACATACACCCCTCGTTCCCTTCTGCACTCCATCTCCATAGCCTCTTCACTTGCTATGCCTATCACCACCAACACAGTGTCATTTGCTTGTCCTGTTGCTGTCATTGTTCTTGGCAAGATGTAGCCCAACAATGTGCCCCTCTTCTGGACAAACCTTTTGAGATCAGTCGGCTCTGGCAGCTAATCACTCCCATTCCACAGGGAGCGTCCCGACACCATCCAGCTTTGTGTCTGTCCAGGCCAAGTGTTCGGCCTATCCTCTTGAGTATAACGTCCACACACTCAAAATAGAGATTCAGGTTTTGTTAAAGGTGGAATCAGAAACCGATGAATAATGGCCCCTTGGTTTAATCTCCTTCTTTGCATGTTTATTTCGGAAGCAGCCTCAGTTTACAAGGTGTCTCAGCCACTGTAATCGAGAATTACTGGGGACTGACAAGTCTGTTGCACCGGGCTGTAAATAATGAGTATTTTTATTAGCAATTAATCTGCAGATTATCTTCTTGATTAATCATGTGGTCCATAAAACATCATAGAACAGTAAAAGTGTCCATGGAGGCCAAAGTGATCTAGCTGATTCTTGTTTTGTCTGACCAACGGTGCAAAAAAGATATTCATGTTGTGATGCTATTTCCAACCACAGCAGTATGGCTCATTATTTACATTCTAAACTAATTTGTTGATTATTTCCCCCAATAATGCTTTGGTCAAACTGTGTCATTATCACAGTCTCCCAAGGTGACATCTTTCATTATTATAGTAGGCAAAGAAAACAAACAAATATTCACGTTTTGAACCAGAGCTGAGGCTGTAGCCAGACATTTTTTGGTAACATCCTGAAATTCTTGCTGTGTTAAATGGTATTTTCACCTGCGAGGCAACTTGTGAAAAAAAAAATCTAATTTACTTTCTTCACAAATCAGTTATCAAAATCTTCTTTCTTTCGGCTGCTCCCTGTAGTCGTCCCCACAGTTGATCGGATCATTTCTTTTAGTCTCGCTGGCAAACCGGGCCTCGCCCAACTCAGCAAGTGGATTTGATGATTCGCATATTTGATTTAGCTTCAGCTTTTTAGGCCAGATGCCCTTACTGATGCAACCCTCTCTATTTAACCGGGCGTGGGACCGGCAATTAGGAATGCACTGTCTTGTGCATCCCCAGTGTCTGGGAAGCTGTGTCGAACTGCCAACTCTGTGACCCACCCACTCCACCGACTGAGCCAAAGACACCTCTATTATGAAAAAAACAAACAAATTAATTAATTAATTGACTTATTGATTAATTGACTAATCATTTGAGCTCCACATAGCGGTATACACTAATATTAGTTTAGTGCTGTCACGTTACAATCAAGGAAGTCATGTCAGCAACCTAGTTAAATTTAGCAATCTATTTTTAGAGTAACGGTTTTATTTCCTCTCTGTCCAGTCCAGTCATTAAAAAAGGTCAAATCTGATGGAACAGAGATGAAGAAGATGAAGAAAAGCATTAGGTTTAAATGTTATGTCATAGTAAACTGAGTATCTTTTTGTTTTGGACCCATGACTGCGACAAAATAAGTGATTTGAATATGTCACTTTAGGTTAAAAATTGTACTTTTCCACTGACGTATTTATCAACCACAAAATGTATTATGTTTTTTGTATTATCCAAACCAAGGTGTCGTATACTGTACAGTTTATATGAGTATAGACTTAACAAACATCTTTAAAGTGGCCTGTAAATCTTTATCTTGAGGAAACACATGTGCAGTTTAACGTCTAAAAGGTTCAGCAGAAGAAGAAAATGTTCTCAAAGTCTTATATTTGACCTTTCTCTGTTCACCACAATATGTACAAAGCATAGATAACAGCAGACACATGTTTCCATTACACATTTTCATCAGTTTCTTCATCTCAGTAAACCCGGTGCTTCTCATTTTGCCCTTGTAGTTCATGTTTTACTTATTTTTGGCTTGTGTGTATGCTCCTGCCTCTGCACGCTTGATAATCTGCAGCATTTGACTTGTTTGTTTCTATCTGCTCCTTTTTTCAGTGCACAGTGCAGGTGAAGCTGGAGTTGGGCCACAGAGCCCAGCTAAGAAAGAAAGTGACATCAGAAGGCTTCACCCACGACTGGATGGTGTTTGTCCGAGGGCCAGAGACCGGCGACATCCAGCATTTTGTAGAGAAGGTCGTCTTCCGCCTGCACGAGAGCTTCCCCAAACCCAAGAGAGGTGAGACGGAGAGAACACAAACAAACACACATTCTCACTCCAAAGTAATTATGTGTTTTAGATGCTGCATAAATGACCCAAGTAATGAATGCAGCTTAACACTTCAGGATAAAAAGTAATTAAAACAAAGAAAACAAATTAATCGAAGCTAGTGCTCAATCAGAACATGAAGGAGACGTAAGGGTTTTCTTTTTTGTGATGTACACAGATTTCAGAGTTCATGTCTCAACATAAATTGATAAAAATCTAGGAGGTGTTACAATGCTCTTAATTTTGAAATTAAGTTTTGTAGGTCAGATTTATGGTAGGCAGTCCTTACGAACGATGCATGAACGATGCATCTTTCTATCATCTTGTAAATGTGTAAACATGCCACTTTGTTAGATGTCTCACTGTTTTGTGCCACTTAAAAAATGATGACAATGTTTGCTGGTTTCACTCAGAATCGCAGGTTAAATCATCAGCTTGTTGTTCGTCACACTGAATCCATGGTAGTGTAGTTTCTGTTAGATATATAGACAGTTCTCAAATAATGACTTATTAATTTATTTAGTCATTATTTCAATATGTTATTCTATTGATGATATGAGTAATATAATTGTAATAATTACGTCTTTGTCTGCAGTATGCAAGGAGCCTCCGTACAAAGTGGAAGAGTCGGGCTACGCAGGCTTCCTCATGCCGATTGAGGTTTATTTCAAGAACAAGGTGAGGTTGACTTCACATGGATGGTAAAATGAAGGCATGTGACCGGTCTCTGGTGTGAAAAAATGAAAAGAGAAAACTAGTTTTTACATGTTCTGTTATATAAAGTATTTGAGCCCTGAGATGTTTACATTGAAGAAGAGACCAGGCATAAACTGCACACACAAATCTGTTTTGTTTTTTTGTTTTTTTCATCAGAAGCATACCCGTGTAACCAGGCTAATTCCTTAACTTGGCTAAAGAAACCGAGTGTTCCTCTTACATGATGTTACAGAAATCAAGTTATTGCCCAAAGCCACGAATAATCAGATTACTTAAGTGCACGTATATAGTTTAAGTGCAAAGCAGTGATGGTTTGACCAATTTTTTAAAGATAGCTTTGCTTTGGACAGCCTCTCTAACACACTCTCCAGAAGGTCAGACAGTAGTTCTTATATATCCACTCGGCCATTCAGTATGCACAATTGTGTTAGTGAAACATTGCTTTTATAAGGGGACTCTCTTTAAGGGATTGAAATCAAACAAGCGCACACTATTATACTGGCACCTTTAAGTCTCTATCAGCCATTTAAATGAATGATGAAAGACAAAAGGAACCACTTTACTCTCATTACAAGATAAGCATGCCTGAGAGGTATGTGCACATTAGTGTACCATCAGCTCCTGCAGTTCTTTATAATATTAAACCTCTGGCCTGCACCCAAAAACTTCCTCCTCTTATGTGCAATTAACTTATACACAGTGGACAACTCTGTCAAGAAGATGAAGCAAATGTTTAAAGGCAAGCAGGAGGAGTTTAAATATCAGTAGCCATTGATCCATCTGCATTTACAAGAATACATTTTTGTTTATAAGATCTCTCAGGAGTGTCTTAATGCCTTTTTCCTTAGCTCTAATTGTCCTTTTCTCTCAAGAATGTTAGTTGTTTCTTATCAGTGTGCCGGCTCCAGCTTTGTCTGTCTCTTTTATTGACTTAAGGGGTGATAGTTCATTCATTCAGCTTTTATCTTTTGTTGTGAAATATGGAGGTATTGGGTGGAGACAGTGTGTTGGGCAGAAATGTAGTAAGACAAACATTAGATTAGTTTGTGTGACCCATGCTGTTACAGGAGTGTTAAAAAGAACTTTAATCATTGTCTTCCCTCAGGAGGAGCCAAAAAAGGTGTGTTTCAACTATGACCTCTTCCTTAACTTGGAAGGCAACCCACCGGTCAACCACCTGCGCTGTGAGAAGCTCACCTTCAACAACCCCACCAAAGAATTCAGGAGAAAACTGATCAAAGCTGGAGGGGTGAGGCTTTCTGACACACTGGCTGGTTGCCAGGTTGACTGGACTGATGGCTAAATGAGTGACTACAGTCAATAGCAGACACTATTGACAACAATAGTGTCTGCTGTAGCAGCTGCCACATGATGTGCTTTATAATGAATTCTCAAATCTCAAAGGTTGCAAAGTGCTGCTGGTTCTAGAAATGTTTTCCCCACATATTTTTATTCCCATTTCAAACTTCTCTTTAAACATACTCCTCAAAGCAGGTCTTGAAAAGTCTTTACAAGCACTGAATCCAATTTGGAAAAGGCCTTCGACTGTAATGTTGGTTTTGAAATGTTTTTGTAGGCTGTTGTGACTTACATCAAAAACTAAATACTAGAAGTGGGATGGTTGTAAGACTCGATTGCACGTGTACAAAGCTGCTTAATCTTTTCTTGTGGTGTATCAGTCAGCACCCTCAGACCTGCAACAAACACCGTCACTACTGTTAACTGGAACAGCTCGTTGTCTCATGATGGGCGGGAGTCAATTTTAGCAATCAACTTAATTCATCATTTTGAATTGATTAATCCTTACATCCATTCTATGACACAACTAGGTCGCATTAGTTAGATTAATTATATCACTAATCACGTATAATGATGATAAAACAAACATATAAGTTTATGTTATGGCCAACAGTTTTAATGCAATTTCCAAAACATTCTTGCACACCATAATGTCTTAGATACAGGTGTGTTCATTCCCTATGTAGACTGTCTGATGTTTGAAATGCTGGTAATAGTGAGTGCATGCACCAGGAGACCTTAATGATCATTCAAGCCCTGGAAGTGCTTGAACTGTAAATCACGTAACTTGGGACTTTTACGTAGAGAACCAGGGCCACCCAAAATAGTTTTTTGCTCTATAAAAGTCTACTTGTCTTCAGTCTAAGGAACTGTTTGATAATTTACAGTATACATCGTACAGTAACTTCAAAGATTTACACAGAAACATGACTCTTATCTCTGTAATTTCAGGTACTGGTGGTTCCAGAGGGGGCTGAAGCTGTGTCAAGGCCCAGTCCAGACTACCCAATGCTCCCCACCATCCCACTCTCTGCCTTCTCAGACCCCAAGAAGACCAAGACCTCTCATGTGTCAAAGGTAAGTTAAATTAAATTGGCAACAAAAAATAGTATAATTTCTTAGTGGATACTAGCACTCAAAGCTCAAAACATTTTTTGGACTTTTTTTTTTCCTTGACCTTAACAAAATCATTAAATCAGTCTTCAGTACAGGCTGACTACAGGCTTCTAATCACTACCAGCTGTTTGAGCATCTGTATGCATGTATGCAGAATTACTCAGCAGGCTTATCTGCCCGGAGAGGGGACATATCACAAGAACACAGGAAACTGATTCCGTTACATTTTCCATTGTTGCCACTGTTTTGGTATCAACTTTCCCAGACCAGTACAGTTTCTTCATGTTGTGCCAATGGTGAATGCCTATATATCCTGTAAACTCCATTTCCCCTTCATTTTGACATACATGTTACTTCAGTCCACAGTATTGTTGTGACATGAGTGGGCGTGTGTTGAGCAGCAGCTCGAGGCAGATGGAGGACTTGCTTTCATCCAGCTGTGTCCATCTGCTGACATTGAAAAAAAAGTCCCTCACACAGCCACCCTCTCCGATCTTCAGTCTGTACTGAGTCTGTTTTTCACAGTGAATAGATATAATACAGGCTCTTGTGTACATATCAGGTTTAATAGTGTTTGAAAACCTTTAAAACTGCTGATAAATGGACAGTGTGGATATACCATCCTCTGTCGCTGTGCCAGAAAGCTCTGTTAAAAGCCACTCCTGTGGATGTCACCACATACAGCCCTCGCTTCATGCTTACTTTGTCTGCTGCACCCAAAGTTTTACTACAAGTTCACATTTGTTCATTTACTTTCTTTAAAAGTTAAGAGTCTAGGGTAATCTAACTCCAACAGTACAACCACTGTAGGCCATGACCTGTGTGTCCATGACTTTCATGACAGCAAGAAGCATTGTGTAAATACTCTCTATACTGTAGTGTAGAGTTGTAGAAAGTGGACTACTTTCTTTTATGTATATATTTTTCTACTATTTATGGCCATACTAGCAGCACGTCTCTGTCAGTAGGTCCAACGCTTTGGTCCAGATTTAAATATTTCAACAAATATTTTATGGATTTCCATTAAATTTCCGACGCTTATTTGTGGTCCCCAGAGGATACGTCATTCTGATTTTGATGATCCCCTGACCTTTCCTCTTGGGCTACTATGAGGTTGACATTTGTTATTTTGAGTGAAATGTCCTAACCACTACTGGATGGATTGACACAGAGCTTTGGTTACCCACAGAGCGGATTGTTCTAACTTTTACCATACCTTAACTTTAATATAGCGCCAACATCTTTCCAGTACTTTGGTCTCTGACAAATGTTTAGTGCTAATAGTTGCATATTAGCATGCTAACATGCTAAACTAGGATATAAACGTGATACCTGCTCATATTAGAATGTTAGCAATGTTGTTGCAAGCATGCTACCTAGATAACTTAAGCACTGAGCTCAAAGCATCACTGCACTGCAATTATAGCCTCACAGAGCTGCTAGCATGTCTGTAGACTCTGGGGGTACAGTCAAATAGTCAAAAAAATCAGCTCCTAAGTCCTTTCCTAACCACTTTTCCTTGACCTCGATAGAAAACGTCACATGGTCAAGGAAAGATGTGAAGGAGAGTTCATAAGGAGTTAGGAGAAGACGAGCAGTGTTCAGAGAATCCGACTGCACTTATGCTGGATGTCACAGATAGAAACAGTTTTTACTCTGTGTGTGAACGCAGCTCCACAGTCAACAACAGAACACACTTCATGATCAAAGTTTTTACATCACGTCAACACGTATGTTCATATTTACACAGTCTCTCTGCTGCAGGCTGCATCACACTGTTTAAATAAATCGATGTTTTCTTTCTTATGTCTGGCTGTGAATGACTGAACAGTGCACGGATTTTTTTTTTTGACGCTGCTGCAAGGAATTGTGGGACGTCATTACCTCCTTTCCTTTCGTAAAGGATGGTCCAGTGTATCCTATGCTAAAGGAGATAATAAAGGAAGCACTGAAGCTCCTTTCCTTAACAATTTGAGTATTCGAACAGCTCTTATCATGGCGGCTATGTTAATACTCCCCCGGTCATTTGACTCAGTTAGGAAGGTTCCTAAGCAAATTTGACTGTTCAACCGCACCCTGGGTCTTATTTTCTGTTTGCTTTTTTTTCCCAGACTAATTGCGAAAATTGTTATTTTGGCTGAAATTCACATTGACCCAAGTGCTTAATTTGACATCTGGTTCACAGTAAATAATGTTATTATAGTACAGACTAGACTGGCCAGACCTTGACGAATACTTTGTGCAGCTGGGCCTGTATCCTTTTTAAGGAACCTTTGGCTGAGAGTTTTAATAGTAGATTGTCAATGACAGTGCTGTTCTCGTGTTCTCTTTCCAGGAACCCAGCAAAGAAGGAAGTGGTGGCAGCAGCAAAGGACCCAAACCGCACAAGCTGACCAAGGAGCACCGTGAACGTCCTCGAAAAGACTCTGAGAGCAAAGCCACGTCAAAAGGAGACAACGACAGAGACGGAAGTAGCAAGAGTGGCCGCGATCCTTCCTCTTCCTCATCGTCATCTTCGAAAAAGCCGTCAGAGATCAAAGTGAAAGATGAAGTTAAGGTCCTACCCAAGGCTGCCTTCAAGGAGCCTAAACTCACCCTGAAGGAATCAAAGATGGAGGGCATGTCTCCTAAAGGAGGGGGGGCTGGGAGTGGAGGGGGTGGTGGGGGAGGAGGTGGAGGAGGGCCCACCGAGTCCAAAGCCCCGGGGAAAAGACCCTCCAATGTTGAGTCTCCCAAACCCAGCGCTAAAAAGCAGAAAAAGGGCAGTTCAGAGGGACCAAAGGGGCCGACCAGTGCGACCTTTGCAGGAACTTCTCCTCGTGTCTCCTCCTCATCTGCAGTCACCCAGCCCTACGCAGAGAAGAAACCTCCCAAGGATAAAGGTCGCTGGGCCAAAGGCAAAAGTGACACACAGGAGACGAAGGAGACAAAGAAAATCCCAGAGTCAGAAGAGTCAAATTCAGAGGACGAAGCATCGTCAAAGTCAGAGGTACGTTAGCTTCAGTGGAGCATTCACTCAAATTCAAAAAGAGGCTAAACTCTTCAGACTTTTTTGGAACTGAAAAAGAATTTATAATGTCATGTGTTCAAAAATACCATTACTGTGATCATTACTTTTCACGATTGTTTTTATTATTGCTTAATCTGTGATTAGTTTCTGGTATCGAGGTCAGAAAATAGTGAAACGCTTCAGTAGTAAAAATTTAGTCGGTGGCATCCCAGACATCAAAAATAGCACAGTTATCACTTGATGTGTTGAATCCTGAGCTCATTTCTCATGTTTGTCTTACAGCAGTCACCCCCCTCAAGTCTTTCCAACTCCAGTTCGAGCTCTGACTCCAGTTCAGATTCAGACTTTGAGCCTGGACAGAAACCAGGACAAGGTAGAGAGTCCATTCACCCTGTTACAGCACAGACAAACCATTTATATGTAACAATGTAACCTTGTATTTGTGTTGGAAGTTTTAGTGTTGAGATGAGGAGTAACATAGTTTGTGTGACCCTTTCCTCCTCCCCCAGGCCCTCTTCGATCTATGGTAGAGGAGATCCAGTCAGAAGAGTCAGATGATGATGACAGTAGTTCAGAGGAGGAAACACCCATCAAGACCAACCCACCCAACCGCGACTCTCGGTCAGTCGCCCTAAAGATTCCTTTAAATGTTTGGTTGTCGAACAATGTTGGTCCTAGATCGCGCTGAGACACAGATGGAAAACACTGGCACTGGCTAGCACAACACTTAATATACTGTATATTGACCTCAAACTCATTGCATGTTGCTCTCTTTTGTATGGCTACGACAGGTGTCCACTTCTTAGGCTTTTAGATGCGTATTTAGCTTATTTATTGTGTGTGCATGTAAATTTAGTGATGGTTTTAACCAATCGAGACAAACAGCTGTTAGTACTAACTAAGAGGGGCTCCTTTTTGAATTTTCAGCACTTTCACTCAAGTTTTTAGACACAGTTTAAAACATGCATGTCAAAACAGGTCAATGGAACTCTCTGCTTGTGTCTGTATGTTTTTTCTTTTTACAGTTTAAATGTAGCACTAAAATTTAACTGGCTTTCATCACACAATCTAGCGTGCCTCAATATTGATGTCGTACAGACAGATACACGGCAGTTTTGTCTCTTCTCTATATTGTTTATCCGACCAAAAAGAACTACTCTTGATTTATTCTACTGACTGTCCCCTCCATATTAACACAGTACATCGCTAAGGAGTATGACAATATGTTCTGTCTGTCAGTCTGTGTGTGATTGACCTCTGACCTCGCCCTGTTCCCCTGTCAGACTCAGCCTGGACAGCGAGAGTGACAGCAGTGACGGCTCGCACAGCCCCAGTCGAGACCCCGCCCCGCCCCCACAGAAACACAACTCCTCCAATAACAAAGTGAGTCACACAGACCACATTTCACTGCCTGCTTTTATTGATGTATCGACAGGGACTAAAATAAACACTAAAACCACACATTAACTGCTATGGATCAGCTGTCAGAGTCAGAGCTACTGTTTACTGATTCAGGTCTTCTTAACAATAATATTGTTAAGGATATTTTTTTCTTCATTCAGTATATGTGCGCTCTGTGTTCATCTATCAACATAATCCTTTCCTGTCATGAACAGTAACTTCCTGAAGCATCATGTTGTATATTTTTGTGGTTTTGTGAACTTAAGAAATTAGTTCTGTGTATTTGACCGTGAATGAGTAAAACTATCAAAACCAGACTGAAAGTCACTCTAAGGCATTCGTTTAGACAGAGACAACTCATTTTGAATTTTAGTATTTGCACCATTTGAATGTCTTGGTTCCTATCCAACAAAGAATATCCTAAAGTCCTTCCACAAACTGACATGGAAACCAGAGTTTCAGGACTGCACCAGGCTTCAGCTTACATCAGAGCTGTATTAACTGTCATCAGTGTCCCAGATAGTTTCATGGTCTCACATCACCGCCTCTGTCTCTCTTCTTTACACCCTCTCTCTGTACTTTCTTTCCTCCTTTCCCTCTTTTTGCTCTTTGTCTGCTCTGTTTTCTGCAGGTTTCAGGCAGAAAGAGTCCAGATTCCTCGTTTCGCTCAGAGAAGGTGTTGAAGAAGGGATACGACAAGGTAGGAAGGGTAAATCAAACTTTTTATGCTTTTAACTCTCACCCACACACACACACATGTAATGTTTTTTGTCAATATTCAATGAGTGCATTAATGAATTCAGTATGGAGTAATGGTCAGTGAATTGATCCAGATGTGCAGACAGACTCAGACAGAAATATCTCTTCCTTCTTCTTTGTGGTGATTCATGTGGAGACAAAACTGTGGTGAACTGATTCTATAGCCCTCCTTCATTAAAACATACGTTCAGGTTCCTTGTTTGAGTTGAGACATTAGAAAAAGGTTAAATCCCACACTGAAGGATTTAGGTTAAACATAATATGGCCAAATATTTGGCAGTGGTCAGCAGCAGCAAAAGCTGTTTTCAATTTTAAGCAATATGTCAGTCATGTCAAGTTAAAATCACAAAGTTGTCTTAGTGGGCTTTACAATCCAAGAAATATGCTGCCATGGTTTGACAGTCGGGAGACCTGTCAGGTCTCTCCTCTGCCATTTCAGATCATCCGTCAGTTTCTGGTTAACCACACACATATTCATAACAATAAGATTCAAGCTACAGAGGTATAAAAAAGATCACAGATCAGCAGCTCATCTCCGAAATCTCAACTATGGCTGTTGCAAATTCAAACTAGCATCTAATTTGTCCCAAATATTTTAAACAATGTCCTCTTAATGTATCTTAACATATATTGTTTAATTGACATAAATTGCTGGGCCTTGTGTGACAAACTAAGATTACAGTAAGGAGCCTTTCCTTGATCTTGGATTTTGCAACTGCAGTGTCGAACTCAAAATGCTTCCGAGTTCTCTAATGGTTTGGTGTCATGATTATCTCGTCAGCAAGCCTCGTCAGTTTTCCCCATTTTGCAATAGCAAAGAGAACAGTAGTGTAGTCAGGGAATACAGTTGTTCTGACAGATATTGCAGTTTAGGAACATCCCCCTTGAGTACAAGTAACAACCTTTTAGCGTACACTGACAATTTTTACTGACAGATGTTTAATTATTTTCCCATGATTGTTCGTAGGAAAGTTTAAATTTTGAATAAAAATGAACATAACTCTCTGCTTGCCTTGAATTTTGGGTCTTATTTGTGTTCACTGTCCTCTCTGCAGGCCTACACAGAAGAATTGGTGGATCTCCATCGCAGACTTATGGCTTTAAGGGAGCGTAACGTCCTACAGCAGGTGTGTGTCCATGCCGTTGCAATTGTTTCATATGGCCTTTTGTTTTGTAACGATGAATGATGAATTTGATTTATACATGGAAAAAACGGTGACTTGCATTTGCAGTTAATGTATGGACTACTTTTTAAAAATATGTTGATATGTTTCCACATGCATAAAGTCATCCGAAGGACAAAGTACACGTATTTCATTTAAATTATTACTTTTTTGCCTAATGTAGGTAGTCATGTTAGTAATATTAGGCAGGGATGTCCAATTGCAGGTTGTCAGGAGACGTTATACTCGTATAGACTTTCGACTGTGGGAGCAGGAGGCTGTTCAATCTGTGTTTTTGTGGAGTTTCAGTCAGGCAGGCTCATCATTTCTCTCTCGTCTGTCAGATTGTCAACCTGATCGAGGAGACGGGCCACTTCAACGTGACCAACACCACCTTTGACTTTGACCTCTTTTCACTGGACGAGTCCACCGTCCGCAAACTACAGAGCTACCTGGAGGCGACAGCCACGTGACAGGAAGTGGAAACCGGCGTGGGAAAACTGGCGTGTGGATGGCAGCGGCGTCGGAGGTAGACTCGCCCCACCACGTCTCCTCTTTAAGCAGGGGACGAGCAGCCACATCTGTCGCAGCTGTCTCACAGGCCTGACTGAACCATTGAACAACTACCACACAAACAGAAACACATGAACAAAACACAAGCACACATGAAGACACACCGCCTTCAGGTGACACTGGGGAGGAAACTGAAGGAGGAGGTGTGGAAGGGGAGGGTGGGGGAGAAGCGGAGTAGCTGAACTCCGTCTACAGTCAGGATTTTCACTACACATCTCTTTTCTTTTTTTTCTTTTTTTTTTGAGTCTGTGCAGAGCTGTGGAATGCACCCCACACCCCCTCCTTCACCCTCCTGCACTCATATTGCTCCCGCCTTTGCAAAGCCAATACTTCCCCTCCTCCTCCTCCTCCTCCTCCTCCTCCTCCTCTTCTTCCTCCCCCTTCACACGCACACTCCTTACTCGGCAGAACACTCCAGTTCCCTTCCCCCTGCTGTCAGCTGGAGCTCATTTCTCTCCCGACATACTCTTGAGTCGTGTGTGTTGTCTGTGCATGTATGTGTGTGCATGCGAGTGCTGCTGAGGTTTAAGAGGAGATGTTGTCTTTGTGGTTACTGACTTCTCTTTGTTTGTGAAGCTCGAACACAAACAACAGCCGGTTTCCTTTCTTCCTTACACACACACACACACACACACATCAAGCAAATACAGATTCAGGTAATACTTAACATCAAACCCCCCACATCTAGCATTTTCAAGCAGTGTATGTACACATCGAATAAATGGTTCATAACACACTATAATGTAGTTTTTTAAATGTATTTGTCAACAACTATAACTCCTCCTGTGGGCATGCATGTGTGGAAGCTCATGTATGAGCAGAGAATGAAGGACAATAAAGGAAAACACTGTTTTGATATAAAACTCAAGGAGAAGTTATAATTGTTGATAAGCACTGTACATTAATAAACCCTTAAAGTCTTTACCGCTGAGTGCAGTTACAATTTACAGTATGTCATAAACCATTTATGAAATGTTCACAGTGCTTATAAATGCTAAATGGGAGGTGATTAAAGTAAAGTTGTACCCAGATTCATGCACGTTTGTCTCCCAGGTCCTTCCACTCAACACTGTACATGAAGACACTGAGACGTGTGTCGTATGCATGTGTGTGTGTGTGTGTGTGTGTGTGACTGTGTTTTGGATGGGGTTTCTCTGTTGTCTTAACATTTGAAAACATATGTTCTGTTGAGATTCCCCTCTACTTCCTCGCACTGAAAGCTGAGCCTTGACCTCCTACCAACAGCCTCCCCTCCTCCCCACTCCATCCCTCCTCCTCCTTCCCTTATTCCCATATTGGCGTGCATGAAAGGGCTCGACTGCTCGCGGCCAGAGCAGTGGAGAATCACTCCTGAATTGCCTTCTAAGTGGTGGGTAGGGTAGGGTGGGGTGGGGGTTTAAAAAAGCCGTGAAAAAGTAGCCATACTTGTCTCCCAGAATCCAAAAATAATAAGAAAAAGAATAGGGGCCACGCTTTTTTACATTTTATTTTTCTACAAGTGCATTTTGTGTATTTATTCCCAGATTGCGGTTACGATAACCTGTGAGCTATGAATGTATATCGCTTTTACTTTTCTACGGCTAGCAACAGCCCCACTCTAGTGCCTTTTTCTGCGACTTGCAGTGTGAGGGGGGGGGTGTGCGCTCTGTTAGCCATGGTCACACAGATTGAAGCCCCCCCGCCCCCCGCCCCCCCCCCCCAAATACCCTGTTTGGGGAAACAAGTGTTAATAGGGATGCCTGAATATCCAGTATTGTCTTAATGGCTTCCATCCCTGCTACTCCTTTTCCAGTGTCTTTGTAGGCTGTTGCCATTTTATCAGTGATGTTTCTGTTAATCAAGCCCTCTAGAAACTTTGATACCACTATTTTTCACTAATGGTGGTCATGTTTTTATGTTCTTGCTTTTTGAGATTAGGTTCAGTGTTTTAAAGAGGAAAGCGTCAGGTGACTGTGTGGTAGTTACTCACGTTAATTAGCTCTAGTTACAGTTGCTTCAGCTGTGTTGTGTATTTTGTGAAGATGGTTGTTGTTGAATAGGGTCCACGTTCCCTCTTCAAGCGGTTTGAAGTATTTAAAGTAATGGTGAGGAGTTTGAGACCAAGTTATTAGGCACTTGAAGAGCATTGACGAAGGGCATGTAGGCAGAAAAATAAGCTAAACTAAAAGCGCTCCCTTTGTTTTCTTTCCCTAACTATTTGAAATGTATTTCTCAGGGGCCTGCATCATGAAGCAAGATCCTTGGGTTGGACATATAACTGTAACCCGGGCTGACCGGTCTCACAGAGCTGTTTCACTTTAAATAATTTACATCAGGATTCAATCAAAACCTGGAAGCAATTATTAATCATGAGCACAAAGCGAAAGCAAATGTCTACACATCGGTAGACATACTTGGCTTTATTTTCTATAAACCGTATCAGACATTTATGAAATGTTTGTAAGTGTTACCTACTCCTGCTCTGCTATATGTTATTGGACATGACTAAAAACCACAGCTGCCCACACTTAAACAGTGCTTCTAGCGTACAGCACAAAGAAGGTTGGCCATAGTTATCAATACCCAATCACAAATACGCATGCATGTAATTGCACTGAAAGTCTTAAACTGGTACAGCAGAGTTAATTTTGCATTAATAATTCATTACTACAGTTAGGAAAGAACATGCAGTCAACAGTACTTTTGTAGACTGAAAGTGACAATGATCATAAATGAAAATAAATACCCAACATCTTGAAAATGTATACCAGTGCACTGAAAATTAGCTGCTAGTAAATCATATACACAGCACGTGGCCTCATGAAACTTTGCAAGGTGTTCTGCTGTATGCAGCTCGTAAAAAAAAAAAAAAAGTTTTTTTTTTTTTTTTTACTGTTTTATTTGTAATATCAGGGCACATCAAAGTGCATTATCACACTTATTTCATAAATGCAGTTGAATATTCTTTGCGCACTGACTTATAATCTAACTGCAATTAAACTGTTGATGAGAACTGTTTCCGTTCAGATGCACACCTGCCAACCAGTGAGAGGTCTCCTTTCTGTAGCAATAATTAAGATTTCCTTTAAACCTTTTTTATGTAGATATTTACTCTTAGTGTTACTTTTAACTGTCAGGGTCTGTATTTCATATCATTTTTTAATTGTTTGTCCATCCAAGAAGCAAAATGTAGAACATGTTTCGTCGATGTACTGTTTAAGGAAGCCTGTATGATAATGCCCACTATGAGCATTAATCTGTTACTTTTAGTGTTTGATTATTGCGTTATTTCACTATTGGTGTCTACTTTTTATGTTTATATGTACATATTATTATTTGCTGTACTTTACCTACTGGTCTTGATCTTTTTATATCTTTTTAACTGCTCAAATATTATCTTTTGCTGCTGTACTGACAGAATTTCTCCAGAGAGATCAACAGTTTTATCTTCCACTAATTAGTAATTAATCTTGATTTGAGGTGACGTGATTATTTTTCTTGTCACACCTCTTGCGGGTTAACAGAGCCAGGAGTCAGCTTTGTGAGATCGGTTTCTAGGATCACCAGTTTTTGGAAGCCAGTAACCTCAAAAGAAAGTCAGACTGAGGTGTACTTGGTTCTTGATCCAGGCCCCTGGTGTGTTAGTTCCTGTGGCCCCTCCAGGCTTCACACACATACAGACACACACACACACCAGCCCACTGTGGTAAAAACCTTGAATGAGATCCTCTCCCCGCCTCCCTCCCCTTCCTCTTCTGTTTTCTTCCTGCCGACAGTGTTTTGATTCTGACGCTTCAATAGCTTTAATACTTTGCTCTCTGTTTCTGTTGCCTGCCTGGTTCAGCGATTTGTACACACTCCCTCTGACCTTACTGTAAACGCTGTCTGAGCATGGAAAATGTGTCTCAACTTTAAAAAAAGAAAAGGAGAAAAAAAAAGAAGAAAAACCAGGATCCCTGCCGCCTTATGTGCCCTGCAGTAACCCCCTCCTGCCCTCACTTCTTCCCCCGTCCTACCCTCATTTTCTCTAGGTGTGCCTCTGTCAACAGAACTTCAGGCCGTGATTACTGAGAATGAACTTTGAAACTGTGTGAGTGATGTTTGTGCATCTGCGAGTGTGTTTGTCAGCGATAGGAGAGATTTAAAAACCAACCTTCCTGTCCTCTTCTCTGTGCATCGATGTGGGAACCTTTAAGTCCTAGTTCATGAACTCTGACCTTTGACCAGGCACTCATTCAGTCCCTTGTTGTGGTGGTTGAGAGGGGAGGTTATGTGGGGACTCGAGAAGCCCCACTGTCTACACACAGTCAATGTTTTATTTATGGACCTCTGCACTTTTGGCTGTGATGACTTCAGTACTTAAGTAGTTACCTAAACTGTATTTTTAAGGATTTTATACAATATTTACATGCAATACGATATGAATTGATTTTTTTTCTTTGCCAACCATTTTTTGTTTGTTTATTTAATTGTCTTCATTTGGCATGATTTGTCACTAGTATTCACAAACAAACATGCCCATCGGATCTATTTTAGGCGGAAAATGTTATGGGGGATGTTCCCTGTATGTTTTTGTGTGTCATGATTCTGATGACAGCTGAACACCAGGAAGCAGGTGTTGGAAAATATTTGCTGGATGAGCTAAACTTTGATATCACCCTCTGCTTCCAGTAGGAATAACTGGACCAGAACGAGGACAAGAGGAGTCCACACTTTGGTTCAGGGAACTGAACTGTTGAGCTAAAATGTTTCTTTTCTGTGTCATGTCCAGTTATGATTTGAGTGTTTTATTTTCTACTCATTCATAGAAGTCTGTACCCAAACAACCTAATTTTATTGTGTTATGATAACTTGAGCCTGAAGAAAAACATCATAGGAAACAATACAGTTGTGAAGTGGGAACTGTTTTGGGCACCCCTGGTACCGGAAGTAACAGTGCAATTCTTTTTTTTTTTTGCCATAGGCATAATTATGTGAGAGAAATTATTATTAACAGCAGCATTTGAAACCATCTGGTTAGTTAACTACGACTCCCAAGGAACATTGCGGCAAGAACTGTCCAATCACGAAACGTAAATCTTTATCGCTACTAATGGCGCGCGGAAACCATAGAAAATACTGTTTAAATAACATTTTTTTTTAATTAGTTTTTAGTATCTACACCTTGAATTTGTTAACTTTAATTTTTTTTAAGTCACTTTTGGAGTATTTCCGCCACTATGGCGCCGCTTTTTGTTAACGACAGCAATTGTTTTGAATTCGCTACTTTAACGTCCGGCTGACCGGCTCCTTCTCCATGGCAACGGCACCTGAGGCTCGTCTGGAGCAGCCGTTTGTCATGAAATGACGAATAAAACATAATTTAAAACAAAACAACGTAAAACAAGTGAAACTGCTAGTCATAACGTAAACCTATATGACCTTTACATTATCCGGTTAGAGTTCCGTGTTTCTATGTTGAGCATAATTTAAGATATCAATGAAAGTAGTACAGAGAGGAGAGAAACACTTCCGGAACCAGCGGTGCCTCTCACTGCGCAGCCGTGAGGAGGTCTGTAGGAGTGGAGCATTTCAGCTGAGACTATTATATATAATACGTGTATAATACAGCAAAGGTAGATTATCTACTGTGTGGATCTTTTAGAGGATGAGCAAAAAATATAGAGCAAATGGTTCCTTGCAAATATGTGGAGGGGGTGGGTGGGAGGGGGCATGTGCAGACGGGATGTTTCCTGTGTCAGTGGTCGTCATAATGTGTCTGTGACAAGGGGACAGGGTTGCCTGTATTTATAGAGGTTTGATTTTTTTAACTGGGGGGTAAAAACAGGGGAGGGTGGAGTCCCTAATGTGTACCATATATGTGGTCCAAGCTACAAACGACGGGCAGAACAAATGAACTGGATGGCAGAACAATTTGGTATTTTTGAAAATAAAAACTTGGCATTGCAATGCCACCATGTGGCCATATGATGCAAGTTGTTAACAAGGACAAAACATGTTATTTTAATGTTATTTTTTATTTTGAAATCATATTATTAATAAAGTCATTAAGTACTGTTGTCCCTGTGTGTCCGATCATTGACCGCTGTGTGACCCGGTCATGGCTGTGCGTGGAGGGTTCATGTAAGGTTCATGTGATGATCAGTGCAGTCTGCTGTGGGGTTAAAAGGACAAGCAGCAGGCCAGGCAATAATGCTCATGATGCATTGACCATCTATCGAGGAAATGTCACTATAGGGATGGCAGAGGTTGATCAATAAATTGTACTCTGTGACGCAGCTCTGCACTGAGAACATAGTGAGAATTGTGAGGCCTCTGCTGCAGTTTAACCTCCATTATTAACTGTTTCATCCAAATTATATGACATTGTGAGGGCGACATACTGTGTGAGTTTTCGCCATACCATTACTGATAGACTAATATATCTGTCTCTTTAATATCTCTGGATGTTAAATATATAACTATATATATTATATACTATGAACACTTTCTCAACTATAATATTCAAAATCTATCAATTCTATCAACTAAAACTGATACAGTTTTGTTAGTCCAATGTTTCTCAAACATTTAACACCATGCACCACCTCAGAAAATATTAGGCTCTCCAAGTGTAGGCTGATCTCATGGGTGGGTTTATTTCTAATAAGAAATGTGTTTATTATTGATTGTTGTTAAATTCTGAATGAAACCAGTTCAAGTACCAGAAAAGTGAAACTCCTGATCTGCACTTCTCTTCCTAAAACATTTCCTATTTAGAGCCATGGTGTTTTTAAACCCTTCATTTCACCTCTGGTTACTCCTTTGACATGCCAGTTTAGCTCCTTTTAACTGGTGAAGGATGTGTGCACTTGGTTTGTGCGTGAACCTAACTATGTAGCAGGCTGATATTGAAACAATAATGATATTAATATTGCAGGAAATGCGAAGCCTATTTTACATTACAGTGATCTTGTTGTTTCACTTGATGTTTTTATAGAATATATTTAAAAATAATAATTTTATGATTCCTTCACATACCACTAGAGGGAGGTCACATACCACCAGTGTTACATGTACCACAGTTTGAAGAGCAGTGGCATAGATGATCATCATATACTTAGTGGACAGAAAATTAATATGAAATGTGAATATTTTACATATTTTCAATTATCTGTTAAGGGGTCAGGAGACGTCTTTTAATACTTTTAGCTTGTTGTGAAAAACCCTGAGCAGTCATTATGGAAGGTAAGTGGAAAGAGGAAAAATTCAAATATTACTCTGAGCATTAAAACAAGTTCTGTTGAAACTGCTGGTGAGGTTATTTGTGTGTTGGTATGTTATCAGGCTGTGGTTTTCTGTATTGCAGCAATGACCCATTTTAGCTGCAGCCTAATCTAATCTGTTAATAATACGCTAATATGCAGTTTTACTCCAGTAAAATTCTAAACGCAGGACCTTTATGTGCAAAAGTAATTCAACACTGGCACTTCTACTTTTACTTTAGTAAAAGATCTGAGTACTTCTTTATGTTCACATTAAATGGGCCACATTCACTCAAAAGAAACAGAAGAACAACAGAACTCAGCTTAATTAATTTTTATTACATAACTGATCACACAACATTCACAGGCTTCCTCCTGCAGCGTCATGCATATTTCAATCTTTAGCCCTGATATTACACACAATATTAACAGCTCATTAAGGTCAGGTAAACACAGTTTTCTGTCTGGGGTCTTGTGAGCTCTTACTGAACTATTTTATGTATTTATTTATTTTATAGAATAAAATTTCAGTAGAATTGGAGGGACGTTGTTGGCTTCATGAAGTTGTAAAGTTCTACGAATTGAAGACAGCGAGAGACTCACTCACCATGACACACTGAATCACCATCATTTCCTTATTTAACTTCACATGGAAGTTTTTTGTTGACCCTGAACATCAGTTGGCCATAACCACCATAACCTTCAAACCATCTCTGAACTATCAGAGTGCTACAAATACCTACGATATCCTTATTTACAAAGACTTCATTTACAAAATCAGCTCTTTGGAGTGTAACAACCTCTTTTACTTCCTTTTTAAAATGGTTTCTTTTGAAGATGTGTGAAATGTCTTCAAGGAGGTGGTCGCCAGATCAAAACCTCAACTTATAAAATTAAATAAAAATGACAGAAGCAAAACATATTCACAATATTACACAAAAGCAGGTCTGCACACAGAAGGACTGCTGTCAAACATTTCAACAGGACCAGGCAGGTGTGTAGGCTGGCATACAGAACATTAGAACTGACTTTACAATTACAAAAAAAAGGCAATATATATGGCTTCAATGACGTGTTTTTACAGCATGGAAAAATAAAAATTTGGATGCTTAGTTATGAAATGCTCCAATACACCCGTGTTCAATATGCAAATGTTCAAAACAAGTGAGTAATATCTTCAGAACAAGACAAGAGAAAAACCACCGAATACAAGTGAAAGTCCAGTAAACATTGGATATGGTCGCTGAATTTTAGACTTCGTTTCATTGAAGCCTTTTTGGCCCGCGTGAACTTTGGCAAACAGAAAATAAATTAATATATTCAAAAACACAAATGACTCCTTCAGTTCATATGATTTTGAGTTTTTGGATTCTCTGTCTTTTCTATGTCAAGTAAAGCAGTGGAATAAACATTTTCTTACATACAGCTGCAGCTACTTCATCTGTCCGATATCCAAATAAATAGTTGAATTATTCATTAGCTATTTTACAATGGCTTCTCACTGTTGCTTTCCTTTTGTACAACAAACACATATGTAAACCATGACGGCATGACCAAAACGTAAGGCAACCAAAACATTTTTACACGAATGGCGGCAGGGAGATGCTGGATAAATGAGGTGGAAATAGTCTGGATCTCCCCGCAGGTGGAGGAGCAGCTTTATTTAGGAGGCAGCGGGTTGTCTGGGGTTGTAGGAGTTGCCAGCTCCTTATAAAAGTTCTCAATCTGCTCCTTGTACATCTTCACCACCACCGGCCGCTTCAGCTTCATGGTAGGGCCTGTGGCACAAGAAGAATCATGTTAAATATTTGTTTCTGAAAGTTTTAGACATGTGACATTCTTCTTGCAGAATAAAGATCCCATGATCAGCACTTCCTTACTCACCCAGCTCTCCTCCTGAAATCGAGAAATCCCGATCCAGAACAATCCACTTTTGAATGCGCTGAGCGTTGGAGGTCGCCTTCTCGTTGACTCTGTTGATTCCCTCTTGAATGGCGGTGTGGATCACCCGGTCTCGGCCGCCGGCGATCTCAGAGACTCGTGTGGCGTTGCTGCCCAGCTTCCGGCACAACTCAACAGCTTCTGGTGTCAGCTCATCCTCTGGATCGCCTGTCTCTGAATTCACCTTAGACTGCAGAGAAAACATTTTCAAAAGGTTTAATTGCCTAATATTTCCATTTATTTATTTTTTTAATCATACAGCTTAAAGGATTAATACATTTAAAGTTAGGAGGTCTGTCTACGTCGTCTTACAGTTTTACCACTAGAGGGCAGCATCTAAAAAGAAAACCCAGCGCTTGCTGCTCCTTCTGCTATCAGTCAAGAAAGATAAAGTATATTGACTCTTTGTGAGATCAGATAAAAAAGGTATAAAGAGAGGATGTTTACAAGGCTCCGTGCCAGTTTTGAAATACGCTTCTCAAGATACAGTCTTAACGCATCATCAGTCACCATCTGACACTTCACTCTTACATCCTGTGTTATCTACACCCGTGTTTCCCTACACACTACGGTGAGCTGCTGTCCTTGACTTCACTCCATCACTGACGTGGACAATGCTAGCCATGCTTGCTGTAAAGTGTGCACCAGGGGCCAGATGTATAAACAATACGAATGCACAGAAACATGCATATAGTTTCCACACATAACTGCCATGAAAGAAATATGTGTGCATGTCGCGCATACTTCAGACCAGCCATGCACACAGTTAAAAGTTAAATGTTGAGATGCACATGAAATATGAGATGTAACCTTGTAGTAAAACATTGTGCTCAGGTTGATTTCACTTGTTCTGATCGGTAAAATCTCAATTAAAAGAGCATTCATAAACTTCATTCATTATTTGCCTTTGGGCCAGGAAGTAATATCAAGAAGGTATAAAACAGGAATCTACAATATGACAACAAAAATATGTAAAATATAGATGGATTCTAAAGTGAAGCTCTCTATAGATTAATCATTTATCATCGGTGATTTACAGGCACTTGTGACAAATCGGGAGCTATTAATAGCCACAGTTGTGCATAATGGTCGCCTATAAAGACAGCTGGTGCTGTCTGTGAACCTCGCTGACGCAGCACAGTCTAGAAAAATTGCCATCCGTCTCATTGGTAGATCTAATGAAGGGTGGAGAGGGTACAAGTATCGATATGTCTTGGGTGATTAAGTGCGTTTCCACATCCCTTTAAGGCAAACTGTGTGTGGAGCCTCATTTCCTTACATGGACTGTGATTTATGAAACAGAAGCAGGCGTAGGTGTGGCATTATAAATCTTGAGTTTTATGTATCTGCTCTGAGTTCCTAAGATTTACCTTAATGGTGAGCAGCATAGACAGAAACTTCCTCTTGTCTCCGATCAGCATGGCGTTACTAATCAGCGGCACGGCCTCCTTCACTGCATCCTCGATTGGAACAGGAGGTATGTTCTCTCCTCCTGCTGTGATGATCAGCTCTAAGATCAAACACAAGGACAAACACAGGCTAAGTAACAGACAGGTTTCATTGATCACTGTTGTTAATTGAACTGCTCTAAGGACAATGAATCCATAATTTATGGATGTAAAAACTTTGATCCTGTGCAAATGTCCCTGTTTGAATGTTACCTAACTCTACAAGGAATACAGAATGAGCACCTTTAATTCTTCCGGTGATGAAGAGGAATCCGTTCTCGTCGTGTTTGCCCAGGTCGCCTGAGTGAAGCCAGCCGTCTGCGTCGAGAGCCTCGTCCGTCTTGTCAGGCATGTTGAGGTAACCCATGAAGATGTGGCGGCCCCAGAAGCAGATCTCACCGTTTCCCTCCTCGTCCGGGTTGTGCAGCTTCGTCTTGCACCCTATGATCTCTTTACCGCAACTGCAGGACGCAACAACGTTCTTAGAATTCACCACCAAGCACATGTTTTGAATTGGCTCTAACAGGTCAATGCAAAGAAAAAGTACCTGGTGAGCCTGAAGGCATCAGGGAGGGAGATGGTGTGAGGTCCGGTGCTCTCACTCATGCCGTACAGCTCGTACACAGGGATGTCCAGGCTGAGGAAGAACTCCAGGGTGTCTTTGGTGATGGGTGCGGCCCCTGTGTAGCACTTGGAGCAGCGGTCCAGACCCAGAGCCTTACGGACCTTTTTGAACACGAGCTTTTTGGCTATTTGATAGCTGAATGTTGGGCGACCAGCTGCCCCACTTCGGGGGGGGGGGGGGGGGGGGGGGGGGACAAAACAGCAGGTGTGAGTGTTTTGAGTCATGCAAGCAGCCTGGCATTAGCATTTAGTTCAAAGAACCATCAGTATGACTGTAAAGTCATTAAAACAGACTCATATAACCCTGAACTGAAGAGATGATAACTAAAACAGACAATGTCATGAACAACGCCGAGATACCAAAAAATGACACACATGCAACAGGATATATATTTTTTTTAATCTAAATAAAGCTGAAACTTCATAACGCAGACTTACTGATTCATCTTGGTCAGATTAGTCTGCAGGCCGACATCTTTGGCCCAGGCAGCCACCTTCCTGCGCACAGTCGAAGACTTGGCTCCGACGGACTTCATCTTCTCCTGCATCTTCTCCCAGACACGTGGGACGCCCATAAAGGCTGTGGGACGAACCTCCTTCAAGGTGTTTACCAGAGAGCCCTGATTGGAAAAAAAAGCAAGAGTTTTAGACCCAAATATCTCTCATTAGAGGAAATAAGCAGAAAAATAGACATCTGTTATCACAACAAGATGCAAATTTTTTGGAAAACTATTAAACCAAAAGGCTCCATGTCTATGCAACACACTCATATGTCCACACTCAGGATATCCCTTTAACTTTGACTGGAACTCTTAGTTATCTGCCTCTCCTGCCTTCATTACAACTTACCTTGTTTTAATGAACATGCAGCAGTAGTCTTTATGCGTTTGTGTACTATTCACCATGAGTTAGCACAACTGCTGTATCTCACCTTCAGTGCATCTGGCTGAGCGAAGTATGTCGCCCCTCCGACCCTCATGGTGACCCAGATGTCGACCATCTGAGCGGCGATGTGGCTGAGTGGCAGGTAGCTGACCACAGACTCCTGAGCCTGAGTGGCGTCTGTCAGACGCACGTGATGGCTGGTGGAGAGCGCGGTCCATGTTAGCTAAGGAGAGGGAGAGAGGAGTACAGTTAATATGTGTTTTATGCCTCTATGACTGAACTTTGATAGGAATAAAATGTGTATGTGTAACCAGACTACAGCATGACATATGTCCTTGAGGATTTCGTCGCTGATCTGTATCTATGCAGAGACCTGTATAACAAGCAGCGCAACACTTTGAGCTGTCACCTGCGTCTACAGTGTCAGCATCAGAAGTCAAATATGTGACACTTCACTATTTCCCATAGGTCAAAACACTCATGTAACTCACATTATCATGGCTGAGCATGACTCCTTTGGGCTGGCCTGTGGTTCCTGAGGTGTAGATGAGCGTGCAGCATTGATTGGGCTTCTGGCTGGAGATGATGGCGTCGAGAGGCTCGTCAGGCTCATCACGTCCGAGCTCCATGAACTCGGCCCACTGCGCAAAAAAAAACAAAAAAAAAAAACACTCAGATGATGCTTCCTGAACTAAATAAATATTTTAATGTTTGTACATCTACAGACTGTGTTCTGCTTACTGTGTACAGATTTGGTCTCTTCTCTTTTAGTGCATCTTTGTACTGGATAATGGCTTTCAAGTGTGGCAGCTTGTCTTCAACCTGTGAACAAACAGAACACATTGTAAATGCTTTACTGCAGCCAAGAGTCGACAAGAAGACTTGTGTCATTTCTACACTGCTGGCTATAAATATTTGTAATTATTTTCTGACAGAAAATGATCAGTCGAAACAGTTAAAGATTAAGAAAGCAAAAATCAGTTGTGTCCCACATCCTTTCTTCACTTACTTGTGCTAATTCTGAGCAGGTTTTAAGTATGTGGTGTGTTCACACTTAGAAAGACTACTCAGAACGGTCAGTATGAAGACTAAACCTCCTGATATTTCAGTGTGCTGTTGGTGTGCGTGTGGAAAAAGCAGCTCCAGGAAACAGCTGCTGTATTTCTGGAAAAAAACATTGTGCTCTCTTTCGTTCTAACTGGCAGTGACACAGTCGAGTATTGTATAATTTTTTGGTTAAAAATGGTTAAGTGTGTTAATTTCAAAATCAAAAGTAGCATACTATAAAGACTAGAATGTAATATAAACTGTAGAGTGTAGTATTTAGTCTGGAGTCAGGACACACGTGTGTGAGATTTGCTACATGATGTGTGGCATGTAAACTTTATTTGTATTCATATCTTCACCTGAAGGATCTTCTGCAGCTGTTTGTGGTTCTCCACCACAATGATATTGGCCTTGCAGTTTTCTGCTACATACTGGCATGCTTCAGGAGAGTTGGTGGTGTAGATGCCCACAGCAAACCCGCTGCAAGAGACAAAAAAAGACCGGTCAGACTGAGCAAGCTTCCCTTTCACATTTACTGACACGCAGATTAAGATGAAACTCTGGCTGCTACTCTGGCAGAAACCTGCTGCACAAGATATTTCATGTATTCTAGAGAACAGTAAGACCGGAAAACCATCTCCATTGTGTGTGTGTGTGCTCTCAGCTTTGATCACACCAAGCCTGATATTTTGTTGTGCTTTACATTCCGAGTGAAGATGTGACAACCGAAACTACCCGACCGGCTAGGTCAGCATTGTTTCATTAGAATACCTTGAGTGCATTCATCTTCTAATAAGACAAGCAAGACCTAATCCAAATGTTTTTTGTTTTGATTTCCAGTCGTAAGCATGAGTCTACTACTGAGTTTATTAACCTAACTCTGCGGTGTGGCTCATGAGGACCGGCTTGACGGGTTGACAGTTGCTTCAATACATTCTCTGCGTGGGAAGCTGGGGAATCCACAAACAGTATGAGTAACAACATGTGTGTTACAGCTCATGACATAAACCCAAATGCTATGCAACACATGTTTGGTAATGTGAGGAGCTCAGTCGAGGCAAATCTGTCTGTGACAAACCAACAGCTTAGGTTCTTAATTAAAAAAAAAAACGGGGTGGGAGTCGATTCTTTGGTCTGTTTTAGCTCGCTGAATGAATCACAAGGTTTGATTCCAGTCGGGGAACATCCGCGCTGAGTATTTATGCAATCAGAGCAGAGGAGGGGGTTGTGATTGCTGTTACATGATCTGCACACAATTTATCAGTGGTAGAAGGAGCGCTCAAAACCTTAACCAAAGCAAAAGTAGCAACACAACAAGTAATAGTCTGTCAAAATGTACTTTAAGTATCAAAAGTGAATATACTTGCTCCTTGTATATCATATAAGCAGCAGTTTCCTGTTGAAACAGCTCAGGACGGAGCACGTCTGGACTGTTTTTAATACAGTTAACAAGTTCAGTCCAGTTATTCCCAACACAGACACCTCCAAAAGGATTACAAGATAAATCTGAAGGGTTGTGCAATGATTACAATCACACTACAAGTCGAGTACTTGAGTACATCGGTTCATCAGCTTCCTGTTAAGTGCATATTTGTGTAAATCTATCCATCAAGGTGTCTAAGAGGCTACGTGCGGAACTGAATGACACCCAGGGTTACTGACATCTCAAGCCTTTGATTGCATCACTCAGGTGTGGAAGATGTGCAGACATTCACTACATAGTCCACAGCTGTCAATGAAGCTGTGAGTGAAGCGACACTCACTCACTCATCACTGACAGTAGCATAAACTCACCCTGCCAAAATGGCTCCGATATCAGAGATAAACCACTCAGCGGAGTTGAAGCCCAGGATGCCGACGCCGTGGTAGCGCTGCAAACCAAGCTGTGGAAAAACAAAACATGCCTTAAAGCATAAATAAAACAACGCCCTGTTAACTAGTCCTACAAATAATATTGGGATATCCTGCGCAAACATTTTCAGTTTATAATTAAGGTGTAGCAGCGCTGTGTGTGTTCTTGTTTTTAAAGATTTAAAGACAGTCGCGCAGCAGCTGAGAGGCAGATAGCAAAAGAAAAAGTTCCCTGGCTGGATTCAAACTAGGCGACATGGCAGTTGATCTAGTACACATCTCATCTCCTCAGCCTCTGTGACACCCCCTCTTTAATTTATTTTATAGAAATAAACTGATCTTTGTTACGTTTCATCTTGATGAAAATAAAGAACAAAAATAACCGTACTGTTTATAAAGTCAGATTATAAAACATGCGCTGCAATCTGCCTTTGTCTTTATTCCTCAAACATGTGGAGACACTTATCAACTGATCTGTTGATCAGCGCTCAGGGTTGCTTGAACTGCATTGCCATGGCAGCTGTTACTACGGAAACAGATATACAGCCAAATGTACACAAGACTGCCATGATGGAAACTGATAGCAATGAGCTTTTTCTTCTAATGACTTTCATAACAGATGTCACATAATGTGAAGCTCGACTCGCGCAGATGGAAACGTGACCGCATCGCTGACTTGTCAACGACTGAGAGAATTCTTTGTTCCGCTGCGAGCTTTGCCTCGCAAACATTTAGACCCAAAACAAGCAAAAGGTCACAAGTTTATGCTCTATATTTCAGCACGTGTCCTCAGGTTGGTAATAGCCACAGAGAGACACGTGTGAGTCTTTATGCGTCCATGACTCCTGCTGAGTCTCTGTGCTGACTAACTGTGTTGGATTTCACAATAAACAATAACTCGCTGTGTCCTGTGCAAAACAGCTGAGGCCTGTCCGGAGCTGCTGCACTGACATTTCAGACAGACTCCTTTGCGCTGTGTTGTGCGTTGTCTAGACTGACTTGGCACGAAATCAAATGCACCGACACAAGACTTAAAAACTGTGACAACAGAGGTCGATTGTTTAAAACAGGACCTTGAGGGACACTGAGGGAGAATTGTTGCTGAGGGTGGGCTGAAATGAGAAGTGCTTTTCTCTGTGAAGAGAACTTACAGATACTTCTCTCTTTATTTTTAAACGCGTTGTGTAATTAACTTTTCTATATTTTGACAGGATGAAACTCTTCTCTGATGAAACTCTCTACTTGCGCAACACAAACTTTTCCATCATTTACATGCTGATCTGTTCTGGGTTTGGTTTCCAGTAAACCTGACTAAACTTGACTTACTGTGTGCATCCTTTTCTACCCGATTACCTAATAGACAAAAACCTACCTTAAGGAAGCTCTTGGCAGCCGTGCGGCAGGACTCGTAGTATTCTCTGTAGTTCAGGGTCTTCTGCTGCTCGCCCTCCTTCCAGCTCAGAGCTAAACAGTCGCCAAAGCGTTCTACGGCTGAGGTAAACATCTGGTTGACGGTCAAAGGCGTCTCAGCAGCCAGGCCGCTGTCTCCCATCCTCAGTTTCACCTGTGCATCCCCCTGTGACGTCCACAGGCCGAGCTCCCCTGCTGCTGTCACCGACAGTGAGTTCGGGCGCTGGGCTTTCGCTAGAAGAAAAAAAAGGCATTCAGAAAAATAAGCAACCAAATTTCAATGACAGATCTCTTTAAAGTAACATGCAGAACTCCACGTGAGACAGACAGATACCCCGTATTTGTCATATTGGAGATAAACACTAAGCAAATGATCTAAGCCCTTGGCAAAACAGTCACATATATGACGTCTTCCTCTTATTGACATGATTCTCCCCTCTAATGGGTGGGTTAAATGAAATTTTGCTTGTGAAAGTAAAGTCAATATTATCTCACCAAGGTAACGTGCAGTACCACTCTGACACACTCGTTTTTTATGTAAAGTGTTTTAGTGTACCTTGAAAAGCACAAACTAAGTGTATTATTATTTTTTACTATAAATGAAGTAAGTACAAGTCTTACAAGTATCTGTTGAGAAAACTCAAGCAGTCAGATCCTCATAAAGGTTTGTAAAAGATGACTGTTAGCCAAACTCACTGAGCAAACAGTGAAATAACAACCCCCAATCTAAACAATATGGGTGACTTCCTGGCACACACTAGTGATAGCTGTTGTGTGTGCTCAGTTTCCCGTGCGGTGAGGGATTATCAGCAACATTTTCAGTGCGCTCACCTTTGGTTTAGTGTTTAAATAAAGTCACTAAAGTGTTGGCTAGTTCACAGTCTGTCTGATCATCTTCCCACTCGTTGCACCTATTTTTAGTGATGTTGCCACATTCAGAGCAATAATTCTGGTGACTCCAAAACTATCATGAGTGACAGAACCGATGGCCAGAGCTACAAAAATAGAAGCCAAGTTGTAAAAAGCAGTGGATTGTTGATTAGCAAAGGGGAAAGCACGTCGATATTTTTAATGTCATATTGCAGATGGACGAACTAAATGACAGGTTTATGACCCGACATCAAACAGCTGGTTATCAGCACACAGAGCTCACAGAGCACAGAGGTTTAAATGAAGTTAGTGATATTTTATTCACTAACTAAGAACTGAAAAGATGATTTAAGTGGAGAACTCTACAAAATCACACTAATATAATAACCTATTTAAGACGTACTGCTCTGCTGACTTGGTGGTAATTATGAAGGTTCCTGTGAGTAGATCCTGTTAATCTAAATAACTTTTTACTGCCTTCATTTGGTTATTTGAGATAGCTGCAGAGAATGAGGAAAGTGAAATAGAGGAAGGACAACATGCAGCAAAGGGCTGCAGGCTGGATTCTAACCCTGACATTTGTCCACGTGGCACGCCCTTTACTAGTTGAGCCATCACCCTGAATCACTGGAATTTTAAGAAAATTAGGTCAGCCGTATTTCATAGTCAAAGTGAAATTTTGCATAACTCAAACCAAAAAACGTGAGGTTTTTTTTTTTGCCCTCACTGACTTAGACAGGAAGGAATGTCAAAGTGGAGACTGAAGGCAGGAAAAGGAAAGTCAAACTGTTCTGCCAGAAATTGTGAGACCTAATGTTCGGCCCACTTCCTCAGGAAAAAGGTTCTGAGAAAATATATTTTTTTAAGTCACTAATCCTGACTTCAGAGACAACAAAATGACTGGATCCAACTGAGGACAGAGCCCAGTACGTGCCTACATGTTGCTTATCTCCAGCTGCACCAACGTCACAAGTGTTAGTTTTTTGGGAGGGTGCGAAGAAAGCATAAACACCCTCGACCTCTGCGGGTTTTTCCTTCAACCCTCACCTGTCTGTGTGTTTGAGGCGTCTTCAGCAGGGACCTCTGTCTCTGTCTCTGCGCTGCAGGTGACTTCATTATGTGCACCAATCTCCTCTTCCTTTTCCCCTGTGGACTCTTCCTCTGAAGACTCGCTGCAGAAAAGGAAAAAAACACGTCACTTAACACAGGAGAGTGGATTCCCAAAGGGACTGTCGCATCCTAGGGGGAAAACCCAAGGCAGAAACTCGACCCTGGACTGAGTCATAGGGGTAAAACTGTGGCTCCAAACACACTGTTATTCATCATCACACTTGAAAGTACTTACATTATACCTTCATCTCAACTGTGGATCTTGTAAACACTCATGATACCAGCTTCAAAGTAAACATCACCTTATTAAATTAAAGCTACGACAACAAAGCAAAAGTGATGAAACCACTATCATTACACTGATATGAATGAACAACAAGGCTTCACAATTACTAACATTATGTGAACTATTACTACTACTACTATTATTACTACTGGAGCTCTGTCCTGGGTGGTGTATTTGTCTGCCATCATGGAGCAGAAAAATATGTGTGTTCTTCTCATGTAACTTATTATTATTATACTGTGACCTCACAGATTCATCTCCAAACACCCAGGTTGGGAAGTAAAGCTCTCAAGATGGTGGTGTCACTGTGTTTTTGGATGTGTTTGCTTGGACGTACTTTGCTGTATCCACAATGGCGTCATCAAGGGAAGCGGCGCTGCTTCCCGCACCGCAGGATGACTCCAGGAAGCCGCCTGTTCTGGGAGGCTCCATCACCACGGCTTCAGACATGGCGGTGGGTTCACAGGCGGTCACTGAAAGAGAGGAGCGGCAGGGCTTGTTAGCTACTGTGTTTTTGACAAATATATCTCAAGCAGCCGCAAAAAAAAGTTAAGTAGTTTAAGCATCTCCCAACAGCAACAAAAATCTCCTCAGGGAGGTCTCTGAGCCATTTCACTGCTTGTTATCATTTAATACAGTGCTGAAATTATTGATTATTTTCATCATTAATTAACCCTTGATTATTTTTTCAATGAATCCATGAACTTTTCTATTACTGAGCCAAATAATTGTGAAAAATGCCTGTTCAAATGTCTGTACATAACACTGAAAATCAGCACATCCCCACAGAATGGATGGAATATGCGCTTAGAAAACAGTTGCCGGTTTGTTGTCTGTCAATGAATTTATCTCTTCTTCTATCTTTTGCACTTAATGTGGACCTGTTTGTTGAATCATGGTGGGTCGTCTTTGTAGCATGTATCCACAACACAGTACTCAGTACTGAGCTATGAGAGGACACCTGACTTGGCTAATTGGGAGGGAGTAACACTGATGTGTGACAGCCGGTGTCCTCTAGTCCTCACAAGACTCACGCCTGAGTGCTGTTGGCACTTGGTCACATGACTTTTTTAGCAATTGCGGTAGTTTGCTGTTTTTTTTTTTTCCATCTGTCTCGTGCAGTTTACAATCAGTTATTCAGACATTATGACTAAATAAATGACTGGCTGAAGAAATACACACAAGAAGAACTGTAATGTGCATGAATGCAGGACAGTAAATCCCTTGAAGGCCAACCACTATCTGAAGCTTTATCCAGCTGAGTTTACGAGGTGCCTGGCAAATATTGTCTTTGTCTATACTACGACTGTTCTGTTGACAAAATTTGGTTGTATGGCAACAGTGTGAGGACCATATGGAGTTGAGCTAACACTGAGATAACATTGTCTTGCTGCGATGAATAGATTGCTTTTCATTGCTGTTCTTGGTGAACGTAACACCCTTTAAAAAGAATGTCCCGTTGCTCTGCCCAACCAAAATCCATTTAAAGTACTACGTACATACAGCTTAATCTGATCAATGAAATGAAACCAGATTTCGTCAAAGACAGACAAAGCAATGGGCCCTGCGTCATTTTCCTGTGTTAGTGTGTAAAATGAGATCAGAGTTGGAGGGAGAATCCTTTCATGCTTTTGCCATTACCTCATCACAGGAAACGCATCAAGGCCTCCTAAACAATAAACCTTCACCACACGGCCACCATCCAACCCCACACCTCTGTGACGCTCCCTCTCATTCAAGCCCCCTCTTTGGTCTGAGCTTCTGCTGCCGCCTGTTTATTTAAGTGAGCTGAAAACACATACCAGCGGCTTCGTCTGCCTATTGTGGCAGCAGAACTATCATGACTCCACTGTCAGGGATAATTGAGCTCGGACAAGTGGGGAAAAAAAACACAGGCTCCAGCGAGGTCAGAGAACAGGAACGAAAATATTTTTGACACATATTTGCCAAACACGCCTTCCAAAAAAAAAACTACAAAAACAGGTATCTATTTATCTAAAATGGCAGAACATAAATTGACGGCATTCCTGATTTTTTTGGCATCAGCAGCCATCACCTCAAAACACCACTGTTGTAAAAGAAAATCAATTCTTCTTCAGTCATATAGCGAGCAGTCAGCTGACCCCAAGGGCATTTTGTGATTTTGTGAGTCCTACGAAGGCCAGAAGGTCTCGCAGCCGAGAGGAACAAATGTCACGAGGTGATCTCACCCTGCAAAGCAACCATTTTACTTCATCTCGGACTTCCAATACAGCTGCAGATTCCTCTAGGACACAGCTGGGAGTGGATGTGGGTTTCCAGCAGCATTAATGGGGAGTTGAGGGTGGAGGCAGCAAGATGAAGTGATGGGGTATGGTTTGAGCAGACATTTTAACCCCCCTCCTCCTCCTCCTTTTATTTCTCTCTTGGCTCTTTCATTGTTTTGGTCAAAGGATGGGACGGCTGAGGGACGTGACACTGATCTTGAGAAAAGGTTTCGTGTCATTTCTACCCTCCAAGTCTGGATGAATATAGCTTTAAATATCATGCTGGGAAAAAAAACCCCAAGGCTATTTTGTCCTCACCCCTTCTTTATTTCCCCTTTTGGTCCGATGAACCATCATCACATGAGCACAACACGTTTAGATCACGTAATAAAGCTGAAAATTACTGCCTCTGATTTAGTTCCATGGTGACAACCCCCTGCTTCTTGTCAGGCAGTGATGTTATACAACATCAATCATTTGTCTTAAGGGTGAACAGAGTTACTCTGTCCAGGTCTTCCTGGTGTGGTTAACTCACTTTCACTTGTCATGATCTATTTCCTGAAATCTTTTAATGGTTTACTGGTATTACCCATGGGTTTTATTTGTGAGCTTTCCCACTTCACTTTTTCACTCTCGAGCAAACCTATGGTCTCTTGGGAAGGGCATGCAGGGAACAGGCTGCAGCTAATGATTATTTCCAGTGTAGATCAGCGATGGCATATCTGATGTTTATGTAGAGATCATGATCTAAGGTGTCCATGATGGTGTCTCTTTACTTGTTTCCATACTTCACATAATCTTATTGAAAAACTGATTCGAGAACAAGATTGGACGATTATGTTATTTTCTTGGATTAAACTCAGATTTGAATCACTTGTATAATATCTTTAATGCAGTATTGCATTTAATGGTGCAGATAGAAAAAATTCTAGGCTATTTCAAGTCTGGCTTTAGTCTACAAGGCTTTTCAAAATGAGAAAAAGGCAACACAATTTAGACTGTGGATCGTGTGATTGCGAATAAATAGATTGTGATGTTATTATTGGCCCAGGTCAGCCACCGCTAGTACAGATCTATTTATTGTTTTGTCTACAAAATGTGTGAATTTAAAAATGGCCTTTATAGTTTCCACAGAAACCAGGGTGACGCCTTGAAAAGTCTTGAATTTAAACAGAGAAAGACAACTCAAACTGTGAACTGATCATCAAAACAGCTGGACAGGAAGTATTATTTGCATCCCTGCTTGTATTTCCTTGTCATGTACCAACCTAACTAAAGCCCTGCATGAATGATCTGCTGGCTTTAAGCACTGCGCAAACTGACATCATTATTGCAACTGTATTCATGCAATCAGGAGGGGATTATGAATGTCGAGCAGCTGTTCGATCCATGAAATGCAACAGTTGCAAACGCTTGTGTGTTTTATCTGATTGACGTGATAGGTGTCCATCACAACCTCATCATCAACCAAAAACATGAATGCTTCAAACCAAACATGGGACACCCCAAAAAACACAATGCAGCCATGCCTGTAAACTTCAGTTATGTTAATCCCCTGTCAAACAGACCAGACAGAACCCCACCCCTCCCTTCAGCTTTGTCTTTCTGCTCTCATGCATCATCTCCTCTTGTCCAAGATAACATCCACGTCCACGTCCACGTCCACGTCCACCTCCACTTTGTCTCTCTGGACCTGATGTTGTCGCTGAAAACAGTGAGATCAACTGTTTGCTCTATCAATACCTCGATCCTCTGATCGACCCACGTCAACGTTAAACCAGTCTGCTGCCTCTCAGAAGCAGACTGGGCGTGATCCCCAGCATCCTCATTAAAAAACAGCCAAGCCTAACATTTTGATCCACTGCTGACAGTCAAATTATATAAAAATGGGGCAAGGCTTTAAATACCTCCCTTTGATGGTAGATCTACTTTAAATCTGGTGGTTGGGTTACACCCATTTCAAAGAAGGCAGCTGTCCACATGTTGAGGAGAAGGTGACTGAGACACGCGGTTCATTTATGTCTTGAAATACATGTTAAATTCATGTGAACATGAACAGCTAAAGAAAAGCAGGAAAATCAGGCTAAAAATGAGCTCCATTTAAACTACAAATGTAGATTTAATATCAGCCAAATGATAAGTGGGACTTCGACACAAAACATGAGGATTTAACTGATCTTAATTCATATTAAATCAACAGTAACACACATATGCAAGCTGTTTTCCCGGTCATCACTACCAACCGGTTTCCTGTCTGATCCGTCTAAGTGAAAGCGTACATCTCTTTCTACCTGACATACACGTGTAAATTGAGGTACTCACGTTTCATTTCTGGAAACTAATTCTTCCCCCGGTTTGTATGAAAGCTTTTCGTCCACTTTTTCTCTTTTTTGGTCTTATAAGATGCTCTATTTGCCGCTAAGCACGCCGAAACCCGCCAGTTAATCACCGTTTCTACAACTCGAGCAGGGTATCATTCATTTTCAAACAGAAGCCGGCTCGGGTTTGTCCCTCCCCCTGAAAACCCCACCCAGACAGGCCGGCTTCCTCCACGCAACCCTCCATCGTCCCGGAGCAACGTGATTGGCTGAAACTGCTCACACCACAAGACCCATTTTCCATATAAGGTCACGCAAGCCAAATGAGTAAGATAAAGAGGGAGGGGAGGCTGCACACACACACACTTACATATATAAACTCTTGAGAGATGATACCATGAAACTGAAACCCATCCCCCTACAGAGATACTCGCCTGCGCGCGCGCACGCACACACGCGCGCGCACACACACAATCAAAACACACGTTGCAGATATGCAATGGGGTTACTCCCGGACAAACGTTTCTTAGTAGAGATTACAAGTGCAGCTGCGCTGGCTTTATGACTTTCCACTGACTGCATTCATTCTTATGCACAGTGCAAACACGCCCACATCCTGTGTCCTACATTATTAAAATACTGTACGTTTATCTTCATTATTTTTTTTGCATTTTCCACCATGGAATCGTCTGCAGATTTTTTTCTCAATGAATTGACTCATCATTTTGTCAGAATATAGTGAAAAGTTACATTGCTGTCCAAGGTGATTTTGTCTTATTTATCTTATTTTGTCTTATGAAAGATACTCCATTTACAATGACATGAAACAGACAAAAACAGCAAATCCTCATATTGGTACAAGGTGGTAAAGCAAATTTTGGCATTTAATCCATCATCAAAATAGTTGAAAATTAATTTTGATGGTTTATATTTATCATAATTATTTCAGCTCTTTACCCCCAATATATGCTCTATACATATGATGAGCTCATAAAATACGATGCACACGTTTAAATTAAATCACTCAACTGCATAGACAATTAGAGCTGAAACATCAAAACATCAAAAAACATCAATTAGTGGACTGAAAAGAAAACTAATCAACAAATATTGGGTGAATAGTTCTTAGTTGCTAAAGCACATATGTAATTTCAAGGTTTTGAATGTAAGAATTTGCTGCCTTTTCTTTACACTTAACTGATTTGGTGGTTTGGCATATTTAAAATGGTTAATAGAAAATGGCTCCACTTACAAGTGGCCTAAAAGTGAGGGAAAAGTTGAAGCGAGGTTATGACCGTAAGTAGTCAGTTCACTCCCCCAGATTGGGCGGATAGGTCAGGGTGGTGTTCGCCTCTCCCTTAATACCTCCACTGAGGTGCCCTTGAACTCCTCAGAAGAATCAGACTGTGCTTGTATTGGGCAGCTTCCAGGTGTGAATGTGCAACCATGTTGTAATTTATTCAGGGTATACCTTAAAAAGAGAGCATTGCTCTCAGTGAAACTCTCCTGAATAAATAAAAGGTTATATAACAGCTGAGACAGTAATGATCTACTGATGTAATAGTTAACAATGCAGCAGTCACAGGGGCCATTTCTCTGCATTTAGTACTTTTGACATCAATGCAGGACTTTAATTTGTGGTATTAATATTTAAGTAAATGATCTGAATACTTGCTCTACAACTGCAAAATAATAATGTCAAAGTTATGAATAATAAAGCTTCTAATCAAAAAAAACACTGCTGTGTGCAGTAATAATTACAAATCTAAACAAGTCAGTCACTGCAGCAAGCTAGAAGTCTTTCCTGACTAACTGCATTTTGCAGTGACTCTGTTACTCATATGTTTGCGAACCTAATTTTAGCTCCCAGACTAAAAATCAAAGCTGTCAGCCTATTAATGCAGCTTGACAGGCAATCCTGTACTTCTTGTTCTCGTGACCTGATATACAGGGTGCTAAAACAAAGACAGCAGCTCTAAAGAGGAAACAAGTGCAGCAAGAGAAACTGAACTTCATGAACTGCCTATAGCAGAAATGTTTGCTCTTGGCAAACATAGTACTTCTAATACTACTACTATGAGCATAAAGGCATGAAAAAAAAAGGTCATGACCCCTCGTAAACTTGCCCTGTCTCTGGGGGATTCACGGATATGAAAAAATTTACTTTGTTCACTTAATTCTGTGGGTAAATCCAAATGAGAGTAAGTCAGCATTGATACATACAGAAAAAAATCATTAATCAAACACTCAAGCAGCAGCAGAGGTTAGAAAAACTCAGTCACACTGGTGGATTAGAAAAGGAATTTCCTTTTACATGATTTCCCCTAAACTCCCGCCTCCGCCGTTCAAAAGGTTGAGTAGTTCAAGTAGAGGAAGCAGAAGCACATGTTTCCTTCCTTAAAGTACAAGGTATAAAAACAAGAAAAAATGTGTTGACTGTTAAAATGTTAAATGAACATTGTTTTTATGCCACTACTTTTATGTATGATAAAGTTATTCCATGTCAAAATGTTGAGAAAATACATTTACATACACTTAAAATGTAAAAGATGCACATGACATCAATTTAAACGTGTCCTCATTCTGCTTATTTTCATGTGGCTTCTCTCTGAAGATCAGTCTGAAAATAACCCACATGTGCAGATGCTCAAATGACTTCATGAAATGTGTGCCATCACTACTCAATAGAAAGATCAGGCTCAGCCAATTGCCACGAGAGACGAAAGCACGGAGCCACCACACCACAGCATCACATGACAACCAGAAGCCAGCTGATCCAATCTACCCATGCGCAAACGCTGCAATGCTGCAGGATGCGTTTAGTGCTGATGCACCCTGCACCGAGGTTATTCTCGGTCAGTCACATCGTCTCTGTCATCCCATGCTCTGCTGAGGCTACTGAGGCAGTGCTATGAAATTATCTCTGGTGAAGAGTACTTTACTTTTACATTTTAATTTTCTGTTTCATTATATCTCCCCTCCATTACAATTCAAATATTTCTTACAGGGGGGGACACACTACCCAGCAGTATATGAAGTAAAATACATATATGAAATATGCAGGTTGTATAAATAAATTAAAATTGGCCCAATATTTACAAACTGCAATATTAAAGTAATACAATAATACAATACAAAATCAATACTCCTCTGTGAAAACACTTAATAACATTATTAATAGAGATGTATTTGCCCCAAAAATGTACTTAGATTATTTGAGATGCACAGTGGCTTTTTCCAGTGTATTATTATTGTTCATTTATATTATTGGATCATTTATTGGGTGGAATGTTATGAGCCTTAATATTGTCATAGGTGAGAATAATTTCAAGTATTTTATACTGTTTGGTAGTTTAATCCATAACAATGCATCATGTTTTATATGGTGCTAAAGAGTTTTTAATATGTAATCTCAGTGTGTAAACAGTAATTAAAATTACAGGACAGTAAAATTATATTGTTGTTATCCAAAGACTAAAGGTCCCAGAAGGGTTTGATAGCATAACAATGTTAAAGACTGTTGTGACACGTTGAATGCTTAGTAATAATCTGAAAAAGATAGGAAGTCTCAGTAGCTTTATGTGTTTCAAATTTTAAGATATAAAGAGAAAACTTTTAGTAGATAAACTAAGAACAATAATTACTGGATTTAGCTAACTGATACATAAAAATAACACCTTACTAGATAAAGTCAGTAGTATGAAGCCTGATGCTGGAGAGATGTTAAGCCAGAGGCATAAATGATAACCTAAATAAGTACCAAATGTTGATAATAAATGATAAAAAGGTAGCATGACTTACCACACGCAGAGACTCTTTGTTTTGGTGACTGTGAATGGTTGTGAGTGTGTCAGCGAATGAGCACTCCTCTTAATGGCAGAGGGTCACATCCATGGTGAGGTAGGTTGAACTGCTGCTCTGTGACACCTGTTTGAAACAGTCAGTCAGTTTTACAGCTTTAGTCTCTTCCCTCACATTCACCACGTCACACTGAGTATGCTGTCTGAGTTTTGTAAACTGTAAACATAGGCTATTAGGCTATGTATTATTTCTGTATATATATATATATATATATATATATATATATATATATATATATATATATATATACTCAACCCAGTGCAACCGCTGCCTTCCTGAAAACAGAAGATATTGTCTCTCTTTATTTTATTGTCCCAAAGGCAAAGACAGCATCATACCATCCTGGGATCACAGTACCTTATATATTAAGTATATATTAAATAAATTGTACATTTATAAGTGAGAAATCAAAATCAAGAAAAAGGTAAAAACAAACAAACAAACAAACAAAAACATTGTTATTAGAGACTCTGTTAAAATATTTTGCACATAAACTTTCTTCAATGAAGAAGTGCAAGTGTTAACTGTAAAGCGAACATCTGTGCTGTTCAGACAAGGACAAAATGATTGAAGTCTGTGATATTTTATACATTGTAAACCTGCTTTTGATTATCAAATATCATATCCATGGTTCTCAAACCAAAGGCCAAATGTCATTGTATTCATCTTACTTTCCTGTAAATTCAAAAGTCCATTCCAATAATGCTGTGTTGCACAATTATGAGGACTAAGAGGCAAATAAAAAATGACTGGTCAAAATCGAAACAGCAAAGGCAGAGCTGTCCTGGTTTTACCACTATGGTCTGGTCATATCCTGCTCTCCACTATGGGTCAAAATTTTCCACCAGTCTTTCATTAGACCCGTCTGCCTCTTAAATAAACTTTTTTTCAAACTCCTCCAGTGTGTAATGGAGACTTTGTGTTAAAAGTTCAAGGCACTGATTATTATTTCAAACTAGTAAACTCCCTCCAGTGCCACGGAAGATATAATATAATCTCAAATATATATAACTCTTTTCATAGGCCGCGTATCTGAATATTTTATTTGTTTTAGCCTAAAAGCTGCCAAATTTAAATATATCTTGTTTAAAATACCAGAATAGCCTCATAAAATACCCACTGTGTTAGTTTTGTGATAAGATTTAACCCTCCTCAAAAAACTCCAAATGTGCTAAAGAAGAAGACATAGTTTCAGTGTCCTCATTAGGCCCTTTCTTTCTTTGGTACTATATGAATCTTTTATCAGCCTCACTCTCCAACTTCTAAAGTGCAAGAAAATTAATAAATGGACACACATAAATGTGGATTGACAGCTGTTTTCTCTGTAATGCTTAAAATTACCAAACAATATGTCCTCAAACAGCTGGCCAGGACAGCTGGCACACCAATTATTCTTTCACCTTTTATCTACAGTATCTCAGTAAAGCATTTGTCTTCCTTTTATCAGGAAGACCTGACAAAGTAATCTATTCATCTGACACACTGTGGCCACCTTGTGTCACAATATAGACATATGCTGCCACCACGTGCTGAAGATATGAAATGCAGCAAGACAAGGCTGCTTGGCTGCGCTCTTGCAAGAAGAAAAGGAAATAGAAGAAGAATATGTTTGAATAATTTATGTATAGGAGGCTTTTTAAAATTGAAAACGATTGTGTTAATAATTTAAAAAGATTAAATTATAAAATTGCTCAAAAACCCGGCAAATAGAAGAATAATGCTGAGAGCAAGAATAAATCTAAAATAATAAAAGTTTTATAAATATGTTGGGCCTTTGCTGCTTTCCTGTATTGGAACTTAATTGTGCCATATTGCAGAAAGAGAGATCTCCATGTGTCTTTTGCTTGTAAAGCAGATCTAGATGCTATATTAATAATAGTGAACGTATCAAAATGCTTAATACACAGAAAAATGCATAAAGCCGAAAGTGTGCCTTTGAACAAACCTCCACAACTTTCCGTAACCTTGTGATATCATAAATATACAGTCACTGACTTTAGCCAGGCTTCCAGCACGGCTACAATATGTATGAGAGCTTTAACTGCTGGAATAGCTGAATATCATCAAAGAAAGTGAGTAAATTATAAGGAATTTAATGAAAAATATGATATTTTGTAGTTTTGTAGTTGTAGAATTTGATAGTTACAAATACATGCGATACATACAATAAATCATAAACATAATTTATGTTAATATGAAGAGAGAAATTAAGATTAAATTGAAATTATGTGAATTATATACTTCCACCGGTCCCCTATCTTAGGCCGCCTCCTCGTGGTTCACATCAGATTTACAGCTTTATTTTAACTGGGCGTGGCTCTGGTCCCTTTGGCCCCTCCCTTGCATAGTGAGGGCCCTGACGTAGGCATTCGAGGGTAGCAACAGTTGCCTCGAGACCCCCTCGCGCCATAGTGACTGTAGCCGTGGAGACAGTTACTTACCAACGGGCGCAACACTCAGCAACAGCAGCAGCAGCAGCATCTGGAAGTCACCGAGCGAGTGGGAGAGAGGGGAAAGAGAGCAGACCCAGGTCAGAACTTTTCTCAAGGCAAAGGTGACTATATTTTTTTTTTACAGAATTTAGACCGTGAATTCGTCTTAATGTAGAGAGAAATGCTCTGGGGTCGAATGTGTTGCTAGCAGTGTTGGGTATTTTCCACAACATAACTTTCCCTTCTTTGTGGCATCCGCCCCAAGTTGAGAACGGCTCCACTCTCCATTTAACTGACGTTCATCTGTTGCTGACAACTGCTACTCGCACCTAAAGTCAGCGTAGGGGGAAAATATCTCTTTCAGCCTCTGCTACTTACACTTTCTTTCAACAGTATACACAGCGTCAGAGTTACTCCAGCTCAACGTCGATTCAACATCACTTTACACTTGTTGCTATGTTGTGCAGTGTGTGTCGAGACGTGAACGCACTTCCAGCTCAATCCCGGCAGGATGGATGGTTAGGCTACCAGTCAAGCTACAGCTAATGCTAACTTAGACGACCAGCGGCAATGAGTGCGACCACAGTTGTGAGTCCAGCCGTTTGTCGCGTTGTTAACGGCAGCTTTGTCTCGTTCGTCACAGCAAACTTCTTTGTTGGAGGGACTTTAACCGTATTCAAGCAGGTGGAAATGTAGCTAGCTAGCGTTAGCAACGTTGGTCCCGGTGCTCAAACTGTAAGTAACGTCCGCTGCGAGCAGGCGAGCAAGCGTGAACTCCGCAGGAGGACAACTTTCATTTCAGCACGCAGTTTACGAGCTCCCCTTGGTCGGCTTTCGCCCATAGATTTAATCATAAAATGACATATCATCGAGCACGGATATATTAACTTTTACCGACGATGTTACAACACTGCCAAACCTGCTGCTTCACCGGTGTCTCTGTGTCAGGGGCATAGTAAACTGTCAGGATGGACTAATCTCTGTTAATCAGATTATATAACGTTTGCTATTTTAACACAACAAAGTTGTTACTTTACAAAGTTTGAATGTTTTTAATATTTCAGAAATAGCTTGAATAACTGGGTATGTTACAGCTAGGTGGTGCTATGATGGTTCTGTTATAGTGCTGTCTTGTTTTTACAGTCTTGTGAGAGAGATGAAGTCTGTGAGTGGTGGTTTTATGTGATCTTAAAACTAGACATTAAATAAGATACTTTTAACTTTAAGATGATAAGTCCTTCAGCTTGATTCCTATCCTCTCACTCAATTCATCGCAAATATTTTAGCAGTCTGCGGTCTGTTAATCTTTCCAGTTATATTGGTACTGTACTCACTGAACTGACCCAAAAACAAAGTGTTTTCTAATAACCAAGTTGTCTCAGTGGCACAGCTTTATTGTTCAAGTGCCAGGTCTTATTTGGATTGCTGTTTGACTTTGTTTTTATAGTTTATGGTTCATATCAATCTGTGCTGTAGCATTAATGGGAAACCAAGGAACAGTAGACCCCAGATGATTTTAAATCCCCCCCTTTTCATTCATTTTACAGTGTGACTGTGGCAGGTTTTCAGCACTTTGCGTACCTTTTTTAATCCTTTTCAAGAGTCTGTCTCTTTTTGTCCCCAGAGATACATTAATTCTAATGAACAACCTATTCAGAGACAGCTGTCAAATGCTCGGTCATTTGAAATGTTTGCTATTGAAGCATCGGGAAGAATCTGTGTAGCATGAAAATTTCTCTAATTAATGCCATGTCTGCTCGTTACGAGTTACAAACTTTCAAATGTGTATTTACATAAAGTATTCATCTCGTAAAAGAAGAGAGCTTAATGATTAATTTAAGGAGATGTATTATTGATGCAGCCTGATATCTATTTCCTTTTAGGTGAAAAGGGGTCAAAAAGCAGGTATGCATATGGTTATATTAATCATAATTAATATCAAGGCTGCTTAATATATTAATGTATAATGTTCATGCAGCTGAAGGGAAAGAACGGCGTGCGCATTAACAGAAGACTTGTTCTGAAGTGAGTGTGAGAGAATCTTAACTTTGATTGGTCAGACAACTCACCGCAGCTACAAAGAAAATAAAGAGATGACTGCGCTGAAACTCTGTGTGTAACCCCCACCAACCCCACCCCCCAATTTGAGCGTGACACTGTTATGTTTACATGGCAACTTGATATACAAATACACCCAAGTCATGGAAAGAAAAGGGATAGAGTAGGCCAGGGGGGTGAAATGTTATTCTTTTAAAAGTCAGTGTTTTTAATCAGGTTATTTTCATCTCCTTCTTTGTGGTGAGAGTGCATAGCTTTGGCTTGCAGAGGCAGGTCAGAAAGAAATGGTGCTCAGAGAGGGGAGTTAAAACAAAGTGCAGAGACGCTGGTGGTAGAAGAGTTATTTAGAAATTTCTTACTGGCCTGTAAAGTACAGAAAATTAATGAGAATGTCAGTTTGAAATGGGAGGGAAAACATTTTTTTTCGTAGACGTTACTTGTTATCTCTTGTTATCTCTACTTGTCATCCTGAATTTCACTGACCAAGCCTCGCCTGCAGCTTATGATCTTGCTTCGGTCCATTTCAAAATATGAGTGCCTCTTTGGCCTGTGATTTACAGAACAGTGCACTCCTTCTCTTGTCTTCTTTTATACCGTCTCTTGAGTTGCTCGTATGATTGTGCTTGACAGTGTCCGTGGTTGCGTTCAGTGTGTGCCATTTTGAGTCTTTAATAGACCCAAGTGTGTAGTACAGTTCAGCTATCAATAGGACAGCTGCAGAGGTCTCTTGGGCAGGGGGTGACCTGACACAGCTTTTGGTCACATGTTCTGCGTGTGTGTGTGCGCGCGCACATACATGAGTGTGCTGTGTGTATGTGTGTTTGCTCATGCTGTATTTAGCTTATCTTGATGAGGCCTACTGTTGCCGTGGGGAGAGGTGCTCAGTCCAATAGCCTGCTACAGATATAGACATAGAGCTAGTGACTGCCATCAGTTTTGTCACTGCTGCTTACAGTTAATAATATTCATATACAGTTGCATTTACATCCTGCTGTGCCAACTGAACTGCATTTCATTGTCTGATATTAACACAGTTTTAATGGGTTATCCCATAACTCCAGTCATAGGCATGTCAGGAAATCATAGAGCAAAGCAGAAGAGCCGAGAGGAGAATGCCTTGTGGGGCTTGTTAAGTGGAAAATAATAGTGCCATTTGTACACATGAAATGTTTCAGTTTCCTAATCCTCATAATTCATTTATTTGTGAAGGGCTTTTCATTTAAAGTGATGTGCTGTTGCTGTTTTATAAGAATCTGTTGAAAGGAAAACAGTTAAAGTGTCCTCATGACTCTCACATCACGTCTTCCAGCTACAAAGATTTTGGAAATCATTGTAGGCTTACGCTGCTAGGATACAAAGAAACAAATCTTGTCATACACCAAAAAAATGCTGCCACTGATTGGCCCTCGCGCAGTGGCAACAAGTTTAAACTTGTTGTGAAATGAAATGTTTTTCAGTCTGTCTCTTCTGTCTGTGTGTGTGTCATCAGCAGCATTCTTAACATTCCACCTGTTTGTATCGTAGCTACACAACTGCTAATTAAATTTCCTGCCACAAACAGCAGACAAGGCAGTGACATTTGCATTACAATGCCCCCCCCCTCTCTTTTTCTTTCAGGCAGGAATAGTAGCAACCCCCCCACCACCCCAACCTCTCCTCACTTTTGCTTTCTTTTGTAGCATTTGAGGCTAGTTTGTTAAGAGATGTTTATTTGGCTTAAAAAAGAACCTCTGTCAGTGTAAACCTGTTACAGAGGAATTACCACTACCAAAACTAGGCATTTGGTGCAGTAGGATTTGAACAGATTTGCAAAGGAGTAGACCAAGAGAGTATTTTTTTAAATTCTTGGGTCTAAAGCATTCAAAGTCTTTAATTAGGAGTTTTGGCGTGGAACAATAGCAGAGGACGCCATTGTCACAGGTGGAAACAACCCTTTTCGGCTTAGTGTTGTATGCCCTCATAGTGCAGCTCCTCAGATCCCATGCCTGATCCTTAAGAGCCCACTCTTTCACTCATTAACCTCAAAGAGAGAGAGAGAGCAAATGTTAATGTTGCAGTGTGCAATGTGGGGGGGTAATTTAAAAGCAGCATTGTAGGCTAATTATTTTTCGTGTAGGAATTAACAGCATTTGTGTTGCTTAACTAAAGGGTGTTGTAGATTGTATGCAGGGTGGTCTAGCTGTTGACTGTTCCCACTGACTAAGTAGTCAAACCTGGATTCTCATTTTGGAAAAGCAGAAATAACAAAACAAAAAAAGTCAAAGAAATAAATATCAACTAGATGAGGATTTGAACTTAAACGGCATCAACAGACAGGATGTCAGCAGTATCCTGTCCTGTCATCACCTTTTCCATCTTGATGCAAATTGCCGCGCAGGAACATTTTTTCAGATCTGTTAGTAATTTGATGGTTAATGATCTAGAAATGACACTGAAAAGGATTTGCTAAATGAATGTGTGAATGCTACTGATATTATGTAACTCATCGTTTTTAATATCTAAAGCGTATTACTGGATCTGACTGCTGGCTGCAGAAAAGATAATTTAAAATCCAGAGCTCGCTCAGTGTCTGTGTGAAAGGCTGAACTAAATGGATTTGGATTGCATGCTGTTTTGACTAAAACGAGAGCTGCACTGTTAACATTGCACATTGCATGTTAAATCATTAATGTTAATACAGCATTGTATTGAACACATTAAGTGACATGTAACTGTAGTTAATGTAGCAGTATCACTTACAAACAATCCTGTTGCAGACTTGACTCTTGTATGAATGCCAGCTTTTAAGTGTGATCACAACTGTGCTGTGACGGGTCAGATGCAGAGTGAACCCATGTTTAATATCCCATGTCTTATAAAGGTTTTTTTCTGTCAAAGAGGTATTAAATACTTAAATCTCATACTGATGGCACAGTGTTCACTGCATGAACAACAGGCACTTGGATCTGTCTTAAACTTCAAGCATTAACTGATGACTCATTGTTTGTGTTAAGTATTAGTGCCTGTTAAAGCATACTGTTCATACACTATGGTGATTCTCAGTGTCATATCTGTGTAGAGCGAACCCTTGCCAAGAAAGCATACTCCTCCAACGCAACAAAACGCTTATCTCAAGTTCATCGGTCAAAATTGAGGCAGCGCGCTGCCAGCATCTAAGTCTTCCTTGGAGAATGTGATTTGCTGGGATCTAAAACGTCCACAGTCCACGGATTGGAAACACACCTATTTAATAGAACAAGTGAGATCAGATTTAAGGAACATTAGTATGAGAGCTTTCTGTCTGCACTAAGTATTGTTCTATTTCCACAGGATCGGATACAAGTCCGGGCTAGACTAAAACGTTAGATCTTGAGTTTGATTTAATGGAGTCAGCGTAAAGATTTTCAGAGAAACCACAACTTTGCCCGAGGCAAGGAGGCTTTGTTTACAGTTTGTTTGTCTGATAGCTAGCTGGAAATATCATTAACTTGTACACAGATTTCATGAAATTTGGTGAAAAGACTGGGAACAAGTGATTACTTTTTGATACAAATGACGTTTAACATCAAATGCATTTGAAAGTATTATTATTTGATATTCCTCTGAATTACTCCTTTTACTGAAGATGAACATATTTTAAATCTTTTATTATTATTGTTATGATTATTATATTGTTTTTATTATTATTAAAAAAACAAAAATGTAGACAATTGTGCCACCGTGGCAGAGGTATGAGCTCTCTGCCTTCTTTGTGGTTTTGTGAACGTGTTCATCGATGTACGAGGGGCCCATTCTATGTGCTTTGGATCTTGCTGTGACTATGTTTAAATTGAGATTCAGTTATTCTTTACATGCTGCTAAAGGCACTGAAGTGAGTTGAAAGACCAGACCAGTTATTGTATGATCATAATGTGTGCCAGACAATAATGATGTTTAGGAAAACGGGGAAAGAAACAGATATGCAAGAATCCAAACTGTGACTGTTAGCATTTCCCAGTTTCTCTTCAGTCTCCGCCATCACCTTTTAAGCAACCAGGTGACCTGAGTGAAATTTCATTCTCTGTGTCACATTAGATAGATATAGGTTCATCATTAGATAGATTTTCTTATATATATCTATATTACATTTTTCCAGTTCTCAAAGCGTTCAAATCCTTTCATCTCGAGATGTTAAATGTTAAGGATGAGGTCTCAGGGGTAGATGGAGGTTGTGGGGAGAGGGGAGCAGTGGAAATCTGGAAAGGGTTAGAAGAGGTAGGGCGTGGGGGATGAAGTTGCTAGTGTAGAGCATGGACGAACACACAATCTCCATGGCAACGGTTTGATCTTTCTCTCTGTGGCTGTCAGGCCTGCAGCACACATGGTGACAGAGTGGACAAGTTGTGCTGATGACCAGAGGTGGGGAGGTGAGCTGGAGAGGAGAGGGGGGTTGGGGTTGTTATTGCTCGGATCAGAGACAGTGGTCAGTCCTCCTATTTCTGCTCTCTCTCTCTCTCTCTCTCTCTCTCTATCTCTCTCTCTCTCTCTCTCTCTCTCTCTCTCTCCCTCTCCCTCTCTCCCTCCAACCCCCCCTCAAACTCTGCCATCTGCAGACCCCAAGAGCTGCTTTGATTGGATTAGCCATGAATTAATGAGACAGGCTTGAAGAACAGCCTCTGTTGTGGAAATCTCTTATCATATCTTAATTCGCTCTTTGTGTGAGTGCGTGTGCCCGTGTGATCTTTTTTCTTTAAAATCAAAGAAAAGCAAGTGCAATGTTTTTTTCAAATCCCCAAATAACAATGCTTATGTTTTGCTTTAAAATTATAATCCCCGAATTAGTGAACACATAATAGAGACCTGTTGCTCCCGTTTGCAGAGAGAGTGTGACAGAGAGAAACGTCCTCCATAGATGTCCCTTTAAAAGCAACAAGTGTCTGCCTCTACTCTATTTTGTTCCGAGTTGGAAAAAGTATTGCTCTGCTTGAGCTTTTTTACTATCTTCTCTGCCCAAAGAACTTTGGAAAGAGTCGTCTCGCTTCTGGAAGTGTTGTTTTTGGGTGGCATGACTGTAAAGCAACCTTGAAGAATAGTCTGTTGTTTCCCTTGATGACTTAAACATTCCTTTTTCTTTCGAGCACCAAGTAGTTACAAAAACAGAGCACTCTATCCTGTCCTCCTCAATCAAGTCTAAACCAGCATAAAGTCTGTACATTTTTATATAACTGCAACACAGAAATAACTCTGCCTCCATGTCCCCTGGTGTCTGAAATTAATAGCTTACATAGTATTTATTGTTGTAAGTTTCTACTTAGCGTGAGATAGAGGGATCAGGTGGGGGGATGGCATTGTTTGGTTTGGGAAGTATTCTGTTGGTTGCATAGCAACAGGCTCCTGGAAACGGGAGTGGACGGTGTTGCTAGTGGCAACCGTTGTTGCTCTGCAAACAATGTGGGCCAGTGCAAACATGAGCCAAGACTGTGGGCTCCTGCGTTTAATTGAACATCTGTATGTGTTTTTCTCTGATTGAGCCCTGTTTAAGTTAGATCTGTCAGTGACAGATGTTTAAACCTTGTCTGCAATGTTAACATTATAGACCAAAGCATTAATGACAGTTTGTGAGGCCTTTGGGCTCCTAAAATGTGTCTCTTCTTGTTTCTGTGTAGCTTTTAAAACTCAGGTAACTCATGAAAGGAGGGGCTGTTGTTGTAGTGTTGTTAAGTGCTCATCTGGGATTTGCCTGAATGAAACCAGGCTCACAGACCTGACATGAAAACAGACGTGTGTGTGTGTGTTTGTGAAGTTGTCTCTGGGTTTGAGGCAGAAAGGTTTGGCCCTACACAGCAGCCTGTGAAGAGTAGTAGTTTTGCAGCCGTGTGCTTTGTCTCCTGCTGTGTTCTACCTTTGTGCCTTTCAGAGCTGCTAGTGGGGAATTTGTGCGGCTTTTAACCTTCCCTGAACATCAAGCAAGAAAGACTCCTCTCTGACTGCACTCTCTCCTGTCTCTCCCCCTTCAACTCAATGATTTGACACACTTCACCATTCCTATTAAAGCCAGCGCTTTAATTGAGCTTTAATGGATGAAAACGTGTAGGCCAGCGCTCTGTTTCCTGATCCCCCACCATCTTGCCATGCCACCCACTCCTTAATGGCTTAAAGAACCCCCCAGGCTTGTGTCACTTCCTCTGGTGAAAATGACAAGTCTAAAGATAAATGATTGGATTGTTGCAAGTGTATTTATAACCTAGGTGACACCCCATAGACAAATTCCTTCCTTTACAAAGATGCTTGAGCTTTGCAGCGACTTTTAAAATGCTCGCTCCTTGTTAGCGTAATTCTGATAATAGTCTTTTGGTGCTTTAATGACGTACAAGAAAGAAGTGTGAAGTAAAATTATAATGGAATATACGAGCATTTACATGTAAGTGCTAATTGTGCCCTGTGCTAACAAATGCATTGAAGATGAGGGCTGCTCAGTGTTGAATATGCTGCGTCTGAAAATTGACACATATCAGGAGTTTCAACATAGGCCTCCTCCTCACAGCCTATTAGTCATGGAGGCAGAGCAGTGTCTATGCCTGTGGCAAAATCTCCACGCATGGAAAATGCCAGTGGTGGCACACCCAAACTGTTGTTTTTCTATTTTAAAGGTACACTCTCTGATTTTGTTAGATGTATAGAATCCCATAGGGTCCATAGGGTCATTTCTAGGTAAAATGAGAATCACTATTGTGTACTCCAGAGTGGAGAATACGATTTGGTGTCACGATCCATAGGGAAACCATTATTTAATAAAACATTTGCCCTTTAATCTCCTTTTGCCTCAAGGAACGTCTTGATTATGGGTGATAGGGCTTCTGTGGTAGTGTCTGTGATGGCTTCATCATGTTGTATTTAGTGGCAACGGTTTAGGCGGTCGTATAAATGAGTGGTGTTATCCTGTATCGTCAAAGTCTTGAACTCTGAAAATGTTCCACAAATGAGGATATGACTCTTATTTTGGTTTGTGCGCAGCATTTTAGTTGGAACTATGGGTTGGTTACATTTATTTCCTGTTCCTCTCTATCACCAGTGGGGTTTCCTTGATTATGACTCATTCACTCAATCACTTTGGCCTTGTTTTTCTTCTCTCTTAGTCACAGATTTGTTACTGTTACTGGGTTCAATTTCTCACGTGGTATAAGGCGGTCTTGTCAATTTATCAATGAATTTTAGACATTAAGGTCACTTAGTTTGATGCAAAAGATGTGCATGTGAATGTTTTTAATACTCCTGTATGCAGAGGCTTGAAATCACAGGTTTGACGGCGCAGCCATCGGGTAGTTTAGGTTGGGTCTTTGGGAAAAGAGTAGTAGAGTAGCTGCACCTGTTGCTTGTATCTAATAGCTCAGCCTTCAGATTACTGCAGCCTAAGTGGTGTTCGTCAGATCTCTCCCTCTAAATGAAAATAATATTGTAGTTCGTTCACATCTCGTGTGTTATGACTAATCACAGCGTGTCTAGAGCAGGTTGTGTCTTGAGGCCCTTTTCTGTAATGCTTCTGGTAAACACCATTCTCTCATCTACCTACTGACTTTTCCTGCTGCTCCTGGATTTCTGCCCTAAACCAAAGACTGCTCATCAATCCAACCCACCCCCCAACTGTGCCGTATCTCCCTCTCCCTTATATTCTAATCCTCCTCCCCCTTTTCTTTTTGCCTTCGCACTCGAAAGTTCCTGTGCAAGAGCTTTATAAAGAGGGTGGGAGGGGGGAAGAGCGAGGGAAGGAGGGGGGGTTGAGTTGGGGGTGGTCGTCATGGATTCCTCACCATAGCAACCAGCAAACGTTTACAAAGCATTGAGGAATTTCCTCATATCAGCTGGATTATTGGAGCCCTCAGAGAACGGCTCTCGTTCGAAACAAACGCTGGATATCATCAGGACCCTGGCAGGGGCTGGAGCCCCACTGCCATTTTCATCTTTTTCTCCCTCCGTTTTTTCTGCTTTTTTTTGACAAGAGTGGGGAAGTTGTTTTTTATCTGCTTACTCCCCCTTGCAGTTCCATTCTTCTCTTGTCCCTGCCTTACTCCCGCTCTTTCCTTTTCTGTCCTTTTTTTTTTAAAGAGAGCCTTTGTGTCACTCCATTTTTAGCTCCCCTTTGCTATGCTGTGCACATTGTCACCCAGTGGAAAGCTGAGTCGCAGTGGGTTTGGTCCTCAGGAAGCATTTCAGTCCTGCTGGTAACTTGAACTTCTGTATTGTAACTTTTCTACCTGGGTCTGTTCTGTGGGTCTGTCAGCAGGACCAGGAGTATCTGTGTAATACTCTTGGGCTGCTTATTTTGCCATTGATTAAGGCCAAAGGTGGGCAGACTCTGGAGCTCTGAGAGCTTCACTGACTCAGCTTGCCTTGGCAAAGCCAGAAACCCCCTGGGGCACAAAGAATGACCTCGTGGCTCCAAGAGAAAAGTGCTGGGGTGGAAGAGCATTTATTTAGTATGGCTGTCTATGTCTATAGACTTGAAATGCACTTATTATTTTCTTTCAAGCTTTGGTGTTACCTGTCTGGTATAAAATCCTCCCTTATTCATGTATTTTCTGTTTTCTAATTCTTCATGTATCCCCTTGCAAACCAGCATGCAGAGCTCCGAAGGAGGGTCAGACACAACGACCAGCGTGGCAGCGCTGCGGACGTCCTCATCAGCTCAGGCCCCTGTGGTACAGCCTGTCCCAGCCTCTCAGCAGGTAGGGTACTAACTACCCCGCTGCTGCTGTAATGACATAAATGTTCCATCCTCTTTTTTTCCCCCAAATGTTGAGTTTCAAATATATTAAAGACTAGTTATTTTGGAAACCAGACCAGCTAAACCAGCTGCTATGTTAGAGTTTGTGCATGGTGTCGGAACGGAATCTCACCTGGAAGCACTCAGCACCTGCAATAACTAAAATGTTTTTAATTAGTTTAATTAATTTAATAGTGGTTCCAGTTTGTAAGTTGTTGAGCAACTGAAGCTGCCAACAGATCCCTTTTAATTCTGTTTACTATTTCTAGCTTCTGCCTTAACCTCTAGTTGCCTTATTGGACCAGTATCTTCATTTCACCACAACCATTTGAAGCTATACAAACGTGACAGTGCAATAAACAGAATCAAGCACAGTCTGACAAAATGCAGTGCTCTACCATACACACAAATCCATCAACACTGGCTTCAATTCTTGACAGAGGCATTTGTTGATATGTTTGCCCATGTTGTGTTGATTGTCATATGTTTACAATAATGTGTGTGTGTAAATATGTGATTGTACGTGCATACCTATGTAATTGAGTTATGTCTTGTATCCACACAGAGGGTGCTGGTTCAAGCCACAGGCTCAGCTCAGAAGGGAGGACAAGTACAGCAGCTTTCAGTACCCAGGGTTCAACAGGTCCCTCAGCAGGTACACAGTACTGTACATACTTATACAGTGCTGTGAAAATATTTGTACACCCCTTGACATTTTACTTTTAAAAAAATAATTATTTAAACTTTTCTGACTAAGCTGGAGACCTATTCATATAATTCTTTTACAAGAAAGTAACAAGATATGAATTTAAATAACTCAAATCCAGTGTTCAAAAATAAGCATATAACCTGTTCACCAGGGCTTATTTGTGTCACAACTTTGCATGTATCTTTCTGAATTTACCTTCAAGTTAAATGATAACGGTCAGACTGGGGTATTTTTAGGCTTAGCCCTTGACTCATACGTCAGATAGTAAACAAGTGAAACAGTAACCAAGCCATGTTTGTTATAAAACACTGAATGAACATCCCAAACATAGCAGCCCATTCATTCCACTGAAAGCTGCTCATCCAGGGCATGTGTCAGACTGTCTCTCCTGCTTCCTGTGCCCTCATAGGTGTGTGAAAGTGTCTTTCTCTGGCTGAGCCTGACCCACTGCCTGCATACATGAATAACATTTCAGTACAACTCTTGGTAGTTTGTAAATAAATTTGAATAAACGTTGAATGTGTGTGATGATCGAGGATCTTTCATAGCTTTGCAGCTGCTTCTTTTGCACTTGTGTGTATGGCAAAAAGTCTGCAACATGCTGCAAAGCCCTGTGACTCCTGGGGGCTTGAACCAAATCCCAACAAGAAAACTGTGTGATGTCTAGAGTCTAATGATGAGAGCCAGAAGCTTACCTGACTTCCTGTTATTAGCTTGTCTTAAGTAACATCCTTATATTTCTGGAGATGTTGCATGCCACAAGACCAGCCAATAGCAGATGGACAATTCATTAACTGCTTTTCACCATTTTTTATGCTTCAGTAAAGCTTCATTACCAGTTGTGATGTTTGTCAAACCAAGCTTGTCTTCATTAAACCACATGTATGTCTTTACCAATTTGAAATAATTTCAGTCATGATTTCTTCTACTTCTTCTACTTTGCTTTTATATTCTAAGAAAATGAGCATTTTAACCCTCCAGCATTGTTCCAAATCGCTTTTATACGTGTTTCCTTTTGAAGTAATCTACTTATATAGCAATTTAAAAAACGATAGAGCCGTGAAGAACCGTGAATACAGTCAGCAGTGTTTTTAATGATATTGTTGAGGCTTCTGTTCTGGACAAATAATTATACAAAAACCAAGGGATGTACAGACCTTTTCACTGCACTTCATGTACACACTGTAAAGGGTGTGCACCCACAGGGAAATATTTAAATTTTATGCAATAGTATAAAGATTAGTTACTGTTCCAACTGTAGGTGCAATTTGACTGACGTTCAGTTGATTAAAGCTTTTCCTTTTTCCTGCTTTGATTTCCTGTTGTCTCTCTGTAGGTGCAGCAGGTGCAACATGTTTATCCATCCCAGGTCCAATATGTAGGAGAAAGTGGAGAGGCTGTTTACACCAATGGAACTATGTAAGGAACTATTAAATAAAGTTTAATGCACCAGTAAAATTCAGTAAAAAAAAATCCAATTGATTGAATTGTGTTTAAATATATCTTATTTGTGTCTTTATAAAACATTTAATACTTGTGTTGGTTTACATATTTTATTTACATACATTTATTATTTTATTTAAATTAAACTTTGTTCAGCATAGTTTAAAGTTTAAATATATTAATTTGATATGCTGTATAAAACAGACACAGCAGTGTTCATGATATTTAGCTCCACTTCAACTGTGGAATCATCTTGAATTATGTATGAATAGGTGCTGGATGAAAAGCCTGATAACAAAAACGACTTTCCAGACCACTTTTCATCTCATTTTTACATCCAACTGCTTTTAAAGTGTCTCTAATCAGAACATCTAATTGAAGGCAAAATGATCTTAATTCCCACAATTTGATGTTTGACCATTTTTTTTGATGACACCAGTTGTCAAGATTATGTACTGTATCGTGCTGTATTCCTGCACACTTGGCACAAACAAGTGAAAAAGGGTATAAAAATCATCACAGATGGAGCATAAACTGCTTGTGTACTCATTACCTCCTGAAGTTCATCAGCTGTCATGAAATGTACTTTGTTCAGCATCATCATGGAATGACATCACTGCATGCTAATTACAATGATCTCTCCCCAGCCGAGCGGCTTACTCCTACAACCCTGAGGCTCAGTTGTATGGGCAGAGCAGTGGAGGAACCTACTTTGACTCTCAGGCCGGTGGAGCTCATGTCACCACGGTGGTCTCCTCTGCCAGCGGTGGGGTGCCCCCCCATGGCATGGTGGGCATCGCGATGGATGTGGGCAGCAGCCACATCATCTCCAGCGGAAGCACCTACTTGATCCATGGAGGAAGTATGGAGGGAAGCCGTAACCACATATCACACTCATCACGCTCCTCCTCAGCTATGGTGAGCAACACCAATTTTTCTGTGGTGTTTTTCCTGTGTTTGATGAGCCAGCGAAACAAACAAACTCCACATCAGCCAAATTCTAGTTTTTATTCTCTAAAGAACATAAATACGTTGTTACTAACTCTTAATACAACATGGCTTACTGAGAAGAGATCCCCGCTACCATATGGTGTTGTAAGATGCACACTGGCACTAACTGTCATCGCTGCCACCTGAGCCTGTGTCCAGGCTGGCCAGGCTCCCGGACAAGCCTGAAAGGCAGGGAGAGACACACAGGGTTTACAGCAACCTGAGTTGGGGCCTCCCAACTCTGCAGTAACACACAGAGAGCAAAGCAGTACAGAGCAGAGAGCCTGTAGAATCGGGGCACTGGCTTAAATAATTCAGCGCTCCCTTGTTTCAGAGGTTTTCACAGGCACTTGAGCACCCTGTGAAACAAAGCAACCCCTGGGGCTCATTACCATTTGGCCATGAGCCCTCGGGAGCCTTCTTAAGGCTTGGATCGCTGCCTGCCTCTTTTTCCTTTTCTTCTATGTCTCCAGTTTGGCTGCAATACCACATATCTTTTCTTTTTGACTTGATTTTCTTCTACAGCTCAACAGACTGTCTCTGGTTTTGTCATTCACTGTGCCCGCCAGTTGGACTCCATTATGTTTTGTTGTCCAAAGACAGAATAATATGCCAGTGTGTTTTATACCATGACACTCTTGCTTATGTCACAATTACAACTCACTCATCTGAATTTTTAGTTTTTCAAATATTTAAGTTCCATTGTTTCATCACTTTATGGGGGGCAGGGTGAGTGTAGGCATTGTTGACCTAGTGTCCCCAAACTTGACGTGACCTGTGCCCCTGTTTGTGGTTCCTATTTGCATACATAAGAGTGTCTGACTGCAAGCCTTCCCTGAGCAGCTTAACCCTATGAGTCCCTTGATTTGCATGCTTTTGTCAGCCATTAATGGATTTGGCTGCGACACTGACTGATTTTAATGGAAATGCAGAGATCTGGCTGCTCGCTAACAGTCTTATTTCCTTTTATCTGTTTTTTTTTCTGTGTGTGTGTTTTTTCCATATACCCCTGCTTATTTCTGTCCCCTTCTCTTTTTCTATCTCTCCCTCTCTCTTGCCTACTCCTTCTTCTGTGTCCACTTTTTGTTTTGCATGCTTCTTCTTTTCTTTAGCTTGAAATGGCGATTGAAAACCTCCAAAAGTCTGAAGGAATTGCAAGTCACAAAAGCAGCCTGCTCAACAGCCATGTAAGTCAACCAGGAACTTTCTTTGAAAAGGACATGAGAGAAAATAAAAAAAAATGAATAAAAAGCTGAACCTTTAGGTGGTGTGTTTGACTTTTGCAAAGTGGAACACACCACCCACTGCGAGCTTTACTTACCCTCTGCGCTGTCCAAGTGACACGTGTAATTGTCTCAATTAGCTTCGCTCTTGATCTGAACTTGCATTTGCTGTCACTTTTTGCTTAAGAATGCATCTTGTGTTTATTTCATAACACTCTGCATGGACTTAAATTGATTGATTTTTTTCAACATTTTCTGTTCATTTCACCTCTGAATACACCAAGCCGTGCACTCAGTCTCACAAACTTTTTTTTGCAGGATAACTTTCCCTCTTGTTGGGAGGCTGTCACTCAATGATAATGGTATTTAAATAAGATTCATGTAGTATTTCCACCCAGACTTTTCCTCACATGGGAAAACAGCTCTTAACCTCAGCTGTCATCCCACAATCTCCACATTATTTGTATGAAGTAGTAAGTATCTGCTTAAAATCTGATTTGCAAATTGGTAATTTGAGACTTATTATGCAAATTCTTCATGAATGCGTTACTGCGTTACAGACAGAGCTATGACTGTGTCCTACCCAATATTGACTATCTTGGACATTTGTCCGTTAAAATAAATAGTGCTTCAGATGTTCGAGCGTTCACTCAATCAGCCATTCCATATGCTGTGGTCACCTCCTGCTTCAGTCAAAAATACAACGGCCTAAACGTAGCCACAGTGGAAGTGCAATGGTCTCTTCGGTGTTTAACCTCCTAAAATAGGTGGTCATGTGATGTGTGTGTGTGTGTGTGTGTGTGGTTTGTGTGTTATCTGTCTTTTGATGTGATAATAAGATGCGCTGCTCCTCTTCATTTCTGGCCAGGTGACTATCACAGAGCTGAGTTTGTCTGTTGGGGCTCACTGTTTGCGCAACTGTGTCTTCCTCTGTGTTTTTTAGCTGCAGTGGCTGCTAGACAACTATGAGACAGCGGAGGGGGTGAGCCTGCCCCGGTGCTCCCTGTATAACCATTACTTGAGGCACTGTCAGGAACAGAAACTGGATCCGGTCAACGCAGCCTCGTTCGGCAAGCTCATCCGCTCTGTCTTCATGGGCCTGAGGACCCGCCGACTCGGCACCAGGTACAAACAGGAAGAGGTTGTCGCAAATGCTGAAGATGCTGATAACAGTAATCATGTAACCATTATAGATGTGACGAGTATGATGATGCTTATAGGCATTGGAGACTTGCTGATGGAAGAGGATAATGATAGTGATTACACTGATGGCAAGTCTTCTCCTCCTTACTGGTTTCTGGCTTTTCTCTCACTGAATCTACCAGAGGCAACTCTAAGTATCATTACTATGGCATCCGGGTGAAGCCAGACTCACCGCTCAACCGGCTGCAGGAAGACACCCAGTATATGGCCATGAGGCAGCAGCCTGTCCACCAGAAACAGAGGTCAGCACTCTTTCTTTCACATTTGTTTTGCTCTCTGTCACATTTGTCATCAGTTTCAGCAATTTTCCTGTTTCATCAAATGCAATTTTGTTTTTCTTTTGGCAACAATTAATTTGAGGTGTTTTTGCGTGAATGACATTTTACTATTGCAAACTGTAGTGTGTGTGTGTGTGTAGATCAATGCTCTGCATATATTGGTATTCACACTGGACACACCCACTAAACTGGAGCAATCATCATATCTCGAAGGCAAATCATTATGCACTGATGGGAAGAGCCATATTAGTAAACCAGAAAAATTGTTGCCAACTGGCAAATGCTGTTCTCCCTTTAAACACACTGCTGGTATTTTCCTAATGAATCTCGCTTCAGTTGAAGTGAAGGTGTGTTTACCTGGGAATTATCTCTGTGGTTTTTCATTGGAATGAAAACTTGCATCGTTACAAACCTCAAATGCAGTTTCTTTCTCATTCATTCTTTCTCCTAGTCCTTTCAAACTTCCAGCTAACATACACGTCCTTTCCTCTACTGCCTGTATAGATTTAAACCTCTGCAGAAGGTGGACGGTATGTCTGACAGCCTGTGTGGGAGCTCTCAGCACTGTAACAGCACTCCAGAGCAGTCCGTGGCTGCTCAGAGCCAACACCACCAGCAGTACATAGGTAAGAAGAGGAGCTGATTGGCTACTGCAACAACTGCTTGTCTACAGATGTTAAACATTAAAGATTTGTTTGATGTGTTCTTTGGATAAGGATACATACGGACACAAACATTTACAAGAAAGGCATAGACAAAGACATAAATCTAATTTTAACGAATTTTGCCAGAGAATTGCATGTTAAAACTGTCAGCCATCTTGTTGAATAATTATAGGATGTTTGTGACACAGTCACTCTTCTATCTTCAGAATTCATGAGTCTGTGTGTGTGTGTGTGTGTGTGTCAGGTGAGTAAAATGAGTGACACCTGTCTTTTGCTTTCTGCAGATACGACTCACACCTTGCCTCCATTCCCCTCTCCTGACTTGGGCACCCAGCCTCTGCCCGAGCGCATCAACATGAATGATATCAAGAAGCTGCAGACACTCTATAGAGACCACTGTGAGGTATGTCACATCCCAGCACCACTTTTTTTTTTTTTTTATCACACCTTCCAGTAGTTTAGGAAAGTTTGAACAAATATTTAAAGTTTGAGCATTTGGCTTTAATATGAATATAAAAAGAACAGGTTTCAAGAGGAACAACCTTTGTGGTTCCAGTGGGAGCTGTGTGAAGTCTGATGAATCTCCTCAAGCTTACCAGACCTCTGTAGCTCACTCCTCATCTCTGCTTGACTCTAGTTGCTCAAGGCTACATTATCCACTACTAGTGTAACACACCCAAATATCTGACTGAACTGTTGATTAAGTTGCTTTATCAGTAGTTTAGGCAGCATTTGGAATGAGAATGTATGGAATAGAAAAGATGACATCTCTGGTTCTGCTCGGTAATTTAGATGTTTTTTTATTCTAAAACTGTCCATTGTGAGTCTGACAGCGTTGCTAAATGGGTGGGGTACTCTTAAGGTTTAAGCAGAGACTTGTGTTCAAATGCAAATGACACTTTTCTGAAGGTTTCGTTTTTAACAGTAATTATTTTCATATTTGTCACATCGTACATGTGCAGGCAAGAGACGACACGAACAGTAAAACTCTATGATGCTATTTGTGGTACCAATTAACACTGTAAATTATAATGCCACATATATGCATAAACTCAGTTATCTCATATTGAGCTGTTGACCTGGTGATGGATATTTTTCTTATTATCAACAAACCCCATGAGACGCTGTTGCAGATACTCACTAGAGCAGCAAATGTGTATTCATCCACTGCTTAAAATAGTCCTCAAAGAATTGACTAAAACCATTGAATTAAAACTACAGTGCTCGCCTATTTTATAGAATAACTGAGCCTTTCTAATCTAAAATCGAATTATTCTATTCTGTTCTATTCTATTCTATTATAATTAGAATTATTCTATTATTATATATATATTACTTTTATGTTTAACAAACAGGTTTGGGGCTGAGTGCCACAGAGATGTTAAAGAAAAGTACTGAAAAAGTAGATTTGGATTTCTTGACGATAAATATAGAATAAAGGCAGCTTCAGGGTGAGTTGGTTTAATAAGAGCAGATACACATCTTGAAACAGGAGGCACAATCAAAGCAAACGGCTGGAGTCAATGGGATCAGCTTAGACTGTGCAGAACTGTATTAAGAAAACGTATGAAGAAAGAGCTGTGAAGAAACGGCGTATTGCGTAACGCCATCTCACAGGTTGCAGAGCATAATTCATCTTGGTAGGACCATGAATTTGAGTAGGCAGGAGAATAACTCTCCAGGATGAGACACATTGGCAATGAGAAGTGTAGAAATAATATTCAACATTAAAATTTGGGGGCTTTACAGGCAGGAGAGAGGCTGTGATTAAAGCAGCGAAGCTCTGGCTTTATCATATTATCCCTGCCCTCCCCTTGTCCAGTCTCACCACGCTCCCTTTGTTCCAGCCGTCTTTTCATCTCTGTGCAGCTTTCAAGACATGCCAATTAACCTTTCAGCGCGCTGGGTGGACATCTTGGTGTCTTTGTGGTGGCCTCCCCTTGGGCCTTTGTGTTGCCTTGTCTGTGGACAGGCACATGGGCTCCTGTCTTTGTCTGCCAGCGCATTTCTGTCACTCTCACAGCTCTCATTGCCTCTGTGTGTTTAATGTTTATGCATTTCACTTTTTTCCCCCCTTTTTATTGTGAGCCAACAGTGACCAGTTAACACATTAGCCAAGACTTTTATTGACATCATTTAAAGTTATAACACAAATAAAGGTAACAAGTGGGCCTAAGCGTAAAACAATCGCTTGTTTTTTACTTTACGGTCACGCTTTTTTTTTTTTTAAATCAGGCTGTAAACGGACATGTATTTATTCATGTCATGGTAACAACAGTCAAATATTCAGGTATCAGCTGTGCCATTACAATAAATGTTTAACCGCAAATGATTAGGTGTTTAATAAAACTTTAAGGGTAATAAATCACACTGTAAACTGCAGTATTTGCATTTGTGTGTGCACAGATGTGAAAGGTTCAGAAATCTCTGCTCGTCTGTGTGACTGTGCACGTGAACATGTGTTATTTCTCCTCCCAACTGTTTTTTTTTTTTTTTTTTTTTTTTTTATAAACGGCATGTTGTTTTTCCTCTGTGGTGAAAAACTGTGGAGGCAAAAAACGCTCTTGTTTAGAGGGAATGGGGAATTCTCCTTTTTGTTTTGGAGTTCTGTGTTTGACCTGTTGCTCGGGGCAACCGTAAACAAGGTTGCCATGGCAACGGCTGGAGAGGAAGCAAAAACATATCATGTGATTGAAGTCTACACTGCTGTGTAACAAGATCCAGCGGCAAGTGCATGTCCTGCCAGATAGAGAAAGAAGAGAATCTCTGGGCACGGTGTGAATCGCGCGCTTGTACTCCGTGTAGACGCTCAATGTTGAGACATACTGAACTGTTTGAGACCAAAAACAAAAGAGTTTGACCTCTGCCTCATGTGGAGTCAGGCTGACGTGTCCTCTGTCTTTAATAACTTCTACAGTGCTGCTTCTCATGTTTTACTGTGTTGAGGTGTTTTTTTTTTTTTTTTTTCAGGTTACAGCGTTTTCTCTAGTTTATCATTTTAGATCGCTTGCTCGTCACTGCTTCCTTTTGCACTCTTGCAGTGTTCACTTGTGTGTGTGTGTGTGTGTGTGTGTGTGTGTGTGTGTGTGTGTGTGTGGTACACTCTGCTTTCTAAGAGCCTCATACATATGAACAGGAAAGAGGAAGTCACATGGGTTAGTTCAGGTCAGTGCCTCACTGCTAAAAGGGGGGAAATGCACAGAAAAAATCTATGAGACTAATCTGCTTTATAAAGGTAATCAAGATTTAAAAAAAAACCCTGAGTGAAATCAACTAAAAAAAAAACAGATGAAGCCTAAACATGGCCTTTAGGATCCTCCTGATGATTAATGTGCAGGGAGCTGTGTTTAAGCTGGCTCATTGTCTAACCAGGAGGGCCCGGAGTGAGCGAGAGGCTGCCTGCCTGCCTGTAGAAACTTTGTTGTGTGTCTGGTTGCCATGGCTCAGCTCTGTATGTTTTGTCCCCCCACCCCCTTCCTCCCTCTCTTTTCCCTCCTCTCTTCCCTCCCCCTCATTCTCTTTCCCCCATCTCCCTCCCTCTCTCCCTCCCTTGCCGCTCTCCTGCAGGCTACTTTGGATGTGGTGATGAACCTCCAGTTCCACTACATTGAGAAACTCTGGCAGACCTTTTGGTATTCAACACCGCCATCTAGTGACGGAAACACCACCATCCCCAACAGGTCAGATCACATTAACAGGAAGAGCTGAGGCTTCAACACTGAATAGAAAGCTACTACTAACTTTCACATTTATATTAAAGCTCAATTAAATCTTCTAATTTTACAGAATGTCAAATATGTTTTCCTGACATGAGTTTAGAACCTTTTTATATGCAGGACTGCAATATTTATCATTTGAGTCTTTTGCCCTCATGTCTGTGTGCAGTGATGATGATCTGGAAGGTGTGATCCCCAGAGAGAAGCTGGTGGCTCTGTGTAAATATGAACCCATCAGATTATGGATGAGGAGCTGTGACCACATCCTGTACCAGGCTCTGGTAGAGATCCTCATTCCTGATGTGCTGCGTCCCGTTCCCAGTCAGTAATATTGATATTTTTATTTATTCTGATTTTAACAATACACTACGGAGGAGTGTACAGCTCCACTTATGATCTTTTATGTATAGTTGAATGTCGTGAAGTCAGTTTGTAATCCAGGCTGCTCTGTTTCTTCAGGCACTCTCACTCAGGCCATCCGTAACTTTGCCAAGAGTCTGGAGGGTTGGCTGACTAACGCCATGACCAACTTTCCTCAAGAGATTATCCGCACCAAGGTAACCAGAAAATAATATTGACCAATAGATCATCATTTGTATTTTTTTAACAAATGCCCCAAAATCAGTCAGGCTCTAATACGCACCGCCCCTACCACCTCTTCAGTGATGTTGAATTTAATGATTGTATCTCTGCATTAGAGATCATTCATGTTTATGTAGTAGCAATATAGACAGCATGGATTTGTTTGAAAATGCGTACGTACACCGTGTTCATTTTGGTATATGAACTGTTGCTCTATCCAGTCACAGAGTGTGTTGGGAGCCCAAACTAGTTGTTTGGTCATTTGTTGATATTATGTCAGAATAAGAAATAAACACTCTGCTTCTGTCTCCGTGGTGTAGGTGGCGGTGGTCAGTGCCTTTGCCCAGACGCTGAGACGTTACACCAGTCTGAACCACTTGGCCCAGGCAGCTCGTGCCGTCCTCCAGAACACCTCCCAAATCAACCAGATGCTCTCTGACCTCAACCGAGTGGATTTTGCCAACGTTCAGGTAAATTTGTCTGACAGCCTCCCTGGTTATTTATTCATATTTATTAACATCAAATGTCACGATGCACAAGGTGCAGACTGTCCGTCTGCATTCTCTCTGTTTTTCCTCTCTCGCTTGTGGCGTCGTGCTGAATGTGTTTGTTGTGTTTAACAGGAGCAGGCGTCGTGGGTGTGTCAGTGCGACGAGAGTGTGGTTCAACGTCTGGAGCAGGACTTTAAGGTCACCCTGCAGCAGCAGAGCTCCCTGGACCAGTGGGCTACCTGGCTGGACAACGTGGTCTCTCAGGTCCTGAAGCCTCACCAGGGAAGCCCCAGCTTCCCCAAAGCTGCACGCCAGTTCCTGCTCAAATGGTCCTTCTACAGGTACGAGGGGCAGCAGTGAGACCATTTACACTTAAAATCACTGCATCGGTCTGGTTTGTATTCTTACTTTTAGGGGAAGTTTAGGGAGCTGTATGACACTAACTCTGTTTTTGTCTCTCTCTTTCCTTCCTGTAGCTCCATGGTGATCAGAGACCTGACCCTGCGTAGTGCAGCCAGTTTCGGCTCTTTCCACCTGATTCGCCTACTGTATGATGAGTACATGTTTTACCTGGTGGAGCACCGTGTGGCTCAGGCCACTGGAGAAACTCCTATTGCCGTCATGGGAGAGGTACGAAAGAAGATATTTGAAACGGCTTTGGTTTCTCAAAGTATCTTGAAAGTTGTAGTTTTATTGACCAACGCTCTCTCATCTCTTGAATCACAGTTCAGTGACCTGAGCTCTATGATGCCGTCACTCATGGAAAAAGGTGAGGCTAGCTTCTTACTTTCTGCCTTCCTGTGGCCCCAAGAGCATTAATTACCACCCTCTAGCAAATATTGTCTGTGCATGTCTGCTCCTCTGTTCTATAGAGCTCCGTTGTTTTCCAAAAACTATAAAAACACACATCACTGAGCCACATAGTTGCACTGGCTGATTCGATCCTTAATTATGATGAACATGGGTACTGCAGTTTATTTTTAAGTCAATCCCACATTCACCATCCTGCTGTTGGAAAGACTCACAGGCACAAATTAAATTGCAGCTGGAAATAGTTCCCAGCAGATACACTACTTTAAAAACTCAAGGGCCCGGCTGTTTAATGAGATTTCTTTTACCCATTGTAAAAAGTACTCTATATATTGGAGCTCTGCTTTTAACCCTTTAATGATCGACTGGGAGAACACATTTTGAGCTGTGGTATCTTGTTTTTCACTCGACCTGATTGAACATAACTCAGCCCAAAGTACACATAGGAAACACTGAAACAAACAAGTCAGCAATGTTTTTTTCTTTTTTTAAGAAGCTACATGAAGAGGAAAAAACTTTATCTTTGACTTTTACACTCTGGGGATGGACATGTATCATAGCTTTAAACTCAGCTGTATTTGTCCTTTTGCCCCTCTTGTCCCGTGTTCTCTGCACGCTCTGTTTGTTTTTATTATTTATACTATTCCTCCTCCTGTGCCACTAGATGCGTCCTTCTCCGACGAGATGAGTGACCTGGGCAGTGATGCCGATGCGTCCAGAGGGCCTACTGAACCAGCTGTAAAGAGAGAGAGGATTGAAATGAGCCACCCTCTGCAGGAGATGTGAGTCAGGTCCTAGCGGGGCTGGACTGAAAGCCACAAAGGACCAGCATTTCTCCCTTAAAAAGGTGACCCTGGAGTGGCTTCCGGGGGGGCCCTTTGGGACGCAGCGGCTTATGGGCCGAGCACACTGCGTCCTACTGCAGTCAGTGTGTGCAATGTACATAGAGAAGAAAAGTAGCAGTGTCAGTTCTCCCCTCACTAGCGTTTATAAGGACGGTAATCTTTCTCCCAGGAAGCTCACATCTGTTTGTTTTTTTTTTTTTTACTCACGGGCGTAACACAGGTCTGGTTTTCTTTCTGTTTTTTGTTGCAACTGTGAATGACTTTGTGCAGTACCTTTTTATTGGATGTGTAACTTTGAGTGGTGGTATGTGGTGTTTGTGATTCCTCTTCTTCTCCTTTTTTTTTTTTTTTTAAAATTTTAACTAGCTGTGCCATAGTGTCATTTGAGTGCCTTAGATCGCTAACTTTGAAACCACCACTACAGATGTCTATCTGTCCCTCAGCTGTGCCTCTACCGCAGTATGAATGTATCGTCTTCAAACCTCAGACATTCAAAGCACCTTTAACATTGATTAGGTGTAGGTGTGTACACTCCTTGTTGCCTCTGCTGCAGCTCGCAGCAAATACACACAAGAAAAAAAAAACAACAACAACATGCAACCTACTGACCCAAAGGACCTTTCCCTCAGTTGTTCCCACCAGCTTAGCCATAGTCATGGCTCTGTAGGGCCTCATAGTCTCGCAGTAGTCAGGAAAGCAGGAAACTCAGTACGTTACCTGTGTCAGATGTTGGTTTGTTTACCTCAATAGATTTCTATGCTGTGCTCAGTTCAGCTCAGATGACATGGAGGCAAGTATTAAAAAAAATGTAGCCACTGTTGCGATTTGTGTCTCCCACTCCTGTTTCTTTTTTTGATGTAAATAGTTCTCCACGAATGGTTTCAGTCCTGTGATAGCTCCTCTAAGGATGCGTTCAGTAAATCCTAATCCAGTGACTCGTGTGTGCAGACCTGTGCTAGTTCACTGAGCTGCCGCAGAGTTGGGAATAAATCCAGAGTAATCAACTTAATGGAGCTGGGATGTTAAAATCTAAACTGGAATCTGGTTTGCCTCATTTTCCGATTTTTAAAAAGTGGCTGTACATTTCATTTGAAAGAAGATAAATCAATACATGTTAGGAGCAGTTGGACCTGTAAAACCAAAACCTTTCCACAAAAAGAGGATCTCGTTGCCGCCCGAGCCAGCACACGCTCCCCGACTTCAGATACTTTGACCTCATGCTGTTACTCAGATAAAAGTCTTATGTTCTGTTTGAATTAGATAGAAAAATACAGTGCGTTATTTGGGGAATTTGTCCATAATAAATTATATATACAGTATATATATAAATATCTATCTTTGTATGATGTAGAAAGTGTGTGCTGTGTGGCCTTCAGTCTTTGCCTAATCTCTCTCCTCACACTGTACTTGGTTGGTCACATTGTATCAGAAGAAAATGCTTCGATGTGTAATTGATTAGACTGGCGTGTGTGATAAATTTGTTTCCAATCTCAATTGTTCAATGTATGAAACTCAACTATTACTGCGGTGCTACTGCGCTGCAAGATATTAAACTGTCACAAGAGAAATTTCTATTTATGACATTCTGATTTGATTGACATCAGCTTTGTGTTTGATTTATTTTTCCCTCCTCCTCGTTCCCCCACTCGGATGATTTTGTAGTAGCGATGAGAATCCTTGAGCTTGACTTATTTAAGGCTTTTTGTAACTCGTGCCTGTCACAGTAATTTGCCTTCAAGTGCTTTGGAAAAAAAAAGTAATTTGTGTGTACTTTGTAATGTTTTGTAAGGCTGTTTTAGATTTTTGGCGGAGGATTATTTTTTATTGAACTAGATTTGGTTCTTCTTACAAGTATACTGAACCCTTATTTTTGTGCATTTTTAAACCTGTTCTTGACTACACTTTAACTAGCCTAAGGACAGATGATTGTCTGTAATAAACTGCATAGTTCAGCTGTATTTTGTACTTGGTCACAATGTGTAATAAATTGGTGTAAACCAAAAAGGTTTGGGCACATTTATTTTTATCAAATGTCAACATCACAAAACCTCTATTTGGAACAAACAGCAGTTTTACAAACATTTCTTTTTTCTAAGGTTTGGTAGAAGATCTTCGCTCACATATGACTCGATCGTTCCATCATTTTAAGATGCCCTTGATATTTCTTCCATACAGTATTTACATAATTTAAAAATCCTAGTTTCCATGGCAACTCCATTCCAGACAGTAATATGTTTAAGTTTATTCACATGTTTTCCTTTCCTGTGTAATTCATGAAAAGTTCTAACATGTAGCTTAGTTTGCGGTCTCAGAACACGATGAGGAGATTGAATAGAAAAAGAGTTTTCCTCCTGCGAAAGGCAGGACAACTGAGTGTACAACACACAACTTAAATTAGAGGAAAAGAAGAAGAAAAGGCTTGGTCCTAAAGTAGCAGGACACCATCAGAAGTAAGTGCATGTCGTCCGCCGTCGAGGCCGAGCTTCAAGGTGCCTCGTCTTCAGTTTTAATGTCGCCAATTGTCTCCGTCCAGCCCGAAAGAAAAAGTGCAAAGTTCTCTGAACCCACAGCAACGGTCCTTCACACGGCTCACAAGGAGCAGCCTGCCATGTACTTCCCTGTCAGACACACGACAAAACATGAATGTACAAAAAGGAAATGCACCGCCAAAATAAGATGCAACCTAAAGAAGACATAATGTCCATGCTCCTTCATTATTCATTGGAACTGAAAACCCACATAGAATATTCAGTGTGCTGAAACATTCACATCACTACATACACAAAGGAAACTTAGTGAACATTTGTTTGTTCACAATGTAATCACATTACTTAATCTTTGATTATTCTCTTCATATTTTATCATGTAAGTCTGTCTTCATGGTTTGTAACCTCAGTAACTTTGCCTACAATAATTTCTGAAGGTGATGTCTAAATATTGTTTATTTTATCCAATCAACTCTAAAGCTATTAAATTTAAAATAAACACAAACCCTAAATGATTAATACATAATTGAACTTTTGAAAATAGACTCTGCTGTGATGAGACCTGTCTACGAAACACATTTTAATACACAGGAGGAGAAATGCACAGAAAATAAAATGATGTCAGTGTCATGGTAATGAAGACCCATTTTCAGTCAGTGTAAGAAAACCAGTGTCACCTGTGGCAAATCTCTTCTTGACCAGCGACATGCGGTAGCGGCTTCCCACCAGCTCCACGTCCATGCCTGACAGCGAGGCCCCGGAGCCCACAAACTGAACAGCCAGGCTGGGTGGAGGGCCACGGGGAACCTCCAGGCACTGCCAGCTGGCACACAGAGTCCCTGAGCCTGGGACACAGATAACATGAAATCATCAGTTCACAGCAACGATAAAAGATCATAAACACAGCAGGTGTGCCTTTTTAAAACAGTGACAGACTTTGGAAGTATGGGTGTTAATTATCACAGAAGAGCAGCTTCTTCATGCTGATTACTTTACATTGTTTAACAAGAAGTCATCCTTGTCTTTAAGCACAGTTTTTTAATTTCTTTACAACCAGTGCAAGAATGATCGGAAAGAGAAGGGAAAGAGCTCATGGAGAGGTAAAAGTCACACACATTTCAGAGTCAAATGATATGTTGGGAGATATTGGATATGAAAACTTTTTTTTTTGCTGCTTGAGGTAGTTTAGATATATTAATTATGTTCTAGTTGTGTTTAGTGTATAGTTATTTAATCATTTTTAGATTTGCAGTGAAGTTTACTGTTCGAGTTCACTGATGTCATTTTAGACAATAATAAAGTATCCCGCCCTGCACATCTTGAAGGATCAGAGCAAAAAATTGGGTATATTTATATATGAAGAATATCGACTGATATATCAATATCAGAATTTTTTTACTCCTCTAATATCACTATCAGCATTGGCCCCAAAAATCCAGTATCAGTCTGGTTGGTTCATACATTTATGATACATTTATCTATTATGATAAAGACATGCAGCAAGAAGGAATGCTGAGAAATTTAAACTGAGCTGCCGTGCAGCTTCATTCCAGCTGTCATCGAGTTAACAAATGTCTCCTCCAACACAACATGCTTTGGTTTACACAACACTGTTGAACATTATTTATTTAACGCGGGCGCTTACAGTAATAAAGAAATCTTGTGCAGGAAAACACATTTAGAAAGCTCAGGGAGAAGTTATGGTGACCTTTCAATGCTTCGTCATTGGCTCATAAACCTGAGAAGTCTTCCAACTATAAACGTTTTCTGCCTTTAACATCCCATCCATCACTGACAGCTATGAATAGTCTCTTTCTCTCCATTCGCCAAGCCTGCAGCTTCACACCGAGGTAATAATATATCATTAGATGAAAGAAAAAGAATAAAATAAAGCGAGCAAATGTGGGTGTCTGATACAAAGAGGCACACAGGTGAAGGAAACCTCAAACTCGTTTAATTTTAGTCTCTATCTTGAATTAGAGCCACAAAGCATCTGTTTTATGCTGCCTCTTATCTGTGCACCATTAAAGTCATCAAATAAGAGTGACAATAAAAATAAGAGATATTTTAGGTTTGTCTTTGTTTCACCTCATTCAGAAACACCTCCACCAGCAGCTGCCACATTCACATGCTAATTCTGCTGTTAAAAGGTAATGATGCGCCTTCAGGATTCACCTTTTTAAAGGGAGAAGGATGTGGAGTGCAGAGATCTCTTTACGTAACTACTCATTTCTACATTTGTGTGACACAATGTAAAAACGAGAGTTACGTATGACGTGAAAATATTGGTGCTGTTTGTAACGAGAAGCCAAATGTAAGAAGCAGAAGGCTGCTTGTGATGGACACAAACCAGGCTGAGGCTGTGGGTTACATCGATGTCGGGGTGTGAGTCTCTCTCTCTTTGTTTCCCGGTGAACAACATTTCTTATTAAACTTGTTTCTTGTTCAACGAGGGTTAGAATTTAAAAGCAAAGAGGTGAAAAGAGAGCAGCTGCAGCAGAGCTCTGACCTTTGCTGTGATTGGTCGGGGAGAGGTTGGGGAGTTTCCACAGCAGCCGTCTTTCCTCAGCGTTCCTGCAGAGGCAAATAAACAGTCAGTGACGCCCAACATGCTGCCTGGTCTCCACAGTTTGACTTTCTTTAAAATGGCTCCCCTGATCCATCACAGTGATGCTGAAAGTCTGAAATGACACATCTCCAGTGATAAACAATAACATTCATAATTTCATTCAGTCATCTATTTATTGTTTTTGCGATTAATTGTTTAGTATACGGAAATGTAAATTGCCAGAAAATCAATTTTACCAGTCAAAAAACAGACAATAAAAGCATCAAATCACATTTAGGAGGCTGAAAACTGGAAAGTGTTGGGCATTTTTAGCAGCTGTATAGAGTGAAGTATCGGTTGGTCCACCACTTAAATATCTCAACGGTTGTTTGATTAATTGCCGTGAAAATTTGGTTTACACATTCATGATCCCCAGAAGATGAACCCTCCTGAACTTTCCTCTTTCCTCCACAATAATCAGTTGGGCTGTTGTGGAATTTGGTACTAATGTTGATGTCCCTCAGGCTACACTATAAGGTCATTTTAATTAAATCAATACTTCGGTTTATGACATTCCTATAGGCCTCAGCTGTGCTTTGTATTTAGAGCTAATCATCAAATGCTGACGATGATGATGTTGATGGTGAACGTGGTAAAGATGAATTTGTTAACATTGTTAGCATTTAGCCCAGAACTGCTGCCATGTCTGTGACTCTCTAGTCTTGTTTCTTGATAAATTAAGTAACTGATTAATCTGTTCATTATTTTGATTAATTGACTAATATATCAGCTCTAGTTACTTTAATTTGACTGGACTTTTTGAAGGTACATTTAATTGAGCTGATAATGAAAATAACCATTAGCTGTATCCCTCAAGTGCATATTATTAAAATACATACTGAGACCCATTCATACCAACATGGACCCGAATCTTAATTGTCATTTGGTCATTAGTCTCGACCCTCTGACCTTCTCTCTATCCGTCCCAAGCAACTGAAGTCATTAACAGTGTGTCTGCTCGTATATCATAATTACATGCTTATTCTGTTTGAGCGTTACATTCACATTACATTTATTAGGTTAATAACAGGGCATCCTCCCACTAAACCAGTTACAGGTGACTGACAGAAACTGCTCATTATGCCTCCATCTTTACATCTTCACTGCTCACCAGGAGGCAGGCGGCTGGCACTGAAGGTCTGTGGCAGTGTGGTCTAATGGCAGCAGCACCTGGACAGCGGTTAGCTGGGTGGAGGGTGCAGTGGCGGGGCAGCAGTGGTAATCCAGGGATACTCGGGTCACTGTGCCACTGCGCTGACACTCTGCAGACAGCAGGAGAGGAGCCCGACCCGGGTCCTGAGACGACACCTGAGGAAACAATGGAGACTTTTTTTAAAACAGCAACACAAGAGCCCAGATTGTGTCTTTTTATGGTCTTATACAGCTAAATAAAAGTCAACTCAAGGAATGGGTTTTACATACACTTTATTTTATGGTTAATTGAGGGTGATTTTAAATCCTGACCTGATATTTGAGCAGGCCAACATTGTAGTATGAGGCCTGTGGGTTGAGTTCAGCTTCTCTCTGCAGGTAGAGCTGCAGAGCCTGCATGTTGAACCAGAAGTCTCTGGTGTCTGGGTCACTCTGAGATGGATCACTGCAGAGAGACACAGAGGACAGGATGGTAAGGACTGCATACAGTCCAAAACAGAGCTGTGATTTGAAACGCAGAGGGCAGCTGACCTGTACAGCAGCTTTTGATTTGGCAGGAAGTGATCGATCCTCGAGATGTTGACCAGTCTGAAGCTGAGCACAGGAACGTTGGGGTTGGCTGTGAATATCCGGGTGATGCCTGCAGGGAATGACATCGTCAGGTCGCCCGTGATCTTCACCAGACATCTGGAGGCACAAACAGAGTTTAAATGAACCCTGTTAACTCACAGAGAGAACATGTACGATTTGTTTTCTGTGATTTGTTTTAGAAAGTAGCATCGTGCTTACCGGTTGTGTTGTCCACCTTTGAAGTAGGCGTTTATATACTCGGTTATGGCTGTAGCCACCGGCCAGGCCTCCTGTGTGCTGAGGGAAATGGGACTTGGACCTCGCGACAGGTGCACTGTGGAGAACGAATGTGATAAATCTGAGTCATGATGTCAATATAGTGAGTTTTACGTGAATCAAGTCACATTCAAAGAAATAGTTTGAGATTTTGGCGGCCAGACTCTGTCTTCACCTACCACCACCTTTAAAAGTTCATTAATTAACACAATATATCTTGTTTGTTTGTTTGGGAGTTATGTACTGGACAAATTGTTGTTGCTAAGCTAACCTAAAAGTCTCTGTAGCTTCATATTTACTGTACAGACATGAGATTGTTTTCAATCTTTTCATCTTACTCTTCATTCTTACTGCGTACTGATTCTTTTAAAGGACCAGTGTGTAGGATTTTGTCCCATCAAGTGGTGTAGTTGATGATTGCAACCCCCTCTCTTCGCAGAGAGAAAACTATGGCTGCAAAATGCATGAAAGACGTGACAGGCTATCGAAATACAGTGCTTAGTTTGTGCATTACTACTGTAGAAACATTGTGGGCTCTGTGGAAGAGGACCTGGTGCATCTGTAGGTATAAAAGTCTCATTCTGAGGTAACGAAAACATAACGATTATACACTAATTAAAACATATACTGTAAATACAGCCCTCTGAATCTGACACACTGGACCTTTAAGTCTTTCCTTCCGGTCTGCTGCTCATTCCAGCAGAACTCACTACTTTCAAACATCCATCCTGTAGTGTAACTTTACTCATGTGTTGAGGCTTACGCTGTCTTTGTTGGTGTTCCTGGTGCTGGTACGGCAGTGGTGATGCTTGTCCTACCCTGGCAGGACTCGGTGCTCGGTTCTGACCTCCCCAGTCATTGTCCCTGGCCTGAGGCCCCCACTCACTGGGGCTGGAGGAGGAGGAGGAGGTGGTGAGGGAGGGGCTGGGCTCTGGCAGTGGGGAGGAGCACAGCGACCGAGACTGAATCACACAGGGAGAAAGCTGGGTCAATATCTACAGCAAGTAATGACATTTATACAGTTATATGTTGTGATTATGTGATATCTACAATTTTCATTCATAGAACCAGACATTTACAGTGTTACAAGTCTATTCTGTTCTAATTATTATTTCCTGAACAGAAAATTTGAGAAAAGTTGTACTGTGATCATAATTAACTAAAGTAAAGAAGAAATAATGTTAAGCAACTATTCATTCATTAATCAGCTGAGCTGTTAACACATGACCAGTTCTCACCCTCTCACAGCCGCTGAGTCGTCCTGACGTCCTCTTGGCTCTGGCTGCTCTCGGAGGAGCACCTGCAGCCACTTCAGTTGCGTCCTGTCTGAAGTTTTGCTTGGACCCTACAAAGACAAAGACACACTAAGTGACTCAAAGCTGATCTGATTCAAATGATGAAACATCATAAAGAGGCAGACATCCTCGAAAATCAGTCAGTCAGTCAGTCAGTTGTGTTCAGAACGGCCGGAGAGACAAGCTGAACAAGACACGCTGCTAAACAAGCAGAAAGGACATTTTATATGTATTGGTTTGATTCAGAGATTTAACATCTGAATATTCAAAGAGAGACTTTCTGCTTTAGTGAGAAAGAACCAAAAATCATAACTTGTACTTACTTTAAGAACATTTCATTACTTTGAATTTATGATAATAAACATTATGAAAAAATGTCTTTTGTTTTGATTACATTTGTTCTTCCAACATGTTTTTATCTGATGCATATATCTGGTGCGTACTAATTAGAAAATACACAGATCCAGACATAAAAGTCAGTTACAATTTAATATTTTTAAGATGTAAGCAACTATGATTGAATGAGCATTTTTAATCTGACTGAACTGTTCAATCAGTTAAGTCTGCAACTAATGATTCTTTTTTATTAATGACTAATCTGTTAGTAATATTCTTATAAAATGTCTTCACATTTTCAGTCGCTTGTTTCCAAAATGTAAAAGTTACTCGGTTTGCCATCACATAACAGAGCATTTTAAAAAGTTGTGTTGTTTCATAATTATAAATCAATTATCAGAATAGTTGCAGTTCTTTTCAGCTCTAAAATCAATCCATCACCCTGACAACATGTTAAAAAATAGATCTGCAGTTGACTAATAACCATAAAAACTATCCCAGCTTAGAGCTTCTCTCACCATTCAGGTAATATGAATAACCACTCTGAAAAAATCCTTTGAGTTTATTTATCAAATAAGAAAAGGTTTAGCTGAGTAAGCCCTTAATGAAGGACTGATCAGATCAGGGCTCTGATGGAAGGATTAGCGTTCATGCTGACTAATTAAAAAGAAAGACTCAAAGTCTCAGTGCAGAGGTGTGCTTTCACTACAATTAGAAAAACATAATTAAACTGATGAAGGGCAAAACAGAACTGCTTTGTGTGTGAAAATGTGTTTTAATTGAACCGTTCTGTGCCAAAGTTATGGAAGTCCTGAATGGATGGTTCCAAATATCAAATAAATCATAATCTGCATTTCAGCTATTGTGGCTGGTTTGATTACAGCCGCTATACAACATCAGAAAACTCAGGTACTGAGTATGCTGCTCAACAACTGGTCATCTTCTTCCTTGACTAAGCTCGCCCAGTAAAACCTGTGAGAATACGTTTGTCCTATCAGCCCAAAAAAAGCTTCTGTCACTCCACTTTTCATTACTCTCCACTGGCTTCCTGTTGCTGCCCGCATTAAATTCAAATCACTGATGCTCGCCTATAGAGTGAACACTAGCAGAGACTCTGTGCCAGGGTGATTTATGTATTTTATATATATGGCATGAGCTTTTTATGTCTGCACTTCTACTTTGCATGTTTCAATTAGAAGAGATCATTTATGATGTTGCAACATCCCACAACATTTAATCCAGATCTCAATTTACATTAATATCCCTCATTTGATTGTTTTGTCTTCTATCTGTGTGTTCGTTCTTTTAGGGTGATTTTGTCTGTCCAGGGACTACTAATGAGAAAACAGCCTCTTGGCTAAGTCGGATGCATTTACAGCAATGTTCATTAATGTGCACTGTCCCTGTCGGACTGTTTAGATAGCAATCATAGCTGAGAACCTCCTGTGAATGTGACATTTTTCCTTTGTTGACTAGGCGTCTCAATTTTCTATGCACCTTATTTTTATGTATTTTTAGTAACTGTGACTACTCTTTGGCTTGCTGGCATGTACCAACCTCAATAAAAACTTAAATGCCCAAAAATAAATTAGTACCTTTGTGAGAGCTGACACTGCATGATATCTGAGTGTTCAGATCCAGGCAGTCTTGATCTTTGTCTGTTGAAAAACACAGATCCTCCTGTGGTCCTGAGTGTCTCGTGAGTGGAGGGGCATTCCTGCGTGGCTCACTTTCTGATGATCTGTGTTTCCTCCTCTCTCCTCCTCCTTCCTGTGTTTTGGAGTTGCTCAGTGTTCCAGAGACGCCGTCACTAAACGGGTTGTGGACAGAGTTCCAGTGCATCAGCTCCTTCTTGGGCTGGGCTGTTGGCAAAGAGCTTGAGTTAGCATCGAGTCCCAACCTATTGGTATTGGTGGAGCCAGCACTGCTGCTGCTGCTGCTGCTGTGTGGGGGGATTAACCCAGCTGCTGCAGCCAGCGACGACTGGTGTGTTGGGCTGCCAATCATTGTAATCGCAAATGGGTCATCAGACGTAACAGGAGGCGGGAGGCTCCGGTCTCGTTTCCTGTCTCTGTCTTTACGATTAGATGAAGATGAAGAGGAGGATGAGGATGAAGTTGGGAGTGTCTTGGTGTCGGTGAGGGTCATGGAGAATGGGTCCCCTCGCACCTCCAGCCCCCTGCCCTCCTGGGTCGGGCGAGGTGGTGGGCGTGCCCAGGCGTCTGACAGGTTCAGAGTATCCTGGGTGACAGTCCGCTCAAACGCAGCGAGGAAGGGGTCCTCGGGGGGGATGTGTTTGCAGTTCCACACTGACGACTCCATCTCAGCTGGGGGGAGCGACTGAGAGAAAGCAGGAAACCGCATGGATGAAGGGTCCATATCTGAGGCTGCGCGAGAGGGACGTGACGGGGCGACGGACCAGACGTTGGCAGGGTCGTCCTGCGGGTGAGGACTCCGACCAGGAGAGGGGTCACGGAAAGCAGAGAGGAAAGGGTCCACAGGTCGTCCCAATGTTTGCGTCTGCTCTTTAGTCTGTGACACAGGAGGCCATGCTGCCCAACCCACCGGCTCAGGGGAGGGCCCAAGAGGCTGATGGGAAGGTGAGTCCAGGCCAGAGTCTTCGACGTTCTCCGGAGAGGAAGAGTCGGACGAGAAGGCAGCATCTGACACAAACATTAAACACAAACAGGATATTAATGCACTGTAGTAAATCAGTTATCAACACCAGGAAGATGTAAAGAGACTCTACTGGTGCTACTGCTGTGATAAATTAAAGAAAACAACTTTGTACTGGCCAAAATATAACACATTTCTCCATTTGCATGGAATAATACATCTGTCTAACTGTAAATACATCTCATTTACAGTTTTATCTTTCTCTCTCAGGTGTTAGCTTTACTCTAAATGTCTCCCTCACAGTCATTTCTTGCATTATGTTACATTTTCTTGAGCAGTCTTGTTTAGTTTCACCCATTACCTCCTACAACACACTGTCCTTTGGCTGTGACTCTCAAATCCCTATCCACCGCAAACATCTGATATCTCAATCTGCAGAAACCTTCACACAGCCCAACCTCCTCGAGTCATCTAAAGGAGGCTTGGAGGGAGGAAATTGCGCTATTTGATGAGCTTTGGGATGAAGGGATGTGGAGGATTTAAGACCGTCCCATTAATACAAGACTTTTATCTCTTGTATCACATTCATTTTTACAAAGACCAGACTCGTCAGATCTCACCTTCAGTTTCAGCTATTTGTGACAAACATAAAAAAAGATTACAGAGGAAATATTTCATCGACTTAGTAAAATTATTGGGAAGCAAATCGTTATGCATTTACTCTTTTGGGTTGATGTGAAAGCTCCCTGCCGTATGAGAGCAGACTTTAATGTTTTGAGTGGTTACGGCTAAAAGGGTAATTTAAAGGGAATGGAAATCTACCCCCCCTCTCCTTGTTTCAAGAAGAGGTGCAATAACATGGTTTCCCGTCTTGGAGCAGATTAAGCATGTTTGTTTATTTATGTGCTCAGCCTTGAGTGTGTCTTAATGTAGTTTACCTGAACTACTCATTGCATATCCCCATCTGTGATAACGCGCAGACAAACTTTGGCAGACTTTGTTGTTTTGTTGTGTTGTCCGTTTTATCATATATTAGCGAGTGTATCAGAGTGGGGGCTTGTGTTTCATTGCCTCCCGTCTTCATTTATATTTCTAGTTTCTAGTTTCTAGTTTCTAATTTCTAATTTCTAGTCTAAATCAAATACAGGATTTCAGGAGAGTGAGTGAATCAGCTGCACGGACAACATTCCTAGACAAGCTCCATAAATATGGGATTCATTTAATTGAACTATTATGCCAAGTGTGAGGACTGTTTTATCTCTGTCTTGACAAAAACAGCTGTCATCATGTATTAAGGTCAATACAGTATTAATATGAACAGACAAATAAAATATTTTAATGTCTTACATTCAGAGGCCCCAAAAGCGCTCTGCTCTCTGAGTTGTTCCCGACCGTCAAAGCTTTTGGACTTGAAGGCCGATTCCAACGGAGGTCCAAACAGACTGTCTGAACCCGACGCCGTTGAACTCAACCTGGTGAAGGACGAAGAGGGAAAGAGAAAGAAAATCAGGGAGAGTGGAGGAGTGATTGATGAAGTCATGAGGCAGAGAGATAATAAAGGGAAGGAAAGTGAGAACGGGACTGTGGGTGTAAGTGAGAGAAGAGGAAATTGGAGGATTGTGAAGGATGTAGGAAGAAAAAATAAACAGCCCAGAACAGAAACAGCAATCAAACCTCGAAGGTAAATCCTGAGTATTTTCATTCTGAACATATAAAATTTTATGTGTAGGAAGTGTTTTTTTGTTGTTGTTGTTTTTTTCTCTGTGTATCTCTGTAAAACTCTGTAACTGTACATGTAAGAATGAATGTTGTGGGGTCAGATCTTCCTACTCTGGCTGGCTAAAATAATCGTGGAGTGGAGAGGTCTTAATTCACCGTTATTTTGTTTTAGGAAACTATAAAGAATAGCAGAAATGTCACCAAACCAGTGGCATTCATTCATTCAGCATCCAGTTGGCCAGCTGTATGGAGATGAGAAAATAAGTAGGATTCACACTCTAGCTCTCTATTATTCATCATTTTAATTATTAAAGCATCTGCTTGCTCATGATAACCAGCTTTTCACCCTGCCTTCAAGTGAGGCTGTTCAATGTGATGACAGATACTTCTGGTTAAGAGTCGTCTTCCCTGTTTTGGGTCACTTGGTAAATGGACTTGCATTTATATGGCAACTTTAAAGTCTCCTGACCACTCAAAGCCCGCCAGAAAGTGACTAATAACTCATATACACACACATCTATGGCACAGCCTCCAGGAGTTTCAGTGTCTTGCCCAAGGACACTTCAACATGCAGACGGGGTATCAAACCGCAGATCGTCTGAATAGTGAACAACCTCCTCTATTTGTGAACCACAGCTCTGGTTCTGAACTTATGACCTTCAGGCTGAGAAATGTGTGTACTAACCACCACAAGAATGTCGATGCTCTGTCTGAACAGTGAGAGAGATGAGGTGACAAACAGATGAAGAAACAACTAACAACGGTGGTGACAGTGGGAAGAGCATCAAACCTCTGAAAAGACCAATCATGACGCAATTTAACCTTGAAATATCCTCTAAATATCTCTCTCTCTATATAATAGTATTATTATCTCCGCATCTCTCAGAGACAGATTTGATATAAGGGGGAGGGAGATAATATGAAGAGCAGAGAGATCCTACCTGCTGTGATCAGGACTGGAGGTGGACCTGCGTAGGCCCTCCTGTTCTCCATCTGTAAAGAGACAACACACACACACACACACACATAATGAGATACAGCGAGTCACTGCAGAAGATGTTGTTCCCTAATCAGGACTAATCAGCAGCAAGGCATTCTTCGTGAGAGCGTTGAGGGCAGGCTGGGATCAAGTGAGATAGAACGACATGAGGGAAAACCCATCAGCCATTACCTTCTCTGTGATAAATACCAGCAATTAGCCCGGTCTCACTGAACTCCAGCCACCGCTGCTGTCACTGCAGAGTAACCGCTTTAATCAGACGCTCATCGTTAATCCTGCTGCCTCTGGATTTAAGAGAGAGAGAGAGACCCCTCGCTGCTGTGGAGCAGCATGCTGTAGCCTCCCACTCCAGCCTAACCTACTGGCAGCTAACGAACCTGTTGGTGATAAAACATGCTTTGGAGCACGAGCAGAGGGCTCGGGTGTGACTAATGGAGGGTGGCTGTTCGTGCAAGGTCAGCCAGCGAAGAGATCTGTGGCCTAGGGCTAAACATGCTGGAGGTAGACAGATGCTGCAAGATGAAATAATCACTAATCCTACAAAAACAGATGAGAATCTCAAAATTTTCGAATTACAACCACAAACAAGGAAAGGCTAGAAACCCCAGCACTAGTAGAAATACACAACATGACATACTTTTTTGTTGTTGCAGCGCAAATTGGTACAAAATAAAGGCTGCAAACAATTATTTTCATTATCAAATCGTCTGCAAGAATAACCTGAGAGACAGATATACAGTACAGAATGAGAGACTGAAGTCAGACTCACCCCTGTGGGAGGCACCCTCGCCCTCTTCTGATCGACCTCCTGCAGTACTCGAGTTCCCTGCAGAGACACAACAGAAGACAACAGCTTTCAGAAATCTGTACTATGTACATGATGCAATACACAAACTGCAGTCTGCTGTATGTTTCCCCATTTCTTTACGCTACAGGAGAGATAAGGACACATCTGAATGAACTTACTGGAGAGATGCCGCTTGACTGACACCTGAAAGTCGAGAGAGAGGGACAGATTTGGTCAACACAAGACCAAAAACAACTATGAATAAATCTGAAGCCCCTTGGCTACACAGACAAAACGTGTTAATACAATCAATTCCCTGTTGTAAATTGACAATATGACACTTGCTTATATCTAATCGTAGGTACATATAACATTTTTTTTTCCCTTTTTAGTCATTCAGGACAAGTTTAGATAAAACCTGCTTTTAGAAAATTTACCACAGACTTTTTTTATCATGATAAAAATGTTTGTCTTCTACAGGAACCCTGTAGAACATGACAGAAAAAGAAAAACTAGTACAACCTGTTGCCGTACGCCTCTGTTGGGCGGCAGAGTGAGTGCCCCGACGGTGGCTTTAAGCTCTTTCTCGGTGGCAGCGGAGTTGCTGCGATTGCTGCTGGTGACCGGTCTGATCTGGATGTGGAACTTCTTGGGTTCCTCGTCATCAAAGTCCGAGTCACTGGAGTAAAAGTTGTTCTCCTTCTCCTCAGAGCAGCGTACAGACAGGATGGTTAAGGAGAACAAGCTCATACTGGAGAACAGGGAACGAACAGTGCACATCAAGGAACGAAATATAACAGGAACAAAGAGAGAGAGACTTTCTTGGCTTACGTTACAGTATTTTATGATTGCTTTGGCTCAATTTTCACATCAGTTTCAACGTGCACAAAGCAACACAAGTTTCAGTGTTTAAAACTAAGCAAACTGATCACTGACACACATAAAATATTTGAATAAATATGTAATATAACACTTAGTTTGATTGATTGCTATTGGTGTGCTACATCAGGACAAAATTAAAAACACGACATCTTTTGAATAATTAATCCAAAGCAGTTGTAAACTGTTAAAGATAAAAGCTAAAGGTAATGCCTCCAACCGTACCACCACTGCTCAAAAATAAAATTAATATAAGAGCAAAGAAACGCATCAGATTACATTACAAAGCAGCGGGTGTGAGTTTTATTACCCCTGCTCGTCTGCTTGGACAAATACTATCACTTCCAAAATGTAATTTTGTTTCTCTGTGATATTAAATCAGGACATGCAGCCAAGCAGAGTGCAGCGCAATACACACAGACACAAAACACAAACAGAGGCAGAAGCACAGCAGAGTGCTGGAGGTGAGAGTTTACAGAGCTTCAACAGCCAAGCTACCACTTCCTGGCATCACCCCCAACGAAAGTCACCTCCCCTTCCTCTTTTTTTTTTTATTTAGATGCCACTCTGCTGCACGTGGACGTCTTTTATCATCCACTGTGAGGAGTGTTTATACGATTCAGAGAAACTGCGGGACATAAACAGCATGCAGGCTTCTGATGAAGGTGAACTATCTATTCTGAACATGTGGCGGCTCGATGGGGGTGGGGGGGGACGACACAAAGTCAGGAAGAGTTGTTATCTCACTGCTGTCAAGAATGATAAACTGATAAATAGAAAAAGATTGGGGACATGAGGACAATTCATTCATATCCCTTGCTGGTTGATGGGAGGCTTTAGCTTGCCTGTATTTAAAGAAGGGGACACATTTACTCATTTGCTTTAACAAACAGGATAAAGAGCTTTATAACTGCGCTGCTCTATAGTTAATGAGGCCATGAATGAAGCCGCTTGTGTGAACAAATTGGTTAAACCCCGCCTCTCACCTCCGACCTTCTGATTAGACTTAATTTAAGAGCATCTCCGTCTCAGTCAGGTTTAATTTGGTACAAACCACGTCTGTCATGTGAGGGAGTCAAGTTTGTGACATTCCTCAGGCATCTTTATGAATCTGAAATATGTGGGCGTTCCAGCTGAAGTGATGTGATGAATTTGATGAACCTCCAGTTGCTGTTGTACAGTTGTTTTTATTCAACAGATGGTGTGACTCATATGTTCGCGTTAGCTCAGTACAGATGTAGATAATGCTCAAAATCACTGAGTAAAATTACCACATGTCTGCAGATTATAGCTTCAGAAATTAGGCGAGTCCTTCACTTTTCTCTGCTTCATATGAATAAATATTTTTGTTAAATTGTTTTTTGGATGGCTTTAGTTTTTATGCCCAAATTATAGAGTCAACGGTAGAAAGACTACAGCAAATACGGGGGAAAAAGATGGGAATTGACATGCTGCAAAGGTCCCAGGCTGAACTTTATCTGATGATGTTGTGCCTCTTGGTCGATGTCTTGAAACCCCTAAGGCCACCTCTAAATAACACCCGTGTTGGGTATTTGTCAATATTTTATGATACAGCATTTATCTCCCTGTTGGAAGTGTTTATGTTTTACTGTTTAACAACATGAAATCAGAGTGGATTTAATATTTGTTCAAACTCATCAACAGAAAAAAAAATATCTTTTAATGTTAAAGAGAAAAGAAATCTCCTCAAAATAATCGACATTAACTACAAATCAATATAACAAATAAACATAAAAACTACTAAGGGGGTGAATAATTATTACAGAGCACTGCATATGACAATAATGAGCAGCCCTCAATGCAATGGGACAATTGGGTGGCCAACAAAAAGAAAGACATGAATAAATGAGTGGAAAAACATAATGAATAAAGATGCCTTCAAACAGGGCAGACACTTGAACTCCATCACCAAATCCAAATCGTCAGAATGACGTTCATTCATCCAACAGAGCTCCAGAAATCTGATAAATCTATGCCAAGGAGCACTGAAGACCTTTGTTATTCCTCAATTTGTCACCGTTCTGTGATTGCATTTGGCACATAAAACACCCGCTGACAGCAGCTTGATTCACATAAAACAAAGAACGATTATTAATTAACAATTATAAATTAAAGAAAGCAAAAGTCCAAAGCTGTAACATGATGTTACTGTGTGAGTTACTCCAGCTGAACATGTGTGAACAGCAAAAGGATATCATTCTGTGTGCTGTCGGCTCTGATGACAAATCCCTCATCGTCGACTTCTAGGGGTGAATTCTATATGAATGGGAACACACGCACAGAAACACACACACACCCCCAGAGAAAGGAGAAAGAGAGGGAGTCAGACACCAGCTGGGTCAGCAACACAGAGACAAGTGGCACTTCAGCCACATATCTGACACACAGAGAAGCTTTGTCATACCGTGTAACTCAGCAGTGCAGCCTACACGTTGTGCTGAGAGCTTTCTATTAAGAGTGTGTGAGTGAATAAACAGACCCTTCAAATGTTAAAGTGTGAGGCGGTGACTAACTGCTACAAACTGCTGTACATTAAACGTGTTATTACTAACAGGTCAAACAGAGCTACAGGTGTGCTTTCAGTTTGCTTTAGATCACTTCATAAAGCCAGGATGTGTGTGTACATGTGAGCTGTTTTTTTGCTGCAGTCATATGATCTTCAAAATAAGAGACATGAGGGAGGCCGGACCTACGATCCAGCCAATGTGGGAGCAGTTATATTTAGACTGAGTGTGGACATGAGGACTTGATTAGATCCGATTTCAGTAAACAGATAATGACAAGTGTAACTGTAGGCATTGATATTTTTTTTCATCTGAGTGATTCAGTTATACTCTAAACTGATTAGTTAAGCCAGAATGGTGTGATAAGACTATAGAAGTCACATTAATAAGACACCTGCAGGAACAGCTTGACTACAGTTAGACTCACATAAATTTAAGGCACCTATTATTGATATATTTTTCATAACATTTCAATGACAACGAGATAATTATTACCCGAATCTACAGCTCCGCTCAGCTTAACAGAGCTTCACAGCAAGTTTTCCGCTCATGCTGTGATTCAACTGAAACTTTAATGTTTTAGTTTATTTTCACTGGCCACATTGGTCTCATTTTCAACCACAGCAGACAGCTTTTATTACAGTACACTACATGCTCAGCACCAAACAGCAGAAGGACACAGTTAGTGACTAGCCGGTGCACACAGTCAAGCACTTAACAGCTAAAAAAGACAGATATGCCCCTCAGGAGTTGGTAGAGACCAAAAACAGAGCTCAAAAGAGGGTGACTGATGGACTTGATATGTCAGTGCAGTGTTCACAACTAGTTGCCAGAGTTGCCAAAAAATCAAGTGCAGTATTCAAATGACTCTGCATAATGTAGAGGTGTTGTTTTTAGTGGAAAACCAACAGAAAACTGTCACCCAAGTCAGCAGATCTTCGACTCGCTGTCTGAGTCACTCAGCGAGCTGAAGTGCTGATACTTGTTGGTGGAGACCAAAAGAAAGGTAAAAGCAGAGTTAATATTGTTTTTACATTCATCATGTGGCCAGAAAGACAGGGTCAGGATAAGATGATCATTTTGTCGCATTATTCACCACAAATTTATAAAGATGATAATATGTCAGTGGTGTTTGTCGGTTAGCTTGTGTTTGAGGTCTTCTGCTCTCTAGTGGCCAATCATCCATAAATGCAGCTTTAAGTAGTACAGGCTGTGACTGCAATCTAAATTTAATCCAGCCTCTGATTCAGTTAATGTCATGTGTCCCTTCAAAGTCTTACACTAAAGACAGCGGGCTTGCTTGCTTCCATGTTTAACTCCCAACTAATATTATACAAGAAATATAAAGGAAATAAGGCAACAATATAAATATAACTGATGCGTCTAAATAAAAACTACTTTAATATTCAACCTAGAAGGTGAATAGACTGTCAGAGTATACTCTTATGCAAGTGGCCTCCGCTAACATTACTAATACCTGTCACACTACAGTCAGAAATGTAATGCTCTTCAAAGTATAAAATAGCAGCACCAGTGGCTCTGTGACCTGCTGTTTACTCTCTACTTCCACATCAGTCTGCTAGATGGACTCACACACACACACGTACACACTTATACATATACCTCTTGCACACAGACAGGCACATACACAAACACACACTCTTGTGAAGTTATGCACTTCCCCTCTGGCTGCCAAAGTACCTCAGAAACCGCTTCTCAGAAGTACCAGAATAAACCTGGGAAACCCCACACCGTCAGTCATGTCATTATCACGCACTGATTTCCTACTCACCTTCTTTCCACAAACACACACACAATTCTGTTTCATCACCCCAAAAAACACACACGCTTCTCAGAGTTGTCTGCAGGGATAACTGCAGCTCTAAGAGTCAGACAGGAGTCAATGATTTTGGAGTTGCAATGTTTGGGTGTGAATTATGTGTGATACTCACCAGAGCCTCCGTCACAGCTGAATCTCTGCAAACACAAAAACACACAGATATATTTTGCTGTTGTTATTCAGGAGTAATTCAGACTTGTAGAGGAGCTGAGCACATGTGACACATGCGCATGTTTGTGGATGTGTGTGCATCTGTGTGAGCACTCACGTAGAGTCTGGCTCCTTGTCCCTCTTGCCCAGGCCAGGGATCCTGAACGCTTTCGCTCGACTCTTCTTCCCACCTTCGGGTGCCAAAGCTGCCATGTACTCCTCAAAACCAACCAGAGCTGCAGACAACAGGCAGTTTGATAAGAATAAATCACATTGAGAAAACACACACTCACAAATATACATTATGCATGAAGGCACACTTTCCCAAGTTGAACTACTCGCTGTTATATTTTGTCATTATGAATTATTCCGCCCCCACAATACTGTATTAAGTGTGGGTGTTTTCATATTTCTATTGTTATGTAAGCTGCTCAAGTTGTGTGTGTTTATGCTTTTATTTCACTCCCACTGGAAACAAGCCAAAGCTGGTGAGCTGCCTGTACCTGGTCTCTCTTTGCCTGTACCTGGCCTCTCTTTGCCTGTGCCCTTCTGTTCTGCAAATTTCTGGATGAGATTATCGATGCCGATGTTTTCCACATTCTGCTTGAATTCCTCGTGGACCTGGAGCAGGGCAGAACAGGATGATTATTTGGACCTTTAATAAGCATTTCATATCGGAAACGGTACCATGAAATTATTGTTTTTGTTATCAGTTGTGTGTGATAACTTTTTATAGTTAACTTTTTTACCAGTGTTGTAATTGAGTCCAACAGGATGTAACAGCCAATTTTATGTATTCTGAGTCTTAAAATGATTCAATGATTTCAAAAAGCACTGTTGGTGAACACTATTATGAAACTGTAGTGCTGAGGAGTAGACACTAGAGAACTGTTTATAAATGATAATAATGTTAGTAATCAGATATGGTAAAAACATTTCTACGATTCCACTTTTAACGCATCTGCAAGGACTGGGTATTACATTTATGATGTTAAAACACAAACAAATGATCACTGACTTACTGTCAATACCGGTATATGATCACATTACCCCAAATTCTAACCAGGGTACCGTGGTTGTGCCAGGTTATCACACTCAGCTTTCAATGTGCGTTTGTGTGCTCTGTCATCAGAGCATGGTTTAGTGTGAGCGACAACATACCTGTCCCACTTGAACATGGGTGTCTTCTATGGAGTGGGAGTAACCTTTGATCAGCTGTTTCATCTGCCGCAGGTGGGCCTCTTCGATTTCCTGAAACTTCTACTCACGCCAACACGTACACACACCCACACCACGGCAAAGAACAAAGAAAACTTTGTTACATGTCAAACCGTAAAACTATTATTGTTCAGTTTATCTTTAGCTGTGAGTTCACATCTTTCACTGACCTTTTGAGGATAAATCCTTTCAATACCAACAAAATAACATCAAAGCTACAGTGACATTTACTATTAAACACTGTTTGTTCAAAAGGTGCAGTGTGTATATGGCAGAAATGAAATATCCACCATATTTCTACAGTAGCCCAGAACATGAAACTAAACCCTGACTCCACACAGGGCTTTCGTGTTTTTTCGGGTTTCAAGGCCATCGTAGTTTCTCCTTCAGGCTAGGAAGGAGAGGGTGAGGCGAAAGGGTTGCATTCAGTAACTGCACCACTAGACTCCTTCTTCCAATAATTATTGGTATGAGATTTGGGAGATCCTAAAGAAGCAACCAGGAACCAATAAAACAGAAACTTTCAACTCCACATACACGCAATAAAGTGAAAATAGCCTTTTAACGAGATCTGAGGATTCAGCTACAGTGAGGCAGTCAGCCAGCAGAAGAGGCTCCAGGTTGCCAGGTCTCTAAACCAGCGACAATTTGAGAGAATTTAGTATTTAAGTTTGATCCTGCTCTTAATTCAGCCAGCTCATTTGTCACTGTCTGGTTCAGGGGAATTGTCTTGATGTAGTGCCATTGGCTTTTGTTCGAGAAGAAGACGAGTTTGTGAACACACTTTTGCCAGTTTCTTTTCTCCACTGGACAAAATCTGGGCCAAGAGAACAAACATAAAACACTCTTTGCAAGTGCTGTCAGCTTTCAGCAGGGCACTTCATCCCCATCTTTACTGTGCCACTAGGCCAGGTTTGACTGCAAACACCTGATATCTGGACATGTCTGTGAAATAGAATGCTGGTTGGAAAGTGTCAAGTGATCTCCTCATCTATATAAGCAATGTATAGCTTATTAATACAACATTATTTGGTAACCATGGTAACATGTATGTACCATGTTACTGGTTACAGGGATCTCCCTGATATATCAAGTGCTGTGCTTGTGTCCTATACCATGTATTTTTTGGGAGATTCATGGTAAAAAAGTAAATAAAGTAAATAAAATAAATCAGTTTCTTTCCCATCAGCTCTACACGACTGATGGTAAATATACTCATAATCTTGTGATCTCCGCTAGTTTTCTGTGTGACAGAAAGCCCCTTGGTCTCTTAAATACTGATCAGTTATTTATTTGGTCTTCCTACATTTCCTTTTCAATCTTTTGACACGTTTTTCTCCCAGGTACCACATACATCCTCATAATAATGACCACGTCTTCCCCCTGAATGCTATTACAAAGAGATAATTGGTCAAAAGGATTTCAGTCATCATTTCAAATGTAAAACACAGGCGCACTCATTGGGGTTTGTTGAAGATTTCCATGGCAACAGCAGCCGTAACCATGGAAGTGTGGAGGATGTGATTAAAGGTAATAAGTGGGGTGCAGGATGTGCATGTGTGTGCTGGTGGGTGGGTGTTTAGGAGTCATGGGGTTGTGCTTTCCATTTTTGGGGAAGGCGTGATGTAGGACAATAAATGAAAGGATAAGATGGAGTTTTTGTGCAGAGGAAGGTTACAGAGGGGGTGAGTCATTGAGATAAAGCAAAAGAGAGGAAGAAATACATAGAAAAACACCACATCAGAAGGTGGGAGGGGTAGGAAAAAAAGTGGCCCTCGGCCCCATACAGTCAGAGCTGACCTGGGCAGACTCGCTCATCTTCTGCTCAAACTCTCCTCCCACACGGTTGTATTTCTCGATGCACAACGCAAATGACTCTGCTGCTTTCTTAGACTTCAGCTCCGCCTAGTGAAAGAAAAGGCAAAGAAAAAAAGGCCTTTGGGTACAAACTCTCATTCACAAACCTGAAAAACAAATGAATAGCTCAGTGAGTGAATGAGAATGATTTCTGCCCTATAATTACAACTGCTCCATTCAGTATCCAGTCTGCAGCCACAAAACAAGAACAGCAATATATTCACAGAGTGGACGTCTAAGAGCAGAGCAGTTAGTAAACGTTGTTTTCAGTAATTGTCAGGACAGGATTAATCTAATTAACTTAACCCCAACAGTATAAGAGACACTCACATCCCATGAGACATGTCCCACAAGAAACAAGTGTATGATGGATTTTAACGTCATGAGACAGACAACAATAACATCTCAGAGGTTATTAAGAAATATTGATGCAGGACAGAACTGCGAGGTCTGTCAAGTTTCAGTTCACATGAGCTGACAGACACATGGAGCATCTCTAGACTTAATGCAAATTCATAAATTCTGCACTTGTTTCTGCTTTTTGATTTACAATTTTTACAAAACTGAGATGAAAAAAAAAAAGATCCAAGTATTTTGAGTTTTACTTTGTGAAATGAATAACAACCATAGCCTTTTGGCAGTCGTCAGTCGTCAACACCATGAATAAAGACCATAAAGTAAACATATTAAAGAATCATGGGTTGGTTGTGTTTTGTCAAACTACTATTTCCAAAGGTCAAGAATAAACTTTTAGGATTACATTTTCATATAAAAGTTTAATATAATGTACATTTCAGTCATATTATACTCTGCTGAATTTCTATTAAATAATGTTTTCTAATACTAATACTAATACTAATAATAGATTATTTGCACTTGTTTCCTCTTTGGTGTACTCCTGATCAAAACTTCCAGATTTTTTTGTTTTCTTTTAAATCAGGAAGTTTACCTAACCGACTTTTAATACGAAAACTGTGTAGGAAGCAAGACGAGAAGATATCCACCTTGTATCTGCAACAGGGTTTTTAAATTTTTCAATGCTGTGAGCAACACAAATAAAACAGCGACTATCAGCATGGCTGGACACAACCACAACTAAGTGAGAAATGTCTTTTTTCCAATTTGAGTGAACAAACACATTTTTCCTAATCTGAACGTCTATAAAACAGAAAATAGAGAAAATAGTGGCTAACTTTCTCCAGTTCTTTCTGTGGAGCTCCCTCCTTCCTGAGCCGGTCCAGCTCCAAACACTTGGCATGGTAACCCTCCTTTGACTTCTGAAGGTGACTGCTCTGAACCTGCAGTGCCTGCACCGCCTCCACTGTCCCCACCATCTCCTCCTTTGTCTGGGTGGCACGCACACACACACACACACACACACACACACAGACATGAACATACTGTACAGATCATTACTGTACTTGATACTTTCAGGGAAACTGCAGCAATTACCATGAAGGGAGAAGACAGTAATTGGATTTTGTGTGAGATAAATTAGATCAGGATGACAGAGGCTCGATGTAGGGCAAGTAATGAGAAATTATACAAGTCTATGTTCACGGAAACACACAGAGACACAAAACTCAGCAAGTTTCCTGTCGGGATAGTTAAGGCATCCAATTCTTCTCATCCCAGGTACGCACCTTGCGGTGAATTTTGACCTGCTCGTCTCCGTACTTGTTGATGTCTCGGATGAGATCGTTCATCTTTCTCATCAGCTCGAGGTGACAGAGGGCCAATTTGTCTGAAGACACCCTGAACACGTCCCACATGGGAGCAAAAGTCCTAGGAAATACATGCAGAAGCATCAAGCACGCATATTCATGGTGGAGGGAGGGGGGACACTTAACACCAACCTTAAAACTGACAGCAGTGATGGCACAGTGTACTGACCAACTCTGGAGTACACTGCCACTGTTAATTTGCATTTTAATACATCTGAACGTGTTTTCCTTTAACATTAGTCAAGACTAAATAAGCAACTCGCAAATCACACCTCCTGCTTCATCAGAAGCATTTAGGTGTGGTTTGATCAGATATGATTGACAGCCAACAAATAACCAACCATCTGGCTGGTAACATTTCTGTATCCTGATTGGCACATGGATATATAACATTATTCCAAGTGAGCCCTGTTAAACTGATATGATATAAATACAGACATTTCTCAAGTGCAAAAACCAAAACCTTCTATCTGTGGCAGGAATGTGTTTTCATGCCCATCAGTCAATCAGTGAGCACTATTTGTTATTTAATCCAATTATTCACAAAGTATCAGTCATATAAGAGACAACATATGTGTTTAAACCACATATGCTGGATACCAGAGAGGGCATTATTTTAATCATAAATGTGGACAGATGGTCCTCATTCATATCTCATATGTGGCCATATGACCAGTACATGTACAATTACAGGAACAAAACACTATTAAATCAACTGTAAGGTGGAGGACAGGATGTTGAGTGGAGTCACTGTGCTGTGTTTACAGGGCGGCACTCACCCCAGTGGACTTCCGTTGCTGGCCATCTTGGCCAGTTTGCTCATTGATTTGGAGTACGTCTCCTCAATAGCCGCACTGCAAAAACAAACACGCACATTAAGATTAGCTGAATTACTAATACAATAGTGTGTGTCTTTCTTTGTGTTTCTCTTCTAAAGTTGTCAGTGAGACAACAGGAAGAGTAATGCTGTGTGCATTCTTTAAACTTTAAATTCTCCTAAATAAACTTTGGGCTGGTGAATGTAATGTTCTCAAAGAGCGCCTCGTCATAATGCTATTGTCTCTGATAATGGCCTCATATGTTATGTTCTCTATCTACAGCAGTGCTGTAGCTGTGCAGAGTCAGTGAGATAAAGATTTTCATCAGTGTTGGGTAAATGTTGCACTAAGCCACATTTTAATGATAAATGGACTTTGTTTTGCAAGGCTGGGCATAAAACTTTAATAACCTTCTGTAGACCCTAAGAGAAAGAAGGACGGAGCATTGATCCAAATATCCTGAGGGTGAAAAGAACAGCTTGCTACTGAGAAGCACTGAAAGTCATAAACAAGCAGACTAACAGTGTCTGTCCTGAGCAGTGATGCTGAAAAACTAAAATTGGATCACAAGATGGGCTCACAAATATTTTCATTTTCAATTCTATTCATTGTTGATTTTATTAAAGCCATTATTAATCAATCAAACCCAAAGTAATGTTTTTAAATTCCTCATTCTTACTTATTATCATATTTTATTCCAGATTCTCTCAGATTATCAAAATAGTTGTAGATCAATCTTCTGTTTGTACAGTGCTTGATAAACTAATTGTTTTCTTTAGTTTCAGAACCAGTCAAAGCTTGATGTCTATTGTGTACTCACTAGTGGGTCCCCCACTAACAAGAAGCAGCAATACATCTCCATTAAACTGAGTGCCAGAGTGAGGGAAGTGAATGTAACTGAGAAACCTCGAGAATGTGGCCGGGGTTGTTACGGTTCTTTAACTCGGTGTTTCACATTGTGTCTTACATCAAAATGACCTTTCAGGCGAGCCGAGAGAGACGGAGGAAACTTATCAACACAATTGCCTTTCCTCCGTCCCACGGGATCACACACTATTTTACTCACAGTGCCCCTATTTCATTTCCTGACTGCTGATTTGTTGTCTGCTGCTGTCCAAGCAGATAAGTGAATTTCCCCTGTGAGGAATGTGCACAGGCCTTCTGAATCAATGTCAGGATTATATCAGGGGTTTGACTGCATACTGAGGGAACCTCATTATTCCCCTCAATTTACTGATTAGAAGACAGTGTAGTTAATATAACAAACTACCTACTAACCCTTAGATACTATTGCTAAGCCTGTCAGCGTAAACCTTCAGTGTACTTTACAATAAATGGCAGATTTTTGTTATTTATTTATGACACTGGATTCTTCATTTTAGACAGAAGTAAACTCATTTCTAGCTGGATAACTTCAGCAGAAATGACAACAGTTGCTGACAGTTTTTATCAGCTGCTACAGTTTCAATATTACTGTTACTTGTCTAAAGGATACTGTGTGATTTTAAATTGTCGTCGTTTTTGTGTGAACCCTAGTAACTCTAGCAACCACTTGGTGGAAGCTAATGGAGATCCAAATAAAGAATAACAATCTATTTTTTTATGCTATTGAATGGTAGGTAGCAAATTCAAAATGCAAAGCAGAGAGCCATAGTTACCGTGGAGTTTTGTTGTTACTCACCAAAATGTATTCTATGTAACCTTGAGGTCTAAATAAATGCGTCAAATATATTTCCAGCCCTTATAAAACACTTTCAAAGCTGACACTGATCTAAGTATTTTAAATCGAGCGCTGTTTACATTAGTGTTTACTCGCTTGCAGTCTTCTTCTTCCCTGCATTTGTTGGTGCATTGCAGCATATTTTGTCATGTTACCACCACATGATGATCAGTGGATCATGCAGATTGCTGAGTCTCATTCCCAGGACGTCAAATAATGACATAGCTGGGAAACAAACAAAGTGGCTCAGGGCAAGACTCACAAAATAATAAGTGGCATCTATGCTTGGAATGAGGCTCAATATCTTCAAGCCACCAATCCAAAGCATCAGTATTTGACGACGTGGCAGCAAAAATGTTTGCTTGTTTACCATTTATGTCGGTGAAGTGATGATTCAGGAATCAATTATCTTTCTCCAGCATAACTCACCTCACCTTTAAGTAGCTGCTTGTCTTCTTAACACTGTCATCTTGAGTTTCTGCCGGTCATTAGCTGTATTTTAAGCTTGGTTATTGGGTAGTTTATTGCCAAAATGCACCCTGGGAGGTGTAGTTTCCTTCCACTTTAAAGTTTTAAGTTACAAACACTTTTTTTTTTTTTTTTAAGAAACAGATTTTTCTAACACACTTCATATTTTGGACCATAGAATTACTTCTGCCATCTAACATTGTTTATTGTCATAATTTTGTACTTCGTGAACAAGACATCTCTACTGAGAAAACTTTAACTAAAAATTAATATTATTTAAATTCAGTAGTGGCAAACATGGATAAAATTGGCCCAGAGATAAAACACCTATTCATGGTGTGTGAGCTTTTCAGAGATAGTGCTCTTGAAAAGTCGCACAGTGGTGAGGACAGGGGTCAGAGATCAGAGCAGAGAGACACGCCTGAAGCAGCTTTAACAAAGAAAGATTTGTTAAAGTGTACTCTGTATGATTCTGCTGACAGGACTTTGAAACTGCATTAATTGTGAACATCTTGTTAGATACATCGAGATGAAATCCAAAACAGTTCATTTTTAAACTTTGAACATTTCACCCAACCTTGGCACAGTTTCTCATCTTTCTTTCCAAGTACACAGAGTCAAGAATGTAGATTTTCTTCCCCAAGTCCCATCAGTAGCGTCACCTCCCACACAGATACTCATAAATACACACAAACCTTACCTCTCACGGACAAACTCGGCTAACTCCTTGGTTGCCAGCTGGCCATGCTTCATGTTGTGGTAGAGCACGTCAAAGCCGGCATTCTTCTCCCCCTGCCAGGGTACAAATAAAACACACACACCACGTCTGTTAGCACCCAAACCAGGAACAGCAAGAACCAACATTAGAAAGGTAGAGAGTGATGTCAGTTGGTGCACCACTACATCGATATCGCATTCATTTGGAGTTTAAGTCGTATCACATTTTGCCACTGTTATTTCTCTAAAGACAGTCAGTCAGGCTTATCAGTGGCTGCCAGGAAACGCTTCACTATCAGTCACATACTGAACACTCAACACACTTACCGCCCTGCAAAAATATATATGAAACCAACGTTGGATTGTGTTTAAAGTTGAAGACAAATGAACAAACTATCAGCAAATTATCAACATTCACATCGATACTGCACCTCATAGTAAACTGTATATAATTTCTAAAGCTTTCTGGAAGTTATATATGTGATAAAAGGTTTACTTTAAAATGAAAAATAAATTTAGAGTTTTAAAACAAACCTCTAAAGGCTGTTGATTGTTACCAGCACTACAGGACCACAAGGAAATGATACGGCACAAAAAAAAAAAAAAAAAAAAAAAAAAAACTGTAAGAATTATTTAACTTTATGGGCTATTTGGCACTGTGCTAAATTAATCCTCATCAGTCACTGTCTCACAATATACTAATTATGAGCTAAAGTAGGTCATCAGCACACAAGGTAGTCCATCATCACCACCTTACAGCTTAAAAATATGTCTACTTTTTTAATTTAGTAAGTGTAACAATGAGACAAAAACCACCCAAAGTTTGATTTGTTTTATGCCTGCCCTCTTTCTCATGTGCACTTTCTTTAGTGTCTCTGCCATTTTTCCAACATAGCTTATGTATGTGTGGGAGGATTAACAGAAAGAAAGAGATTATGTCTAAATACGGTAAGCAACAACCAAAGATGAAATTGAGGGGGGAAAAAAATACAATTTGTTATTTATTATGAGTTCAACAGTCAGCTAATCTGCTTTGTCAGTATTGTGTGGGTGTATTGTGATCTGTTTTGATTAGCAGCAGTAGTGACTTTAAAAGTGTGTGAATTGTGACAGGTCTCCATTTAGGTCCCTGTAGGTGCAGAATGTATTGGGTGCACCTGACCAGTCCATACAGGATGTATTTGAGAACTTACTTTAGTTTTTCTTCTCTTACATCGGAACAAGTTCTCATCACGCCTTTCTTTTGTTTGGTTTTGTTCTGTTGTGATTGGTTTATTTGACACCCTACTGAACATACAGCCACTCAGAGGCACCACTGATTTGCTGACTAATGTTACACACAATGAGATATGTCAGCATTTGTGCAAAGAATTTCCACTACAACCCTGATTATTCTAAGTATTTGTTATGGGCTAAGAGACAGACTGATTGCCAGAACACAGTGTATTTATGTAGAAAGCAAAGGCCTTGTGTTCATTAGTATATCACCAACAGTGACACTGGTTATCTGCGTGCTGATGGGTACTTAGTCCCTTTTGTATAAAGAACACACTCACTTTAGTGATTTTGTAAAGCGTGAAAAGGTGGAGTAAACCATCGTATTCATTCAGTATCAGCCTTGGGTATCTGATTACATTTACTGGCACTCAGAATGTAAACCGTATCTGTCTGAATGTTGTTTTGATAAACATCACAAAAAGGACCAATTATGTTCTTCTCTCTTAACCTTTAGAGAATTTGGCATTTTGTTCTTTTTAGTTGAAACAATGCTGTAATGAAATCTACAGGGACAAACCCAACAGAAAAAAAAGTGCTTTTGCTGGTTCAGCTACTGCACGCAGGCTTTGAGCTGCTGCTGCATGCCACTGGAAATTATCACGCTCCATCTGAAGAGCACAACAACCTCAAAGTGAACATGACTCAGTAAAATGTGAGAAAACCACAATGCTGAGAGAGAGCGTTGTTGAGAGAAGAGTTGCCTATCTTGCAGCTAAGCAGGTTGAACACAGACTACAGCACCGCCTCACATCCATCGCCGTCGTAATTACCTACACCTACACCTGTGTTAACTTAAGTCTTCATAATCCGAAAACGAGGCTGACTGTGGTTGCATTATTACACATAGACTGTGTAATTTCTTGAGCCTCATTTTTCAATCAACAGACGGCCAGGCTCTCTGTGCAGACAGAGACGCAGACAGCTGCTTCTTAGGACCTAAAAATACCACGTCGGAGGAGAACAGACCAGTTCCCAGGTACCAGGGGAATGGCTGGAATGCCAAGGAAGGGTCACCCAAAACCACACACACACACGCAGATACACACAGACACACACACAGACACGGACACACATAGTGAGCAGGCAAAGCGCAGACACAGTTAAGCAAACTCAGCTCCCAGCGGTCAGCAGGAGAAACAGTTGTTTTGAGAGGCATCTCAAAGAGACCAGACCTGACAGAAACACCAAGAGAGCTTGGCCACTAATGCATCACAGCTGACATCAGCTGAACACGGTCACTTTCCCTGAGCTGTGGACGGCACCCTCACACTGCTTTATGTTTGAAACATTCAGTCCAACAAAGTTTTAAAATCCTTAATCCAGTGTGCAGATTTGACCTGAGATATGTAGTTTATCAATCAATCAGATAAGTAGATTTAAATAATGAATCATTTTTCAAAAACCAAAAAAGTCCAGCTTCTCATCTGTGAGCACTCCTTGTCTTTACTTAATTATTTGTCAGACAAAACATTATATTTGAAAATGTCACATTGTGCTTCAAGAATCTGTGATATGCACTGAATAATTAAAATAATCATTAGTTGCAGATTCCCTCTTAACTGGTTGTCCTTCATCTGCACAAATCACAATAAAAAATAGGACAGGATGTGCACACAATTTCCTTTTCTGCATCTCTTTCCCAGCAGAAAATAACACTCTTACTCTTCAAGACAAATGTAAAATCTGCTGTGTTCAAAAGGTCAGTTCAGACGTGGATTATGGAGCTGCTGAGGTTTTCAAATGTCATTTTTCAAGGCTGTGAGCACCAAAAGTTCAATTCTACTCAACACAATTGTGTTGGGGTGGGGGCAGAAATCACACACTTTGTTAGATAAAACAAATCTGCATCTGGGAAAATATCACCAGTAATAAGTGAGATAACATGTTTTTGTGTGTGATTTGGGTGAACTGACCCTTTGTGTTTCCATATTCCACTACTGAATGTTAAATACAAAAAGTAATTGCTGTCATTGTGCTGTGATGTTTTTAAAAATTGCCATGTAAAATACTTAAAATAAGACGGATAATGCTGCAGCCTTACTCAGCCAAGTTATGTCATCCCCAAAGTGAACTGTTGGCCACTGCTTTTAAATAAAACAGAGGTATTGTTTAGCTCAATCACATTGAACACAAAACGCCCAGTATCAGTTGTTTTCTATCTTATTTATGTTCAGTCCTGTTTTCTCTCCTACTTAATGAATAGTATTATTCTTATTAAACAATGGTTAGGCGTTCTGCAGCAGCATAGTGCTGTTCACTGGCAGGGGCAGTTGGCAGATGCCTTTTGTTGAAACTCTACTCTGGCTTCAGAAAGGTGAGCTGCAAGTCAAAGCCTTCAGAGCACACACACACACACACACACACACACATACACACACACATATACACACACACATACACACACACACCTGCCTCTCCACAGCTAGACACAGCACCTGTCCACCACTGCTAGCAGGCTAGTCTGTCGGCTGTATGTAAATATAGCTCGTCCAATAGACCGTTGATTATTATGGAGCTCAAATGGTTTTGCAGACAGAATGATAACAGGCAGTGAAGAGCCCTTTTTGAATATTTGAAAAAACAAATATGAGCTTTGTGTTAATCTGATATTTACTGAGGACCTTGTCAGGAAAACCGACTGATCATGACTTGATAAAAAAGTTGGTTTTACTTGTCGACATGTTGTGTGCACTGTTAGTGTGTCATTTTATGTCAAAGCTTCCAGCTTCGACACCCCTAAAGCTGCTAGTACACTTCATCAGAAGTGTTTGTTGGATGGTTGAATTTCTTCGTTTGGACACCACCTCCCCACGCATCTTTTAGGTTAGGGGTGTGATGTCTGACAGTTTCTGGAACTTTCCAATATCAACAATCCAACTTTCGCTTCCACTTCCCACAGTGATTTACCAGGCTTTTCTCTCAAGCACTTTTTCATTTGTTACTTCATGTATAACTATTTCTGTCACTTTTCGGATGCACAACAGTGAGTGCAACAACTATAAACACTTTTTTGAATCTGGATGAACCACATCTCGAGTATAACCCGGCCCTAAAAAGCAGCACATTTTCAGAATCTGCTCTCTTATCAGTGACAGTCTGTCTAGTAGTTGTCTCATGGGTTTCACATTGGACAAGACAAACACATAGCTGAGGTTGAGAAATACCCACAAGGGAGTCTCCCACAAGCAGTCCTGTCATTCTATCACAAACATTTCCAGCTTGGCCCGATTAGCGCTTCAGGCGAGGATTGATGAATGAAATACTGGGGGTGTTGACTGAAAACTACAATATTCAATGCCCACTCAGTTTATTTGTTCTTTGTGGTGCTACCACTGTGACATGACTTGCATCAGTAATTGTTTGAGTTAAGAACAAGTTCACCATTGATCACTGGAGATGCTGGTTCATTCCCCAGCTCTACCTCTACCTGTCCCTGTCCAAATGCCCTTCAGCTCGATCACAGATGTTATTCTGAAAAGCTGCTTCAGCAATGACTGCATTGAAAATTAGAGAGACAAGGCACCAATATTGACTGAAGGAGTGCATAAATAAATCTATCTAAAGCTAAAGAATCTCAAAGTATTAAAAAACAGTGAGCCAATCTGGCTGACATGTTCCTTCATTATCATGAACCTAAACACTGTGGTTTATTTTGAGTCTCACATAAAACATCCCGCTTCATTAAGTACTCACTAGAGCACCACATGTTTAGTTTAGGCCACATCTGTACACTGTTTATTAGGTTTTATGATTGATGGCTGAAAGCTAAAGTGCAGAGGTTTTATAAAATGTTATAGTTTATTAATAACTCACATAAAAACATATGCATTATCCTGGGACAAAGGCTTCAGGGAGACACAACAGTCATTGTACGGGAACACATGCCTCAGTCTAGCAGGTGCAGCAGAAACGGAAATGTGCATTATCAGAGAGTGGCCGGTTCTTCGTTCTTCACTACAGAAGTACATTTGTGCATGTTTAGGTGTGCAGGTTCTTGATTGAGCAAACAGCAGTGAGCTGGTACTTGAAGATGTTGAGTCATGCCAAGCAGTCTAATATCACATTACGTGAAAGCTGCAAAACCACTGACAGCCTTCTTCAAGAGTCCTCAAGTGCCACAATGTATTCCTTAAGGCTTCAGTGAGTGAAAATCCTTCATCTCTGATATATGCAAACCCCCTCTTCTGTCCCCTCTTGGTGATCTCTTTTTCATCAATTAAGTCGACCGTTTTGGTCACGCACGATGGAGTCCATTACCATGACAATGAGAGAAATGATGGGAGAGGAAAGGAGAGGAATGGAGGGGGGGTGTATGGGGAGGTGTAAAATCTGTACAACTTTCTCATGAAGGCTGAGACTTCTGGAGACCACTGAGAGCTGTGGGGGTTCTGCTGAAATTTGTTAAGGGGGATGGTGAGCAGCAGGGAAATTATCATTTTATCTCAGTAAATCAAACGCCAGCATTGCTCTGTTGAGGGGGTTAGGATCCCTGCTTCCCTTCCTTCCTCAAACTGTTCATCATTATGGTGTTCAGGGCCATGCAACTTTATGAGCTTTAAAAACAGGTGTGTTGATCTTCACTCTCAAATCTCAAAGCTAAATCATTTGAACTATACTTGCTGCTTTACCACTTCAAAACACTTAAAAATGTGAAACCCAAGGCCTTGCAAAGTTCTTCAGGAAAAAACAAATTAACACGGGTCATTGATGGCGTTCAGCCAAGGGTCAGTTCTTTCAGCACTGTGAAATGGAGACACTGGAAGCTGACATGTGTTGTGGAAACACAGACCAAAATATTCATTATAAACTATTCTGCAAGTAAAAAAAAAATATCTTGATTTTGGCTGATTTAGCTCTAACCTCAGTGTATGTGTGCAGTGGTTCATCCTAAAATTATATTATCTAATACACCTAAATGTAAGATACTGACAAATTGGTTGCTAAATGTTTGATCAATTAATTAATTAGCTGTTCTGTTAAACCATAGTTTACAAGGTCAGCCTCTTATTAGCACAGAATGTTTCTGCTGAATAAAGAATAGTCCGACCTTTACCTTTTTCTTACCTTTATCTTATTATTTGCCAATGCAATGCCAATAAAATGTGTAGTATGTTAGAGTTAAAGAAATGCATACACTTTGATTGATTTGATTGAAGTGGGTTTATTTTTAATCTTATGTTTATTAGACCTCATTTTAGCAGGTGCTGTCCATAACATGACCTAATAAACGGCCTGGCACATAAACATTTCAATGGGACATGACACTTTCATTGAAATTCATAGTTAATTTAGAAAACATATCTAAAAGTGTAGACATAGCTCAGTGAAGGAAACTTTCTAATTTACTGACAGGAAATAAACTGGATAAAAAGGCCATATCTGGCCAACAAGGCACCATTTGTTGATCCCCAACATCAAGTTGTCATTATTGCTGCTCAAGGAATGTCTCAGAGGCCCAGAACTGCTGTTAAAGATAAAATGTAAGAATAATGTGTCTCGGATGAGGTGAGGATATTCTGGTCATAACACAAAGGTTGTCAAAGCTTTACTGTAGGGACGTGTAAAACAGAACAAGACCTGCAAGTCTTCCACAACATTTTGTGCTGCTCCTGTATCTTTGGCGCAGTTTAGATAACAAATAACAACAAAAAAATGTTATTCTGTACTATCCCAATAAGTTTTCCACCTTAATCATTGTATTATTGTGTGTGTGCAAGGAAACCTGGGCTGAACTAAACTCAATGCTGCAGGGCCTGCTTCACAGCCGTTTCATGACAGCAGAGAAAAAGATCTTCATCTGCATTTTGGCCTTAAATGCGCTGTCGACCAAAAAATGACACGAGTGAGGGACACGAGGGTGACAAGGGACGTCTGGTGAAGGCTCCTTGTGAACAAAAACTTGTATTGTTAGAAACATTTTAACCATAAAAACAGGTCTGAAGTGAGCATATATGTTATACCTAAATGTCAAGAACCTAGGACCTTGTGCTCACAGCTTTTGCTCTCCTTGTGTTGGCCAGACATGATAGGCCTTTGCTTTCAAAAAGCCTGAATAATAGATGATTGACAGCTGTCTTTTTCACTCAGACATCAGCATGACCCCTTTCTACATCTGACTGGATGAATACACTAGTCACTGAGCTCTCTGTGGTCTTTGATGATATCTATGATATTTGAACTTGAAAAATATGACTGATATTTTACAAAAAACATCAAATTTTTCCTGAAATATCTACCAAAAACAGAGTTTGAATATATCGGAGGCACAAAAAGCCATGTAAAAACTAAAGAAGACAAATGCAGCCACAAAAAGAAGGCTCTAAAAGTGGTGCAGAGTCCAAAAAGAGCAAACTGAAATAGAAGACTGTACTTGATGGATACTGCATAAGGACAGTATGTATTTTATACCTCTGAGAATACACACAAAGCAAGGTGCCTGTGTGAAACATGTACAGGGATATCAAATTCAAATTAGTAAACAGGTTGCATGTCTCTTCTCCAACATCGTAGGGAAATTAATGTAAGATATTCATGAAAACCAGTGTGACCTGTTTATTAATTTGAGTATGTGCACCAGCAAAATCAGCTGACTGGAACACAGAGCTTGATTAATTTAACTGTTTGGCGTTTTTAATCAGAAACTCAAATCATTCATCACCATGAAGACAAGTCAGCGTTTTGTCGCTGCAATGTACTGAAGATGCAAACAATGATCTGTAATCTCAACACCTTCACCCATTCACCCAGGGAAGAAGCTGCTTCTTCTACACTGTTTTCTTTTTTTTTTCTTCCAGTTTCGACATATGTGTGTTCAAAAAAAGCTACGTGTTGCCCAGTTTGGCTCAGGCTTTATATTGCAGAGCTTTATACTCTGGCAGTGTCTAGACCGATGCCTTTAGTTCTGGCTATTTGTCAAATCTGCCTTTACAGTCTGTCTGAGACTGGATCCAGTGTCTGAGTACATTCCTGCTCTGTAACACAGCTCTTCAGTCATATGAAACTAAGGTGCTGAGAAGAAGAGAGCAGAACTGACCTGAACAAAAGAGAAAAGACAAGATTTATGCTTCCTCGGGCTGCATGTAGGCGAACAAAAGCACAATGGTGGCTCTGAGATGTTAGTGTGGCTGTTTCTTTTATACTTTGTATGCACAGTGTGTACTTGTGGTTACACAGGTGGGTAACTTCAAAAACATGATCCGATGCAATTACTAATTACCCAAATTAAAAATTTAGTCAGTAACCTAATACATGTGCATGATAGTGTGCCATTCTTTCTTTATTCCAGCTAATAATTCCCATTTTAGTTACTTTTTAGATTAGTTACCCTTTTTTTGTCATCCTGATTACATAACTCCCATAACACCTATGCATAGGCTCACAGAGACACTTCTGTGTATCCTCGGAGAAGCATAATTCCACCTTAAGGCTGCACAACACTATCAGTAAGTGCAGGGAGGGAGGGAGTGTTGACTGTCACATACATGTACAGTATGTAACAGTCTGTAACTAGTCTAAAGGTATGAAGCACATGCCTTAATACTCCATTCTAGACAGCTGCTCTCACTGTATCGAATTTGTTTTGATTACTGTTTACATCCAACTGCATATCAGACATGAATTTCTGCAGATAAGAACACTTTGGGGGAGCAAAAAATTGTGTTTTTACATTTCCACTGCTGTTTTTTCCAACACATTTCATTTGCACTTCTGCATTTGACTAGATGTTTTGCCTGTATTCAGACACCACCCTACATAGCTGTGTGGTTTTGTATTGTAATGTTTTTACCTGGGTGAACAATTTGTGGAGCCAAAATGGTGACAGCTAAATGACACTAAATTTTCTTTCTATCACAGCAATTTTGACATGCTGCAAATGGATCATTCAAAAATAGATTTCATATGATCCGACTCTGAACGCCACAAAACGTAGCTGCCGGATATCAGGCAGCTGTCAAAAGTAAAGCTGAACACAATCCACCCTTGCATCAGACGGTCTATCACTGAGCCATCCAGCTCGCCGACTGACCGGCCTGTCAGTGCTGCTGTGAGTTTAGCTGACTCACAGAAACTTTTTTCTGCTGACTGGGCACGTTGAGCAGAACAACAGTCCCACAGCAGAGAGGTGTCAATAACATCAGGAGCAGGTAGCAGCAGTAGCAGCAGTAGCAGCAGCAGCAGCCGCAGCAGCAGGCTGTCGTCACTGATGGCTTGAGACCAATTTGCTGTGTGGACCAGGTCTGTGAAATTCACCTCTGGAAGGTGAAGGTGTTTTATTTTGCCTGCTGTGTTTCAGAGGAGGAGGGCCAGGCCATATGGATGATTCCTGGCACTTAGTCGAGATAGTATATGTAATTTTGAATTTTAATAAGTTGAATGATCGTTTTTTGGCTGATGGAGGGAATATAATACTGAAAGTCTCCCATTTCCTCATTACACACCTTCTTTCCTTTTCACACAGCGGAACATGAACGCATATAGTAACTCTTATATCGATCCATCTTGGCTCTGGATCTGGCATCTCACTTGGCACAGATTCACAAGGAACGAGTGAGAAAGAACGAAACAGGGTAGAAGAAGGGAACGGGGCGGAGGAGAGGATGGACAAAGAGAGAGCAGAGACAGAGACAACAGAGGGAGGAGAAAAAGTTTCTCACTGTGTGTTTACTGTTCTTCACCCCAGGAGAAAACACCATGACTCAAAGTGATGGGAGGGCAACAGCATTGGCATCATTAAACTGAGAAGCAGCAATAATAAAAACCCACTGGGCGTTGTTTCTGTGTTTCACACACACAGACACACACACAGACACACACACAGACACACACACAGACACACACACAGACACACACACAGACACACACACAGACGTATCTGCGGGCAAACAAGGAGCTGTTTCTAAGAACATAGACGACAATACTATACTGCTGATCTTTACTGTTATTCTTTGAAGTAGTTCTTTTAAATCCCCTCAGACTCATAGCAACTTTTCTGCACAGTCTGTACTGAGAGGAGCAATGGGAATATTATTTCAGACCCATCTTAATACTGAAAACATTTTTCACTTATGCGGTGTTATATTCCATCAACTAAAATCCCACCAGAATGAGGACCAGTCGAAGCACAATTGCACAGTAGCATATCATTTGAAAAGAATCAAGTTATAACCTTTATTCTATTATTTAAAACAATGTTCCTAAAAGTTTCTGTGAATGGTGAGCTGCATGTTCATGGTGTCCCAATTCTATGCCACATCTCTAAGCAGTGGTTTGAGTGTGTAGTGTGTTCATGCTAGAAAAAGACTTCAGAATGCTGACTAAAAGGCCCTTTTTGGGTGTGTTGTTGTGAACCCTTGTCTCGCAGTGCAATGCACTGAAGGAAATGGAGGAGCTGCTGACAAGGGGGAAAAACATGTGGATGATCCAGGAACACCTCACCAAGTATAACATTTTGCTGTCTCTTGGTTAAGTTGACAGGCAGTAGAATACTAAAGTTATATCTATAAACACGTACCTGCAGAATATGTTTCATCTGAAGCACTAAGTGCCCTAATAATATTGCCCTATCATGTATGTGGGCTTTTGTTTGCATGCAGTTAGACAGTCTGTGTTAGAGCAAAAGAGGTGGAGCACATTGGCCGAAACGCAATTTAATAATCTGTCAGTTATTATCAGTCTGTGATTTAGCTTTTTATTAGCTTTTATTTTTTATGCATTTATCAGATAGGGGTGGTTTAAGATAAACAGGGGAAGATATGACAAAATATGAGATATGACAATTGACCTTTTTGATCGTTTCTCAAGAGGAAATTAGACTGTGTTGCATCACAATCAAATTTCCTTCATCTTGTCACATAAATTCCCAGAATGAGCAGGAATCAGGAAATTAGGCAATCAGGAAAGAAATTCTATTCCTTAGGCTTAACAGTGCCTTAATTTACTAAGGATGTACTTAATTATAGCTGATGGGCTTCCCCCCGTGGCCATGAGCACAGCTCTTATATAGTTAATGGGAAAGGACAGCGTGCTATGAGGAGGCTTTGTGAGCGGCTGTGAATGTTCCTGAGCCAAACAAGAAGCAGCTCTGTATGTGACTTGTTCCCAAGTGGCTGTGCCGTCTAATTAACTGAAGGGTTGATTTGTATTACACAGCTATTTGTGTCTAAAAAGGAGGCTGGGTGGGAAAAGCAGTTAGAAATATGTAAACACACATGCAAGCACACGAAGAACACAGAAAATGTAGCTTCGTTTCATAGGTCGGTACTGTGACAAAGCCTAAAATCTTCTCTGTGATACAGAAACACAGCAGTGCTCCAACCGCATCTTTCTGCAAGGCTGAAATTCTGCTGCATGACTCCCTGTCTGCTTGTTTCCCACACCAACAGTTTGCTCACGCTTTCGTGCTTTTTCTATTCACCATCCTGCCAGCAGACCTGCTCATCTACTACTCTGCCCACAGCACACTGTAATATCCATGGATCATAGATGGATGGCAAACAAAACAAACAGTGCATGACTGTACAAATACAGCAACAGCTACAACTACTACACTCACAATATTACTCATCCATTGAAAACGTACGTGCATATTCACAAATAAAGAGTTTCTACCTGCCTACCTATTCATCCATTCATCTACCATTCACCTTGCCTAACACACACCCAGATACGGGATTAATAAGAGGCAAAATAATCTCATATAAGATCCTCAAATGTTCTAAACCTCAAGGTTATTTGATCTCCTTGCCCTCCCCTGAATCCCACTTCTGTGTCTGTGTTTTTTCCCCCTCACTTTAGTTCAAAGCTAAAAAATTACTGAGGACTTTCCGGAGTCTGATGAGGAACTGAAGAAGTAGGGCACACCTGAAATAGATGTACCAGGTGAGCTGGGACGGAGCGGAGAGGAGAAAGAGAGGATAGAGGAGAAAATGAGAGAGAAAGACCTTGTAACAGCTGACAAACTCACTTGGGGATGAGGGTGGCATTGGGGAGGTTGAAAGAGAGATTTCCCTTCTCAACTTTACACATCAGTGGAAAGCCGCTAATGAGACCATTAATTACTGCACAAATTAAGGCAAATAATGACGCAATTAACTAGTACTGCTATATGGAGGTACCAGTTTATTAGGTACACAATATAATGAATTAATTAGCTCTGTGGGGCTTGAATAGATCCCTAACCCTTGTTTACATTTTTTGTCGATTCAACTATAGTCATATAGTCCTATAGTCATTTTTGATAATAGTTATCAGTGGTGGAGTATTGGACAGCTTTATGTTGAAATGTGTTTCTAATAGTCTGTTACCATGTTCTTGTACAGAGGAAATCTGAGGAGACACGTGGGAACACCTGGTGCTAGTATAAGGTTTCTGTCAAATTGTGTGTGTGTTTTTGTGTTTACAAAATTGTGGCTTCACACAGACAAACAGACACCATGAGACTAGAGATGAGTATCTACCTCAATAACTTCTGACTAAAATGTGTCTTTAGCATTAAGCAGGGATCTGTGTTAACAGTTGTTGTTGTTTCATTAGTGATATTTAAATATTGCTGTTACAGTTGAAGCTGAAACCAGACAACCAGCTGCCTGTGTGTTTATTTGCATGCACACGGGTATCATAATAGAGATAATGGTGAAGCAAACTGAAATGCTTCACTGTGGTGTGCAAAGGTTGACTAGTCTATTCCAATCTAAAGTATAAAAACATTTGTTTGGTAAGAAGAAACATTCTTTTTATCATATTTCCATTATTAAGGTGGTGTGTAACTGTATGGTATCTTAATTATTCAGTAACAAGTTAATGACTAAAAATAGCAGCAGTAGTTTGAAAAGTTAGTGTTGAGCACTGAAGTGTCACATGTAGTAAGCTGACAATGAGTGCATGGTCAGAGTCATACTGTGTATTCAGGCCAAGGCAACACAACCGCAACACAAAGATGGGATTCTTCAACTCAACTCTATTTAGTTTACATCTGTACAGTTGGTACAGTGGCTGTTTGGGGCAAATGAACACATCAGTCGAGCAGTCAAATTTACCGTGTGAACATAACTTTAATCTTGTTTACTTCTTTGATATTTTGTTATTTAAAAAAAAAAGTTTGTTTTGTGATTTTGACTTAACTTTCACTTATTGGCCTTTCCGCACCTCACAGGAGGTATCTCACAGAGCTTCATTACCAGATAACACTTCCAAAACACCTTCTTATGCCTCCAACTAAAGTACCGAAAAAAATATTATGTTATGGTACTGGTACTGAAACTCAGGTATCATACTGGCCCCAACAATCCACACATACTATTTATATGAAACAAATATATCAAACTACTTTAAACACTTGAGCCTATCCTAACCCTAAAATGTGTAATATTAAGTAATAGAAAATAATATCCTCTTGAAATGGCTTCAGAGAATAGCCTTTTAAATTTATCAGCACTGCAAAAGGTGCATTATTTCTGCCTATTATCTGAGCAGAGGGCTGAAGAAAAAAAAAAATCGATCTCTATTACTTGCAAGTGAGCGGAGGAGGGAGCCTGCAAGTGTTTCCTGTGCGTACCTGACGAGCGTCAGGGAGCCAGAGGCTTGGCTGCTTGACTGAGAATATAAATGAAAAGCTCAGTGACTCATGGTGATTCAGCTAATAGGTGAATAAGTAATATGTGGCAGATAAAGCTCAACGTATAAAAGCCTGATAAATGTAGCCATCACAGTGACCTGTCCTTCTCACTGACAGGCGATATCAAGACACTTACCCAGAAGTTGTTCTGAAAGAAGGCCATCTTCACTCAGAGATTCACAGCAATCTGTAAAGCAAGCGGAGAAAAAGAAGTAGGGCTGCGTTAGAGAAGGTGACATTAAGACTTTTCTTTTTTTAATCTGCCTGACATCCATTTTCTCAACATCACAATCTTGCAAGAATGTGTGAATGGGCTCCTGTAAAATGCTGCAAAATGCTCAGCCACTTCTTTGCCCTCTGACAATAAACTGCAGGTTTAAAGTCTTCAAATCGCACAGAAACAAGCTTCAAAAAAGCCTTGACTTTATAAAACCTCCTGAGACACCTTCAGTGTAGGAAGGGAGCTCCTGAGGGAGAGCAGAGGAAAGCTTTACAAATGACTTCAAAAGAATAAACTGAGAGGATGGAAGGAGCTGAGGAAGGAAGCAGGGAGGAGGAGTGACAGGAGAGATGGGGGAGGAGAGGTGAGGGAATACAGGCGAGAAGAGGTAAATCAATGGAGGGAAGAAGGAAGACAAGACCAAAGTAGCCACAAAGGAGATGATCGTAGCATGTGAAATGCTTGGCTATGATTGGCTTCACCTTCACCTTCTCTCACAGGCTGCTTTTGATCAGCACACATCTGTGACCACATTTTCCATACATGAACACCACTGATACCCGTGAGCAGTTAGGTTTTTTTTTAATGCACTATTCAAATCTACAATGTATGGTGGAAAAGACAGCTTTTATTTATTGTTTTAGTAGTGTGATAAAACATTTACTGCAGCGCTACAGAGAAGACCTGCCAAACTTTATTTATGCTACTACAATAAAACTCTTTCTTGTTGTATGAATTATTAAAAAAGAAATCTTTGACATTTTGGGAAATCCGCCCATTTGCTTTCTTGCCAAGTGTTAGATGAGAAGATTGGTACTGCTCCCATGTACAGTAAGTATCTGTACAGTAAATACGGTGCTACTACCACAGCCGATTAGTTTAGCTTAGCACAAAGACTGGAAACAAGGGGAAACAGTTAGCCCGAAGGGTGAGAAAATCAGGTGTGAAGCATTATTATGCAAGCGTTATGTGGAAGGTTGTGAGGTCCTAATTTTTCCTGCGAAGCCAAGAAATTACTGCTGTGGTGTCTTCTTCTTTCTGAAGGCAGTGGTGGTGGTTCTAGCTGCAACAGAAGATTTTCTTTGTTCTTTACACAGAAAATACAGGAAATGTTACAACTTTTTTTTGTTACAGCTAGCTGAATAAAGCCACATGTTGACACATGTATCTGTACAGCACATATATATATATTGCAGATATGCATGCTGTACTTTTTGATAACATTACATTTCAACATTTTTAAAAGCAGTAAGCCAAATCAAAAGAGATTTCACAACGGCTAAGAGTCAACATTTACATCTAGTTATTTGCTGACACCAAAGCACACAAAAAAAGGGAAATAATCAAGAAAAGAGATTTTTGATTTTCTGAGACTACTTTATGATGAATGTTACACTGTATTAGATTCATCTGCTTGGAAGGTCTGATTGTAATCTCCAAAATCACACAGATAACACTTGATTGGCCAGTGACTGCAGGAAAGGCAATGCGCATGCACGCACACACACACACACACACACACACACACACACACACACACACACACACACACACACACACACACACACACAGGACTCAAGTCTTGCCCTTTTCAAGAGAATCCATAATGTGAAAGTGTTTCCCCAGGGCTGCCCTCATACAGGTTTCCTGGATCTGTTATTCTGCTGACTCTGTGTGTGTGTGTGTGTGTGTGTGTGTGTGTATACTTGTGCGTGTATGTGTGTGTGAGAGAGAGAGTGTGAGTATGCGTGTGTGCATGCGTGTGCTGACAACAGCCCTTTCCCTTTATTGGCACAGACTCAGCTCTGGCCTGGTGACCTGGCATCAGGCAGGAGCAACACACACAGAAACATACACAGCAAGACCTACTATGTGAGCTCACACCTCACACCTCGTTAATTAGCTCAGCAGTGGGACTGGAGGCCCCTGCAGACAGCATTCTGTTTGGCAGAGCCAGAGTCCGGCACAAGAGGGAGAAAGATGCAGAAAAACAGAAATATTATAGTACTGCCAGGTGATAAGACAACATTACCATTTATTAATTATAAGTGGTGATGGCGTGATTAAATGATAATTTATTTAGTAAAAAATGTGACATGAGTAAACTTTGATCTATAAAAGATTCATAACGTCACTATCTGTAATTTCAGAAGACATTTTGAACATTCAAATGTTCTCAAAAAAAGATTTCTACAAAATAAACAGCTAGAGACAGTCTATGTTAATTAACTAAAGCAGTATGTCTTCAATCATATAACCAAATATAACCAAATTTATATTATCTAATTTGATTAATTAGGATATTACATCTGTATATTTTGCCCAGCTCTTAAACACAGCCGATCAGTGGAATAAGATTTCTAAAAGGTCATCAGCTCATAGCCAATAAATGTTGTCTGGGCAGATTTTCATGGCAAAATTCCCATACAGGGGGGATAGTGATCCTGACCAAACCACCAGATGGTTTTCAGGGGAGCAGAAAGAGAGGACAGAGGAACCACAACAGATGAAAACAGGCAGACGGAAGCAATTTTTTCCCCTCTGGTCACAGCCTGGCGCATCATATTGAAAGATACTGTAGATCTGAGGTAATTAACCATTTTGTTTTAATCCTCATGGTTTTCACACAGCACGATCCAGAAACAGAAAGACAGTAAGCGGTGTGCAACGGGACCCCATGTGGATAGCAGCCACGGTGGGATGTATAGAAGTAGCTGACATCCAGCATTCTCCATCTGGTTCCAACTACACGTTCAGCTGAAATCAGCTCTGAGGCACACAAAGCCCAGAGAAGAAGTGGGACGCTCTGTGACCTTGATTCCTCATGCTCAAGATTGTTTTGTTTTTTTTTTTAATTCAAAAACTAAATGCCCACACAGATTTTGGTCTTGCTGTGTGTGTGTCCCCATGCACATATGGTTTAATCGCAGCAACAAATCTCAACACAGGGAGAGACGAGCTTAAAAATCATTTGGAGTTGCCTTGGTGCATTGCTGTCAGTGGCACAGTGTCTGCTCTAAGCGATAGGAATTAAAGACGCAGTTTGTATATTGGTGGCTGATATATTGTTCTCAGATAAACGAGACAATTAAATGATTGTTATTGTTCCAATAATGCAATTTCAGCCAATAATTTAGTCCAACACTATGGAGCTTCTGTGAGCGCAAATGAACATCGAAATGGTAATTATGTCACAGGCAGACAAATATATATCAGGTTAATTTACAATCAATTTACCCATTATTATCTAGCATTTTTTTTTTTACTTTTAAACGGTGAAGGTTTTATGACAGCAGAATGATGAGAACTGCTCCAAGATATGTGGCCAAATTCAAAAGGAGGCAGAGGCCACGATGTACTCAATCAATTGCTCATGCAGTAAATCCAGGAAACTTAAGCTGCTTTTGAGGATGAAAAAAAGAAATGGTGACAGAACAGAGCATCTTCGAGTCTTCAGGCATGCTTCAGCAGAGCGAGGAGAAGCTAAATTAAAAGACCTTTGTTATTTAGTTTGATGTATTGTTTATAATGAGAAAACAAAGCTAACACGCTGTCTGTTTACCATGTTAGTTTAACATTTTAGCACGCAAACATTTGCTAGTTAACGCTAAACCTTAAGTACAGCTGAGGCTGATGGGAATGTCAGGTAGTTAGTCGTGAGTATATATGCAGAGATTAATCGGTTTTAACCAAGTCCAACGTAAACCATGGCAACAAAGCAAGAAAAGGAGCAGTGCACCATTTATACATTTAATGCTCCTCAAAACAACATGAATGTCTGTACAGAGTTTGATGGTAATCCATCCAGTATTTGTTGAGATATTTGACTGATTTGGTATTTAAGTGGTGGAATGACAGACCACCATTTTCATCTCCTGAGCGTGGATAAGAACATTTTTGGAAATCTCACCTTCTTTGTTTTTTATAAGCAGCTATTGTGACACCTGTTTCCCATTAAGTACAAGCATAATTTAAAATGCTAATTATCCGTGACTTGTAATCCTGTTTCCCTGCTGATGTGTTTACATTCAATCACGCTTGATCAACACTTGTTGTTTTATGCTTGATGATTATGTGTGACAGGTCAAAGAGACACACAGGCAGACAGAGAGTGTGGAGACAGAGCGGCTATGCAGTCAAACAGATAGTAAAGTACATCTAAATAAAGACAACAGTGTTTGAGTTAAGGGTCAAATCATCGACATACAAACAGCAGGTCAGTCAGAGAGACAAGCCTCATCAAAGGAGACGCACGAACCTCGGCTCCTGCTCTCTTCCACCCTCGCGCTGCCTGACAACACACAGATGGCTGCCATAAAAAATTTGGACTTAAGCAAAGCAGATGGGGAGGAGTGAGAGAAAGTCTCATACACAGGCCAAATCTATCCACAAACCCATTTCATTCCTGGAGGAAATAAATGGTGCATCCTCTCCGCCCATACTAAGCATTTCTGTTTATTTTTCCCTTCCTCTTTCTTTTGTCTGAGAGCAATCTGCTAACAGATGCCTCCCTGAAGGAAGGGAGGACAGGTCAAAACAATCTCCTGTCTCCTCAACACCTCCACCTGCCTGAAAGACCACGAGAGAAGAGATGAGAGAGGTTGGACAGGAATTACTCTCCATGTCTCTCTTAACACTGTCAGTGAAAACGCCTGAGAACAGCATCCTCCTCTGGCTCGCAGACCAACTTAAAAATGGAACTGGGTTAAATGTAATGACACAACCAAGTGTGGAATAAAGATGCTTCACTAACCTCTGAGCAGGCACATTTGTCACGAGCTCAGGGAGCTGAGCGGAAGGGAGAGAGAAAATGACACGAAAACTAAAAAGGACAGGTGGAGGTGAAAAACAGACAAGACCGAGGGCGGGGTGGGTGAGATCTGACAGAAAAACATAAACAAGCCTCCAAACGGGTGAAAATGAGACAAAAGAGATGTAGCAGATAAGTAAGATGGATAAAAAGTGTTCCCATCGGACAGAAAACTCTCACAGTGGTGCCACAGGAAAAGTCAGTCACACAAATCAGCAGGATTCATCCTCTGGCAACCACGAATGTCTCTACAAAATGAACCAATCCATCCAATAGTTATTGAGATTTTGCACTCTGGACCACAAGTGGTCGACCAACCAACCGATAGACCAACAACTATACTGGGAGCATGGTTAAAAATAATAAGCTTTCACTGGATCTAGCTTATAAATTGTGCTTGCTTGTTGTATTTTGAACATCTTTGTGTTATGTACTATTGGTTGAACAAAACAGGTAACTTTAAGACATTACCCCGTTGGCCATCTTTCATTATTTAAGTCAATTAATCACAAAAATAATGAAGAGATTAACTCCTAGTGTAACATCTTTTAATTATTATTGTTATCACAAGCAGTCAGATTTCTATTCCTCAGGTGTGAGGCACTGAGAGAGGTAGGACAAGGACAAGCAGACTGAATTTATGGAGCAGCTGGAGCCTCACAGAGAAGTCTACTGCACTGCAGATCGACTCGTCTGTCCTTCAGTATTAGTTTTAAACCTGATTTGGCGAAGCGTGGAGGAGAGATCATTTTGTGTCAGGCCTAATTTCCCCTTCACCTCCACCGACAGTCTTCTGCACTCCTCTGCCACATCTACCAGCGTGGGATGACTCACTGCTGTGAGCTGGTTATTTAGAGCAAGACTTCACTGTGGACGTTTAATAGTTTCATGAATATAAGACCTGTGTGCGTTGGTATGATCAGTCAAGCTGCATTAAAAGCTTTTACTTCACCTGTACTGATGTCATTCGGTTGAGTTTCTCCCTTCATTAGTCAGAGCTTATTTCTGCACGCTTGTTTCAATAATCGTTTTCATTTTTCTAGCTCCCTCAACAACCAAATTCAACTCTGCAACTCTGCATGACTCTGGTCATGACAAACACGTGAACTCCAGTGCGGCGATTGGCGGTGAAATGCCTGACCTTTGGTTACAACATATGGTGAAGAGGATCTAAACTCAAAAGGTCAACTTACAAATGATTCAGAGGTTTCAATGCATCTGACAGTCTTCATTCAGTGAATGGAATCTGGCTCAGGAGTCATTATGTGACCTCAATATGAACTTTCGGTCACACGATCATGAACCTGTCTAAAAATGTGGTAACAAATATTTCAGGGAAGGAAAATATCCAGAAAATACTGAGTTTCCTATCCTATGTGATGAATTTGTGTCGATGAACTAATCTATTATTTGACTACTCTTTCAGCTATTGATTATCATTCAAGTCTTTTAATAAGAAAAAATGTGAGACATTCTCTTGTTCAAGCTTCTCAACATGAGGATTTGTTGCGTTTCTTTGTTTCATGTCATTGTAATGTGAATATCTTATACCTTTTTAATTATTTGTTGTTCATTTTTATTAACACAAAGATTCATTGAACATTTGAAAAATGATATACTATAAGTAATAGAGACCGAGGCTGCCAAAAGAAGTTGTATATGAAGCTAAAAATATAGATTAGATCAGATAGATGTCAACAGATTCTGGTCTTATTCACTAAATATACAGTGTCCTGGTGGTGATTCATTGTGTGGCCACTGTGAAGACTGAGATGATTACTACAATCATCAGCAACAAATTCAGCACCCCCAAATTGTCAGCACCACTCACAAAGCCAAATGCATCAACAAAGGCTCGAAAACACTAAAACCAGAGCCTGCACTTAACGATGACACACTGAAGCCAACAATCACATCACCGCCAACTTGATGACAGAATTACACCCTGTATTTAATGACTAAAGCAGCTCCAGAAACACTGCACAGGGCGATTCTCTTAAAGCGATAAACAGGCTGCTTGGTGAACGTGTGCTCGACCGAACGAGGAAAATAGTGAGACAGCAAACACAATAGACAGGAGGCAGTGAGAGAGTGAGAGAGAGAGAGGCAGAGTGATAAACATTGCCCAGGCTGTCAGCTCCCCATTGTCCTGGCCTGAATGTGCTTTTGTCACTGCAGCATACAGCCCCAGTACAGCCCAGTCTATGACAACGTGCCAGGCGGGCACTTCTTCCAAACCCTGGCATGACCAGCGGTTTGAGAGCAGAGTGGACAGCGTGACAGCAGACACTCACAATACACGTCGACGTCCACACACAGCTGGAAATGAGCATGTTCGCAGCAGTGCAGCTGTGAAATAAGACAGATCGGAGTCCAAACACTGCAGTTGCCCATTCACAAGGCTCCCTCTCATTTTTCGTGAATTTCTACGCTTTTGTGAAGATGCATAACAAACTATATACAGTACATATATCTGATTTATGTTAAATGATCAACAGAGACATGTTCCCTCCTTTTTCCTGCTGTGATATAACATGATCTCACATACAGTGAAACACAGCGAAACAACTACCTACGCTGCTATTAAGCCAACCAAACAATTATGGCAGCAGCTAACTAAATCAGTCACTTATTTTGAAGAGTGAGGGGAGAGAGAGAGAGAGAGAGAGAGAGAGAGAGAGAGAGAGAGAGATGGGGAATGACATACGGGAAAGAGCCACAGGTCGGATTCAAACCCTGGGCTTCTGCAGCAAGGACTGAGCCTTCGCACATGAGGCAGCTGCTCTACCAACTGAGCTAAACACCGCTCCAAATGTTTGTTATTTTAACTTGAGAACCTCAAAATGATCCCAAGATTAAGTGATAATTAATTTGTTTTTTATGTTAATGAGTGATGATTAATTGTTCCAGCTCTATTTATCTCATATGAGTAATATATGGAAAAAAAGATCACACTGATTTCAAAACACACAAAAAGCATGCTGGAGGTGAAAGTTGTTTTCTTTATTAATTAATCTGCCAGTTGTTTTCTTGATTAGTTGATGTATAGGGCTGAGTATTAATTAAAATATTATGGTAGTAATACCAGGACCCTCAAAGTGATACTGATACCAATAGAGTACTTCATTTCGACATCTACTGCCAGAGAAGCTATTGACACCATGACACGTTGTAGCCGTACTCATATTCATGTTTTTCCTTGCGCATTTATTCTTATCAGATGCCACAGCCATGTAGTATTGGCATGCTGAACTGCCAGCATTGACAAATACTAATGAATGTAGTGCATTTGGCTTCACTACTACAGACTGTATGGAGATGCTAGCTGTAGCTGCTAGCTGTAGCTGTAGCTGCGGTAGTCAACCGATCACATGTTGCAATGAATCAAAGAACACTTTCTTTATTGACTGCAAAGGATACAAAGAGCCATTCTTTTCTAGATCTGGATACAAAAAGAATCAAATCCAGGTATTGTTTGACTACCTAGTACTGGGTTATTTTGGTCAAGGTATTGAGTCCTATTGATGTAAAACAATCACAAATTGATTAACTGACTAATTGTTTCAGCTTCAATTATCTGATTATATGTTACATCATCTATGAATAATGAATAGGACAACAACAAAGCAGCATTTTAAAAACAATGGCTACACCATTATGTAGTCCAACTGTAAATACAGTTTAAGCCTGTCGTTATACCGGAGTTTTCCCTCCTCGTGGCTGTGGCTGATTCCTTTTTAACTGAGGTAATTAAAATAATCTTGGAATCAGCCTCCATGTTGCTGTTCAGCTAATCAACAAAATCATTTTCTTTATTATTCATCTTTTGTTATCACAGCGCATCATAAAATGAACCAGTAACCCAGAAATAGATCCAGGACCAGAGCCAGGGGGGGATGGCGTGCTCCTCCATGCTGCCCCAGGACCCTCCCATCTGCCATGAGGAGACCTTGGCTGGTTCTTCACTACCTCAGGCACGGGTCATGGTTTTACAGAGCACTTGGATGACAGGATGTCGCCTGTTGTCACCTGAACTTTTAGACGTGTAATCACCACTACACTCCATTTAGGTTGAAAGAAAGGGTTAGCTCTGTGAATCGTGAGCTCTGAACTGAAAGTACAAAGAGTTTTGTTTGTGTTTTCATTACATAACAGGTTAGTTTTACTGTTTCCTGCTTCATATTTCCTGCCTCCGGGTTGTGCCCTGCTTGGCAAAGACGAGAGAAGGCCTTACAGCACTCTAGCCTACATATGAGAGGCTACACATGTATAATTTATATTTGTCATTGGCACCATATTATGTGTTGTAGGAGAGCCAATAGTGTAGGAGGGAGGCAGGATCACAATAAGTAATCGTAAGGAGATCCTTATGGGTCAAAGAGAGAGAAAGAGCCATCAGGGATGTTGAAGGGTCCAGCTGATTAACTATGCATGGCTGCAACCGTGTGCACATGAATGCTTGTTTGAATATTCAAGCAAAAGGGACTGCTCAGCAGGTTGCTGTCAGATAGTGTCGGATCTGCAAAGACATCTAGTTTATTCAAATATAAATGCAAAACAGGGAGCTTTTATTCAACAGCTCCTTCCTTTTCTCCTCACCGTCCTCTTCTTTCTGTCAGCCTCTAATTCTGATGTATAAAGAGCTAAAAGTCCAAAACAATCAGGCTTGTGTTTGTGGTTTAGTAACTGGTTGCGTGCTTTGTGGCTGCGAGAAGACACAGTCAGTCAGACAACCTTGAGGATGTAATCAAAGGTTTGGGCGCTTTTTTTAACCACCTATGGTGGCGAACCTCCTCACTTTCTGTCAGTGCCTTAAGACGACTAACTACATATTTGAGTCCCCTCTTACAGTTTCAGCCAGCATTTCTATTAATCTTGCTCTAATAGTGTAATAATGCTAAAAAACAACTAAATTTTACAGCAGCAGTTTGAAGCAGTATTCAGCATTCAGTATTATTGTGATCATCAATCATATGGCACAGCCCTCCTGATGACCCTCAGCAGACAGGCAAGAGAAAACTGCTTTTGGTCAGTGAATAAACACTGATCGCCAAGGACGACACAGCACCAAACATAACTTGCCATGCTTCTGTCTATAAACTGAGGAGAGGTGAGAAAAGAACACAGTTCCTCCAAACACTTGTTGCACTTATCTTATTTTCTTGATTAATGATAGTGAAACCACCTTCCCTCATTCTGTCTCCTTTCACTCAGCCTGACTCACTTTTTGAGCATTCAGTAGGGAAACGCTCCTGGTGAAGCCAAGGCACCAGGGATTGTCTTGTTTACTTCTTCAATATTAAAAAGATCAGCTCTCAACTCCCGCCATTTGCTTTCAAAGATAGGGAGAGACAAAACAATGTCAGCTGCCAGTCTCCTGTAGCATAAGAAGACAGCTGTGCTGCAGTGTGAAGATGCAAACACTGCGGCTCGTGCTATAGCTGTTTGACAATTCAACCATCTATCAGGCAGTCAAGGGGGAATTCCTGTCTTGCTGCTTTGATGCAACCAGAGAGTGGTTGACTTACACCTCCTAAACTGATGTGTTGATTCAATAAAGCAAAAGTGCCTAACCAAAATTATTGCTCCTAATTTTGCTATAAATGCAATACAATATTGGGGGAATTAAACAAAGTGGAATCATACTACATTTTCTAGCAAAGAGCGACAGGAAATGTTGAGGTAGCTGACATGTAACCGGATTCAAATTGGGGTTTTTGTGTGTGAAAACCCCAGAAGGTATTATTTTTTTAACCATAAAAAAGCTGTAAAATTACTCATATCTGAAACCATCAACAATTTAAGGTGTTTAAGAGAGCTGCCAATCAATTTGAGTCAGTGTGATGGGAGCCTCCTCGCCTGCATTTGATTTTCAGGAGTGTGTCTGCCCTGTTGGATTACAGACTGTGTAAACACAAAACGGCCTGTCTGGTTAATAACGACTCATTCTATAATGATACTGCTTAATATTAAGGCATCTCTGTAGTGTTGTCAGTTCAGCAATATGCTACATATCAAATGAAGACAGTATCAAACTGAATTCCACACTGCAATTTCTTATCAGAACCTGTTTGATTGGGTTCTTCCTGAGTAGAGGTTTGTTTACAAGAGCTGTGTCAGAATGTCTCCGAGTTTAGTACCATCCTCCAACAGCAGGCAAGCAAATTACCTATCTAGGACAGAGCGGTTAATATTTGCAGGAATGAACAGCTCCCTCTCTACAGCTAACCTAGGAACCGTACAATGGGTGACCTGTAATGTCCATCAGTAAACCCAGTACTGGTTGAATAGTCAGTGTTTTTACTATTCCCAAGTAATACCCAAAGCAGCGAGTGACCCTGGCTGTTACATCTGCACGGCTGATATTGTCAGCTGATATCAGTACAGATGTGTCTGTATCATAGCATCATGGTATGTTGGCCAACAATTAACCAAATATTACACTTTAGAAATATCAAGGAAACAGTTTAAAAGGACAGCACTGCTGTTGTTGTCAGCTGTCAGTACATATCTTACTCACAGTTCCTTGATAAACTCATTTTAAATGAGTATTAAATTAGTATTATTAGCACATCTTTTACATCTTCTCAAATATCTGCCTCAGAAATCCTGTACTGAAAGAGCTCAGGTCACAGGTCCAACATTATTGTACAAACTTCTCTAGTGTGAATCTTCACCACAAAATATTAAACCCGTCTTGGGATCCCATTTGAGCAGTAAAATCTATTTCAACTCACGACACTGACCGACCACAAATGACTCTAAGTTAGCATCAGATGGCGGAAATATCCTCTGAGTATCAACTAATACCAAAATTCAGTCCAATAAAACCTGCCCTACTATGGCAGATGATGCTAATGTGAATCATTCTCTACAAAGATATTTAGGTTGGCTGGAGTGAGCATTACCTACCAAAGTTTAAACTCTGGCGTTACATTATATTTTAAGCTTATAAATGTACTTGTCTCCCGTAAGTTTCTGCTTCAGGCTCAGCTACATTTCCCTCCGTCCATATGTCAAACAAACGTGTCTACTTGTGCTGCCAGTTTCAATTCAACAATGTCACAGCCATGCATGACCAACTCGATATTTTTAATAGCCTAGCATTAGCTCAGTCTTTCGAGCAATTTTCTGAATTATATTTAGGTTACTGAAGAGGGTACAAACATAGAGAATAATTCATTACCTGTATAGACTTTTCCAACAACGTTTATTGTACATTTTCCATCCCCGGTCTTTCAGCAGCCTTGGTCCGACACTTGCACGCACCCGGAGCGGTTTGATCATAGTAGTAGAAATTCACCAGACAGTTTTCAGTGTGCGCGCAAACTCCCGCCCAGCTGCACGCTTATTGGCTACACCGCCCGTCAATCAGAGGGAAACGCGGAGTAGGCATAGCAACCATAAATAGGTGGGTCTTGTGGAGTATACTAGCAGCTTATTGGGTATTCGTGTCCTGGGCAACGCCCACAAAATAGAGAACTTAGAAATGAAATATAAGGGACCTGAAGGACGTGGCTTCAACCGTGTTTGTGGAATAAGATGAAACAAAGGGACAGAAAAGTTCAGTCATTTAGTAACTTAACTTTACTGTGGAGTGCAGCTTCTTTATTTTCTATCTTCACGCTGTCTGACAGTATCACATCTCTACTGTATGTATCAGCTTGTTCCAGCTCCTCATTGAAGCTATACAATGTTAAATTCACTTTTCACCTACATATACCCCCATATTTTCATACTTATACTTACTCACCTATGTTTCAATGCACATAGAGATAGATATAGAGACATGCAAATAGAGATAAGATACGTTAAGATAAGATCGACTTTATTGATCCCACACAGGGGAAATTTACTAGTTACAGTGACTCACGATATACAAGGTGGATAAGAAAATGCATTTATTACATTTGTTAACTGAATCTGAAATCTAATCTGAAACTAGGAAAGGGTCTGCAGGTAGCTTGAACTGTACACTATGCATGACATCACTGGCATCATTTAATACACACGCCTTAATATTAGGCAGTATCATAAGAGAAAACACATATAATGAACACATTCCTCCTGAATCAATGCTCATCTACCATATTGACTTTTGTATGTCCATGCAGTCAGGCCTCCCGGGCCACTGTTATTTACCACCAAAACAGAAAGACATGCCATTTTGCATACAGACAACAGCTGAAAAGCAAAACCACAACACAAACCCTTTGTTAAATAGTTTTGTGTCTTTGGGCTGGACTTGTCCTTCAGTTACTCTTATAGCTTCAGGGTGGCTCACTGTCTGACCCTTAAAACACAACTTCAGCATAGATTTTTCTTAGAATACCACCGTAGGCCTGAATAATCTTAGTTATAGTGCAGATCATCAGAGAACAACAAACCTTTTTTCTGGTCATGAATTAGGCATCTTCCTTGCTGTATAAATGACCAGTTGTGTACAAACAGAAAGCAGTAAAGTATGCATAATGCTTATGTGTAACTTAGACATCTAAAATCTAAAATTATAGACTGCCTTTGAACTGCAAATCATCAATTTATGCAAAAGGATAATGAGACATGTCCATCATACTAGCACAGGAATTGAGTGACATGAAAATATGTACCTCAATGTCACCCCCCTAATGAAAATCAGACAAGATGGTTGAAATGCTGCTGAAGTAGTTCTTGGGGAGGCAGTGACAGCAGCACTGATTGACAGCGAGGAGGTAAAGCTGTACCCTCCATCAGTTCTTCAATGAGGTCTGTAATGTACATGTGGTGTGGCTGTGGTCTGCCCTGAAATGTAAAGCCCAGGTAGGCAATCAGTTGTCACACTGCTGTGGGTGATTGGAATCAGAAATACACTCCTGGTGTTCAGATCCTCTTGAGTGTAGGACACAAGCAGGGCGTCATTACCCTGGCATTCACAGTTCAGTTTGTAATATGTCTGTGGGGCTGCTTCTGTCCTCATAACCCTGCTGCAGTGCTGGGTTTCACACATGGGGCCCTCACATAATGAGTCTGTAGAGAAAATGAAGATTAGATACAGGTTTTGTTGTGGGTGTCAGTGAGGAGTTCTTTAGGGAAGGTTGAGACATTAAGATGGTGGAGTTGATCATCTGGTAGCATTGGATAGTGCTAAAAGCGGAGCTTAAGTCAATGAATAGGACCCTGACATGGTGGCTGGGGGAGTCTAAATCCCACAAGAACTGTAAGACTAAAGACTAGAGCATTGGTTTTCAACCTTCGCCCCTGAAGGATCCTCTTTTATATCACTGAGTAAACTGATGACCACTGACTAAGTGACATATTTGATTTCATATTATGTTCAGTACATAACAATAACAGTACAGAACAATTAATTATAAACTGTTCAATTAAAGGTTTGGTAAGAGATGTATTCTGGAGCATTTTTTACCATATTCCTTGAAAACCTCTTCACGACCCCATTGCAGCCAGTAGGATAGAAGGTTTGTCAAAAAACGAAATGTTTTAGTCCAGTCTAGAGGGCGAAATCATGGGAAAACACCATCCAATCACATTGATGGGGCTGCTCATTACGACTGGATTCTGACACGTCCATTAAACTTAAGTCCACTTCTCCCTCCCCCTCTGAGCGTTCACCCATTCGTGAATGAATAGAGACCCTTCCATTACTTTGAAGGCATGGTTTCGAGGAGAGGTCTGAAGAAAAGGCATGGCTGTGTATTTTCAAAATATAGCTTGCTGGAACCATTTTCCCAACATGTCCTACCCCACCTTTAACCCAAATAGTGAACAGAATTACTTCTGGAAGTTTTATAATCTTTTTTTCTTTAAACTGTTTTCTTCTTCCTGGTGTTTGGATATTGTTCTATTAGCTGCTTAGTCATTAAAAATAACAATCTCATTTAGAAATTTATGAAAAGCTGAGATATAGGCCTATTGGATATAAATTTAAAGAAATGCTTTCTCACACCCCTTAAAATCAAGAAGGCCATGCAAACCCCTGTGAAACTTTGGTGATCCAAAAGGTGAAGTTTCTAAATCGGGTTAGTTGTGTTTTATGCTATCTTGTATTAATTAAAATATTTGTTGAAAATTATATCAGAAAAATATAAAACTTTTATTGAAAGGTATGAAAACTTTGTTGCACTCTCACAACAACCCGATTTACCCGATGGCTGGTTGATGATTTATGTTAAACCTCACATAGGAAGTCTTTTTAGACACTTTTTTATATATAAATATAATATTTGAAATTTATAAATTCTCCATCATAAGTGCATGCAACTGGTGTCTTGGTTGGCACTAAGCACCCTGCCACAAGCACAGCTGTTATGACTCAGTGCTTCAGCTCCTCCTGCTCTTACACATCAAAAACATGAGCAGGGAGAGGCCTCTGCTGGAGGTGTCGATGCTTAGTGATGCAATATTAAAATCAAGACGGGGTGCAGCAGAACATAATGTCAAAGGCAGTGAAATAGTGCAGCACAAGGCTAAAGATGGTGCACATTTCCTGAGTAATAACTGAGATGCTTAGATTATCACTTCCACCTTCAGATGCACATTGAACTACAGCCAGGAAGAGAACATTTTACCACAAAGTCACAGAGCGAAATATTTTATCAAGGCTATCTGTGAGGGTTATGATAAAGAGAAGACATAAACAAAACAAGGTTTGGATCATGTATTTCTCATCCATATGTTGAGTATAAGATGACAAGATGGTAACATAAAAGCTGTGTGGCCATACACATATCGTATCTTTCTACAAACAGTCTGATTGGCACCCTTGTCCCTTGCTTCCATCTGCATGCACCAGTGAAACAGAGGATAATCTTTTGAGCCTTTAATCCATGGTAAAATCTTCCCAATAAAATGAAATGAGCTGTTGGATTTAATTATGTATCATCAGTCCCTGCCACCTGTTGGTGGTCCTATTCTTATCCCGCCTGAGTGTTGCCTTAGACATCAGCTGAAACGCTCTCTTTTGTCTCCCTCTAAAGGTCCTTTCTGATCATGTTTCATTCATCATGTCAATACACTGTGAGGTAATATATTGTGACAGCCATTTTCATTATTTCAGATAAAGGGCTTTTACTGGCTAAATAATTCCATAGCTGTTTGATCAGTCACCCTGGCTGCCTAATTAAGCATGTTAAGTGCAATTGTATATAAAATGGAATGTAAATTAAGCTTAAAAGACACATTATTAGATTATTAGAAAAAATACTGTACTTGTCTGTTGTGTTATTTCCTGTTTTTAACCTTAGTATATTATTTTTTGCAGAAACATTTTGAGCCTCTAATCAACTTAGAAGATGGCAGGAGCTAAATGTATCTACTGACTGAGGCCCAGTGTGTACACCCACAGCCTTACCTCTCCTGCTGTGTGTCTCCATGTTTTATGCCTCTCATAGAGCTCTTTCAAATCAGCTTAATTCCTGCTTGAACAGGCTGGCTGATTAAAGCTGCCAAGACAGAAGATGGCCTCACAGTTTTGGATCCAGGAAGAGAAGCTTACTCCCCCCTCAGCAGTCCTCTCATCTCCTCAGGAGATCCAGTGTGTACGACCACCGTCTGTGATAATAAGTGCTTTGTGTCTTGTCTCATTGATATTATTGCCTTTTACTGGCTGTACCTCTGTGGGCTTGTTGGCCTGTTGGGATACTGCTGTTCATGTCCGTAAACCATCAGGGCAAAATAATGGGGAAACAGCACCTCTAGGAATTTGAGTATAATTGTGATTTGTATGCATATATAATTTCCGATACTTACTATATGCTTTGTTTAGCAAACAAATAAAGCAGGATACTCTATGTGCTGCTATTTTTGTTATAAATTCTATTGACAAAAGCCGGAATAAACTACAAATCATCTAGTTAAATAGCACTTTATTAACTCAAAGTATAATCTACAAATTGCATATTAGTTTAGGGCAGTGCAGTGCAGTGGTGCAGTGGTTAGCGCTGTCACCTTTTGTTGCCTGTGGATGTAAATGTGAGTGTGAATGGTTGATTGTCTCTATCTGCCTTGTGATGGGCTGGTGACTTGTCCAGGGTGTACCCCGCCTCTCGTCCAAAGTCAGCTGGCATAGGCTTCAGCCCCACTGTGACCCTGATGAGGACAAGCGGTTGCAGATAATGGATGGATACATTAGTTTAATCTAAAATGCAACAAGTACGCTGCAGATGTGACAGAAAAGATCAAGAAACTATTCCATGTTAGACCTCCCTCTTATATTAAGACTAGGTTACACATAAATATGTAATACATAAACAACATAAACTATGATTAATGGATTTTAAAAAAATAAAGCAAACTTAAGATGATGAGTGAGCAAGAAAGTGGCATTATAGTACATGTAGTTATATAGTTATATAATATGAATATGTAACATGAGTGTTTGATTTCACAGATGGGAAAAAGATGCATGACTACAGCTTAACTTTGTTCTTGCACACATTTTACCTGAAAATTGCCCCACTGGAGCCTTTGGGATGTTGTAATTAAGGAACACAATGTCAGCAATTCATTCACTCCCCATCCAGATGGACCACAAGCTGGTTTCTCTAATCTTACACCTGCCATGTCATCCTCTGGGGTACATCACAGAAGGTTCACTTGACATAATAGGTGCAGGAGGCCAACTGTACACTGTACAAGTGTACAGAGAAGAGACAGCTTCCACACTGCAAAACTTTTAATTGTCAAACTTTATTTAGGACCACAAGTTTGACAGTTAAAAGTTTTGCTGAGACATGTGCAGAAACTCTTTTCTCCTGAGGTTTTGATGTCAAATTATTGCAGAACAGAAATGAAACTCAGACAACACTGTAAACACAAGGGGGCGCACTGACTCTGCTTTCTAATCTTTCACTTGACCTGCTGAACTTCTCAGTGTGGCATTATTAGTCAGTGTTTTTAAAATGAAGATGTCAGGAGGTTGATACTTCCTCATTTATTAAAGTGGGGGGGATTGTTTTGTGGTGTAGTGTCTGTCTGTGTTTGTGTTTACCTGCCTGTTTGGTAGGCCTAGTCATTTCAACCAGATCCTGTTCGTTATTGCCTTGACACAAACGCACTAATGAGCGTTTTACCTCTAATTGAACCCTGACATGATCGGAAAATACCACAGGCATGATATGGTTCATCAGCACTTCCAACCACAAAATGAATTCCAAAAGTGCAGACCAGCCCTAAATCATAAAAATACATAAGCACAGTAATCAGTCTGGTATAGTGAGAAATAACCCGCCTGTGGTTCCCCTATAATGAAAAAAGTACCAGAAAACCTTCATGCAGTAAAATGCAGTAAATCTACATATGAAAGTTTTTGTTAGATTTATAGTTAGAAGTGTGTCTCATGTAATTGTGTGTCAATGCAGGATTAGATTATCCTAAAACATTCTGTGATAAATCCAGTCATAAGCTGGTAAAAAGTAAAGAAAAGCAGACAGTAGAACATATGCACTGTGCAAATCTGTGCATATTTTTGGTCTTCTAATATTTACTATTTTCCTATGATTTCAAGGATAATATTACGAGTGCTGTAGTGGTAAATACGGAAGAGAGTAAACTGTAGTGTACCTACCTTGTTGATCATTGATTGATACAGTTGATCATCAAACAGGCTGCCATAAGGTCACACTGCTAAAAGGTCACAGGGTCACCATAGAAAGTCAACAGTAACCAGGTTGCTTAAGTGGATATAAACTGATTATTCCATAACAGAAAATATTAGTTCATGGACGACAAAACCTCAAATATAGTTACAATCAGTATCTGAGGTTTGCCCTCATCACATACAATGCACTCCCCTCAAAAAAAATCAGATTTTTTTTCCCTCATGTTTTATCATTGATGAAAGTAACATTTACTGTAACCAAACAGTCAGTCGTTCTTTTAAAGAACAATATAACACTCTGCTCTGAGTTAAAGAAATTACTTTATGATGACTGAAGCTGAGCTATTTGACTTGTCCATACTGTATTGATTTGACAAATCAAGTGTGTGATGAATGTGAAGCCGTCCTGCTGACCTATTTGTGACTGAACATTAAGTCACAACCACTTTTTTTTTCTCTTGCTCAGAGGTGTGTGAAGTCAGTCGTCTGTCTGGCACAGATGTGTGTTGATGTGCTTCCAGCTGTTTGTGGGGAATCATGATGTCTAGACCTACTGTATGGTCTGACTGGACCGAAGGATCCTCCCTTTGAGCCTGTGAGATCATCACATTTTTAATTAGACCGGATTTGTCAATTAACGGGAAGTCAGGCGGTCTCTCCTTCGCCTTTTAAAAGCAGTGGACTCAAACCTTCAGCAGGATTTGGGCAGAGGTACAAACGAGGTAGGTTACTTTTCATTTCCTCTTCTATGTCTCAGTTTTCAGTCATGAACGTAGGCGCACTCCTGAAAAAAAGAAATTCTCATTTATTTATTCTTTGTGTGTCTCTTGGATTTCAGCTTTTCAGAAAGTCAGAAATGTCTTCCACTGTACTTTGTGCTGTTATTTTGCTGGCCTGTACCTTGACATTTAGTGCTGCTCAATGTGAGTATAATTTATGTGACATTTGTATTTTACAAAGAAACATTAAACTGATTCTTACTGACAAAAAATATGTCTTTAATGAAGGGCTTCCTGGAATGTTTCAAGTGTTTGTACTCATTCATGTTTACTCTGTTAATGTTAATGTGTCTATGTGTTCACTTCAGAAATCAATTTCTGGCACAGTTGTATTATTTACAGAGTATGCCATTTAGACTGTTATTGGAAAGAATCTTATTATTTACTATTACTGCATGTCCAGTTGTGTCATTTATTTTCTGTTTCCATGTACTCTGTCCTAACAGCAAGCTGCAAAGGACGATGTGGTGCTGAGTACTACAGGGGCTACATGTGCCAGTGTGATTATAACTGCCTGCTTTATGGAGAGTGCTGTAAAGACTTTGAAGCTAAATGCACCACAAGTGAGACTTTTCTTTCCTTATATATCACCAGTACTATCAGTAAATGTTACTCTCTATTGATTTCAGCATTTTGTGTTAATGATTACATTTTACGCTGGACACATGTCAATTTATGACACATTTTTCGCGCCTACACTGGTTATTACCATCACTGCAGAGAGCAACATGTCTGAATGTTCCATATAATAACAAAATAATTACTGTATAGTTGTAGTAGTCTTGTACAGGCTAGTTACGCTAAAGCCTGCTGTGTATGTGTACCACAGAAAACTCATGTAAAGGACGGTGTGGAGAAACCTTCAAAAGAGGCCGTCTGTGTAACTGCGATGCCGACTGCATGAAGTACAAGCAGTGTTGTTCAGATTACAAGGCACACTGTGATGCAGAAGGTGAGCCTTGTTCATCAAATTCAGCATGATTGTGTGTGTGTTTGTGTTATTTTTCGCATGTTAACAGATTTTTCTTCACAGTTTCAATCAATAATCAGTCGTATCAGCATGACATTTGCTGTCCTGATTAAGTTAAAGGTGGTCACGCATCTGACCAGCACATACAGTGATGGTCTTGTGACTGCATGGCTGCAGGTTGAGTCAGCCCTCATCTGAGATGAATACATTATTGCATGGATGGTGAGAGGCAAAGAAGCCAGGATAAATCTGATATGGAAAACTTGCATGTCCACCAGCATGTGGAGCAGCATGCAATGCATGCAGTAATCTGCACCGATGCATTGGATTAAATTTGACAATATTTTCTGTCTTAGTAATCACCAAAGAAGAAATCAGTGAAGAAGTCAGTGCTACAGCACCAGTGAAGACTTATTCATGCCAAAATGTAAATGATAACAAACCCAAAGGTATATCTGACTTGGCAAAAAGGTTTTTTAACTACTTTATAGTCATTTAGGACTGAAGGAAATTGTTTTTTAAAGGCTTGACGCTCTAACCTTTATATGTGAATATTCCCACAGAGCCAACTCTGAATGAAGCAACAGAGCAGACTTCTACATACAGCGAGGAAAACAATGCAGGTGACTATGCTTTCAGAATTTTGCTCTTGAAAACATTACAAAGCTTTATTAAATATCTGCTTTTTGATTGACAGTGGCAGAAACCAAGCTCTCTGAACTGTTCGCGTAAAGTCATTTGTTTAAGATTACTGAAATCATAATTAGGAGCTGAACAAATAAGACATATAATAAGGCATATGTCAGGAATGTGTTGACGGTTGACTGCCAAACTATGGTTCTCTTGCTGTGGTTTACTTTAGAGGCCAAGTATGACCAGAACAAGCCAAGACCACGGGTCTAACTGGCCAAGAGAAACACAAGGAAGAAGTGTTGTCACGAGTGTGTGGGAGGGTTACAGGCACAGGCTCAGCCACAAGAGAGGAAAGCACAAAATGAAGCCAAGAAAGGATGACAGAACATTTTCTCGAAGGTTTTAATTCAGTAATTGTCTGGGAATAGTTTTGTGGGTGGAGATGCTCTTGTGTCCTTGTTACTTTTCCCTCAGGAGGAAGACGTGTCCTGACATTCCTGTCTGGAATGTCACAATTGGTGATGTGGATGCTTAAGAAAACACATGCAGGAAAAATAGAGATTGTATTTATTAAAAGATGTGTTAATATTGCCAGTTATGAACACAAATATTATTTGATTTTGCCCTATTTGACAGATGACCATTTAATTCCACTGGTCAGTCCAACGTCATACCCACAAGATGATCTCAGTGATGGTGAGCAATAATGTGCATAGATAATAAATCTAGATCAGTGTCTTTTTTCCCCAGTAAAGATTTATGAGTGTGACATGTGACTTGTCACATTCTTCTAGATATATACAGCACGATTTTTCCCAAAGATGAACTTTTCAACAATGGAGTGGGGGATCCTAAGGCAAGTCCTATCCCAGAGAGCACCAGTGGCGATGGATTACCTACAGCAGACCTGCCGGATCCATTTCCTAATAAACCCAAACAGGATCCAGACACTCTGGAGTCCAGTACAGACACATCAACAGTCGTCTCTCAGACAGAGACGCCTCGTTTGGACAATGAAATAACAAAGGCTAATAACAACCCCTCCACCGTTTCCCCCACCATTGGAGAAGCCCCCACTGAAAGCACAGGTATGCGATATCCAGGGATGGCCTACCAAGTGGCCAAGTAATATGTTCATCTGCAAAGATACTTTTACTAAGACTATTTACTTTACCGGAAGTTGACAATGTCTCCAGCCAGCATGCTGCAACATTAGTACCCCAAACAGGGTATTCTTTCAAAAGATATTCCCATCTGCCAATCTAAACTCATTGTGGTTCTTCCTTTGCCACCCATTTATGCTTGTCATTTATTATCATGCTTCTTTGTACTGCTGAATAAATTTGATTCAAATGTAAGAGTTCATAATAACCTTTGTCATACTCCAGATGCCAAAGATCCTGCCAGCTCATCCGATGCAGGAACAACTCTCCCTCAGCCCACAACAGCAGTGGACCATGTCTCCAGCCAGCCTGCTCCAACATCTGTACCCCAAACAGGGAATTCTCCGACAGCTAACACCCCAGAGTTTGACATTATAACAGAAGCGCAGTCTAAAGATGACATTTTCCCTGAGGCACAAAATACAGATCCCACCAATAAGCCAGAGGTTACAACGACAGATGCTGTGACTTCAGTATCCACAGGACCAACACAGGACTCCTCCACAGTCCTGGAAAACTCTGAGGTCACCACAATCTCTGCCTCAACAACTCTGCATCCAACACCCACCCCAACCATTTCAAATCCTGAACCAGATGATAATGAGATCAAAGCAGAGGATGTCACAACTCGACCTCCAGTCCCAGACCTTAAAGATCCTTCCATCAGTGTTTCGCCTGCAGGGAACTTGTCAGAACCTGATGCCCTGACGACCCACATCCCTACATCCACAAAGCCAGTGCAGGATGATGTTACACCAGGAGTGACCACTGCTGATCTGCCAAATGTCACCACAGACCCTACCAAACCCACAACGTCTGAAGCAACCTCAAAACCCCAGGACCGCAAACCTAAGCCATACAAGCCACCGCCAGCCGAACCAACTGCTGCTAAACCAACTGCTGCTAAACCAACTGCTGCTAAACCAACTGCTGCTAAACCAACTGCTGCTAAACCCAGCTCCAAACCTGAGCCATACAAGCCACTGCCAGCTGAACCAGCTGTGGCTAAACCAAAACCTGAGACCAAACCTCTGGACACTGAACAAACTCTCAACAGAGATGAACCTAGAGACTACCAAGCAGGTAAGAAAGGTTCTCAACACAACATTCATATAAACAAATTGCCTCAAAGATGAATTCTGTGGCTCTCAGAGGGTAAAATTCACTTCAAGTATTGGATTGTCCTTCCTGTAAGCTCTGCTAATATCTAATTTATTTTACACGAGTCTAGCACTATTGAAAAAAATGGGGGACTCTAGTTTCTGGTACATATTTATTACTGCTCGCACCCTGCTTTATGAGCTTGGTTGTTTTTTCATTGTGCCTCTGGGTCAACAGGCCCTCCTTCAAAGTGTAGCTATACTATATTAAGTGGCAGATGTGGTTGTTTTCCCACCCTGTAAATGAAACAGTCCTTTGAAAATGGAAATAAAGCTTAGCTACTTTAAGGAACGGGAAAAAAAGTTCACAACACAGGAAAAGTCCCTGAAGCTCCTGGAGAATTACATTTTACACAGTCTATGATTCGATGGTTTCTTTGTATTATTGCTTGTTTATCCAAACAGATGGTTTCCTCATAAATATGTCCTTTTCCCCAGATGACAACAGTGATACAAATCTGTGTAGTGGGCGGCCGGTCAGTGCAGTCACTACGCTGAGGAACGGCACAATTGTGGTTTTCAGAGGTAAGTGCCAACCAGGCAGCTGCTACTGAGAGCATTCACAGTCATTAGATGTAAGAAATGAATCATGTGGTAATGCTAGTTAATTAACATTCAAGAGAGTGTGGGTGGAAGATAACAATGGATATTTACTCTACTAGAACTCTATTTACACAGAGTAGAACAATTTATACTTCTACTCCACTACACTTCAGTGGGAAATATTGTAATATTACATTTATCTAAAGCTTCCAATTACACAAATAAAAAATAACCACAGACGTTGAAATTAATACTTTTTTCAGGGCACTACTTCTGGTTCCTGGACAGTAACAGAGTTCCTGGCCCGGCTCGTAGAATCACACAAGTGTGGGGCATCCCTTCCCCCATTGACACTGTGTTCACCCGCTGCAACTGCCAGGGCAAAACATACATTTTCAAGGTAAATTAACTCAACCAATGAGTGCATTTGACAAATCTAAATGTGAGATTTCAAGAATGTTTGCACTGTATCAGGATATCTTTTTGTTGCTTGGCTCTTCTTTGACCTTTTCATTTCCACTCGAGTCCTCTTGACCATTTATCCACCTCTGTAAAATGCTGCATATATTTCAGTTTGAGATTTAATGTTCTGATTTTCTTTGCAGGGAGGCCAGTATTGGAGATTTGAAAATGATGTTTTGGACACTGGATATCCAAAAGTCATTCAAACAGGCTTCGCTGGGCTTCGTGGCCACATCACAGCTGCTCTGTCTGTGCCTCAATACCAGAGGAGGGGAGAGTCAGTTTACTTCTTCAAGAGAGGTGATCATGCTGTCTTCATTGCATTTGTGTTTTGGTATTTCTTCATTTCAGTGTAAAACAAAATTTAGATTTTTATTAATTAAATACTCATCATGCAATTGACTCTATACTGCTTCTTTCAGGTGGATTGGTCCAGAAATATTCATACCAGCTTGGCACCAGTCCGACATGTGGCAGGAAACCTCAGTTCAACGTTTACACAGTCCGCAACCGAATCGTTCGACAAGCAGGTACTAAAAATTTATACAGGACAACAAATTTTTAACTTGTGTTGCATAACTCTTTATTTTTCCTCATCTGTGTGGTCCTTTTTGAATGTAACTGCGATGAGTGTACTGGGTGTTTGCTGAGCATTTTAACAGATTTACTTAAACTCATATAAACATGTTTTATTTGAGTTTTAACAAACGTAGTTCTCTGCAAAAGTGCGTCATGCTTTTGATGAGGTGAGAGGGTCACTGTGATCCATCTTGTAAATAACTGGCAACGGGAAATAAATTGGCTGCGTACAGTTTATGGGCCTGCAACTGTTGGAGAGTTGTGTGATTTTAATATATAAAAATAAAACGTAAAACAACACAGCAATACATTATATGCTATAGCAAACCACTCATTTTATGCTCAACTGTTATGTTTCCAGTGTCTCCTCTAGGGCCAACCATCAACATCCAGACATCTTGGAGAGGTTTCCCATCCACGATCACGGCTGCCGTGTCTGTACCAAGCAACAGAGAACCGGAGGGATACAAATACTACGTCTTCTCAAGATGTAAGTCATTAATACATACCCGTACTATAGTCATAATTTCTCTGAATAGAGTTAGGGAGTGGATTTAGTTTAAAATTGTTCTAGTACAAAGGAGCTAGAAAGCTCTGTTTTCTGCATATGAGGACCCAAATTTGTAGTTAAGACTACAACAGTTACTACTTAGAAAAGAAAAAACTTAATTTAGATTCCCATAGATCCTCATTAAAAAAAAAAACAAAAAAACAAACAAAGCAATGGAATCGGCTCAATTTGTAGAAGTGAAAAAAAAAATCTCCAAGGAAATTATTTATACTAACAAAACTTCCTTCACTTGCAGTAAGACGTGTTACGCTCATTCACATCATGTCTGAAATGCCTAACAAGAACCATGTGTGTCTGGGTGTGTGCGCCAGGGTGGGGTGGGGGATTGGACAGATGTAAAGGTCATTAAGGGTGGTGTCCATTCACCTACAACTCAAGTTTATTATGGAATAAGCACAGTAAAAGTTTCCATTTTACTGATGATACCTTAAAGGAACACTGTAGTTCCTGTCTGAGTAAAACATTTCACTCAGTCTGAAGCCTACAGTCGATGCGTCACGCCAGGAGTCTGTCTTTTCATTTATGTCATTCAAGAGACACCCCAGTGCTTAAAATTCATGTGCTGCTGTAGCTGCAAGCTTTCCAAGTTAGTTGAAGTCAGGATAGTTTGAAGATGCACGAGATTCTGCCAAATTCCTGTTGACTAAAATTTAAACTGGCATGTTTATGGATAAAATTTACCTCCTAAATACCATGCATGAATTAAAATGCTCAATTGTTTCTTTTGCAGCCAAACCCTACAATGTGAGGATGGATGCTGAACACCCTGTCATTGCTGCTCCTGCAGCCAACACGACACTTCAGAGCAACAGCTTCTTCAAATGCCCAAAGAAAGTCTGAAAATCGTGTTTTTTCCGGATAGTTTATTACATTATTCATAAAACACACTGCTTCAGCACGAGCTGATTACAAAAGGTACTTTACAAGCACATTAAAAACAAAAGCAAATCAAAAAACAACAGACTTCAGAACATGTGAACATTATCGAGGCTGAAAACAGAATCTGAACAGTCTGATTATAAAATGTGTTTCTGACGGGAATGATGAGTTCTTCAGTCGTGGTTGTCAAGTTTTCTCATTAGTGCTTCATCTCACGAATCGTCTTCCAGACATACCTCGAGAAGGAAATCCTTGACCTGTTGAGATAAAAAGGTTTTCTGGTTTTTAAAATAAGCCTGCTATACTGATGTAAAAATTCTGTACAGTGGCTGTATAAAATATGTATGTAAGTTTTTTCTGTGCTGAATTATAATCTGCCAACATATATGAAATGGAAAACTGGGAATACAAATGAAGCCAGTGCTTTGCAAGGAGTTATGTGCACATCATGACTGTTGCTCAGCATCAGTCATAATACAATGGACATAAAGATCTGTTTGAGTTGATTAGTACTGTTTTTCAGGCATGCAACAACTTTCAACAAACATATTTAAAGAGCAATAATATTTTAGAATCCTTCATTTATCTATATATTGTAATGTGTTGTTACAAATCTGAAACATCAAGCTGGAAATCTATGATTTTATTGTGATTTATAATAAATATAGCAGTACTGTTTCATCAAAGGTCTGTGTGGAGGCTGTTTATTGCCAAACCTCTTATTGACATTGCAAACCTCTAAAAAAAATAAATAAATAAACCAACTGGGTAAGGGAGATACTACCAGGTTTATGCTGCTGATTTATTGCTAAAGTAAATGAGGGGAGAGATCGATCAGTGTCTTGAACCCATGAGCCAACAGGGAAACCCACATGCTGCTGATTCTGATGTGGAAATATAAAACACTTTCAGCATGCTGGCTGGTTTTGAGCAGACTTTACTGGCACTGTCAAACAAAACTGATGTGACATGACAAGCTGATGAAACTTCTCTTTCTCAAAGTACAGAGAGCATCTTCATCCACACGATTGTGTTGATCACTCACTGAAGAAATCTGAGTGGACAATGTGTGAGAACGTTGCATCAGACTGTGCTGACAGTTTTTCCTCGGGAAGAAGTCAGATCTCTCTGTTGATGGAGCTTTATATTTTGACGGTGTGCTTCCTTTTCTTTCTTTTACAGACTGACTATGATCTCTTGCAATACACAGGTTTTGGAGCATCATCTTACTCCTGCCTTCATTCAATTTCATTATTTGGCCAGCTCTGCCACCTCCTTGCATCAATCCAAGTTTGAGCCAGGGACTAAATAAAGCCACCATGCGCCTGAAACTTTTCATACTAATAAGCAATATCAGCGACACTACCACCCAGTTTATATGTGGGCTTTCATACGTTACCTCCTCTCTTCATGCGTCCACGGTTTTCTGGCCAGCGCTGCAGTTGTCTGCTGGGTCCTGGTCTAGAGGGTTTAGGTGGAGCACTGCTTGTATCTGGGGAAAAAAAAAACATCAGAGCAATCAGAACATTAATTAAGAAACGTTACTGATGAAAATAGTAATTCACAGTTGGGATCTACTCCATACCTGCAGAGCTGGATGAGGGCTCCTGGCTTGTGGAGGGGAGGTTGGCTTTGTCAGATGGCTGACTTGGCTCCTCTATATCTCCCTGTGAGACCACTGGATCCACTGACACTTCTGCACTGGACCTGGAATAGACCAACACACAACATGCATGGGATCTGTTCAAATTATATATGAATGCAAGATAAAAATCACAAGATGCACTTTTTAAAAACCTGCTAAGTTCCACAGTCAGATGTTTACATTTGCATCAACTTATCGTGGAGGGAGCAAACAGCCTGCAGCGGATAAAGAAAGGGTCAAATTTCTATCAGGCATGTTTGCATGGCGATAAATAATGAATGATGCAGTTAAAGGGCAGGGAAAAGCCTGCTGACTCGAGCACCACAGGTCTGAATTCCAACAGCAGCCAAAAAAGAAAAAAAGACACATGAAAATATGAACAGCAGAGAGGAGTGAGTCTCACCTATCAGTGTCTGGCTCCAAGAAGACGTCGTCTCTCTCCTCCCCTGTGCCGGCTGCTCCTGGCACAACCAGTCCTGGTGTGGACGTGCTCACCATGGGAACTGACTGGGAGGCGTGATCAGTGGTGTCAGACTGTGCCACCTCTGAGAAGACGTTTACTGGAACAGAAGATATACTCGCTGATGTAGTTGTACTGTCTGACAGCAATCTTAAATTTTCAGCTTACTGATTATTTTCAGAAACTGAGGAATGTGTTGAGTATGGTGAAGAACAGAGAGGGCAGAAAGATGAAACAGAACAGATCCCTTCATATCAGACTGACAGACGGAGAGATACCTGGTGCTGCAACTTGTAACGGTGTAGTGGGAACACTGCGTCCACCAGACTCTTCCTCATGAGTTGCTAGGAACAAGGGGCTTTCATACATCCCAAGACCTGAAGACAAGAAAATAAATCATTTTAAAAAACTGATGAGGTGTTTAATGCTTTTTTTAATAAACTGTGACTCTGCACAACATGTGGTGGTGGTGATGGTTGAGTACCTCCTTGTGACGCGAGCTGTCCCAGGTCAGAGTGTGAGGAGGAGCTGGTCTGTGGCATGTCGTCTGAAGGACCAAACCTGAAGCGAGGCACACCAGCGACTTGGGGAGAACTGACACACAAACACACAAAAGCCACCCCCCACAGTCATCCAGTGCGATAAGACAGCAGAGTGACAGTACTTCCAGGTATTTTAGGTTCTTTCCTCTACATTATTATTAAAATAGACACTCAAACCTCTGACTCTATAAAACTCAAACAGTACAACCTGTACAATAATGTAGAGGTCTTTATGAAAACTCTAAAGCTTGTTGATCTTAGAGACAATAAGTTTTAAGTTTCACTTATAAATTGAAATGTTAGTAAAAACTAAAAGAAATAAACGAAATGTAGAAGTGACATCAGTCATCTCTGCAGTAATTACTGTGAAAAATAATATAAAATGTTTCATATGTCCAAACATCAGTGGTTTTATTACTCATAAACATCTGTGCTCATGTGTGTGAGACTTACTGGATGGCCTGGTCAAAACCATCAGACCGGTGTGGCACCACGAGAGTGGGAGTGCTGGGAACCATCCTGTCATCATCATCGAAGAAATGCTGCTGCAGGGGGAGAGATGTAACAAAGTGTTGGACACAGGAGTAAAAGTTTCACGCTAACATCTGTATAAATAATATAATGACAGTAAAATTCTCTGATGTTTTCTGATCAAAGAGGACTTACAGCGCTGCCAGACACACCGGGAGTGAGCTGAGGGACTCGACGAACAGGGATACGCTGTGAAGTCATAGTTAGAATAGCAATTTGGTGTTTGGGCCATCAAAAGAAAAACAACCAAACGATAAAAGAACAATGTTGTTTTTGTACCTGAACCTGAGCAGGTGGTCCCAGTTCTGATGTCGGGGCAGGATGAATGTTCAGGCGAGGGGGCAGCTGATGTGTTGGTCTCCGTGGCGACTGGGGCATCCTTGTATCGGAGCTTGTGATAGGTTGCTCTGTCGAGAAGGCCTCCATTGAACTTCCCTCGACTGAAACAGCAGTGAAAATGCTCAAATAAACAGACGATTAAGATTAATGCATTCAGTTTAAATGTGATTACTGTCATTATTGCTATATATTGCAACAGTCCTAGTTGAAAATATCTCCCAGTTATTGAAAATGATGTGAGAAAATCGATAGAGTTTGTTGTTAGAGGTATGTGCGTGTTCAAGAAATAGGGACTGATGTAAAAAACATTTCTGTTAAAGGAGTGAAGAACTGCAGAGAGGAACTGAAAACACTTGGCACACAAGTCTAAGAAATTCTTAAAGAAATAATTGAACAGAATAATTGAATATAAAAACGTACGTTACTACATTATGTCAGAGATTGTGCAATTTTCTTGTATCTCTATCTTGTACTTCTTGTTTAAAAAAACATTCTAATTACATTAGAGAATCTGTCTGGTCCCCTAATGGAGCCAGTATTATAATTGTTATTGGTTTTCTAATCCCCCACCAGTCTTATATGCTCAATTATATTTTATTGCTTAAGAACGTCAACATGAGCAAAATAATAATATATTATTGGAATAATAATTTGATTAATTCCGAAAGTAAAGCAACCTTTGTGCCCTTGTTAGACATGACTTATTTTGGCTACAACTTGACCACTCTTACTTTCAGACAGACAACAACATATTACATCTTTCTCAGTCATCATGAAGTGTCAGATAAGTAATTGGATGGCGGGACAGTTTGTGAGCGCATATGGAGAGTCTGAGGTGGATCTACGTATGAGTGCTTGACAGGGTTTCCTGGATCTTACAGATGGGTGTCTGGGAATCTGCTGGCCTCTGGGTGGAGTCGGACGCCCCCAAACTCTCCTCTGTCTCTGTGCCTGGGTCTGTTACATCAGGTCCCTGAGAAACAAAGGAATAAAAAGAATCAATTATTAAAAGGAAAAACTCAAGAGGATTTTAAAAAGTTAAACAGCGACAAATAAAAAAAAAAAAGAAAAGTGAGAAAAAAGATGAAGATTAATAGTGAAGAAAAACAGTTCGGATATCAGAGGAAGATGTGTCCAGCACACTCACCCACACACTGTAAATGCCAGGATATACTGGCAGATCACAACATACAGATTATATTTCATTTTCTTCCAATATGGAACAGATGTCTTTCAGAAAAGGCCAAAAGTTCAGGTCAGTGATTGTTACAAAATGACCATCAGAATTTCAGCGGATTTGACTTCGCTTGACTTGAGCAATGACTTGATTTGTTTGACTTCTAATAAAGAACTGGACTTGCCTGAGACTTTAAGACTTGCACACGTGTAACTTCCACCTCTGTCAGATGAGCAGATATGTCCAAATGTGCCAAGAAGGCAGGAGTAATCAAGTCCATTACTAAAACCCTATGTTGCCATAAAGATCAAAGATGAAGTGACACAAATTCTCAAAATTTTGTTTTGATAACTGAATTTTTGGGTGACCTGAGTGATGCAGAATGAATGCTGCGTACCTACTCAGGTATTGTGTTGTGTGAAGTAAGCCTGTTTTATGCAGAGATCCTGCAATAGTGCCATAAAGAAGGCCATTCATAATGTTGTAACGCCGGCATAACACACCACTCGTCTGATTTTAGACGGCATACTGGTATCCCAGAGACAAAAGAGGCACTTCTGATACCTCTTCTTCTGTAAACCCTCAACACAGAAGGAGTTGATTGTCACACTGACCTAATCCAGCAGTTGGGAAGCAGCACAAAGGAGCTTCAGTTTGGTTGTGAGAAGCCTTTACTCACTGACAAACTGTAACCTTCACTGTACATTTCCTGCCAGATTGACACCTTCACTGCTCTCCTTTTCCTCTACGTTGCTCGCATTCACTGTCACTTTCTGCAGTTCTCTCTTGCTTACGCACACACGTCCCATCCCACTGCCTCATCCTTTTTACATGGATCCGGCTCCATTACTACCACCGCTGCCGTAACAGTAACCCACCATTGTCTTTATGCATGAGGCAGAAAAACAGTGCAGCATTCTCACCTTGAACTGGCTGTGTAGACACATGAATTCAAGGTTTAATAATAAATTTTGTTCCTTCTTTCTCCTCAAAATGCCCAGCCTCGACTCACTGCTGCTATTACCTCTGATTTGTATCGTCTTTTTTTTTTTTTTTTTACTTCTCACCAGGTTTACGGGATTCAGGGAAAGGTCAGATGTGAAACTCGTTATCTGCTGAGGACGACCGTCTGACGCGTCTAAAATGTCTCATAAGTTCAGAACTGACACCTGCAGTTTGTAGATTTCAAATGAAAGAAGGTTTACTGTCACTTTGCAGACACTGACTCATCCTACTGAACATGTGCAACCGAGACTGGAGTAAAAAGGTAAACAACTAAAGTCAACACACTAACGCTGCTTTCACACAGACACAAAGTTACGACACAGGGGTAAAACGCAAGTGACCGTGAAATGAGACGGTGTGGAAAAACTGAGTTTGTGAGCTGGAAAAGTTATGTAATTCCCTGAAACAGTGGGAAGGGTTAACTGGTGTACTGGATGTGAAAGCTGTGTGGGTGAGGACGTATAAAAAGGTCAAAGTTGTAACTGTGAGTACAGTGTGTGTCATAGGTAATCAAACCTCTGTGTCGTCTCCTTCGTAAGCCTCGTTCCCGTCTCCGCTCCCCTCATTACTGTCCTCTCCTTCCTCCCCCATCTCTCCGTCATCTTCCTCCTCATCCTCTTCATCTTCCTCCTCCTCCTCTTCTTCCTCTTCCTCCTCCTCATCGTAGTCCTACATTGCGCAGTGGTGAAATCATTAGTGGCAGAAAACCCAAACAAATTCTGCGACTTGTTTCCAATGCCACTTAACATGATTCCTTTTAAAATTCTTTAACATTCTACCTGCTCTTCCTCCTCTTCATCTTCTTCTTCCTGGTCATCGTCACTCTCTGTGTCTGTTACTATGACGATTACTTCATGCTCCAGACGTCCAGGGGTGTCACTTTGACTCAGGGTAACCTCTTGGTCCATTGGGACTGACTGGGATGCTGCAGCCTCATCTCCTTCCTCCAGTGCGGGAAACTCCTCCGTCTGCAGGACAAAACAATGGGCACTATGAACAATATGTATTCTACAAACTAATATCTTCCATAAAAGGGTGCGACTCAGGTAGTACAACTGAGGTAGAGTAATTAACACATTAATTCTACTTTAACTATCCCACCAATTCACTGTATTTACTGGTACACTGAGAAATACTAATAATCGTATTATGGCAATAAGGTCTTTGGAATAAATGATCAAACCTGGCTTGCTTCGGCACCGTCACTGTCTGTTGGCACCACGCCCTCAGCCTCCGCACTGTCCTCCACCAACACCTCCTCCTGTGGAGAACACACACAACACCTACATGACACCCACAACACAACTGGACCAGTTTTCAGGTCATTAAAATGAATGAAAACACCTTTTAAGATTTCTATGTAGTGTTGCTTCCTCACCTCTGGACCAACTCTCTGGATGATACGCAGCTTCTTAGATATAGGAGCCCTGGAGTTATCGTCCTGTGTGGTCTCTGTGTCGGTAACCATGGTGGCACTCTCTTCCTCCTCACGAGGCCTCTTGGACATGGAGGAGGTTCCAGGTGTTGCTGAAACTACAGATGGGGAATGTTTAGACTTCTCCCTAATACCAGTAGATCTGTCAGAATCATACTATTATACTATATACGAGATCCATAATTTCTAAATGACGACTTTTTCAAAACATTTTTATATTTGGCATTTTGCTTCATTTGGAGGAGAGGTGTTCTAAAATTATATTACTATTCCACATAAAAAATAATGAACTTTAAAAGTTCTTACCAGTCCCAAACACAGAGGAAGTGGAAGATGTTGAAGGCCATTCCACCTGCGTGCTAGGTGTTGCCTCAATCACCACGGGTGGTGGCTCCTGATTGGCTGGCTCTGCGTGGGTAACACTCTGTTGCTGAGTTGGTTGGACAAACGCTGTGGCCTGTGTCTGAGTCTGCTGCACAGTCAGCATGGGGCTTGCTAAGGTCGTCTGGACATTAGGGCTGGCGGAGCGCACAGAGCCACTGGCACTGCCGTACACAGTCACATGCTCCACCGGTGGGCCTTCAGTGGACTGCATGGCTGTAGAGGAGTTCAGGTTTAAGGACAACAGATTCAGATGTTCATTGAGACTGTAGCTGCATGAATTAGACTTAATACAAAAACACAAAAGTGCTAAAGAGATGATGATTTTAATTTAAGCGAATCTTATTTTAGCACCTGACCAAAAACCTATTTAAATAAAACCAATAGACTTTGAGATGAGGGAATGCTAACTCATTCCTGTAGCGCTCTGTATACTTTTAACACTCATCATTAGGGCCAGTAGCCTTTTGGCTTTGCAGTTTCTTACCTTCCTGAGTCTCCACCTGTGTGGTGGGCATGACAGTAGCTGTGGGTGTTGGGGTGGGTACAGTGGCTGGGGTGATCATAGGCCTGATGCTTGCTCTGGGAGTGGGTTTGTTCCCTGGATTGACGGGCTGCTTGCTAGCTGTAGCCACTACAGGTGTAGGTTTAATGTTGGCAGTTGGTGGCTCAGATGTGCTGGCACTGAGAGACAAAGATTAGGACATGAATAATGACTCAACTGATGCACTTTTAATATAAGAAAGAGTTGTAGGAATATATACATCCATGTTGAGCTGCAGTGCAGTCCTATAAACAATAAGCACTTTTAGTGGTTGTGTATCATACCTGCCCCTGTCTGCAGCTGGGGTTGTCTTTAGACTGATCTGTCTCTGTTCCGTGCTCCTCTGCTGCTCCTGGGTCTGAAAATCAGGACAGAAAGATGACCCTGTGCTGTAGTTCCACCAAACACCTTTTAGACATCAGATATTTGTCATTCGCTGATTATGAAAACTTTAAAGTAGACTCTCACCTTACTGGGACCTGCCTCAGCTGGCTCGTCTCTCTGCTCTTGTCTCTCTTGCTGGCCTCGCAGATCTCTCAGTTCTCTCTCCTGTCGACTCAGACGGCCCTCGTATTGAGACTTGAGTGCGCTCACTCGCACCTCAAGCTCTTCGCGCTGTTGCTTTAGCTCCGCATTTTCCTTCTGTAGCTGGTCTTTGGTGCCTGGACAATAACGTTTTAAAATTTAGGTCTGGGACTCAAATAAAACAAGCAACACTGCAATAGGGGGAAATAGAAGAGAAGGATCTATAAAATTTATCATAGTCCATCGGTGAAGTAAACCCCCTCACCCATGAGCTGGTTGATCTTCTGCTTGGCATAAACGATGGCCTTCCTGGTCTTCTCCTCCTTCTCTGTCATCTGCTGTCTCAGTGTGTCCTCCTGAGAAGCTTTATCCTGCAGCTCCTGCCTCAGCCTGGTCACTTCAGCCTGCAGCCTGGTGGACTGTTCCTGAGCATTACGGCCTTCAGTCTCACGCTCTGTAACCACCTGTCGCAGGCCAGGAAGACATGAAACTAATGAATGTATGTAGAAAACACAAGTAGTATCACCTCCCTCCCAAACCTGAGAAGGACACTAGTTTTACTTCTAAGTAGTTCAGTAAAACTTGTGATGTTTAACCTTGTTGATGTTCTCCAGCTGTCCTTCCAGCTCTTTGGTCTTGGCTTCAGCCTGGCTCAGAGAATCTCTCAGGCTCTGCAACTCCTGAACTGATGCCTGACGAGCCTCCTCTTCTTGGGATGGGCCTGCTGCAGCCTCAGCAACCATCTGGAGGAAACGCAGTGCGAGAGATTAATTATGCTCAAATAAGCACAAGGGTGGATTTAGTTGACTGCTCAAAGTGGAATCAAACAACAACAATGCACTTTTGTTTTAAAAAGGTGTGAGGTTTATAGCTGCTGAACTCTCACCTTGTCATGCTCGACCTTGAGTTCATCATACTGAGTCTTGTAGCGACGTCCAATTTTCTTGACCTGGGTTATAGTCCGCGCCTTCTCCTGGAGCTCCTGGTTCTTGGTCTCCAATTCCTTCTTCAGAGTATTCCTATCCTCAGTTAATTTACTCAAGTTGTCACGCAAGTTCTGTATCTGGCTTTGCAGGGATGTCGTTAGACTACTGGTCCTTGTGAGAGAAATGAAGAGATTGTGTAAATTAATGTGGAAACCAAATAATCAGTAGGACTGAAGAGGGAAAAGGGAAACACTGAATAAAAATTCAAGGTAAGGGATAATTTATAATCCCTTACCTGGCAACTTCTGCTTTAAGTCTGCCGCTCTCTTCATTGAGCTGCTGAATGCGTTTGAGGTGCAGCTCCTTTTCAGAATGCAGGCGCTTGTATTCTTCTGGATCTGAATCTTTTTGCTGGCTCACCAAATGCTAAAAGAACAGGAAGAGAGGCTGTGTGTTAATGGCGTGAAATTAAAATCTTAAATGAAGTAAGACAATCTACTTTTCTAATGACAGAGGTATTTTCCCCTGCAGTTTTCATTCTCTTCCTAGTCTTTCCACTGACCTGTGTCCGGGCTTTCCAACGCTTGATCTCCTCTTCCAGTAACTTCTTCTCTGCCTGCAGCATGCCGCTCTTCTCACTCAGCTCAGAGTTGGTCTGCTGCAGTGGCATGATGTCTGATTCCAGCTTTTGTACCTGAAACACACAGAAGATGAGATGTGGATTTGGAGGTTCAAATGATAGAATGATATTTATTTGGAGTTTTCATCAAATTCAACACAACCACTACATTTTTGTATAAAAACACATCTGATACCTTAGCTTGGGTTTGCTGCAGGTCTTGCTCCATCTTGTCCTTCTCCTCTCTTAGAATCTTATTGGTTTCCATCAGGATGCTCATTGTTTCTGTCTTCTTCATCAGTTCATCATGCTGAGCCAGGGTCTTTGCTGTGACCTGAGTACGATAACAATGATATTTGGTATGTGCAGGTTTGAATATTTGTCCTTAAAATGTCCCTACACCTGCGATGCTAAGATCACAGTTGTGGTAAACACCATTATTGGTAAATGTAAGACCAGTTGATAAAAACACATACCTGCATCCTTTCCTTTGAGGCACTCAAACTGTCCTGCACCTCCTTCAGCTCTTGTTCCAGGTGCTCCACCCTCAGACGATAGCGCAAACTCTCCCCTTGGGCAACCTCAAAACGAGACTCTGCAATCTCCTTCTCCCGACGAACAAACCTGTGATGGAGAACAAAATTGGGATATCAAAAACAGAACATGGATGGGCAGGAATGTGACCATGGGTAGGCAGTAAAAATGTTTTTCTTTATTTACTAACAAAGATTTGCAAGACTCAAAGTACAAGAAAGGATTGTGTGATTTGAGATTAATGTGTTTTACCTGAGAATCTCAAGGACTTGGTCTTGAGATTTGCCTTCTTCATTCAGGGAGATGTTCATTGGACTCTCACTGGCAGCACGTTGCAAATTGTCAGCCATCTTGCTGCTCATTGTCTGGACCTGCTCATGCAGGAGGGTGTTCTGCCTCTGCAACTCCTCATTGCGGTTCTCCATCTTGGACATCTCCTCCTGGGATATGAGCAAAGAAGATAAAAAAATGTAACTGCTAATTTCTATTAAAATGAAAAGAGCAATTGGTTGGACAAATAAACCGTAACACTTCATCAAATGGCCCTAGAATAAATGTCTTTATTAGACCTATTGACTGTGTAAGAGATGTTCCTGTGATTGTTTTAAACTCCATGCTTTTGTAACACTATAGGTCATCACCTGTACATCTTTCAAACACTCTTGACAACCAACCTTGAGGATCTTTTCCTGCTCTTCCCAGGAGACTCTGGCCTCCAGTAGCTCAGCACTGATCCTCCCAGCTCTCTCCTCCAGCTGGTGTCTGAGCTCGACAGCCTGCAGGGCCTGAGCTTTAGCAGCCTGCAGGGCCTCCACATCTGCTGCATGCAGCATCATCTCCCGTTCATACTTATCTTGTGCTTCAGCTGCCAGCTTAGCCTTGGAAATGGGAAAGGAGATTTAATACCATCTTTGCATGTTTAAGTAATATCATTTCATACTAAGCAAATGGTGATCAGTATCAGATATACTTATTTAATTACATTAAAAGGTTATTGTATCAGCCTGATACAGTTTCCTACGTTCAGTTTCAAGCTTACCTGTTCCTGGCTGTCTTGTAGAGCTTGCTGCTGCTGGGCTTCAGCTACTGCCACTTGCTGTAGCGCCGCCTGGTGATCTGCCTGGGCACTGCTAAGACTTCTGTTTAGATTGTTAATCTAAAAGAAAAATAAAATACACAAGTAAGGAAAATTGTATGATGTTGAATAAAACTGCTCAGAGGGTAACATATAGGAGTGAATTATTCTTCAAGGAAAATCTACAGCATTTTATAATAATGTGGGATTTAATATACCTGTTCCTCCAAAGAGGCTTGGACCCTCCTCATCTGCTCCTCCAAGTCTTGTTTCCCTTTTTCTGCTTCCAGAAGTTTCTCCTCCAGAACGTGGTGCTGCTTCTCAGCTTCCCTCATACGATCTTCAATGGATGAGCGGGCCTGCTCTGTTACCTGATGTAATAAAAACAACATTATCATGCCATATTATAATTATCTTTACCTACATTTCCCAATGTGCATTATTTTCCCAAATGTTTTTCTAAGCTAAAAGACATGCATGAAAAATTGTGTGCAGGATGTGCAGGAACCCATTACTGTCAGAGCTATACCTCAGGTGTACAAAATGAAATACAGGTTTATCTGCTTCCCACATACTTGCTCACACAAGTATTTCTAATTTTTTAATAGTTTTGCGGTTGCAGTCAATAGTTTTATGAGAGGTGGCACCCTGACAGGCAGTTTTTTTTGTACCTGTTTCTCTTTGTCCAGGGACTCCTCCAGGCTCTGAGCCATGGCTCTGTACTGCTCCATGCTGGAGGTCGCAGCTTTGAGGCTCTCTGCCAGCTCCTCTGCCCGTGTCTCAGCCAGCCGCAGGCGGCCCTGTACATCCTCTCTGTCTTGATCTGAACCCTGCAGGCCTGAAAGTGAGTGATACAATTTGCCAAAATTAATGTGTGCTTTTAGGAGGGGAGGACAGATTGTTAATTCATGAAAATACCATTACATTGTTGAGAGTGTGTGCTTAAAAACCACAAACATTTGTGGCTAAGACATTTCATTGGCTCTTTTATTGGATGGGTCTTATATAAACACTTAGAACACAAGCTAGTAAGACCATAACATCCTAGCATATATATTTTATTACAGAAGAAAGCATAAAACTGTGTCACTTGACTAGAAAAAAAGGACAGAACCTATAAAGTTTGAGTGATTTATTTGTCTCATTACTTCCCCAAAAATATAAACTAGCATTTAATTGGTCGGTGTACTGCACAAAAAAAAAAAATACATAGGCAGTAATTTTAGTGGAAGCTTTATTTATTATTTATTATTATTTATTATTTGACCTCCAATGATGCTAACCCAGGAATTTAAAGGTACTGAGATTTGGATTAATTTAGGTGTGTGTGGTTTAGGTCTATGTATTCCTCTTTGTACTGTGCTGTTGTATTACGTACTTCTGCCTGTTTGTGTATGTGCGTACCTCTGATACTGGATGTGGAGGGGGAGCTCAGCACGTGACGTGATTCGCTGCTGCCCTGCTGCAGCCTGAGGGTGTTCAGCTCCAACTCGGCAGCATTTAGCAGTTCTTTGGTCTTCTGTTGTAAAACAACCTGTGTCTCAAGCTGCCTCTTTGCATCCATCAACTGGATCTGTGCACAAGAAATTTGTTTTTTTTTTAACCTATTTTTCATGCGAGTCTGGGTTTGAGGATCAAGTGAGGTGTTATGTTATTCTTTAAACACAACCAACAGTATTGATTTATCAGTACTCCACAATAAATCTGCACATGAGTTGAGGTGATTCCTTACTTCCTGGTTTCTGGTGAGCAGGTGGCGCTGCTCCACCTCATTCTCCAGTCTCTTCTGCAGTTGGGAGATCTCTCGTTCTTGCTTTTCCATCTGGCTGTTTAGACGCTGACGTGTATCAGTCTCTGAGCGCTCAAGAGTGGCCTAAAAGAAAGTAGCAGTTGCCATTTTGAACTGCGTTTGTGTGTGTGAGAGAAAATGAATAAGAAATGTCATATTTATGGTTTACCTGGATGGTCTGGAGGTTGGTCAGCAGCAGGTTTTGGGTCTGTTGTTGACTCAGGATTGTCTCCTTCTCTTGATTCAGTTTGGACTCCACCAGCTTCAGCATGTCTCTCTCCTTACGCAGGTTCTCCACCTGGCCCTAAGAGATGGGAGAAGAGAGGTCTAGTTGGCACTACAATTTCTCAAGTAGTGACAAATTTAAATAAAGCAATGATCAAATGCAAACAAAAAACTCTGACAAGGTTGCTGGAACAAAGACAAACCTCTGCCATGGTGAGTTTCTCTTTAGCAGCTCTCAGATCCTCATTCAAAGTGTGGATGGTCTGCTCATGCTTCTGTGTGGCAGCAGCCATGCTCTGTCCTTTCTCTCTGAGGGAAGCAATTTCTTTCCTGTAGCGCTCAACGTTGTCCTGCAGCATCTCATACCTGATATTGTTGACACAGACATTCATTTTAGTGGCTTATGTACTCTCCTATGGACTCTTATAACACATCAAGTATTGAGTAAACCAGGAAGTGATGCACAATGCTGTTTTCTAGTCACATTAATCTTACAGTTACTTTCTTTAAGAGGAAGCAGTTCCTGCTGATGTTTTTCAGACTTACCTCTTGGAGGCAAACTCCAGCTGGGTGGATATCTTGGCGTTCTGGGAGTGGAGGTCAGAAAGCTGCTCCTGGAGCTTCTCGTTTTGCACTGCCAGTGCCTTGTCACTTTCCACACGCTCCTTCTTATAGGTGGAGAACACCTCCTGCAACTGTAGATGCAACCAGACATTTTTATATCATCATCATATCATAGTTAGTTAATGTTGTCTGAGAAATACCATTTTCATGGATGACAATGAACACGTTACACTGGGCTTTGACCCATGTAAAGGGTTTTCAATAAAATAAACCTAAATCCTTCCTTTCCTGTTGGGCACCAATCTTTCTTCATTAATTCAGACACACTACCATCTAGTGGCAAACATGGGAAACAAACATACATACAGTAGTGATCCACTGATGAATCTGTAAACATTTTTAATAATAAAAATAAAAATGTAAATAGAAGTAACAACAACTACTACTACTGATATCTACATCTGTTGTCATTGGTGTGGGCTTTAAAGTTAAATGCAGTAACAATTGTAAACATATCACAGTTTGAATGTTGTCTGGCAATTGTGGCACTCACCTGTCGCAAAGCTGCCTTGGCCTCCAATGCTTCAGCAGAGTCTGTAGCCATGGAAACAAGTGCAGTGGGTGTTCCTGCGGTGGGAATGGCTGCAGGTGAGCGGCGGGGAGTGGAGGTCAGGGAGAACTCCTCAGGTGGTGTACCTTTAAGAAAAACACTCATAAGTTCAGTTGATGTGACATAAAAAATGAATATGCACGTGCAGGTTCTTCTGTTGTGCATCAACAGTAAAACTCTGTTTATCCGTTACCTTGCTGTGGGAAGCTGACTCCAGTTGCCTGAGCCAGCAGCACACGGTACATGTCCCTCTGCCTCACAATGGACTCCGTCATCTTAACCTGTTGGTTGCGTTGCTCCTTCAGGGACTCCAGCTCGACCTGGGCTTTCTCCAAACTCTGCTCCAGTTCTCCACGCCTGTAACAGTTTCTTTATTAGCCCAACTGACAGTCTGACATCTTCGGTTACTTAAAGTGACAGATTTATGGATGTAAAATTTAGGTTGAGATGGTTTACACCCAATTTTGCTACACATTAATGAACTTGGATAACGAGACATTACACAAAGAAGCCAATGAACTGACTTACAGATCTGTTTGTTTATAGCAAAAACAAACCAAAAGAGAAACAGCACACATTCTAACATACTTATTGCCAGTGGCCTCAAACTCTTCTTTCTCCTGGGCATCGCTGAGCTCTCTTAGGGCCACCAAAAGACGCTGGTTCTGCTTCTGTAGCTCTTCTATACTGCGGAAGGTCACCAAGTGTTGGCTGATCACCTCTGATGTGCTGCTGACATCAGCTGAGCTCACCTCCTCCTCATGAAACACGTGGTTTCCACGAGCCTCTTCCAGCTCGATCAGGAGCACACGCACCTGGCAGGATAAAAGTGTGAAGAAATATGATGTACACTGACTGAACATATTTTCTGAAATAACCAGGATTATCCTTTATACTGAAGAAAGAGACTGAGAACCCACCTGCTGTGCCATGTCTCCGAGCTGCAGCTCAGACCTCTGGTTATCCCTTTCCAGAACAGAGGAGCGCTTGTTAGCTTCATCAGCCTCCTTTTGCAGACGGTGCACCTCCTGAAACACATGTACACACACAAAAACTTCAGAATAAGCAAATTATCAATATCATTTTAATATTAAATGGAGGAAAAAACGAAAATTAGATATAATTCCACTAAACACACATACTACTAGTCACCCACCTTAACAGCCTGCTCCAGTTTTGCAGAAAGACTGGCCACGGACTTCTGCATGCGCTCATGTTCGTCCCTTTGCCGTTTGAGAATAGGGGCTTTTGCTTCCACCTCCTGCACAATGTCGTCCAGGTACTTGTTGACTCGCTTGTTCTCCAGTCGCTCCAACTGCAGCTGCTCCTGGCTCTCCACATATGCTGTATACAACTGAAAATACATTTTATATTCAAATAAGGCAAATAAGAAAAATGAGCAGTAAAGACAACTGTGCACAAAATCAGCCCCATTAAACGACACTCTACAACATAAATCAAAACCAAACATAGGCTTGACTTTTAATTGCCTTCAGACCCATTTCCAAATTCTAGAAAGGTTAGTTATATGTGTAAGTATGTATAAGTTATATGGGTGTTGACATTCAGTTTCATATACCTCTGTCAGCTTCATGCCAGGCTTTATCTTGGATACAGCAGCTGCTGTTGGAGACATTGTTGTCATTTGCTCCTCTGTGAGTGCAGATGTTGTACCGACAGGGCCTGGGTAGATGAGATGGTAATGTTAATTTAAATATCCTTTTTCTTTAAGGCTTGATGCTAGCTTATTTGGAATTCAAAGTTTCTGGATAGATTTATGAATGAATTAATGGACGCAAATCAATCTGACAGACCTCGAAGTTTACAACTTGACAGCAGCTCATTGGCATTCTCTAGCTCTTTCTCAAGACTCTGGATCCTCTCCTTAAGCTCAGCAACACTCTTGTCTGTGACACCATTCATCTCCTGCAACTTCTCTTCAAGGGCCTTGTTGGCTGGAAAGAGTGAACAGAGCAATTGTCAGGGAATCTCAAAGACTGATTCAGAATTCAGACTCTTCCCTTCAAGAAGGAAGTCAAGCACTACATATGAATGATAACTGTGGTCATTTTATGCGAGCCTCGCACCTTCTCCAGCATCCTTCAGCAATTTATGCAGCTCCTCCACTGCCCGACTCAGCTCTTCGCTTTTTGCTTCAGAATCTGCTGCTGCTCCCTGTCACGATAACAATGTTCTAACAATTAATAATCTAACAATAACAATTATCTGCAATTCAACTTAACTAAAACACAGAGTGAATCATAAATATAAACTGCAGATAAAACCATGCATGAAAGAAATATGTCAACATCTCCTCTAAACAAATATTCTGAAAATGTGAAACATTGATACTCCATGGACTTAAATTGGAAACTATGACTGGGAACACATGGTTTGGCTTGCTGTTATACATACACATACCTTGTATAGATTAGTGAGTTTAATGTTGGCATTCAGCTCATTTCTGAACTTTTCCTCCATGGTGGCTTGTTGCTCCTTGCCCTGGAATAATCAAAGGTCCAGTCAGACACTTCAATTATTAAACTTCACATTGAGAACATAATAAAAATAATCAGGCTGTAGGAAAAACAACACACATACTTCTTTTTGTTTGGTGATCAAGTCCTCATTCTGTTTCTGGTGGTGTTCATTGGAAGTCTTCAAACTGTCCACTTGGTCCTGGAGTCTGTTCAACTGAAGTCACAAGCAAAACAATAACTTGGTATTCATAACTGAAGAAAGTGCTATCACTGTACTTGTTGCTACTGCCGTCATAGCTGTATTCCGCTTTATGTAAATACAGAAAAGACATGCCTCATCTTCCTTGTTCTCCAGGTTGCACTTCAGTTCCAGGATCTGGTTTCCCTTCTCTCGTGACAGGGACAGCAGTTCTTCACTCTTGGCCTTCAACTCCTCATTTAGCCACGATATTTGGCTGTTCAGCAGCTCCTTCTCTTGTTCCATTCGCTTATCCTTGTACTGTAATAACAAAGCACAACAACTTTACTTGGTTACTTGTTTATATGGCAATATGCACAGGACAGTAAAAGGTAAAAGTTTGTTACGGAAGTCACTTCCTCTACAGACAACTCAAATGTTGAGGTATTATTAAAACAAAGTACAAAAACAATAGAGCTCACTTTAATGTTGACTTCAGCTGTTTCAAGTTCATCTAACTTCATCTGCAGGGCCATCTTAGAGGTGTTGACTTCCACCAACTTATCATTGAGTTGCCTGACGTCATCTGGTTGAGAAACAGAAATAACAGTGTCACGTACATGTGATGGTTAGTATCTATAAAAAAAGAAACTAAAGGTTTAACAAAGACTGATTCATCCGTTCATACCATTTAAATGCTCCACTTCCAACGATCTTCTCTCCAGTGTTCGCACAAGTTCTCGCTTTTCTGCCTCCAGTTCCTCTTTGGCTTTTGACAGCAAAGTCTAAACAAATAATTATTTCAACATTAGTAACTGCTGTTTCATCTTCCATATTAAGCACTATTTGTAGATTATATGTGAAATGTTGGTGATATAAATATAACTATTGGTCAGTTCAAATATTTAGTCCAGTATTTCCAAAATACTCTTCCCAGTAGTATATGCCAGTAGGTAATTCAAATAATGACATGAAAACAAAATCTATCTCTTTTGAACCCAAAGACAGACCTTATGCTTTTATATGCTTTTTAGGTGATGCATTGTGTTAACAAAAGTGAGTTTAAAGTGTTCAAATGTAAGAAAGTCTTAGCATCTGGAATACACTGAAAAGCTGCACTAAAACAGAAAAAGCAGATGCGTTGATTGAGACAGGCATAGACATCATCCAATGACTTTTGCAGCAGCACCACTTAAAACAAGAGAGACATCACAACAGCTGACATAGTTTAATATTACAAACTCCCTAAAACGTTGCAGAACATGGTGACACATAAAGTAAGCAAACAGTAATATGAGTGACATTGTTTGATTATTGCCATGTATGATTTTGTGTGTCTTACCTGCTCTGATGACAGCTTCTCTTGGGCTGATTCATATTCCCTGTTCTTTTCACGCACAGCTTTAAGTTCCTCGTCTAAAAGGGAAGACGTGAATAAATGCAATAATACATGGTGTGTAATACAACCCAGCTGGGTCAAACTATATATATATATATATATATATATATATATATATATATATATATATATATAAATATATATAATATTTCTTTAAGTTCACCCTTACCAAGCTTGGTAAACTCATCTTTGAGTTTAAGATGTTCTTGAGTCTGGGACACAAATTCTTCCTGACACTGAGCAAGTTGTTTCACTTTTTCAAAGAAATGTTGCTCTGTCAGAAAGAGGGTCAGCAGAAACACGTTAACACATTAAATGATTAGTTGGCTACTATTATATTACACAGATAAATTGCTGCTTAATCTCATGGTGCTTATGTTAAAGCTAGGAGCCAGCGTTAGCTGCTAGCATTAGCGTCAAATCGTGGTTAGCGACAACCTGCAGTTTTTTTCCAGTTTAGTTCAAATGAACGAACCCGTTTGTAGATATACGGTCAGGTAGCTAACAAAGTAATGTTAGTAGATTACAAAGTCCAAAACAAAATGATTAACTTTTAAATGTGTGTTGCGTTAACCGACATGCGTGCATGGTGAGCAAAGCAAAACACTTTAGCACCGCTGGCTAACAAAATGCCAGGCGCTGTCTTACCGCTGTCAACCCGGAATTGCTCCTGTTGTGCTTTCAAAGAATCGATTTCATATTGCTGATCCGAAAGAAGCCTCTCCAGTTTGTTTTGAACTGTTTTTGGTAGCTTAGAAATCTCGGAGCTTTCAAACTCCTGCAGCAACAGTGCCGCCATTTTTGCGACAACAAGATCACGAGCAGGCGCAGTTTGCGATATGAGTTCGTCATGCTCCCGGAGCATTATGGGGGTTGTAGTTCTTACTTTAAACTTCCTTATACTAACATTGCTTCAGACGCAAACATGCAGCCAACATAGTGTGTAGAGAATAAAGACTGTTTTTCATAGACCATGACCCATTCTTTTACAACGAAATGTCAAATATGCCTCAAAATATCCAGACAAATATTTACAAAGACATTAAAATGATCTAGATAGGTATTATTATGCAGTATTATCATCAGATAATATATGGAAGCACTTGTAGGTTTCTAATTCTTGCATTGGGGATTAAAATAATTTATTTATTAATGTCATTTGACCTCTAGTGTTGGCTGAACACTTACTCCCTCGGTCAGCAGCAGATGGCGCCAACACATCGGCCTACTAAAAGATGGACGCATGCGTGTCAGTGTGCATGTATACAGTATTGGTATTACTATTAGTTCGTGTGTGTGTATCACTTAAAGGGAGTAAATAAATTGTGACTGTTGGGAAAAGTTCAGTTGTGCACTCCTGGGAAGTCCAAGGATGATGAAGCATGCCACCATGACAGATTCCTGTTATTCTTTATTGACTTTATTCGGTAGGAGCAGCCAGAAAGTCAGTGAGTAGAAAGAGGGGATGACGCAGCAAAGAATCACAGGTTGGGAACCACAACTTTGATACCAGATGAGTTAATTCAGTTTTCACATGAGACAAGTTGAAGGCGTCATGAGAACATATCATGCTATACATACATATTCTACAATACGTGTACTACGTACATGATTGTGTAGTACACGTATTAGAGTGTAATTTGTGCAGAGTTAGGTGTCTGGTATAAAAATCAAGTTAAAAGGGATTTATTCTTCCACAGAAATACATATCTGGCAGGGAAGAGAAGGCTTTGAATCATCAACAATTCCCTGATAATTTAGGTAGATAAAACTGACAATGTGAATTAATAAATAAATCTTGTTCTTATAAGACTTTTGGGATTTGAACTAATGACCTCAAAATACATTTTGACTAGGCTTTGAAAACGTGCATCATTGCATTCACAGTGACCTGTTAATGATGTCATTGAAGGATCTCAAAATGAGTGGCCCTGTCTTAACCTCCTTCAAAGCTTCATACTCAAAGTTACATCTATCCTTTTGGGAAAAAACGTATCTTGAAGGGTGAATGTTTAAAATGACTCAAACATGTTTTACTACATGTGTACATCAACTTTACTGTCTTACATAGAATTTACCTGTTTGAGTCACTACTGTGTGCGTGTTTTAATTACTTCCACAGTTTCAGTTGAAGTCATTTATTAACTGTGTCTTTGGTGACATATGCCTGGTAGGTATTTAGACCCTGTCTGGACCAGTTTTGACAAATACTCTACCTCAGTGGTTTATTGGTTCATAACGAATCAAAAGACTGACGGCACGAACATGAGAAGTGTTAAAACAGATGTTTGTGTTGCTCCAGGCAGCAGAACTATTTTCTTACACTCGGCTGTCACGCCTGGATACCAAGATGTACAGTAACCTATAGCAACACCGCAGTGCAAACTTCTTAATCTGAGTTAACTATGTTGGTTATTGCCAGCACTTGTCACAAGAGTATAATCTTATGACAAAAAATAAAACATGATGCCCAGTAGGGTGCTATTTCAGTAGACAAACTCTGGTAAAGTTCCCCCTTATGGTGGTAATCTTGACTAAGTTTGTCAACATACAGTTCATTCTCACTGACATATTAAATAGTTAATAGTTATCCATTATAGGTTCAGTAGTTATACTTACTTCATACAATACTGGGCCAAAATATTTTATTATCCAGGGTTTGTAACTGTTTCACCATAAATACGTCAGAACTTTCGGTATAGCTGCCTCTGTGGTGGTGATTTGTGCTTGTATGTCTGTCATTTACAGCTTTGTTACTCATTCTCATCATTATTTATGTTTCCACCTTGTTGAAGTATTCTGTATTGATGTGGTGTTTGCACTGCATTTACTCATTTTACTTGTGAAAGCATAGCATTGCAAACAGCAACTTTTACATTGTCATATGTTTATGATGACAGCCAATGAGCACATTCATAGTTAGTTATGCATCCACTTTCCATATTTGGACTCAGTTGCCATCTCCACTTCCATGTCATGACATCACCTCAGTGTAATTGTTTTTTTTTTTTATGTGGGTGAATTAGAGCATGACAGCTTTCCAAGAGTCCAAACACAAAAAGTCACAAAAGTTTTCCAATTAGCGGAGCAGTATAAACAAAGGGATGGAATCAAAACGTCAGAAATGGGGGTGGGATCATGTGGTCATTGCAGAGGTAAACATTGGGGTAAACATTGGTTTGACGTTAGTGATGAGACAAACATGCACTGGGGCCTATTTCAAGAATTCACTGAGATAACTGAGTAATTTTGCTGGGTAAAACCTTAAACACCCCTAAAGTACACATCATACAAAGATGTACTTTAGGGGTGATGTATGTGTAGAATATTGAGGCAAAATACGCCTTCTCACTCATTAATGGTTTATTGTTTATTCTGAGCTTACAGATGAGTCATCTTGAATTGGGGTGAATCTTCTCTCAGCCCTTGCTTGGACTCACCTAGTGGCTTCTGTTGCACCCAATGAACCCTGGTCCCTGTTAGAAGAATCCCAGTTCTACTGATCAAGTGTGGCTGAAGCTCAGAGGCAGATTTTCTGGTGGTAAGATAGCACCTGGTTACTTTGTGGGCTATTGGTATCACTATCTAAAGAGTCAACATAGGATGTTTTGGCTAACTGGCTGACACGCTTGCAAACAGTGCTGTAGGTCAGCAGCAACCTGTCTAGCTGACATGTTTGGGCACCAAAGGAAAACCTCAGAAAACTCTTGTGGGAGGTATCAAAAAGGTTTTGATAAATCTTAGACACGCTACTGTGTGATAGTGATGTGTAACCAGCTTGAGGCTATGCAGGCTGTGCCAGTTGTGGTATTGTGGAAACACAGACACATGTATATCCTCAGAGAAATATGTGTTAGCGTGTCACAGTTTACTACCTCCTGCATTTGAGTAATTAGAAATCAAGCGCCCCTTTGCAGGCAATATGTCAGAGATTATTGGACTTTATGAACCCACATAAAAGACACATTGGAATGTGTTGGGAGGTGCTTTTGCAAAGGTATAGAGCTGGCATACTGTATATAATCACATATTATTCAATTTAACAACAGGACTGAGATCACTATAGCCTTTTTTGTTTTTTGACCTAAGCAGGTGTAAAGACACTCAGTATACCACTACTACTAAAGCTAGACCCTTAATCCTTTAAGAGGATCGGCCTGACAGTCTCAGGATAGATCTCTGCACTACACATCATCAAATAATACTCTTTGCTGATATTATGACTATGTTAAGCAAGATGAAAGCGAGGCTGCACCACTGTAGTGATTATTAATTCAGTTGAAGTCAATTGAAGTTGAACTGGCTCTTTTTTGATATTATAGATACTTACGCATACCTTCTATAACAATTTGTTACAAACCTCTGTTTCCTGCAGCAGCAGTAGGCTGTGTATGTGTGGTAATCTCTTTGGCAGTTTCTGTAGATATGAGACAAGTTAATTTAATTAACAACATATCAAGTTGTGGGTTAGTATTGCAAGTCTTTACTTAAAAATCTTAACCGGTTTTTATGCTGTGGTTTTGGCATGCCTGCAGCTCAATGGGGTCACAGGGGAGTCAGTTAGTTAAAACTGATGAGGTTATTTAACATGCGACAGCCTGCTTCAACAGGAGAGAGGAGAGATGTCTTCTGCAAAAGTATGTAACCCTGCCTGGGTGCATTTTGCAGTTTTCTTACCATGGCGCCTGATTCGGATCTGCATCTTTAAAATTTACTTAACAAAAGCCAGACACAAATTTAGAAACTGGGTGCATGAAATAAACAAAGCCAGAACACAAAAAGTAGTGTTTCAGAGTCAAGGCCATGAGTTCACCTGGATAGTCTCAGTTTCAGAGACATTTCAGGCTGACTCGATCCGAGCGTCTGATTGGCAGCTGCAGCGTGACGTCGGGCCCGTGGACCCTCTGCTTCCAGCTGCCTCCTGCGGGTCGGACTGATTTTATCTCCTGTACAGCCCCATGCATTTTAAAATCCTTCTTACTGTGTGCATACTTATCACAATATCATCCACTGTGCTCAGTAACAACAAAATATCACCATGTCTCAACCCCAGCATGAAATACGACTTCAAATACAAATCAAATCATGTAAATGAGCCATATTCCTCAGTTTATCTGCTCTCAGGACATCTTTTGTGAAAGGTTTCACATTATAACGTGAAAACTGATTTAAAAAAAAAAAAGGTTTGTCTGGCATGGCAGCAACGTGCTTCTTTAATTAGTCCTCTAATTTAGAAAATCAACAAAATGCAATGCAGAAATTTACTATTTTATGTCATTTTATTCTTATTTTGAACAACATGTATATTATAGGCTATATTTTATCATACTCCAGTACAGAGTTTAAAATAGTAACCAAATCCTCCGTCAAAGATGATGATGATGATGATGATGATGATGATGATGATGATGATGATGATTATTTCTGACCCTCATGCTGAGTTGAAAACCTGCTGGATGATTCATACCAAACTAAGAAAAAACACTGTTTTCTCTTTGTATATTTCCATGACTTACTTCCACTTTCACAACATAAAATACAGAAAAATGGATTAACCCCTCACTCATGATGTTTCATTGATGATGGTAAAATGCCAGAGGCTCATGGATGTTTTTTCCAGACACAATGCGCACTGCGCACCTCCCACCACACTAGTTGACGAAGCAAGGGCAGATAATTTTGCACTGGACATTTGGAAAACATGTTTACACAAAAATGTTTCCACATAGTGCTCTGGCCTCTCAAGAGTTCCTGTTCTGTTTATCTCTTTGAAGTTTTTTTCAATTTTGGCAAAGAAAACCACAGAGACCTTATCTATGTTTAAATAATGTATCACATTTGAGGATGTTACTTGTACAAACCCTGGATTTATAAATAACCTGTTCACAGATGGAACTCATCTAATGCTACAAAGTCTTTGAATTAATACATTTTTACAATTACATAAAATCTGTAATATTTTCTATCATTACAAAATAAAACAGTGCAATTATTTTAATTTACAGTTAGCTGGTTTTGGCTTTTGTTTAGGTGTTGGTGAAGGGATTTATGATATCTTAAACATTATATCACTCTCACCCATATTTGTAAAATCAAAGTTTCTTTGCCAACTGGATGTAATATTTCTCTTTTAGAGAAACAATACTCATGAACACTAGTGAACTAGTGGAGATGTTATATTGTTTCTATTTGCTGTAGCCAAAAAGAATAACTTATCTTATGTCATAAATTGTCTTTCATAGCTCTCTATTCAGCCCTCTCAGACAGCTTCCCATTTCTTTCTCATCTTCTTCAGTAGTAAATTCTTTGTTCACTCTACATCATTTTCTTCATCATCTTCCAAAGCAGCAAGCTCTTTCTCTGGCAGGAGGCCATAGCTGTTGAGGAAGGCCTCCACATCAGTGGCAAAGAACTCCTCGTTTAGGTGCTGTGTGCAGGCCAGGAAGTTCCCTAGTAGTTCTCCGGCCTTGTACACCAGCAGCGTAGGCAAAACCTCATCTGAGAACCGCTCAGAAGCACCGGATGCGACAGCATCAATCCTGCAGAACTTTACAGTGGGGTACTCAGTGGCCAGGCAGTCAAGGCAGTTGTTGAGCTCCTCACAACCTTTGACCCCAATCTTGTAGATGTGGACAACCACCACTGTGCTGTAATGCTCCTTCTCTATGACTTCTAGGAAGGCCTCGCCGCTGTCCAGGTCATGTACACCTTCAAACTTGGGCCCAAAGCTGAGTTTATCATGCATCTCCTGCATGCACCGCTTCCTGTATTTCTTTAGACATCCCTCATCCTCCTCCTTAAGCAGTTCATACTCTTGGACACTCATCTGAAAAAAGTGATATTTAAAACAATAGTTACAATTTATATTGGCTGTGGAATTGCCAAATCATTTAACTGCAGATTTAGCTGTTTTGTGTGGTCTGTTTGGTTGTACCTTGCGGTTAAGGTTTGCTCTGGAGTCATCTTTTGGCCCACTTGGAGATGACATTTGTCTCAGTAGCTCCTTTTTTGCAGGAGACAGGTTTTCCTGGTCCATACTTTCCAACTTAAACCTCCTCCAGTCATTGATGACTCCTTTTGGACCTATGGAGGGAACAAGTAGCATTTTCTCTTCTGTTATTGAGAGACTTTTAGAAGACATCTTAACTGACTTCTCAACAACTTTTTTATTGCTTTGTAAAATGACAATACACAACTCGGCTCTAAATCATTGGTAGTGTCTTGGTGTCTTGTTTTAATTTGGGGATTAAAGCTTCATCCCAACCCTCCTGGAAGTGTACTAATTGTGTGGCTGTTGCATAAGAAAAAGAAGATTAGGACATCAGTTAAACTGCTAGAGCTCTACGATCTGTACTTTGCTTTGGTCTTCCAGTTCAGCTGTCTCTACTCTAAATCACGCTGACCATCACTGTTTGATTCGTTTGTTGTGATTGTTAGTTGTTTTCTCTTTCCTTTTCTCATTCATAAACTTCAGCTGCTCTATAATCAATGTGTTTGCTTTACTTGTAATGACATTTCCATTAAATTATCTACCCTATCAAATTCTTAATGACTCATAACTGAAAATTATGTTTGCACTCTAAAAATGCTACCTGTTACCTTGTGGTTGAAAATAGATCTTCAACTCACCTGTGTGGGTTGCGGTCTCTTCCAAATCAATCACCCTGTCAGACATTTTTCTGGTTAGCTACCTGTAAGACAACAAAATGAGAATCTGAGTTAAAGGAAGTCATCAAATTATATAGTTATGATATTCATTATGGGAGCTGTTGATACTTGAATGAATAACTATTTCTTTAAGGTGTTAATGACCTGTAGCACTTGTTTTTCTCATGGTTCTCAGTTGGATAAGTGTAACGCTACAGATTTTAAATCTTTGCACTGTGACAGAGCCACTGGATACCAAGTGAGCTCAACGATTAATTAATTAAATTAAGAGTCTAAGAGGATTACTGAACTGCAACAGATCTCTCTCTTGCTTGCTATTGTTTTAAGATGGGACAGATGGGAGCGACAGCTTGAACCACTAAAGAAAAACATACAAACAAAAAAACAAATAATGTTATAATTTTAACGACAAGAATATATGTGTGCATATAACACAACTTATGCATTTATTTCTATACTAAACAAAGGAAAGCAAATTTATTAAGAAATAATGAATAGATTCTTCTATATTGTGATGTTACGTTTTTATGTCATATAAAGAAAATATTCAGTGCAGTTGCATCCCTCTTCACTCTGGGTGTTACACGTCTTTGTAATGTTTGTGGTGTCAGTCTTTGGTCAGTCACTGTGTGACATGTGCAGAGCTAATATGTTCTGAGCTGTCCCCAGTGTTTCAATTAGTTTAGACGTCCTTCCTACATGAAGTCACGATGTTGATCTGGGCTGATGATCTTTGCGGCCACCTCTCCAACCCCCAAATCCATGAGTGGAGATTTGCCTTGATTAGTTCTAGCATGAGCAAATGAAGTCTTTTTTAAAATGTGTTAATTCTGTATGTGTGTGTATGTGCGTGAGCAAGGGACAAGACAATGAACTGTTGTAAACAGCTGACTTCCAATTAGACACAGACCCATGACTAAATTCAGCACTAAAAGAAAGATTCCTTTGTTCTTATTCTATGCAGAAGAGTTTACTTTAAAACAAGAAACTAGAATTGCTAAAAAGCTCTCCATATATTATCTAAAGTTATAACATAATATAAATACAGATTATATACATTTAAAATCAAGATTGCTCCCACAAGTCTCAAGTCCCAGATGTATGTAAAAACATAAAGAACAAATAGCTTGTGTCCTATTAGATGCATTCAAAACTAAACTTGCCATTTCTACACAAAGCGTAAGCTGATTTCACTCCAATATCTTCAAAAAACAAGACACTCCATTAATTTTCCTTACCTCCCACAGTCAGAGTAAAGTCCTTCCTTTGTGTCAGTAGCTAACCTTGCACTGGTCTACACTCGAACACTTCGCCAAGCTATCTGTTGCTGGATAGTGTGTGTTTTTGTGTGCATGCGTGTGTCTTTTCCAGCCAATGAGCTTGGTCTAATGGAGATTTCAAAAAAGACCCTATAGACCAAAATAGAGCATAGATCCTAAGAGGATTTCACTTCAGGAATTAGAAGCCTCTACTTGATAAAGGCCCAACTACACACACAACAATGAAGAGAGAGAGAGAGAGAGAGAGAGAGAGAGAGAGGGAGAGAGAGAGAGAAACTTATTTTTAAAACTTTGGAAAGTTACGAGTCTCTACACAGCAGAGTACACAAGAGCTACTGTGTTGTTTTTCACTACTAAAAAAAGCACATTAAGAGTTAACTCAAATAAGGACACTATATCCTTGAGATGAACTCTCAAATAAAGTGATCTGGTCTGGAATTCAAAGTTCTTCAAGGCATAGACCTTCACACGAAAATGAACACATGACGGGAGTCTTGCAAAACACAAAACACCTCTAGCTACGGGTGGGGAATGTCTACTGATGCTTTATCATGTGCTTCCTGATTATTTTCAACACAAACAGCACACTGTAGTCTCTTCTCCACTAATCAACTATGATTTCCCTTTTTTCTAGTAACTTTACACACTTTTCTTGCATTCACAAATATGTAAAAATGTTTTCGTGAGTATAAAAACAACCCATTTCAGTAAAGTCAGATAAGAGATGGAAAATAGGAACATCCATACATGTTCTAACCGTGAAATCTAATATATAACTTAAATAAACTTAAATATGACCAAACATGACAAAGTAAAAGTTTCATGGTTGACACCCAGCTCATGTCCAAAAAAGGTGTAGCATATTGTTGAGATGTTAACATAAGTAAAAGTACAAATATTACCATGCAAAAATACTCAAGTTTTATTAATAAAAGTCCGGCATCCACAATCTTACTTTAGGAGAAGAGGTATTATCAGCAAAATGTGCTCAAAGTATCAGAGTTAAAGTGCTCACAATAATAATAATGATAATCACAAACTGGTGATTGTTGACATGTAAAAGCCATTTTATTTTAATTATCGTATGTTGTCAAAATGGATAGTTTCATCTATAGCAATTCATATTGTGTATGTAATATAAATTGATCTTCTGTTTATATATAAAATGTTGATCTGTAAAAAGTGATAAATAAATATAGTGGAGTAAATAATGCTATATTTCCGTCTGAAGAGGTAGAAGTATTTTGTATCATAGAATGGAAACAACAATAAACACAAAACACAGTACATCAAAATTGTAATACAACAATACCGGTACTAATATAGTAGTGCTCAAGTAAATGTACTTATGTTCTTGCATTCCAACACTGTTGCTTTTATAATAGAAAGAAAATTAACCCATTATTCTCACTACAAACACCCGCACAAACCACATATCACCTTATAAAACAACAAACATTCAGCCAGCTTCTGACGGTGTATTTGCAAAAGCTGCAGTGTGAAAAGAAATACTTCGGTCACTAGTAATTCTTTGTCCTTTCCTAACTTGCCTCATAAGCTTCACTTTAGCTTCGCTGAGTGTTGAATCACTGCAGTGCAATAGGGATGGTAAACGCTGTCCACACCCACACGGTATTTTCGGGGACAGCTCATGCAACCGCGTTTGACTTCTGCCCTCGGTGTCTGCGTCCTGTATTTATTGGCTTAAAGGATTAGTAGACTTTTTTATTCAGGCACACACAGTATGCATGTCAGGTGGGGTTTCATTATTCTCAGTCTGCATAGGTTACTTAAAATGGCATTCAGCAGATTTCAGTGTGTTCTAAAAATGTCTGTGACACAGCTTAGTCCAACGTTAGCCTTGTCTTATCTATCTATCTATCTATCTATCTATCTATCTATCTATCTATCTATCTATCTATCTATCTATCTATCTATCTATCTATCTATCTATCTATCTATCTATCTATCTATCTGTCTGTCTGTCTGTCTGTCTGTCTGTCTGTCTGTCTGTCTGTCTGTCTGTCTGTCTGTCTGTCTGTCTGTCTGTCCGTCTGTCTGTCTGTATCATTTGCTCGACTGGCCACTTTAAAGAAATTGAAGGTATTAATAAAGAGTATACCTGCTTATCCAGGCACCACTACAGCACTAGTACACACTTAGAAAGAATAAGAGAAATGTATAAATATAAATCTAAATTGCCCTTTAAAGGCTTTTTAAAGACTTTTATGTAATTGCAGCTAAACAGGAGCAGATGTTTTGTTATTATGACAATGTTTCCTGTTCATACAGAAAAGAACTGATGTCTTGTTAAGCCACATATTATACACTCTACTACTGTATGTGCAGGCCACAAAATTTCATTTCTGTGAGGTCTCTTTTAAATTTAGTTTTTTTACTTTTGCTATGTCCTCAATGTCCTCTACCACTTCACCATATGAACGCTTTAGTCACTTATTCAATTGATCTAGAGGCGCAGTGTGTAAAAGCTGAAAGAAACGAAATGTTGAACTCTCCGACCTCCTTATTCCTCTGTTCTTCATGATTCACAGAAACCAGTATGTCTGTGTTTTCTTTATAAATATACATTTACGTCTACCGGCATGTTCCCTCTATGTAGGAGCCAGAGATAATACAGTGAGTGACAATAAACTTGTAAAACCATGGTAACTGATCTGAAGGGCATGTGTATTTATGCCTAAAAAAATTGTGGGTAGTATGCCAATAGACAGAGACTTACAGTAAATGAGTGTGTGGATAGGTTCAACTGTCTTATATGAGCCACACTCTCCATGACATCTTTTAAATGGAATGAAAGGTATAGAGTTACCCCATTTTACATAACCTGTAATTACAACCAGTCATAGTTTTTCGTACTGACGTCTCTGACGTTTTTCTTTAGAACACATCAGACATGGTATGTATCACATACATGAGAAACTCATGTGTTTAAGGGCTCTTTAGTTTGTTTCCCATGTGTCTCCCATATAGGTGAGTCCTTTTTGTCTCAGTTTCCGCAGGTGACTCGGTCATGTAAGCATACCATAGTTAAGCTGATGCCGTTGGGAGCAGCTAAATTGGGCAATAGCTTTCCCCGAGGCTATTAATCATTGACTTACAGTACTAAGTACCAACAGGAGGAAATCACAGGTAACGTGGCTTGTTGCACATACCATTCTTATCACACGCCATGTCGGGCACAAGGTCACTTTGTTCTTGATGGGAGTAGTTTCATTCCAGGGTCAGATGATTTATTCATATTAATTATTATTACCAAATGATTATTTTTAAACCTGTCATGGATAAAAAAACAACTGTCAAAAAGAAGAATGTGAAGACTAAAAATGGAAACCACTGTAATTTCTCATAACAACAAACTTCTTGAGTAGCTAATTTATTTCACTGTTTACTCCTCAGAAATCCATTCACTATAATTAAGATATAATCCATTTATAATGCTAGGTAAACTGTTAAAAACTCCTCTCACGCCTGTACTTACACCACAACCAATGACAGACATGTTTGATGGGTTTGTCTCTGGTCTTTTGGTCTGTAAAAAGTAAAACATGTGTGGTTCTGTAAATTTCCTCTGGCCAGGCTCTGACCTAGATGTGGTTTTCTTTCTGAAATTTCACCCTTAGCAGAAGCAGGGTATTACAGTGTTATGAGAGACTGTCTGAAAGTCCAGAATTGCTTTATTTGAGGCCCATAGTAAACGCATTTCTGCTGCTGTGACTCAGAAGTTTTCATTTCCAGTTCAGTGACCTCTCTCTGTCTCTCACGGCATCACCTGGCACCAGAGTCATGTTTTTCTAAATTCATGTTGAGGAATCAAACATATTACACAAAAATGCTTGAAGTGACTGTCAGGTCAGATACCTCCTAATGCCTATCCACTCCAGAGCCTTGCCTTTCCTATCTAAAGGTGAATTACAAACTACCACAAAGTTGACACCATATAAAGCTACCAAATGTTCCCGGTGTCTGCAGCCACGTGCACACCAATGTGAAACTCCAAATCGTCTGCCTCTGCAAATTCTTTTCTACACATTCCTCACTTTACCGCTTTAGTCTAATCTTTTTGGTTTAGGTTTATTTGGCCAACTCTAATATAATGGGGGTGACTGTAAGTTCATTAGGTTTCCCATAACATTTAAAATTTGCATTTAGAACCTTTTGGCAAAGACACAAGCACGGACAAGGATGTTGAACTCACAAGGAATGTGCACTCCTTACCTGAACTAGTTTAACAAAACTATCTGCATGCCTAGTTACTGCATGAGAAAGTGAAAAAAAATGCACGCCAATTCTTTGAAGTTCTGATGAACTGGATGCACCCAACAGTTACATAACTTACTGCCTTCACTTACAGTATAAGTGAATGCCCTGAGTGCATGTTAACTCTGAAGGAAACAGATGGAAATTGTGATAGAGTATGTGTATTGAGGACTGGTCTAAAATGGGTAAAGTGAAACAAGCAATGGAGAATGACTCAACAGCATGATAGACCCATATGGCTTCACACAGAAAAGGATGTTTTTTGCATGAATGTTACGTCTAGATGTGTGTTTGTCTGCCTCAGTGTCTCCATGTGAGCAGTGGAAATGCATGGGCGCTCCTGATGTTCTGGAGAAAATTAGGAAATTAATTTTGCTTTTCTTCCGTGATTCATTATGTGTGTGAACACTTTTCTTTCCTGAATGCTCTTCCAGTATGTGAAATGAGTGCATTTTCTGCAAACAGTCAGCAAAATGTCCTTTCATAATAAGATAATAATCTTCTGAAGCTAAATTTATCTGGTCAAAGGGAAAATCTGCTTGGGTTAGGATTGTAATTACTTATTAACAAGTTAGTAACATATCCATGAAGTGTATCACTCAAGTAGGATCAAAATTAGAGAGTACAAGTTCTCAGTTTTAATTTCATTCCATTTTCTGATTTTCTTTGCATAGTTAAATTAATTTAATAAACTCTGACATTTGTCTACAATGTCTTTCCTATATATGTATATATGTAATGTAATATATATGAACTCCAGAACTGAAACTACAGATGTTTAGTGGAAAAAGCCAACACTGCTGGTCAGTAGTTTTCCCCTGTAACATAGTAAATATGGATTCAGTTATAGAAATAATCTGTGGTTTAGTGGTTAAATGTCTCTGCAGAGGCTCCTGATTCATGTGTGTGATTGTGTTTATTGTGCAACATTAATGTCATGCCAGGAAGTAGTGCGTAAGAGAAGCAGGGAGGGAGTGACGAGGTGGCAGTCACCTCCTCTCATCTCCACTGTTGGCACTATTACAACTCATTCATAGTATTAGTCATCCCACAATAATGTTAGTGTTTTTGTTTTCAACAGACAGGGCCTCTCAACTATTTCAAGTTCCGATGGGAAAAAGTGACACACACACAAGACATTGCACTGTTTAGTGTATCATCTAAGCTGCCACTGGGAGGAGCTGCAGGAACACAAGAGCCAAGTTAACAAAGGGCAACAGGTCTGTAAAAGGGAGAGGGAGATGGTGGTGGTGGGAGGACTGCAGTAATCATTGTTATTCTCCACATGTGCTATCTGGAATAAATCATAAATATACTAATCATACCTAACGACACTGACAGTGTCACTTGAACATGGCATGGGGAGATGTTATAAATCACCAATAAAAGCATAGTATTAACTAACAAATCGAGGTTGCACAATGAGCAAATAATGTTGAAAACATTAAGATTAAAAGGGGCAAAAAGATAAATGAAATATAGATATTACCGATTCGTTGGATGTTATAGATTAGTTTAAAAATAGTGGGGAAAAAGCCCAATTTAATACATTTTTTTTTACAGCACTAAGGCATCACCTTGAAATAACCTTTAAACCGATGCAACGCAAGATTAAATAATTAATAATTCAGCATAATCATCACATTTAAAGAGGTGGAACCAGAGGATAGCTGCCATTTTGGGTTTAAAAATAATTATTTTGCTGATGGACTAATTGACTGATCATTTCCACTTCAGTTAATTGTTAAGTAATCAAACATTTAGCCCTATAAAAAGTAGACCACCACTACCACTTGCAACTAACATAACTGATATAACTACAAGACAAAGGAAGCTTTCTGTGTGACTTTGACAATTACACCTAAACCAAGAAGCATCAGAGTGGCTTAAACCAGTTTGAAACATATTATTATTGTAATCCTGATCTTAAATCTATGGTACTTTCTTTTAATAATGGAAACATTTCCAAATGTACATGTGTTTAACATAATCACTATAGAAACCAGTTGTCCTTTCTCAGATAACCTCTGTCTTCATATGTGTCCACACCCACCACCCACCACCTTCAACGCTTCCGCCTTCTGACTCCCTCTTCAGACAAAATATGTTTACCTGCAGCCTACACTCCACAATGAGTCATTCACTGTGTATACATCTGCAGAGGATTTCCTTACACATTAAGTCATCGACTCAATGATAAGGAATGTCTTTTGAAATCGCTGTAGTTGTTTCCTATATATAGACACATAGCTTAAATCACACTATAAAGGGTGACTGACCTCTCGATGACCCATGTGTAAATGAATGCAGCAAGAGTGCCCTCTTGGATGCCCCTATGGTAAATAGACATGTGAAGTGTTGTCTCATGTGCCTTGTCAATGGAGAAAACGTGATATAGTTGACTTAGAGTGCCCTGCCACTGATAAATCCACAGTAAGCTGCAGCTAATGATTATTTTCCTTATTGATTAAACTGTTATGTTCTTGATTCAGCTGTTAGTTTCTGTAATGTCAAATTGCAAATGCAACAGTCTGCAGCAGCCTCACGTGTCATTGGATCATTAGTACTTCTGTGCTTTTGAAATAGAGTAATTACAAAAGACAAAGAATGCTCCCTAGCTACAACCTACACTTTCTGTGTGGCTCAATGATAATTACAACTATAAAAAGGAACACCTCAGAGTTGCTTAACAAGCACAGTATATGTCATTCATTGTATTACACAGTAAAAGTAGTGGTGTCATGCGACTTTTTGCTTTAGGCTTCATACTGTTTTACTGTCAAAGTATGAGAAACACAACAAATCAGATCTGAGAGTTTTCTTAATCTTAATTCCAAGGTTCTTTCTTTTAACAATGCAAACGTCAAGTTTTCTGGTCCCAAATGTATAACAAGCATTGTGTTTAATTTTGTCACCTTTTCAAATATTAAAGTCTTAGAGCGTATAAGGGCATTATGATCGAAGTATGTGATAGACATTGTCATACTCAACTGTGTCTCATAACTCAGTAACTTTGGGTTGATACCATTTATGGCACAGATTTCGTCCACCACATGGATAAGAATGGTCAGAAATCCTTCAAGCGATGGAGCAAGCACTACTCTTCTGGAAACTGCTCAACCCCCCTCACACCCTTTATACTGTCAATATTGCCTGGAAATACATCCTCTGAATGCCCTAGGTCTCTAGGTTATGACTGAGAAGTTTCATGACTCTTATTATCCTAGAAGCCACAATAGGTAATTTTATACAGTGAGGTCATTCTGGTCTACTATGGAGAGTAAAATCATCACACATAAATGCATTTCAATACTGTGTATGGACCCCAGAATGCAGAAAAATGTTAAAAACACCATTGCCAAGTTTTAGCCTAAGTGGAGCATTATTTACCCCCTTTCCCTTTAGTTAACCCCAGTGTTACATTCAAATGCCTGTATGTCTACAGCAACACATTGCTCTATTACAATCCAAGGTAACTATATATTTTGTGCTAATGACATACTATGAATAGAGTTCGTTGTCACCTGCTATGTTGTGACAACACACTACAAATACTTCACGCCATGGAAAGTTTTGCAGTAGTGTCTGTTTATGGAAGGTCACATGTTCCTTTGACAGACAATATGCAGATATCTGGAAAAGGACACTGAACCAGTAGTTACCTGTAGGGCTGACATGGTTGTCCTCCCACATGCCCATCAAATATCTTTTTGTTACTGCTTCAATTTCTCTGCAACACTAGTAGTTATGTTGAAAAGTTTCAGGAAAAAAACCTCAGTGTCTTATAATTTGATTTTTTTTTTCTAATTTCTAATTCTAATTCCTAATTTATGGAATGGAAACAGCTGGCTCTTGTTGCCAGAGAGATTCACCTGAATGTAAACATGTCATTTCAGGTACACTTGCTTAAAGGAATGATGCTGTCAGAGCTCAGTTTCGATGAAGTATTTCCTCAAGAAATAGTTTTCTAAGTTGTCACCCTTTCCCAACCCTTTTGGTTGCTACATAAATTTCAGCACAATATTAGACACACAGTCCTGCCTGAACAAAGACTTATTACTCATCAGATTATCAATAAAAGAAAGCTTTCCTTTGTACCACAATCTTTTTTCAATGGTATGTAATGTCAGCTAAAACACCTGTTGTTACAGTAGACATCACATCTATCTAACTGACTGAGTAGTAATCACAGCTAATCAAAATCTATACTGCCAACAGAATCTCTCTCTTTTTTTATGTGTAATCTGGTTAGTAAGTGTAGAACTGATTTTCTTCTTTCTTTAAGATTATTTTTTGGCCTTTTCAAGCTTTATTTAAATAGAGACAGCTGAAGAGTGACAGGAATGTGGGGAGAGAGAGATGGGGAATGACATGCGGCAAAGAGCCACAGGTCGAATTCAAACCCTGGACTTCCGCAGCAAGGACTGAGCCTTCGCACATGGGGCGGCTACTCTACCAACTGAGCCAAACACCGCCCCGTAGAACTGACTTTCTGCTATTTACTCTTTATACTCCCTCACACACCAGGGGGAAATATTGTAGTTTAAACAACACTATACATTTATCTGACAGCTGGTTACATTACAAATAACTGATGAAACATTTGATAATATCACGAAATAAGACGCATATTTGTAGAACTAAAACTGCAGTATATACAGTATATAGTATGCCTCAAAGTAGCTCTAACAACAACATAAAAATGCTTATGAATGCTTATAATAAAAATAATATGATAATAATCACTCAAAGGGGATTTGTTCTGCGTTTAGTATTTCTACTTTGATGCTTTACATTTAGCTAAAACACTTACATACTTACGCAATGGCGTATTTTACTGTGTGATATTGCTATGTTTACTTAAGTAAAGGATCCAAATATATCTTCCACCACTGCTCCATTCACAATAACTGGAAAATTCACCTTGTATAAACTGTTAGAGAGTGTTTTAAAGTGGCCATATGAGTCATGGATGTAAAACTAACAACTAACAATTTATCCTAGATTATGAAACATTTAAATGTCAAATGTCTTGCCCACAGAGTCAGCGTGTGAGCATGACAAATAAAGAAAAGCAATGTAGAAAAATGAAAGAGATGAACAGACTATCTGCTTTTGAATTTTGTTTTACTCTTATTTACAGTACTGCAAGATGACTTGTTGAATTTTTAAAAAAAAGATTGGTAGCAGTGGAGTATGTGGAGTATGCTCCGTCCTTCAAACTAATAGATAGATAAGTAAAAGATAAAAGAAGTCATGACTCATCTGACCCTCCAAAGGACATCTATTTGTGGTCTTTTTTATGTTAACCATTAAAAAAAAATTGTCTTCTGACATGCTTTGATGTATGTAAACTTTAAAAAGGGCACATCACAAATCACTGAAGCCTGGAAATTGTGTTCATATATCACTGAATTGTTCTCGAAATTACACTGTGATGAAAAATGGAATCACTATATGAATTTTGTTCCGAGGCAACGTTTTTTTGCCTGGAGAGAGGTTCAGTTAAATGTAAATAAAATATGTCTATTGCCTCAAATGGATTTTCTCTGTGTCTACAATATTTCCCAACCTTGACCTTAGATAGACCGTGGTCAGCTTGCTTCCAGTTTGGGAAAGCAGAAGACAGAAGTCCTGGCACAAAAAAATCCCCTTAATAGAAAATTTAATCTCAGTGACATTACATTGCCTTCAAAGCACATTTTCTAGGAGAATGTAGTACTGATTTTCTGCTACTTCATTTTATACTTCTAGTCCAGGAAATAATAGTTTTAACACCACTGTACATACATTGTTACTGAACCAAAACTACAATATATACAGTATGTAAAATGGCTCTAGCTTGGCTACAACAACATTGAAATGTGGGCGCATGGGGATTAGAAGAAGTGCTTCTACTTTTAATTATTTGACTAGCTGAAAATACAAGTCATGTTGGGGCAGTTGCTGCTTGATTGTGTTTCAGAGAAAGTATTTTCTCAAGAAATTTGGTTCAGTTTGGAGAACAATCATGCCAATCATGCAACATCATGCCTAAACAGATTATTTTTACAGGGTAAAAATTAGGTAATCAAAAAAACATGAATGAACTGATTGGGAACCCCGATAAGCTTCATCTCCAGTCACATATAAGAGATCAGATTAAACAAAAAGCGTGGGCATTATTACATTCTCCTGAAGTGAGAATCTTTTTGTGTAAATAAAATTGCGAAAGAGTTTTACTGTGTAAAACAATGAATGACATATACTGCCGCTGAAACTGACAATCATGTCACCCAATAATTATCTCATGTTTGTTTAAATTCTTGTTGTCTTAAAGGATGTGAATGTGAACATGACCCCACATACCAAAATTCTCCAGAAACACATTTACATATTTTCTCATCACCAGCATCCACACTTTTTTTTTTTTTTTTTTTTTTTTTTCTTTCAATCAAGAACTTCAGAGAGCTTGAAGAGCCAGTCTAAATGTGAAGGGCAGGGCAGCTGGATGTCCACAAATCTAACACACACACATACACACACATCATCAGCAGCTGACATCAAAATTACGTGCTGGTTTTAGACGGCAATTAAGCATTGCTTTACTGAATGTGCCCAATCAGTCTTTGGATGTCCTGCGGCTGTCCTGCCAAATTCTGGATGCCTGTGGAGTCTGATTCACAGAGAGAGCTTTTCAGCAAACACAGACACAGGCCTGGGAGAGATGAAATGAGAAACATGTTTTATTCATTGAAAGGGAAAAGCACTGAGAGATTTTCTAATCAGTAATAAATCTAATGAATAGTTAGAAATGTGAATTACATGGCTGTTGTCATATGTTGCAGTGGTAGCGTTTTTATCAAAAGCTGCTCCACTTGTGCCTGTATCGTTTTCTTCCAACTGTGTTAGTCTGTGTTATTACTTAATATTTTTTTGTTATTAGAAAAATGTGGATTTGATATGGAAGGTAGAGAAGAATTAGTGAACCACTGTGGGCCACTGAACAGATATGACAGTTATGCAAGGCGTGTCGAGGTATGAGCTTGAAACACCCTATTACTAACATGGGAAAGACATCCAATAAATAACGACAATGACACTCTCATGACTCTCTCACTGAAATGAGTGACACATGTAACTGTCTACATATTTATTGTTTGTGTAACTAATACTCAATTAATGATCAAAATGCAAGTGTTTCCAGTGGGAAGATGCAATACCATTATGGGAAGACTGTATCTTGTAAATTACTGTATATATATATATATATATATATCAACTTTTGTCTGCAAAGTATTCATTAACTAGATAGACTAAAAGGAGTACAGCATTTTTGGAAATATGCATACTGAGAATAATGATTTGGACTGCAGCTTAACTAAAGAAGTCTATTTACACAGAACCTGGACAATTTTATTAACGGACCAGTGTGTAGGATTTAGTGGCATCTAGCAGTGTCGTTGCTGATTGCAATCCCCTCGTCTCACCCTATCTTTCCTAATGTGAAGGAGAAACTATGGTGGTCATGAGACCCATGAAAAACAGAAAAGGCCCTATATAGAGTATGTATTTATCTGGTCCACTCTCGGCTACTGTAGATGGTGGACTTGTTGATATAAAAGTCTCATTCTAAGGTAACAAAAGGTGATTATACACTAATGAAAACATAGTTCTGAATATTACATTCAGTTTCTGCCATATTCTAAATCTAAATGTGACACACTACAAGGGATCCATTTCTGCCAGTATGGACAGAAAGAACAATCAGAGTGACCAATAACCCCTCAGATGTACCAACTGAGGATAATTTCAACATAGAGTTTTAAAAAAAGAATGTGTAAATACTAAATGTAATAAATGTAATACAAAATAATAAGTATGATATCTTTATAGGTTTCATAAAATGATGGAGTACAGATCTGTGTGTTGTGTTTGATAAAAAAAGGTCACCTCTAACATCATGTCTCTGCATCTGCTTCTTCAGAACCTGAAATGGTTCTGTATAAAAGTGACGTGTGTCTATGTCAGACAGATGAGTAAGTGGGTGAGTGTCATTTATATAATATGACTAAATGTTCATGAGATACGTGACAGTAACAGGTGTTTCATGTTTTTATTTTGTTGTCTTGTCCTGTCCTGTGATGTAGATGAAGAAAGCCTCTTCACCCCTGTGTGACCTTAAAAGGCTCTGTTAGAGAGACTGTAGGTAGTTTCTGTCTAAGGGATGCCCTCGTAATGAACATGTCATATGAACGTGTGGGTGGAGCTGAAATGGAAACAATCAGGCGCCAGGCATTGCTCCTCGCTGAAAGTCACAGAGCCATACACAACATGTGGGTTAGACCTTGGCAAGAGTAAAGGCAATAGAGCTAAATTTGTTCTCTCTTTCTTTGTATATTTGTATCTTTCTGTCCTTCCTGCTTTCTTCACACTAAACTCAATATGCTGTCTTTCTCTTTCTGTCTTCTTTGTTTATCTTATCCTTTAATTTTTTATTTACTTTTTATTGGCACAGACTCCTTATCTTCAGTGTTTGCTTTCAGTTTGTGTATATTTGGTTAGGTGAAACGGATCCATTTCTTCCTGATTTAATGTTAATAAATGAAACTTTAAAAACTATTAGTTCTTCCTCATTCATCAAGACTAGTAAAAAGGATTAACCTTGACTCTCCTTAACCAATTTCTGACACTTAAGATAATATTTGTTCTAGAAGTAGAAGTTAGAATCAGTGGTACATTTCCACTATTTACTTCTGATTTATCTGATTTATTTTTCTCCCACCATGAATGTCATCTATGCAAGCTTCAAGCAAATGGGTGTAAAGACAGGTAGGTGAAATGAATCACCAGGTTTTCTCTTCCTCGTACTTGCACAATGTTTCATTGTGTGTGTGGATCTCTAACCAGTCCCGGTCTCCTTTCCGGGATTCTATTATACCTTATGAATAACACATATTCACTTTGTATAGTGACTTATCTTCTTTCCCATTACAAGACTTTTGTAATTAACAGGTTCTCAGAAAATCTTCCATGCCATCGTCATGATGACCTTCCCTCTGGCAGTTGAGTTGTCATAATGTCATGATGTCATTGTTTTGAAATGAGTGTGGCGTTGAGTTGCCCCAACAGTAGCAATACATCCTAAGAGATTCTCAATGTTAGATGTCAGGATGAATGTTTAAAAAAAACTGTAGTGTATTTTCTTTTCAAGCATCCACAGACTGACTTTGGCAACCACGTATGGGTGGATACAGAGGGATTAAACTGGAGCCACTATTATGTGGGCTGTAATTATGTTTTTCTCAATTGTCTAAAGGTCCAGTGTGTAAGATTTAATCATCTATTGGCAGAAATTCTATATAGTATTCATTAGTATGGCAGTTTAGATATTTATAGATAGATAGATAGATAGATAGATAGATAGATAGATAGATAGATAGATAGATAGATAGATAGATTGAGTGATAGATAGATAGTGAAGTACCTCTGGCAGTGTGGAGCTGGCAGCACCTCCCAGTTGACCCCAGTTCCTGCCATCTGCAAGGCGTCACGTAACTCAGATCACAGCCTCCACACCTGGTCTGGTTCCAGAGAGGTCCAGAAGCGGTCAGAGGGAAAACACACACTGAAGTCTCCTGATCTTCTCCCACACCAGGGCCCACGGCCTGCTCATGCTCATTACACCCAAACAAAGGAAGATAGGCTCCCCTGCCCAATCTCATAGACCAGGACCAGAGCATACTACACACTGATGCACAATGGAAGAATAATACTTATCCTGGGGTAACTGACAGGGTGGAAAACAAATAATGTGCACGCACAATTAGGTCGTTTTCATGCCATGATGGGCCAAGTCGCTCTAATGGGAAATCCTACGCACGGTCCTTTGAAGTACAGGACAAAGACTATGAGATAGAGGAACTAAACGTGTAAATGTGCTCTCTGTATCAGTTGTGAGAAATGTGTGAATGGATGGGAAAATGTATTTTGTCATTGTCTGTGTTTAGAAGGGTCTGGTGCCTGGTGACTTGACTCTCGACTCTGTGCTGCTAGTCACGTCTAGCATTCCATCATGTTTTCTTTGGATACCCTAGAAAAATGACATGCCATCGTTGTGCTGCCAGAATATAGAGCTGAGGCAAAATTTCCTATATGCTTTCGTACTGGTTGCTACTTCACACCTCCCGGCAGTGCTGAAATGATCTAATGGGAACTTTTCGGAATGTGCATAATACCACAGCCACATAGATAGTTTCCTCTACTGCATGCCTTATTGTGTGTGTTATGTTAGTTATCTCAAATCCAAACAAAGTAATGACAAGACAAGAGGTACACAGAAACTGTTGCTGGGAATATACTGTAGTAGTATTATTCTAAGGATACTTGTACTTTGACACAGGAATGTGAACTGTTTTAACAGATACACTCTGTAAGGGAAAGGGGAGGTTTTAGTTTTTAGTCAGAAGTTTAAATGATTTATCTCACCTCAGCTTTTCTGTGAACCAGGAGAGCAGGCCATATTGCCTCATAGCATACAGACCTCCTCAAGCCTGACAGGTTTCTACAAGTTTTATGTGATGTGCTGAGAGTGAAAGCTTTTCTGTTACATGATCAAGCAAGTGTGTGTGTGTTGAGGGTGCAATGTAGGTTAAGATTAAAACAATGACTCCCCAAACTCTTTTAATTTAACAATTTAAGTTAAGCTGAAGTCGGACTTTCTTAATCACATTAATCTTATTATAAAAATAATGTATTTGTTGTTTATCGTCTGCTGCATTTTAACCCTATAGGCAAGAATATGTTTAAATTTGCATGCCACCATTCACCTCTCATATTCACACTTTAGCAATTTAGAAATTACCAATTAACCTGCATGTCTTTGGACTGTGGCTGGGAACTGGACCAGACTGGATGGAAGGATAGAGGGAAACGTGCAAACTCCACACAAAAAAGATGGCCAGCAAACTGTATCCAGAATCCAACAAAGCGCTTCAACTATGTATCTGAACGCATTTCACCATGTCTTAACACAATAATTCTGCAATAAGTCTTCCTACACATTGAGGCAGAAGTGTGCAACCAGAACAATTAGAGTCAGTTATTAATATTATTCAGTAATTCATTCATTGAATTTTGTGTATTTGTCATCTAATAACAAAATCTGTCTTCTGCCAAGGTTCCTGGTTCAAAGCTCGGTTGGGGCCTTTTTGTGTGGAGTTTGAATGTTCTCCCTGTCTGCATGGGTTCTCTCTGGGTACTCTGGCTTCCTCTCACAGTCCAAAGATATGCACTTAATAGGTTAATTGGTGACTCTAAATTGCCCATAGGTGTAAATGTGAGTGTCTCTATGTGTCCTGCGATGAGCTGGCAACTTGTCCATGGTGTACCCTGCCTCTTACCCTAAGTCAGCTGGGATAGGCTCCAGCCCCACTGTGACCTTGATGAGGATAAGTGGTCACAGATAATGGATGGATAATGTCTTGTGTCTTGGAATAGGTTGTCTTGCCATTCCCACTTTTGTTACCACAACAAATACAGAAAACAGATTTGGAAAGACATAGAGGTGAAACTCATTCACACAGTCGTCTGATATCACACCTACATTGAAATATCTGTGGGATGTGAAAGGTCAGCAAACTCTTAACGGCTGTGTGTTATTGACTGTCAGAAGAGCAGCATACTGTACTCTAACAGTCTGCCTTTATGAATTTCTGAAATTCATTTTGGATTTGTTTCTTGCTGTTGCCATACCACCAGTCTAGGAAGCTCTTGACACCATCTGAACTGCTATATGCTTTACACTCATCCAGTACTTGGACTACAATGTTTCTTAGCAAGGAAAAGCGTATTTCCTCCTGCAGTGCTGAATTGGGAGTTCATATTAGAGAATAAACAAAAGTGAAAATGAAAACATGAGGTGATTTCTGATAAATGTGCTCCATTTCCTTGTAACATTTATTAGTGTCAATCTTGGTAATAGGCACTGAGAGCAAAACAGCTAGCATGGGAACAATACAATTAAACAACAGTACAGCTTAGCCGTTACAGAGACTGAAGTAAAACAGCAATAAAACACATCAGCATGCGTTTTACTGTATGTTAAGTGAGATCAAGGAAGTCAAGATCAGCTATTCACTGTGAATATCACTACTATATTCTGTAACTGTTAATCTCATACAGACAAATGAACATAAATTTACATTAGAAGAATAATGTACCATGTAAAACTTTGTGAATCTGTAAACTAACTTTCAAGTATCAAGTTGCAGTGAATGAGGTCATTACTGTAACAAAAACTCCAAAGCAATGTAATGCTTCAATAAATAAACACAACCACATAGTCTTGTACAAAAATACACACAAAAAAAATAAAATAATAAAAGTAAAAAAGTAATAAAATAAATGTTATAAATATGAGATCATAAATAAAAAATAAATAAATAAATAAATACATATATTTAAAAATAGCCTATAAAGTTAGAGAAATGAATACAAATTAGAGCTCAGTAGTCCTTTCTTTCAGAATGACCGTGGGATTGATATCACTGCTGCGTGAGTGAGATGTGCTTGAGTTGATGATCATGGACCCTGTTGCTGGGGCATCAGGCACGTGAAAAGATGCCACAGGACAGGGGCCCTGGACATTATTGCAGACCAGCTTCTGCAGGGAGGCGGTGTTGACAATGTTGAAGCCGACGCTGCCTCCGAATGTGCTGGGCTTCCAGTACTCCGGGGAGCAGATGGGGTTTCCCATTAAGCCTTTGAGGGAATAAGGGGCCCCCATCTCCACCATGGTTTCCCCAAAGATGGCGTTAGGCCTGGGTTTCTCTACCAACAGACCTGGGTAGAGCTCCACAGCGTCAATGTGTCCGTACATCTCCTCAAGCACTGCGGCCATCTCTTTCTCTCCTGAGTAACACAAAGGAAGGAATAGTTTTAGTTGGCGCCTCAGTCTGCCTTCTCTCACAGCAGCTGTCTAAATATGAGCTCTGTGTTTTGACTAACTTCAATTAAGCAAACAGCAGATAAACATGGTCTCTCTTCTTGTCTTATAACTTATTCTTGTCTTTCTTACATGCATACATGTACTGCTATTTTTCTGCCCTCATGCATCACAGTTAGTTTTTAATCGACATTAAGTCCTCATCGCTTGTGAGCCTTTAAATCTATTCCTCTGAACCAGGAGGCCTCTCTTGTCTGTTTATGTCTTCCCTCTTGTGATGACAATCTGCTTACACTATCTTTAAATGACTGAACATCTGGTTCTTAGAGTCACGCAAATAAATTCCTAACCTACAAAGCAACTAGGGACCAAAGCTGCGTCCAAACAATTTCTTTAATAATAAGTAGTCTTTGACATCTGGGTGTGTTTCTCATCATTTAATTCCTGCAATCGGTTCCTAACAATGCTATTAATAATAATAGAAAATTTTGGCCTCAGGCAACAGTTCCTTTCACTTAATGTTGATAATAACCTCTTAATCTTCTGACGTGAATCTTTCCACTCGCAAGTATTCGGCTTTCTAGGTGATCTTGACTTTGTCTCACCTGTCATGTCTTCAAAAGAGGTGTAGGGCTTCATGGAGAATCGTTTCCTGTAGGCGTTCAGGGACTGGTAGCGCATTTTGCGGCTGTTCTCGATGGACTTAATGGCCACGTACAAGATAGGTCCTGGGACATTTCGACCACCAGCAACCTAAAAGATGAATGTGAAGTCAGTTAATCAGCCTTGTATGAGTCACAGTTCAAGTTGTGGTACAATCTACATCAAAATGCTGAAACTACAACTCAAATAGTTCTTACCCGTCCGGCAACTTGTTTGGAAAATGACTCGACAAGGTTGCTGATGCCATGCTGAGTCACTACAGAGGTGTTGAAAACAAACTGCTTATAGCTGTAATCTTTCTCCTCAATGTGGAAAGAATCAGGCATCAGTGGGTGCCAGTGGTAAAGGGTGTTGAACTCAGATGAGATGCGGTTCTGGTATTGGAAGCGCTGGTTGAATAGCAGTTCTGGGTCAAACTTGAGCTTGAAGTTATAGCCACTCAGGTGCTGCACGTAGTCCTCGATCACAATCTTGATGGTCTCTCCTGCAGGACAATATGATAATATATTTTTATATAATGCAGATATTATTGTGCAGGCTAGTGTGAAAATCCAAATCAGATACAAATTATTAATGTGACTAACTGCAATTGTTTGTAAACAAGCAGTCCTGCCATGGAAAACTACAACAACATTTCTTTGTGGAACAAGGATGCTAGTGGATGATAACCAAATAAAAAGTACATCTTCCTCATCTATGGTAATATGCAAAATAATAACAGCAAGAAAAAGCGTGGAATGTTGATATCATGGTACCAATGTCATTTGCACTCTTTTGTGCAGTTGTCATAATCTTATAAACTCACCAATCAGGATGAGCCGTGTGGTCTGGAAGAGCCTTTCGTCATCCCAGTCAGGGTGAACCTCCTTCAACACATCACACACCCGGTTGTGTTCCCGCAGCCAGATGGTGGCGTACATCATCAGACCGGGGACCAGGCCGAAAGCCTCATGACCCACAGCGAAGCGGTGAGAGTCAGGGACATGAGGAGGGTAGTGCATGTCAACACCAACTTCCTGTACTGTTGGGGGGTACACTTCTCCATTTACGATCTGCAGAGTTACGCAAGAGAGGAAACTTTTAGACACGTGTGTGGAGTGAAGAATTGAGCTGTTTGAACTAAAGTGCAGCTGTCTCTTCACATACCTGATATTTAAGCTTGCCATCCTTGAAGAGTCGAAGCTTGTGTTGCCTTTCCAGGTTGTCACCATAAATGTGGCTGAGATCCACCTGAAAGCAGAAACAACACCATTCATACATTTTAATAAATGATTCCTTCAAAAATGTGGTCTCACTCTCCTAAATAAAATGGATGTGGCTCTGCATCTGTTGTGCTTACCCCGTGACCTTTAGATAGGGTAAAAGCAGGTCCTTTCTTCATGTCAGATTTGAAGAACTGGTGGGTGAAATGTTGTGCGAAGAATGCGAACATCAGGCTGGTTCCCTGTGGGTCCGGGATAAACTGTCTTCTCACCAGAAGTTTCTCAGCCAGTACCTTAGCATCAGGCAGCTCCTTTTTACCTAGAGGAAGACATGAAGTGCATTAAAATAGGCATACATGATTATAGTCCAGAACCAAGCCAGTTTAATATGGAAAAACACATTAATGAGGCTGAACAGCGATGATGCACTTTCACTTGTAAAAAAGGCTAGAACTTCCTGAGACGTGTTCAGTGTCAAATCTAAAAAAAAGAAAAAAGAAAAAAAAAGTGGTTTCGTGTTCTTTAGTTTTGGAGTGCTGGGGCTGGTTTTCTCTCAGCACATTTCCACTCTGTCAGTGCAGCAGAATGGATAATTTCAGTGTGTTCACTTTACGTGATGTAATGGGGCCAAGCCAGTCTTACTCAGTATTTAAGAATCTGAGAAAACTGGTTCTCCAAAGAACTTACCTACTACTCCCATAGGGGTTGGACAATCTTCAGGCACAGGGGGAAGGGTGCGTGTATAGTAGGAAAGGTTGGAATAGGCTTCCCAGTTCATGTAACCATAATCCGCATTGAAAGTGGGAGGACTATCAATCATGTGGGATCGGGCTAGATAGGGAAAGAGAGAGACAGAGAGAGACAGAGGGAGGGAGGGAGAAACATTACATTATTAGTATAAATGCTCCAACTACTTCTCTACAACCTGCTGTACAAATTATTTAATGTTTTAATTTGAAGCAGTTTGCCTTCAGGTAGAGACACTTACATGTCAGCACATATCTCATGATAGTATCCCTAAGAAATGAGATGTTGTTGACGATGTTCCAGAAGCCCTTGAAGTGGGTGAGAAGGTAGTGGACTGTGTTGGGGGACGGCTTCAGGGTAATTTTGAGCCAGGTGAGGAATTCAGCTGTAAACGTCAAGAGGGTTGGTTAATTATTAAACAAATCGCAAATACATCCATACATCCTAATTTTAGATTCAGATTTGTGTGCGCCATTCATACTTACGCGTTGTGCAGTTTTGTCCAAAATATCCTGTGCGTGTGCAGTCACACTCATAATTATCTGCCCCAAGCGCTGTGCAAACGCCCCTGTTCTGGCATGGTTCGGCGCAACATGGGTTACCTGTAACAGGTAATGTTGAACGGTAATTGAGCAATCACTTCACCTCAGATATCAAGTCAAATCTGTTAGCAAAGCCTCAAAATATCATCGAATCCACCCAAAAACAGTTCTTTTCACATTTCAGCGTTATTGTATTATTATAAAATCAATTTCGGCATATTATGAGTGGATTGTAATTTCTGCAATGTCTCCTGCCATAAGAAAGTCAAAAATAATACAACTTTAGACACAGAAATCCGGACTTCTGTTTTCTGTACGATATCATTTTCTGTTTTCTATACTCACCAGCTTCGCAGACAAGAAAACCCAGTGCCAAGAAGAAAACCATAAATGTGAGTTTGTTCATACTCCAAAGACTTCAGAAGTTCTTTTTGTCCTCCTTCTCTCTCTCTCTCTCGCTCTCTCTCTGTTTCTCCTCTCCTCCGCAGTTGTTTCGCCTCGAGGTTCAAAGTTTGAATGGCTAAACCTGCTACGGAGCACCTTTATAAAGCAGAGGTGACGTCAGATTACTGGGCTATCAAAGCTGACCTAATGACTAATGACGAAGGTTAAGTTGTTTCACAACTTTGGATATGTGGCAAAGAGACGTTGTGCCCCTTTAAGTATTGAAATTAATTTGTTTTTATTATTTTAACAGTAAATCTAAAAATGTCCATCTTGGACATAGAAACGGTAAGTTTCTATTTTTTTAACCTACATTTTAATGTATGTTTCTAAAATACAATAAAAATGGGGACTATTAAAGATGCGATAATTCTGTCAAATTAAATATGAATTCATATTTTGTTGATATATTTTCACAATAGGACGACCACAATAAAAATAGTAGTATCATTTAATTTAACCAAAGGAAGCTTTACCCTATATAACAACAAGATAACAAGGGACATTAAGAAATGAAAATGTGTATTTGGGAAGTATTTGAACTGTTGTTGAACCCTAGCCCAAACCTAATAAACTGCCCGCTAATGTGCTTTCTCTAAAAGATAAAGTAATACTAAATATATTGTATGTATGAAACTTGTAGAGCAACAGATTTCAGTTGGCATGAAGCCAGTGCCCTTTTTATTAACTGGATGAGTTAATACTTAGTCTGATAGTGCTCTTGAGAATATTTGAAATTAACCTTGCATTGGAAATTCTAATGACAAATCCAGTTTGGCAAAATGCTGTAGTCAGCATTTGACTCAAATGTATGACTTATAAGACTTGAGCGTCATTCCAATTCATTCAGTTGTTTAGTCTGGATAGTGTTGCTGCGCCCTCCTGTGGACGCTGCGGCGTGCGTACAGGTCCTCCGCTGAGTCGGTGTCAGAAAGTTTTCCGTGACTGTTGCCTATGATTTTTATTTTTTCAACTAATATTTTAAGCCATTTTTGTCGTCAGTGTACTTTTCCTCAGCTTGAAGACTGACACAGCAAGCGATCCTCCTTAACTGCCGGGTGTGCGTACTGTACATTTGACGCGAAGCACCTCCTCCAAGTTCAGTAATGCACTCTTGTCGATCAGCATGAAACTTTTTCCAGGATTTGTGAGTTGATAATGCTTTCCGGTTAAGGTAGGTTATGTTTCCATTTCCATTTATTTTTAAGATATGGTGAATTTTGGGGGGCAGATAGGATTGGACAGGAATTTGGAGAGGACGGTCAGCGCCAGTATTTTAAGCAGCGTCTTCATGAACAGTTCACTTCACGCAACTCAGAGGAGAATAAGGAAACTGAAAACGCGCTATTGCCAACACTTACAGAACAATAATACTTTAACCAAACCAGCAATAACATGCATTAAGCACTAAATTTGGCAAATGAGAGCGAACAGGGTCCAGACATCCTGTTAAGCGAGTGAGTCTTTATATTCATCAATTATTATTGTACTTCGTGTCTTCAAATACTATATAGTCCTATCATGTTTTACGTTTACATGATTATTTACACTATCATCTGCTACCTTACATTATCTGTCATGCGCAAAGTCACACAAACAGGCCAGATCTGACCTTATTCTGCCAAGCTAATATGAATCAGGAAAAACCTGTTTATAGTGGCCTAAGAACACGTTTTGAATGAAGCCTATAATCCAGATAAAAGTTGCACTGTAATGACCTTTCCCTGTAATATTTCCTTCGGGAAATTATTCGTAGAGTTTTTTCCTGTAAGTTTGCTTTACCTCCAACCTTTCGTGTCTCAGACAGGACCGCACTTGTTAGAGACTTTCTTTATGACTTTAGACCTTTTTACTTCTACGGCTGTTTTGCATCATGCCTGGTTGCTGTGTCGCTTGCACATTTTGTGTCCTCATATGAAAATGTACTTCCTGTGAATTGTCTGGGTTATATTGGCACACACACAGGACTCCAGCCAGCAGCCTGCATGCACTCTTTGTACGCTGCAGAACAAGGGCAGAATGAACTGGCAACTTTCAAAAAGTTGGATCACTTGTGCAAACTACGTGACCAGTCCTGTGAACACACAGACTCTCTACGTGCTTTCTGGCTCCTCAGTCATGATACGCTTTGGTGAACATCTGAGAAAAAGACTCGCTGACCTTGATATGCTATCAACAACACACACCCACGCACACACATACACCCACACATACACACAGACACCCACACATACACACAGACACATATGCAAATGAAAAATGTTGCTAAAAATAACACCTCTTCTGCAATTGCACACCCAGCAGTACATCACACTGTGCAGGATGTTATATACACACTTATACTATCTTGGTTGATTCATATCAGTCACATTTACCATCAAAGATGCGGCTGTGGCTCGGAGGTAGAGCGGGGTCGTCCACCAATCAGATCCCCGGCTCTAACAGTCTGCATGTCGGAGCGCCATGGTTAGGTTAGCTCCTAAAACTGGTGAGCATTTGGCACCTTGCATGGCAGCTAATACTGTCAATGTATGAAGAGGTGTAGAAAGGCGTTATATAAGTACAGTCCATTAATCATTACTGGCATCTTCCTCTCATTGGTTCTACATATTCACATGATGTACTTCCACTCACACGCACACGTGAACAGTTGCTATTGGCCCAGTCCTCCTATCAAGGGTTATTGACTCATCACACTTCCCCTGGCCCCTATCACGATGCAAAAGCCTTTACTGATATATTTGAAGCAGCTTTGGGTTTCTATAAGCGGGTGACCTCCTTCAAGACGTTAGAGTTATATGTCTGAATGTTAAAGATGTTTTGATGTTGTTGACTGACAGTTATCTTGGTAAGTGTAACCGCTGGACACCCTGGGAAAATAGTGTGTTTTCATGTCTCTTGTTCTGCACTCAAAAACCTTGCAAGGCTTCAGTTACACTTCAGTTACACAGAAAATGTAAGTGTAATGTAATAATAAGGTTTATGTAATAGTAATAATAATAATAACCCAAATACTAATAAACTCAAAATGACTGCATTCATTTTCGCTGTTGGGTTTGGGCAAACAAATTAACAAATTAATATTGAATGCATAAACCTGGCTACTACTACATTACTGTGTAGTGGAAACACGCTGAATTTATTAGTACTATTACATAAATCTTATTACATGCTTCACATTCAGGTTATTAGTTAATTCATATGAAACCTATGCAATTCAAATGGATGGACATTTTTGTACGTAATTGAAATGCATTTTGGCCAAACATTTTCTTTTTAGTATGTACTCCTTCGTTTGCACAGATATTAACTTTTTGTTTCATCTTTCAGCTCCAAATGCTACAGTTCTTGACTGAGATGCTCTCCTGAGTTGAAATTCACACCTTGACGAAGGCATTTCTGAGAATTACTCACCTGAAAACACACAATGGCTTCCAATATAATCGTAAGTATACAATAACTAATACATTTTACCACTTTTACTTTTACATTAACACTGGGTTGCTGTGGGTTGTTTTAAGCAGCAAAGATTAGCATGAGATAATCTATCTGATAGCTGCATTCACAGGCCTATATGGCTGTGTGTTATCTGTTAAAGGTCGCACAACACTTTCTGTTTACATACTTCTACATGGTTAGTTGAAATTAAGTTATCTTTCCTGCATAGCTTGAACATGAACCGTCACACCTTTAAAACTACAGTGAACATTTACAGGTGTCAAGGCTGCTTTCTCAAGGAAAATTGACAACAAAGTGAACAATGTTTAGAGATTAATGACGTCAAAAGATGCCCGTATTTTAACTTATCTATCACATATCTTTCAACATTGGAGAGTGATGACATGAGCACAAGCTTTCAGGTGACCTCTATACTATTTTGGTAACTTTTTATAAGACAGCCTGCAATTTACAGTATAATTACACTGTATGGAACGGGTACTGATAACATACTTAATTAGGCTCATATGGTACTTCTAGACTTCTAGACTAGATCAACAAGAACTCTTTCCCAAGGAAGAAAAATATACTTATGCAGAGCGGGTGGACACTTTGGGATTCTGCTGTTCAGTAACACTGTTTAATGTCTGTTTGTACCTACAGAGTACAGTATAAAGCAGAGTTAGGGGAAAAACTGTGTTAACAAGACAGATATTTATTAGTTATTTACATATTTCACAGTTATGATGTTCTGCGAAAACTGTGGGGGTACAGAAAGGTAAACCTTGAAACCCTCCAGGAATGGTGATTGAAAACATATATCATCTTCATTTTCATTACTATTATTATGAATCTGATTCTGAGTAGTTGTAGGTGTAGTTACCAATGCTAGAGTGCAGAAAGAAGCTCAAAGAAAATCTTCAAATCTTGGAATAAAGAGGGATTATTTATTGAGTACAGAAATATACTTACAGGCAGTTTAGTCTACCAGTTTATTTTCTTTGGATTCACAACAGTGTATTGTTCATTATAGTGAGGGATGAAGTACAAGAAAAACATATGCTTTGGTCCCTTTCTCACAGCAGTTACCAGACAAGGTTTCCCCCAGCATCTGGAGTTGGGTAATCTGGTGTCCATCTGACAAAAACTAAAGTTGTTACTTTCCAACAAAAAAGTAACAACTGGGAAGTGAAATCTGAACCGGAGAATTTCATGGTGGACGTGACTGGAGTTGTCACCTTGCCAAAAACCCCAGATGTGCTCACTGACTTAGACATGAACTTGCTGCAAACCTGCTGACATTGTATTTGTTCATCATAACCATATTTGTCATAGTTTATGGGCTTTGCACCTCCTTAGCTATGTTAGATACTATTTTAATTTGTATGTTGTTTCTTGTGGTTGGAGGCACTTTCCCACACGAGGCAACGAGCCACAACTAAACCGAATGAATGTCGTATTACAGGTGGAGCAGCAGTTTTCTCACAAATTCACAGTGACGGTGGTTCGAGCCGAGAGAGTCACTAAAGGAGCACTGGGTGACCTGTGTAAGTTTTAATACGTCTTTTTTGCCCCACCTCATTTGATTTTAGCATATTTCGTTAATATTGTACATATACATAATAGCTACATTCATGTAATGTTATTTTCACAGGATTTGTTTCCACTGTATTTGGAGAAAATGTCCCCCAGTCATTTTAGATCAACAAGAACACTTTGCCAAGAATGTACTTACTTACTCTGCATATGTACTTACGCAGAGTGGGTGGACACTTTGGGATTCTGCTGGTCAGTAACACTGTTTAATGTCTGTGTGTTTGTGTGTGCAGTGGACACCCCAGATCCATATGTGGAGCTGTTCATCCCAACTGCCCCAGAGAGCAGGAAGAGGACCAAGCACATAGACAATGATATTAACCCAAAATGGGATGAGACCTTTAGCTTCATATTAGACCCCAACCAGCATAACATCCTGGAGGTAAGACCTGCATCTGATCGTCTAGCACAGTCTACATGAGTGCAGAGTGACATGCAGGGATGTAATGGAGCATTAACCCAAATAAACACAGTGTAACATTTTTAGCCTGATATGAGATAGATAGCATCCTCCATCATCAGAATGACACATAGTACAGCAGTTCAGGGTCATCTGAGAAAAATTAAATAAATTGAAGCATTTGGAAAGTTTTGTATACATTTATCACCATCTAACATCTTGCTCTTGAAATGTATCTAATTATTAAACTCTTGATTTTATTCCACTTAGTTAACGTTAATGGACGCCAATTACGTGATGGATGAGACACTTGGGACTGCGTCCTATGACATTACCAAGCTTGCTGTAGGCCAGACCAAGATGGAGTCTTTCCTCATTGGCAAAGTAAGAGATTCAACCCCAGCAGACACATTGGCAGTTTCATCATTATTAACTTGTAATGTGTCAAAGACTTTGGTGGTTAATAACAGATTAATAAAAGAATACAATTCTGTACCTTTTTTTCTTATTTTCTTTTAACACCTCACAGATTTTGTTTGTGACACTTTGTATTTGCCCGTTGACAGAATTACCAGCCATTGTCAGCTTCTTCTTTGCTGGACAATAACCACATATTTCATTGTTTTGACAGGCCACCAAAGTGTACTTAGAGATGTCGCTGGAGATCTGGTATGTATTCTAATCAAATGCCAAAATAATGCCTCAGTAAGTTTAGCCTAGTTAAATTTAGTTTTTGGGAATGCCAGTTATATTTGAATGAACGCTTCTGACCAAATCCACCCAGCTGCAAGAACTTGCTGGAAATCAATCATAATAATCGGAGTTGTAAAATTAGAAGTTAAATGTGCATGACTCAGTAACAACATCAGGATACATGTGTGAGCTCATATATTTATAACTCCCATGGAGTTCCTGTGTAAGGGTTAAAGGGAGTGTTTGGAAATGCCACACATGTCTGAAGGGTTAGTGATTATGAGAAGGTGAGTAGTAAAGCAGTTAGAGGCCGTGTCAGACCACTTAGATGCAGATCCTATTTGACTTTCAGAGCAGTTTTGTCATCAGTCAGATTTGTCAGATTTTAGAAAACCTTATTTCTTTGATTTGTTTCTGCAGTACCAACCTGGACCTGCGGTTTAGCCTGGCCCTGTGTGACAAAGAGAAGCAGTTCAGACAGACCCGCAGAGAAAGAGTGATGTTGGGCATCAAGAAGCTGCTAGACATGGAGAAGCCTCGTTTCCTCCCCAGCTCTCCAGAAGAGGTAGAAACAGAGCTGTGATAGCTTTTTTTTATCTAAACACTAATTTCACCATCCATTTGTACATCTTTACATGTATTGCTTGACTATCAGACATTTTAACATGCTGTGGGCTGACATGAATAAAGTGACTATTTGTTCAAACCCCCAAACCAGGACCTTAAAGTATACCCCACATTTCCGCCTGAACACACAAAGCATTTCATTGCCACATATTCTATGAAAGTTTGCCTCCTGGAGCGCTTTAGCAAAGACTGACTTCATTTTTGGCCTGCCAGCTAACCATTAGTCAGGTGCTCTTCCAAAGGGAGAAGAGGGTTGAGCATGTTATAGTTAATTTGCTTGATACTGTACTGAAGCAGGCTAGCTGTGAATCCATCTTAATACTAGCTATTCTAACTGCTTCCTGGCTTTAGCTTTTAACACAGAGTGTGCTATCTCCTCGAATCTAGCTTTTAGCAGGAAAGTGAATTTCTCAAAATTTAAAACTGTAATAATGAATTGAAGCCTGTGAGCTCATTCAGACAGTCATCTGTAGCCCACAGCTACACTCTCACATGGCACAGACTTTCTCTCACTGCAGCTTATTGTGTATCTAACACCAGTTTTTCCATTATGCCTGTTTACTTAAAGTGTGAAGATGAAAAAAAAGAAACTGCAGCCTGCTTCTTTAGCTAATGTAACCAGGCTCAGACTTGTTGACTTGCTAGATTCAGAAATCACACATTTTGTTCTCAGCTTATTTTAACACTTGATATAAAAGAGGTGTTGGCTTCTGATCACCAAACTTGAGACTTCTATGAGAATTACTGAATGCACTTTGCCTACATGCTTGTTATGTGGCTGCACACCTCTACAGTTTGTCCGGTAAGAACAATGATGTTATGGTGGTAATCTGTCCAGTTCAATAACACTCACACTCTTTGTTTCTTGCCTTACTTGTTTTATTGTTAGAGCTTGAAATCCTGTGTGTTCTTTGTGTGTGTGTGTGTGTGTGGTAACTGTAAAAGAGAATAAACAAAATACGAATATTCATCTGAAGATCTGAAACCTGAAATCTGAAACAGTAATTAACATTAACAATATGATATAAACAAGTAAGAATAATAACATATATGATGATGAAAATGAACAAAGATAATAATAAGGGAGCGTCAATAATTTACACACTCTGAACCGAAAAGGCTCCTCTGCATGATATGAAGTGTTACAAAGTGATAAAACGCACATGCACGTCGCAAACTGGAACTAAATACTGTACTCACTTCTCAAGGACGCACACAGAAAATGCAAAAAAAAAAAAAAAAAAAAACAGTCCAGAAGATGAAATGATTAAAAATAAAACCCAGATGTCCAATGAAACCCTGCTAAGCTAGAAACCAACGAAAGATGTGGCAGCAGTCTGCCTCAGAACTGCCGCAACTGGAAAGGGGAGCCTGAGAACTGTTTTGTCAATTAAGAGGCACATAATTGGTACAATGTCATTGGTCCAGAGTAACCTGGATTATGCCTAGACATGGGGACTGCATGCACAAAGCCACAGCTAGAAGGTGCAGTCTATGGGCCGAGTGAACTTTTGAACACTTCACATTTCTCATACTTGAAGTATATCATACAGCAAGTCTGACAAAAGCACCAACTTGTGCTCCTCTGCTATGAGCTAAGCTAAGTTTCATTTTCTCACTGGTGTGGTCTTGGCTAGAGGCCTTGAGGGCTGGCTGTAATCTCCAGCCAGGCCTGTTCATGTCTTCAACATGTGCCGGAAGCTCCAAAGGAATGAGATAACCAGCTATTGCTTTCAGCATCCCTCAAGACACTGTGGAGGATGACTATTGTGGAAATATATCAGAATATATCAGAATCTATCAGAACTGACCAGAGATACACAGTCTACAGAAAGGAAGCTTCTTGCACAATGTGAATTATGAAATAGTTGAAAATCCAATGGCACAAGTTTAAAAATATTTCAAAGGTGTGACGCAACTGGCATGGCACTCGCTGTAGAAAGCCACAGGAGGGAAGTTACTCAACCTGAATGAGAATGTATGAATGTGAGACTCATACTTTTAAGCTGTGTAGTATGTAATTATCTGATTAAGCATGCTCCTCTCCTTCAAATTATGACTCTCTCCTTATGTGTGTGTGTGTGTGTGTGTGTGTGTGTGTGTGTGTGTGTGTGTGTGTGTGTGTATTATAGGTGCCAGTGATTGCTATAGCGGGTTCAGGTGGCGGTTTCCGTGCCATGGTCGGCTTCTCGGGTGTGATGAAAGCCCTGTTTGAGTCTGGGGTCCTGGATTGTGCCACATATATTGCCGGCCTCTCCGGATCGACATGGTTAGATTTTATTTCTTCTCCCTTTCTTTGTTTTTATATTACTCGTTGTTATTACAATTACTATGTTTCTTTCTTTCTTTCTTTCTTTCTTTCTTTCTTTCTTTCTTTCTTTCTTTCTTTCTTTCTTTCTTTCTGACTCTCCCTTGGTACTGCCTCCTCCCTTCCTCTGGCAAACTTTCCTGCCTCTGTTGGTATGAAGCTGTCATCAAGAGGGCATCTCTGGCTTATTTCAGTCTTCATGTTTATAGTCACGTATTGGATTTAATTACCTTAGTACTTCCTGCATAAACCGTGTAAAGAGCAGAGTGATCTTTCTTAAGCATATATTGACTGATGTGTGACAACATTTTATACTGTATTTTTCTCTTTATTCCTGTAGGTATATGTCCACTCTCTACTCCCACCCAGACTTCCCAGATAAGGGCCCAAAAGACATCAACCTGGAGCTGATGAACAGAGTTAGCAGTAACCCACTGAGGCTGTTACTGCCCCAACACATCACCAACTACATCCAGGCCCTCTGGACCAAAAAGGCCACTGGGCAGCCTGTTACCTTTACCGATATCTTCGGTATGCTCATAGGAGAGACACTTATACCTGCGGTAAGAGCCGCCTGATGGCTGTTGTTTGTTTTCCTTTTGATTTGACTTATTTCTTCATCTCTGTATTGCTCAGCAGTGCATCAGTCCTCTTATTCCGTTAACGTCATGTTTCATTTCTTCTCATAGTGACTGGTTTCTTTCTTCATTTCTTCTTCATTTCTTTCTTCTTCATTTCTTTGAAGTGACACCACTCCCCTCCATTTTTATTTCTCCTTTTTAATTTTATTTCAACATAACCATGGCAGCCACAATGAGATTAAATTTCTACTACTTGCAGTGTGTGATTATAAATCATTCAATGACTGAATTCTCTCCTACCAGAGGATGGACATTAAGCTAAGCAGCATCCAGGAGAAAGTAAACCAAGCCCAGAGTCCTCTTCCTCTCTTCACATGTCTGCATGTCAAGCCAGATGTTTCTGAGCTCATGTTTGCAGGTAAATATCTGTCTTTTTGTGAGTATTGCACGTGTGCATTTATGTTATATTGTGTGTTGAAGCTGCCCCATGTCCTTCAGGGAATTGTTTTGCATATGTAATGAATAACTAGAGAGATTGGCCACATGCAAAGTAACCCAGCCCCACTTGTTTCATTATAACACTGCTCTGTACCACAGAGGGGATGTGTCATGACATGTTGGGCTTGTCATCTAATGACAGCTCTGTGATAGCAACAAGGAATCAAGGAACTGAGTAGTCCGCACAAGATCATGACAGACTCTGGGTTAATCCTCTGTTGTACAGTACTTCCTTATTTCTGATGTAGCTGCACAAAACTGCACACAACCATTCACTGGAACAGACATCGGAACTGATAAATAATAAATCTCCAGTGATCATGGACAGTGAACATAAGCTATCTGCTAACCAAACCAAACCAGGTGATTTCCTTCCGAGACACTCTCTGGAGGTTCTCTATAAACAATTAACAGGAAACTCACCCTGTCCAAGTTTTAGTTTCAAGCTCCAGTTCCAATTAAACCTTTCTATCTGGGTGACCTAACACACTTGACTTGTTCCAGGAAATGTTTGTGCTCATATATCAAAATGGAATTATTGTTTTTTGATTATGTTTTGCTGTTACAGTATCGAAGTTAATCGAAGTCATGGAAGTTTTTATGGATGGACAAAACACTGTGTTTTAAACTGTCTGTTTCAGTTCATGGACAGATAGGGCACACATTAAAGGAAACACGCAGACAAAAGCTCATGAAGCCAAAGAAAACAGTGATAACAATACTGCACTTAGAGTTCTTTATTGATAATATCTCTCTCAGGGTGTAGTTCGCGGTGTGGAAGGCTGTAGACAAGTACAGAATTTATAACAATAGAAAATTACACACAAGCATGCTATTTCTGATTTCTGATTGATTAAATGTCATATTATTCAGTGTCACTTTGATATTCATCAGGGTGAGGCCACATTCATGATTTATTATCTATTGTTCTCACCATCACAGCTAAACTTGAAAACCTGACTTTCAGAAAGTAGACACTGAAGTTGTAAATCATAAAAGTGTGATAAAAATAGACTTTTTATGACCCAGCTCAATGGAAAATACTGTATTACCAAAAGACAGCTTACGTAAAGTTAAGCTGTGAAATTACTCTCATATTTAAGAGCCAAATATCGTCTTGAGATTTAATTATTTCTATTGTCTGTGCATGTGTCTGTACATATGTTTGTGTGCATTCATGGGGCTCTTTGTGCTTGCACGCTTGAGTGTTAGTGTACGTGTGAATGTGACAGCTTGTTGTTGTAAAAGCTGTTGAAAATGCGTTATTATTAGGTGACATGAAGAGAAATTGTAGCCTGGGCTGGAAAAACCACCCTGTGAGACAAAATTAAGCTTTTGGCCTGTTGACCCCTATGTTTTAGTTATGACGATAGTAAACATGTTGGTTTAAAAACTGTGTTATAGTCTGTTATATTAATGCTGAGATTTCAACCTGCAGACTGGGTGGAGTTCAGCCCCTATGAAATTGGGATGGCAAAGTATGGCACCTTCATGACCCCCGACTTGTTTGGAAGCAAGTTCTTCATGGGAACGGCTGTCAAAAAATACGAGGAAAACCCTCTTCATTTTCTGATGGGTGAGAACGGTGTTTTCATCAACTTCCACTTAACACAACAGTCAGATCATTTTACATGAATGTGTGTTTTGTTTTGTGTCAGGTGTGTGGGGCAGCGCCTTCTCCATTCTGTTCAACAGAGTGCTGGGAGTCAAAGACACAGTTGGTGGCAGCACCATGGAGGAGGAGTTAGGTAATCTTTCTCTTTCTACATTTGCTTTATACTGGGCTGCACAGTGCAGATTTAAATTCATTTAATTGATTGACTTAAAATAATTGGAAGAATGATGTAATCACAAGGTCTATTCAGGAAGTGTCCATTGGCTTTCGATCATATTACACGATCTTCATCAATAAGTTTGAGTTTCCTCAGTTGTCATTTGGAGATGTTCAAATTTCCATATGTCCAAGCACTTTAAAGACTTGTCACAAACCTTGGCTTGAAACTTGAGATGCAAATTTCATTCTTGACCTACTGAAGAAGATCATGTGTTTTGATGGAAAACCCCAGAATAACCATTAAATGGACTGTTAGATTATTTTGTCCACTACTATTCACTACTTATTTACTCAGGTAAATAAAATAGTCTCTTCCAGTTTCAGCTTAAGAGTAATTTATACTGGAGTAATTAAATGAATGAAACAATGTGTGTATAGGCCTTTGTTTTCAGATAAAGCCATTGTTTTTGGTGCGTATCTACTGATAGAATAAGTTGGTACACCCTTCCTTGGAAATTCCTTATGTCCAGTTGTGACTGAGATCCTGTTGTTGTCTAGCTTTTCTTTTCTCTTTGTCCTCAGAACACTATCCTCACTCCTTTAAAAACAGCCAACCTAAAATTATCACACCGGACTTAAAATAGTGTAGCATAGAGTGTAAGTGCGTGCGTGACGCGCGCGCGCGCGTGTGTATGCATGTTTGTTACCATAACAGCAGAAAGGTATCACCTTGTGATTATTCTGACAGCTCATCGGATGTTTGTTTTGGTTGAGCGCATTTGTTTGGGGTGACCTTTAAACATTCAGACACAGACTGACAATGCACTGGTTGTACAAAGAACACCTCCACCCAGTTTAAGTATGCATTAGTTTAGTATTTCTCTAAGAGCTTATTTTGTTGAGATAAACAATAGACAGTGAATTTGATAATGTCACATAACTAAACCAAACTCTCTGCCAGGTAAAGTTCTTATATGTGGTGTAAATGAGCTTAACAGCCTTTGCTTTTGAAACTGTAACCTGATTAGTGAAGCTGTCTTGTGTCTTACAGAGCAGATCAAACCACAGCACATCGTCGGGGAAGACAGTCTGGACAATGATGATGAGCCACGCAAAGGTGAGCTAAAGATACATGTGATTGACATCTCATTCTTCAGTGTAATTGAATTTGTTATTGTGCAATAGAGATGTGTGTGACTTGCGACCTGTTGTGTCATTAAACATTCTGACATATTCTTGGGTTAGAGGGGAAGTCAACCCCTTCACACATTATTTAAATTTTTGCGGTAATGTTGCTATTTGTGTCTGTTAGCATGACACAGCAAAATCACTTCTGGCTCTTTTTAGTTATAACTTCATATTGCATTTTTAAATCCCCTAAAAACCTATGAGGTATCATCACCTTTTAGCAATCTGTTAGCAAACAGTTTCATATTATAATAATACATATTTATACATCTAACAGTAACAGGGAATTCATTTGGAGTCGTGTTTGTGTCCATCTGATGAATGCAAGTCCAATATTCACTCTCTTTTAGCTCTGTTTTTGGTCTCTACCTGCTCCTGAGGGAAATATCTAGATATTTAGCCACTAAATACTCCACTATGTTTACACTAATCATGCCTGACGCTTAGTGCTGGACAGGTAGCATACTGGGTTTTTTAGAGCTTTTTCACTGAAAACGATGCTATGAGAGCAGTAAGAGTGAACCAAAACAGTAAAGTTGCAGCTGAACCACTAAAAAATAAGTTGAAGTTGAAGTTGTTATTCTAAAAATATCAGTGATAACCACTTTAATGTTAAAGTTTGGAAAAGCATAAATGGCAAAAACTGTTCTGACCTCAGCAGAACATTATTAGTGTTCATGTACAACACCATCAGTAAAATGCTGATTGAGAAAACTGGCTCTCAGGACCTTTAAAAATTCAAAACATGTACTAAAATTGGCCAGCTGCTCGGGTGGAGCTGCTCTGTGGTTTTACTGGAAATGTGAAAATCGTGCCTAACGTGTGATCAGGGTGTGTCTGAAAATGGAATAAATGAAGGTGAAAAAAATATAGTCACAGTGGCGGCAAAGCTTACGTTGTAGACTAAAACTGTTGAGTCATGACCAAAACCAGTGTGTATTTAGACTAAACCGAGACCAAGACATTGAGAAGTTAAGTCAAAGTTAAGACCAAGACCAAGGCAGGACGAGACAGTGTCCAGACCAAAACCAAACAGTTTATTGTAGGTGTGGGAATTTCTCGATTCTAAGACGCATTGTGATGCAGACGTGAAGATACTGCATCGATGCAGTGAAACATGTGCATACTTAGTTAGCTAATCTTTACCAATCTCTCTAAGGCCCCAGCTGTGTCAGTGATGATACTGCTGTGTGTTTTCTTTTGGACGCTGGTTTGCAGGTGGTGGTTTATGTCGCCAAATTTTGTAAGATTTGGCTGACACTTCTTCCCAGACAGCCACAGCTTCTTCTCCTGTCCTCATAATTCACTTTCTTGAGGGAGGGACAGCTATTAACAATGACAAAAAATTCAGAAATGAGTCAAGTCATTGATTGCATTTGAAGCAGGAACCTTTACATACAATCACAGCAGTGACAACAAAAAATTCAGAAAATGCACAGGCACAAAATCCTGAGTCTTAATAAAATAATAAATATCTGGTTGCTTCTAAGATGAGACCAGAAACAGTGCCACGATATGCACCTTTGTAATAATGCTCTGAAAATGAAAATATTCTCATCTGATTTTTTGGTTTTTGACACATTTGATCTATAGTTTAGAATTAACAGTAACAATCCAAATTCAAGTCCAAAGTTAAAAAAAAAAACAAAAAAAAAACCTCAAAGCATCTTTTTACAAGTAACAAGTAACATCCAAGACATTTCTGATGTTTCCGTCACTTGAGACAGTAATTACACCTGATGTGATGCCAATTTTAACTGTTTGCTCACACGATTGGAAAATAGTTTAAATTCTTTTTTGGTTATGAAAGACAACAAAAGTGTTGAAAGGTAGATTGCATTACATTTTGGAAGGTAAACTAATAATTGATCTTTTGATTCTTGTAATAATTATGTTGTTTGTGTATTTTTAGCATTGAAGAAACCTCATTTGGTTGAGTTGCACTTTAATTACAAATTCTCCAAGTTTTTATCACAGAAAGAGATTCATTTTCTGAGCCAGTTTACTTCTTTGTCACACAACATGTGACAATATTTTCTCCATTATTATTTTGATGTTCAGCTGGGACAGAGAACCAAGAGGCAGAAGACGAGTACCATCGCACCGCTCAGGCTAGCTGGGTTCAGCGAATGTTCACCTCGCTCTTCAGTGACTCTGCCTTATTCAACACAAGAGAGGGCCGAGCTGGGAAGGTACCTGTATATGTTCATTTACCACCAAACATAAAATTACACATTTCATGTGAACACTGCGTTCACTTTTTCCTATATTCAAATTCACAACAACCTGCCTGCTTTATCTCTCAATAATCCACCCCGCCATGTTACCAGGTTCATAATTTCATGCTGGGCCTGAACCTGAACACCAACATCCCATTCTCTCCAGTCAGTGAGGTCACGTGCCATGCTCAGACACCTGAAGAGGAAGTGGATGCTGTCACAGGTGCGAAGGTTAAACAGATTCACTGCTTTCAAGGCAGTCAAGGAAATGAAAAACAAGACAGGACATGATAATTTCATGCAATGCGGGTTTGATTCTCCAGATTTTGATAATCATGTCTGGTGATGTTTAATAACACATTTCTTAATTTGCAAGTAGATGCATGAGAATTTAACCCAGTTGGGGCTAATTATCAAATATAATCTCTTTTTAACCAATTGTGTATATTTGGCAGAGTAAGATAGCTGTTCTAGTATGAAAGGTGTGGTTTGAGCAATTTTGAAATGATACCCAACCCTACTCCCAATGAACACTGTGTAGCTGAATCATAGAGTTGCATACCATGGACTTATAACATTTTGTTTTCTACACTAGTAGAATCTATCATATTAGTTTAATTAAAAAAACATGTAGAACATAATGTTTTCTGAAATTATAATTAAATTATTAATCAACTTTAAAGCAAAATCATATCGTGAATATATCATGCTGTTGCAGTTCTAGTCAGTCAGTTCACAGTTCTGTTGGTTGGGTCAGGTCATGTGGAGCACAATTCAGACATCATGTTCCAGCATCATTAATTTCATTTATGATTTTCTCAGACCCAGATGAGTTTGATCGTATTTACGAGCCTCTGGATGTGAAGAGCAAGAAGATTCACGTCGTGGACAGTGGCTTGACCTACAACCTTCCCTACCCTCTCATCCTGCGGCCGCAGCGTGGTGTCAACCTCATCATCTCCTTTGACTTTTCTGCTCGACCCAGCGACTCCAGCCCCCCGTTCAAAGTCAGTATTTTCACAGTCCCAATTTGCTAAACATCATGTGTGCAAGCAGGGAATCATAAACACGTTCTTTTTCTCATTTTTAAATGCCACAGGAGCTCCTGTTGGCAGAAAAGTGGGCTCGAATGAACAAGCTTCCATTCCCTAAGATCGACCCCAAAGTGTTCGACCGTGAGGGCCTGAAGGAATGCTACGTCTTCAAGCCAAAAAAAGGCGAAAAGAACTGCCCTACCATCATCCACTTTGTCCTGGTCAACATCAACTTCAGGAAATACAAGGCACCTGGTAAGTTTGCGCATGTGTTTCCGCAGCATGTGTGAGAAGGAAAATATGCCAAGATTGGATTATTATAATAATAATATTGTTTTACCATCATGCCACATGAGGCATCTCTTCCTTGAAATTGCCTACTATTACTACTAACACCATATTTGGTAAGCAGGCAGATTTTTTACCAAAAGTTGGGCCCCTCATGTGAGCGACACTAGGAAAAAGTTGCAGTGGTTTCATGGCGGAAATGTTGTGTCTGCATACCTGCAGTCTACTGGGTGTGAGTGTGTGTGCACACGCGCAGATGTGTGTTCAGAGTGTGTTCAGTGTTTTTTGAGCTGCTCGAGTGAATTATGGCTCCTTAAGGAGCCAGGTGCCGATAAGGAATCTCTCATTCCAGTGGGAGAGCCCTGTGTGTAAACAGGCCATATATCATGAGCCATACAAAGACACACAAACATCACATCTCCACTGCGGCCCCTTTGCATTCATTAGGTCATCAGCCTACATACTTCCGCAGTCTGTTTATGGACGTTACAGCTTTTTACACTCAAATCCAAAACACATATGAAGGAAATCATACCATAAATGGGCTTCCTGTTCCCATCGACTTTAGATTAAGGTCTACAAAATAATACAGAGAAAACTCAAAATTTCCATTTTCCTCTCATGACTTGATGGACTTTTCATTGTGTTGTCTTAAAAGTTCAAGTTCATTCTTGACCCTCTTGACAAAATAATCTCAGCAATCAGTCAAATAAAAAATATATAATAGACCTTGGAGTCAGACTATTCTATCAACTGCTGTTTCCAAGATCAACTCAGTGTCATATTTTTTGTTCCCTTGTGTCAGTCTTGGTGAAGTTTGGTGAAATTGAATGTTTATTTCTTTACTTACTTTTTTATTTTCCTCATTGTCTTATAGGTGTTCTCAGAGAGACTGAGAAGGAGAAGGAGTTGGCTGATTTTGACATTTTTGACGACCCCGAGTCACCATTCTCCACTTTTAATTTCCAGTACTCCAACGAGGCCTTCACCAGACTCCATGACTTGATGGAGTTCAACACTCTCAACAATCTGGAGGTCAGTGCTGCCCCTGTGGTCTCACTACAGAGAAGATTTAAAAAAAAAAAAAAAAAAAAAAAAAAAAACAGGAAGCAGTAGTGATGACTGCAGTGTGTGTTACAGTTTCATCAAGGGATAAGAGTGATTCAGGACTCAGGACTGTACCTAGGTCAACTGATTCGTGTTAACTCCATCAGTCATTCATTCTTAGTCTGCCTTCATATTGTGTTATCAATGGGGCGGGTTTTTTTCAATGAGGAAGAAGTGCATTTTTGTGTTGTCACTAAATAAATTCCCGTTATTGCTGTTGTGCAACATTAAACATTTTAAATCCCTATGGCCGGATACTACAAGTCTTGTCTAGATCACATTAGGTGTGCCACTGTGAGAGGTCAGACAGACTTTCGCTGACTATCTGAGTCACTTCCCTGCTGATTAAGAGTTAAAATGTGATGCAATGGCTCACATTTGAACGTTTAGCTCAGTTGGTAGAGCAGCCGCTCCATTTGCAAAGGCTCAGTCCTTGCTGCAGACATCTCCCCACATTCCTATCACTCTTCAGCTGTCTCTGTCAAATAAAAAACTTGGAAAGGCCAACAACAACAACAAAAAAAATCTTTAAAAGAAATAAAGCTTGAAAAGGCCAAAAAAAAAAATCTTTAAATGAGTTTGATTTCACCTAGGAAGTGAACCCTTTCGTACAGATTCATACTATCACTGAAGATATATTCCTACATTAAAATATGTTGATATATTACTGAAATGTGGAGTTAGAGTTTCAAACAGTTTTTCACCAGTTTTCAGTCCAGGATTTTGTGGGCGGTCCTAAAGGGTGGCTCGATGACACGCTGAGGCCACCCTGAGCATACCCCTGCACCCCTAGCAGAGAGATATAGATTAATTCATCTTGCTCAGAGTGTTTCAAAGTTACTTATGTCATTTTCTGAACTCATCTGACACGTTTCAGTCGCTTATTCCCATGAGTGGGTGTGGCTTCAGCACATTCAAAGGACACGCCCGCATAGAATACTGCTAATTTTTTACTGATTTTGACACCTAATTCCATAAACTTGACAATATTTTTAATCACTCAAATTTGGCTGGATGGTTAATAACACTTTCTTCTTTGGTCTGACAAACTCAGAACACATATTTATTCTTACTTACACGGACAAAAAAAAAAAATACATGGCAGGTAATTGGATGAACCATCTCTGTCTATCATTTAAGAACAACCAACATCTTTTCCATCAAGAAGAGCCCACTGTGCAGTACATTTTGGATTGAATCCCTGTATTTGTTTCCTGTAGGTGATCAAAGAAGCCATCAAGGACTGCATCGTGTCTCGGAAGGAGAATCCCTCAGGCCTCGCCCTTCCCTTCTCTCTCAGTGAGATCCCGAGGAAGAAGTTCCTGAAAAGAGATCCTCTGGTAAAACCCTGGAATCACCTGGAAAACAACAACCAGTAGCCTGATCTAAGACTTTACATAAAGTGGACTTTAGGGATTTTTTTTTTTTGTAGATTCTGTCTTAAAGTATAAGCATTTTCTTTTTGGAAAATGCTATTGAGTTGATCTCTTTTCTGGATACTTTTAATCAGACTTTTGTAAAGAACCTTAACGTTTACTAGTACAGTACAATACTTTTGAATCTATATACAAGAGAGTGAGAATTTTCATCCGGCTTTATTTGCACGAATATGGCTGCTGGGAAAACTGGTGGTGTTTATTGACCACACACAGCTGATGTCCGCTTTTCCCCGTTAAGTTAAGATAAGTTAAGTTAAGGAACACTGCAATGTCACTGGATTGTTACAGCTAACATCTGGTTTCATCACAAACAACAGGGGACTGTTTGTGATTGTGAAATTTACTGAGAATTTCTGTTATCTCTTAGTTCTTCATGTTTGAAAGAGTCTTCACGTGCTCATTCACTTCATTTTCATTCATTGTGAGAATTTTCTACTCCAGTTGCAACATTTCCTCTTGGCTCTAGATCATGCTGCCTGCAGCAAAGCTGCATTTGCATCTTTTCTATGACTTGTTATGCAGCCATGCCAGTTTTAAATTTTGCTTTGAGCTATATGAATGGACTCTCAGAGGCCTCTACTGTACTGGACTATTTTGTCCGCTGAACTCTTTCCATATTGAAACCACGACTGCAAAGCATGCAAATCGTCATGTTTTTTTTTTTTTTTTCACCGGATGGCTCGTCTAAACATGTAATCCTGTTTGAAAACATGGAAGAGGAACTTGTAACCAATGGTTTTGTTTGATGATGGCTTCTAAACACGCAAAGTGCACCCCCCCTGGATACCTCAAACATCTCCATGATGCTTTTCCACCTACAGGGAAGGAGCACTCCCTGCTCACGTTGTAGGGAGTGTCTCATATTAAAGCCCCCATTTTGGAAAAACAAAACATGATACCATAGAAACAGCACCACATCTTCTCCCATTCTCTCTTTCACTCTCTATCAGGATAAAGGCGTGTTTATTTTCCTGACCATGTTGTTTTAAGATGTCTTTTAGATACAAGCACAGTTTGTTTTTCCCTCCCCCAGCAAACTCAACTTGCTGGAGGTCCCCTTGTTCGGCCCCCGCACGTTAAAGTGGAGCTTAGGTCAGAGCGAGGGAAGGCTGGGTGGAGTGGTTAGTGCGTTCACAAGCCCCACTCACAGCTGAAAACAGTGGCTCTCGGCGGCACTCAGTGGAATTTTACACACTACACCTACACCTGCAGCACTGGAGGCTTGGAATCTGACACACTACACCTATACCTGCGGGGGCCTGAAGGCTGCACACAGAGCAGTGGAATTTTACACCGAAGCACTTCCGACCCCTCATGTTTCAGCCTCACTGGTTTGGAAGAAACTGGGAAAAAATAAAAATAAATAGTATAAATATATATTCTTGCTGCAGGGATTTATGACCAGCAAACCTTTGCAACTTTACTTTATCTCAATTTTTTTTTTTGGCAGATCATTTGTGTTATTTTTTATGTTTCCTGTAGCATTCTCTTAAGTTCTCTTCATAGAAATAGTTTGGGGAATACATTTATTTGCTTTTGTTTATGTGATGCCGCTCTTCTGTATGTCTGTTACAAATGTCAGTGGTTGAATGAGGTCTTCTTACATACAAGTTTTCATGTCAGCTCTCTGAGGCTGCAGCCAGTAGCTAGTTAGTTAGCTGTGTCTAAATGCGCAAAAAATAAACAAAAACACACAAACCCCAACAATATTACATCTTATGAGCTGTAGAGGCACACGTAGGCTTATTTTTTATGATTCCACTTGTTTTCAGTCTTTAAGCTAAGCTAAGATAACTGGTTGCTGGCTGTAACGGACAGATATGAGAGTTATAATCTTTCCATTGAGTTTCACTTGCAAAAAAGCATGCAAGCATGTATCCCAAAATGTTGAAATTCCTTCAGTGCAAAGTTTATAGCTATCTTGTTACACTTTTATTTTTCTTTGTATCGTAAATTTAGTTCATTTAGAAATCATACAAGCTGTAGCAATTTTATTTTCATTTTCCTTTTGTCATATTACTTTTTTATGATATTTGATAATGTTTACAAATGTGCAAGATGCTAAACGGTCAGTTTTAGGGAATCAAGCATATACATAAATACTCCTGTGATCATAACTGGTAAAACATGTCATACATAATGTTTATGTGCACCATAAAAGAGAGAATAAATCATGTGTGTACTGTTTTCTGATAAAATATTTTTCTTCATGCGTTAAACCCGTCCTGAAATAACAAAGCTGCTGAGGACATGTAGACTCACATTTCCAACATATCCTGTTTCCTCCTGTTTGGCTTAGATATGCAAAAAATGTCGAGTGACAGGATTTATCTTTGCAGTTATCCAGTGCACTTTTTAGGTTTTTAGAACATATGAAGTGTAGGTTTTAGTGTGAGTTGGACTGTAACTAAAAGCAGCTTCCACAGCAAAGACCTGAAATTTGGCTACATTTCACTTTCATTGGCTACATCAGGGGATTTATTTTGGCCCCAAGTGGTGTTATCTTATATTATCCACAGATGAATGCCTAAAAAGACAAACCTTTTAAGAAAAGGAATAAGAAAAGCAGTTTCTTACTTATTCTTTTGCATCCTATTAAAGCTGTAATACCTGTTTAGAGCATCTTGAGAGTAGTTTAACTTTGATGCAAATTAAATGACTTTCATATTATCAAAATAACATAGAACTTAATTTATGTCAAGAGAAATTCCAAGAGAAACAATGTGAAGCAGTTGCACGTCACATTGGGAAAGAGTGCATATATGAAGATTGCAGATATAAAATGACAATAAAGGTGCAAGTATAAAAATATCAATAAACAGATATCCACAAAATCTAAATAGACACATTTATAAACACGGTTGCTTCATGGTGAGTTACACAAGAGTCAGATGATTCCTTCAAAATGTTCATGCTATATCACGATATTGCATGTCCCAATAATGCACATTATTTATCTCACAGTCTGGTGCATGGAAGGAATGAAGGCTGGGGAAACCTGAAATGTGGCTGGAGATGGGACAGGGAGACAGACTGTGACACCCTACAAACGTTCAAGTGTTCCACTTTCACATATGTTTGATATCATTCCACTTCTACATCGATTTAAAACATTTCAAAGTGTTCATCTCCTTTAAGCTTAGTTATAATCATCCAAACCCATTCACTTCTTCTTGCTCATTCTTATATTTACAAAGAAACTCCATTCAAACTTTCAAACATTCATGATATTTCATGTATTTCATATTTTTTCACAGTTGCAGTTCAAATGCCATTTTCAGCCCTTCTGAGATGTTTTTATTGACGTGTGTGAGGCAAAGTGTTCAGAACTAGAGTGGGAGACGTAACAGAGTGGAAAGGAGCTATAAAATGGTTTAAAAAGTGCACACACATACATTATTTACATATACAAATGTAGAAAATGTTATGCTGGTTACAGACATGGAACTACCGATGCCAACAGATTTACACTTTTGGCTCTATGAGCTTCCAAGTGACAGGAGTACCAACCAACTGCTGCACTGACTCCCATATTAAAAGATAGCAAATTTCAGGAGGAAAGTATAAAATCTCCATTCAGTTACTGTCTTTGAGGCAGAAGATGGCGTATGCGGAGTGCTAAATTCTCTATGAAATGAACCACCTGAATGGCACACAGTGGAGACCATCAGCGAAGCAGCCCATAACTGAGGTGGGGACAACAAAAATTGATTAAGATGAGCTAATTACTGCAGTTTGATACACACAAACGCATACAGAACTTATCAGATAATTTTCAAGCATTTTTCAGCTCAATCTAAACATCATGATGTTCCACGTCTTTGATACGTTATCAGATTTATTCAACTTTTCTGTTCCATTCAAAGCAATCAGACCTTTTCCCACTTTTTCAAGTCACCTATCGACACTCCTTCAGCTGCTTCGTCACACAACTTATAGCCAGCAATGCAGTTTAGCTACCAGCTCACCCAGTATTTTACATCCTTTATCCTTTTCCCACTTTTCCAGTTATTCCAGTTTGATTTATACTCTTTTCTGCTTATCTGCTCATCAGCTAAATAATTTAAACCTTTTAAACCTCCATTTAAACCTTATAATATCCAACATCTTTCATACATTTATGAGTTTTGTGTAGCCTTATATCACATTAAACTCCTTTAAAACTATACTTATTCCTTCAGCTGCTTCTTCATACAAAGTTACGTGAGCTATGCAGTTTAGCTCTCAGTAGCTCTAGTATCTTTTGTGTCCTTCCCTCCTTCTGCAGAACTCTACTCTTTTGCGACTAATATATCTACTCATTCATCCTTTGAGTTACTGATTCAAACCTTAAAACTGTCCCACATCATTAATACATTGTCGGTTTTATTAAACGTATCATACTACCTAGAGTCCTTCCCCACACTTCATACCCTTTGCACAGGTGAAAAAAAAAACAGCATTAACATTGTTCTCATGCAATATATTATCTCTGTTCAGTGCTATTGATTGGCTGCATATTTAAGTAAACATATTGAACAAAAAGAATGAAATAAAATAAAATGAAATTTAAGTAGGACTAATTCCTGTCATGCAGACATCCATATTGTGCTTCAGATTCAACATATAAAGGCCAGAAGACAGATATACTTTTGTCAGGAGTAACATGTGCGTAGGGTAGAGCTGCGTTACAGTTTATAAGTTACACACTCTGTTCAGACACACCAACACTGAGCTGCTTCAGGGCTGTGTTGATCAAATCTCATGACTGCCTGGGGTCAACATTCATGTGCTGAGGGTGTCCCAACAGGCCATAAGACAATGTGGTATTATAATGATTCTCAACACTGCTAAATGCCACTGATTATTACACAGTGGACCTTCAAATCGACACTTTTGCATCATGCTTTTTGCTAGAAAAAGGCCTTACAGATGTTGATGTGGACTGAAACGCAACCGATGCAACTGTGCTCTCTCTGTTAGCACCTCACTAATCATTTCCTCATCTGTGAGTCAGGAAACATGCTGAGCTCATGGTGTTTCATTTGCTCATTTTCTGAAACACTCTTCCGATAGCAGGCTAATCATTTCCCCCCTGTCTGAGTAAAAAGTAGTGCAGTATTATTCACTTCCCCAGAGACAGTTCTCAATTCAAGAGAAAGGACCCTTTGCCCATCCTTTTTCCTAGAAACGAGGGACTGGAGCAGTTGTGCAATTTAAGCCTTGTGTGCCGTTACAATAAGAGCAGAATGTCTTCTTATAAGAAGCAATTATATCGAAGTATAATGTCGTGGAAAAACATTCTTTTGAAATGATTCTCACAGACATACTCTCACAGAATAACAGGTCAACAGCAATGAACTGTGCCGTGAACTATGACTCATCACCTTTTGCCTTTAGTAAGCTCTGCATCTGAAGAGCAATACGTGGCAAACAAAAGAACCTCGAGCAACGTGTGCCGTCCACATATTGTCTCAAAACCTGTCATGTTTTCCTTATGATGTCTCTGTTTTTGTCTCCGTCTGTGTTTCCCTTAAATTGAACTCACCTTTGGTTTCATTTGCCATTTTTATTTTCTGCTGTATGTTTTTGCAGTTTTCTGAGAGGTGAATGTTCTTGTTTGTTCTAGATTTGATTTCCTCAAATAAGCTGGTCTTTTATCTTTCAGGGCTTCACTCCTTATCATCAAGTGTTATCATCAAATGGCAAGTGTGTATACATACCAGGCCCAATTTAATCTGAGTTTTTCATCACAGGCCATGTTTTGTTACCAGCTACTATCTGAAGCCTACTCAAATCAGGAAGTTTCTTCATTAGTGATGTTTTCCTCACATATAGTCTCACCATAGACACAGCAGAGCTGGCAAACTTCCAAAAATCTGTAAACTAAGATGGGGAAACTTTTGATTGCATGCAACAATGCTGAGATAAACACACCGCTCTCGCTCCTGTGAGCATGATGATTAAGACACAGTAGCTGGAGCTGAGCTGGTGTGAGTTTTTTTGGATGTAGTTGTGGCAGTGATGTGTGTAATAAGTTTTTTAAGTGAGGATTTAGAATTTGTTAAATTATTATTTTTGAAATATTAACTGCAACAGTGAAAAAAAGTTACCCATAGGTTTAGCTCAGTTGGTAGAGCATCCACCACATGTACAAAGGCTCAGTCCTTGCTGTGAAAATAATAATAATAATAATAATAATAATAATCGCCTTTCAACAACAAACAACTTCTATGGTAGTATTCCCATGTTATGTCGCTATAGTGTTAATGTATACTATTAGCATATAACATTATGACAAATGGCTCGTTCTATTTGGGCCAAGCCAATATAATGTCACTGCAGTGTTTTAAGAGATATTTGATTGACCGAACCCACTTTCTGACAAATTTCTGACTGAAGGTTGTGTTATTGAACTTGGCATACAAATGTTGTAGATGGTGTAAACTGATGGGCCAACAGGTTAAGAATAGAAAGGCCGTTTTACATGCTGGGATGTGTGGGATTATTCAAAACTATTTAATTTCTGACAGGATTTTTTATGTATGAACAACAACAAAAAATCTGCTATACGACACTGGACACTTAATGTATTTACGCTCGCCTCTATGTAATAGCCCTTATCATTTGTGTCAGTATTTATGGACTGGATTCAGATGTCCTTCACACGTTGCAGGGATTCACACATGTAATCCCCCGTCACAATGATATCAGCCTCACTGTATACTGTTGACTCAATGCTGCGTCAGAGCTGTATCAAGTTACAATGAACGCAAACCCACATTTCTCACTGAAGCTCCTTCACATTAAAGCATTCATTTGGCAAAATGCAGGGCGACTTTTATGATTTCATGATCTGTAGTGTTGATAATATGTATTATTATAAAAACTGTATGTTTTCTTGCAAATTGAAAGCACTTCACTTGTATACATATTCAAAAGTGGTGGAGAGATGAAACTCAGCTATCTCAGAGTTTTTAAAGTGGGCTGAGGGACGCTTGGCTGCATTCAGTCATGCTTCTATGCCCTTCGGCTCCTCCATTGTTTGAACCTGCTTCCTGAGTCAAAGGAAAGAACATTGTCGTGTATGTGTATGACCTCACATATCTCAGGAACACTTGCCGGATGAATTGCTGAGGAATGTAGTGCAGTGCAATGTCAAAGTTGATTGGATGAGCAGGAGCCAAGCAATCAGGCCGCTCTGAACTGGCTGTGTAGAATTCAAAACATGCTTTGAAATGATCCCTTTAAAGGGTTAATTCAAATATTGCAAAAATTGTTTTTAAATTTCCTTTGTTGGTATCTATAGCCATTGAAATCATTTTTGTTTTGTTTATCTAAATTTTGAGGGACCACCCATCCATCCATTTCCCATAACCACTTATCTCAGAGGGCTGGAGCCAATCCCAGCTGGCATTGGACGAGAGGGTACATCCTGGACAATCTTCGGTTCATCAGAGAGCTGACACATTGAAACAAGCAACTCTCACATTCACACCTACGGACAAGTTAGAGTCGCCAACTGCATGTTTTTGGACTTTGGGAGGAAGTTGGAATACTCAGAGAAAACCCACGCAGACATGGGGGTTCCTTCTGGGAGGCAACAGTGCTAACCACTGCACCCACAACGTCACCAAATTTTGAGTAACATCATCATATATCTGATCATTTGTTGTTTAATAAACCTCAAAGTTAAAAAAAAAACAAAAAACATGGGCATCACCGTCACCATAATTATCTCAACATGCTCAATGTGATGTTACAAAACAACACACCAGATTCACTTTCTCCTCCAGGAAAGAGGAAGCCACCCACAGTCTGTTACAGCCTGAAGACCTGCTCCAACGCAACACCCGCTAGTTCATTACATTCCCCAATTAAATCATCATCCAAGAGCAATATTTCCTCACGTGAAAGTACTAATTATGTGCTTAGGATACTTTGCTATGGTGTTAGTCCTTTTCCCTGGCACGGAAACACCTGGCCCGGTGCCCTGTGGATTTGTTCTGACATTGAAAGTTGGAGTAGACTGACAAACTTCTCAGAAGCCGTTTCAGGTTTCCTCAGCAGTGCTGTGTGTCTGTCTCTGTGGCCGCCGTACAGTAGGAGGGTTGAAACTAAAATATTGAAATTTTCCAGGGCACGCTAATTTGCACATTCACATGAAGATCATGTATGTGCCTGTATCCTCACCTTTTGATGTGCTGAGTCATTCACATAGCACAGATGGGTTGGGGCACTCCATAAAGCCCGCAAACGAGGACTCATGACCAATGCACGCAAGCCTGTGTGTGTGGGTATGTTTGTGTGTATACGGGGGCGGGTGGAGATCAGGGGGGACTTGAATGAGACTTCTCTGTTTCACAATCGTAGAATCCTGCTATTCTGGTTGTGTTGTTCACCCCCACATACGTAGACATGTCTCGTGCAGTGAGTAACACTTTCTCACATTTCCAGTTGCTTTTCTGGGTCGGATATAATGTGTGTGCATGTGTGTGTGGGTGTGTGTGTGTGTGTGTGTGTGTGTGGGAAGGAATGGGAATGGCCTATATGTTATCCTTTCTCCTGCTGAGGCAAAGGGCCAGCAGTCTGAGGAAGATAAGGAAATTAAAAATTCCAAAGGCATCCATAAAGCGAGGTGTGTCCTACTTTCATAACTTCACAGAAGAGACCTGAATGAGCTAGTTTCTATTGGTCAGAATCCATCCAGGCACCAAGACTATCCATTTATCTTTCAGCTTGACAGGCAGACTTGTCTACTTGTGTTTATTCCAACTCTGCTCTCTGCTTCAAATAAAGATGAGTATGTGAATTAGCAACACGGAAAGTGAGTCTGATTTCCTGCAAAGACAAAAAAATTGCACTTCTAAGTGACGCAGGAAAACTCTGACGTGGTGGTCTGTGGGATCACGGGCCAGTTAAATAAATACTTACACTGAAGAGGAATGATCAGAAGACATTATGACTCAACACACACACACACACACACACACACACACACACACACACACAAGTGCAAGTTGTGTAGATTATATGTTTGGATTCAACCAAAAAAGATTGAATCACTGGAGCGGGTTGCGTCAGGGTCCTATCAGACTAAATGCCTATGCAATCAGTGAATTATATGGTGCTTTGCAGGGATATCACACACAGCACTGCTATGTGTGTGTCTGTGCAATGTTTAGTCTGTAACAAAAACCTTATTTCCTATTATACTGAGGTTGACTGCCACCATGTGGAACGCGTGTGTATATATATATATATATATACTATTTGTTAAACAATATTAAAGCAGGGTACACGGTTCGTACTCACTAAGGTCATGTCAACTGTAATATTTCTGGGATTTTGTGGGGAAACTTATGCATGTATTATGTTTTAAGGCCAACAGACACTTTTTGACTAAACATATAAAAAAGAAACTATTTTATGCAAAAACTAGTTGCACTGAAATAAAAGTGAGTGTTTTCATATCTGGGAGCGTAGTGAAAGCTCTGAAACAACATTTAGACCATAAACTATTGACATAAAATGTACAGAAAATATAAATAAACCAATAAATCGTAAATGTTGTGAGTTAATAATACATACATATAAACGTACAGGTCTTTGGGGACTTTAAAACGTGGGGACTACATTATGTGAACTCACTTTGACGTCAGTATGCCGCTCTGTGTTTAATCTCTAATGTTTGATCGCCATCTAGTGGCCAACACTGCAAATTACAGACCGCGGCCTGTGCAGTGTTGCATTGTGTCCACTAGGTGGAGATGTCGCGTACGCGGAAGCAAAAAACAGACAGAGGAAAAAAAAAAAAAAAAGAGGAGGAAGTCAGGGAGCTGCCTGCTAGTGACAGCCGTATCAAAGAAAAGCACTGTGTGGAAGAAAAGGCCGGGACTTGAGCTTCAACTCTTGCCCTTTTCGGTTAACATTAAGACGCCCAAACCGTCGCCGACATGTCGAAGAACACCGTGTCCGCCCGCTTCAGGCGAGTGGACGTGGACGAGTACGACGAGAACAAATTTGTGGACGAGGAGGACGGAGGAGAAAACCAGCTGGGTCCTGACGAGGCAGAGGTGGACTCCCTCATCAGACAATATCCTTTACGTGATTAGCCAGCCTGTCTGTGAGCATCCACGGCGTATTAAGGAAAACAACAGTCGATACGTGTGTTTGTTTTCAGGGCAGTGATTCATCTGCATGTGTGTTATGTTGGCTGTTGCTGCATGTAACAATAGGCGTTTTGCATGTAGGCCAGTTACTGTCCAGACTTGCCTGGCAGTCACATTCCAGGGATTTCTGCCCACAGACAGACAGTCAGGCTCTCTGCGTGTGTGTACATTAACTACATCCATGCATCTACAAGTTCACCATTTGATATTATTAACTGCACTGTCTTGATATAGTCGTGCAACTTCACTGTGTTTCTGCACTTCAGCGTGGTCAGGTGAGTGCTGCAGAGGTTTGGCTCATGTGCTTAAAATCCAACAGTTACATTTTGGGTTTGGTGTTCATGGAGAGGCTGACAGAGTTTGTTTGTTGTGTTGGGAGTGTTTCTGGAAAGTCAGCTGAGCCTCTTTCTCTTCTTACAGGCCTTATAAGGCATGAAAGTGCTCCACTTCCTCATTGAATAAGCCTGTGACCACCCACCAGAAGTCATAGTTCAGGAGAATCACAGCACAGGATCACATCTATTCAAGTCTGGCAATACAATATGCATAAAATCAACATTGACATGCTCTTATGTAATGTGTAATCATCCCTCCTGAGTATACTGACTGTAAAAAAAAACACTCCACCTATGGCTGTATCACAGCCAGTATGGACAGGAGGAATGATATAGCGGGTATAGAGATCATCTCTAAACGTACATAAAAAGGGCTCATGGACCTATGTGTGTATTGCACATTTCATTACAAGTAAATGTGCTTTACATTGAAATGCATGTCCAAACACCCACCCAAAGACAGCAAGGAATCCACAGCTACCCCCGCAGACATAAATCACACAGACATGCACAGACACACACCTATATTATCTAATCATAACCCCGAGACGACTGAAATGTTTTCAGGAGACCGCTGTGACAGATCTCAGGTCAGTTTAAAAGCCCCATTACCAGATCTAGATCTTATTCTATATATAGTTTTTAAAAAAGCACCAGCTGATGATGTGAGAGTTCAGAGCGGAGCTGATGTGTCATATTTAGGATTGTTTGGCCCCCCTGTTGTGCTGTGTTGCATCCTTAGCCCCCCCTGCACAGGAAATCTCATGGAGGCTTTACAAGCAGTGCTGAAGAACCCGCCAATCAACACGAAGAACCAGAACGTCAAGGTGGGTTTGGTTTTCTTGGCTTTCACGCCCATGATTGATGAAATCACTCCTGGCGTTTGTGAGAAGAGCTTTTTTGGATATATGCAGTACAGATATTGATGTTGTTTTCATGCAGAACATTTTGAAATGCAGCTTAAAATCTTGTGCTAATTTAGACCAGGAATAAGTTTTTAATCAACTGAACTGCCAGTTTGTTTCACATGATTAAAATGATAAGCATCCTCCCAAACAGCCTCACAAATAAGCAGTGATTCAGAGGTCTGGCTTGTAGTCACAAATTTGTGTTTTACGCGTCTTTACTTTTCAGGATCGCGCAGAGGGTTTGGTGCTGAAGGTGCTCAGTGCCTTCAAGAGCAGTGACATTGAGAAAGGGGTGCAGTCCCTGGACAAGAACGGCGTGGACCTGCTGATGAAATACATCTACAAAGGCTTCGAGAGGCCGTCAGAAAACAGCAGCGCAGTCCTACTGCAGTGGCACGAAAAGGTTCATATTTACACTTGATTGTCTGACATAATCATAAAGTGACAGGGGGGGAATGCTTCCGAAAAATCTCAGAGACAAACTGTTGAATTCATGGATCCACCAACCAAACTCTGAGTATCTTAGTATCAATAATGACAGACCAGAAAAAAAATACTATGGACAGATTAAACTGGTTTGGCTTGAGTGAGAAGCTGCCATTTACAATGATGTGATGAGCAAGATTTACATGAAAACCTTCAGGATGTTTTAAGCTTTAGGTGTGAAGACATTACAGTAGAGCTGGATAATCACGGATGTGTTTGAAACATATCCTGTATTGTTTTCTCTTCGATTTATCTTTAGAAATAATTTTATTCTAACAAAGAAAAGTAATTTAGAAATGGTGACACATTAACAATGCTCGGCAGTAATCTCTAAAATAAAGCATCATGTTGGTGGTCTGTAGTTTGAGGCTGCAGTGGGACTGCACAGTACTGATAAGAACATCCTGACTGTATTTCTCTTCCTGTGTCTCCAGGCTCTGGCAGCTGGAGGAGTGGGCAGCATCGTCAGGGTACTAACAGCGAGGAAGACGGTCTAAAAGGAGAAGGGAGGATCAGTTCATTCTACATCGTTGACAGATACACGAGGACTGTTCATGTAATCTAACAGATAGCATAGGGACTAAAAGGAACAGCTGCTTTTTAACCTGTTGGGTTCAAGGCTCGACTAAAAAAGAAAATCAAATCCGGGTCACGTCAGGGTTTAAAAAAAAGGTTTTCTTTTTTCTTCCTATGCGTGATCACAGCCTACTAAATTGTATTCCTCACAGGGTGCTACAGATAACTCCACACCCCATGTGTCTGTGCTGTGTCCCTGATCTATTAACAGTAACCCCCCTCCCTCTCCATGTTATTCCTGTACAGTATGCGCTCATTCTGCACACCAGAGGTTCCCAACCTACAACGCAGAAAACACATATTCCTGCTTCATGAAATGATGTTTATCTTTGAGACCTCCCACTAATCTTTAGTCTTGTGAAATACTGGGTCTTCTTACCTCTAAAAACTAATAGGCATCACCAATATAAACAAACACATGACTCCTAGCAGTGTATCCTCCACTGAATTCCACACAGACAGTTTCAGCTTTGTTTCTCTCAGGAAACTCTCTCAGTGTTTGTTTCTCCATCTTCCTCTTGTGTTATCTGTACAGTAGAGACTTCCTGGCGGAATAAAAGCCTGATTCTCTGTCAGTAAATCCTCTCATCGCCTCTGGCTTTAACACTTTAGCAGCAGGAGTCTCCTGAAAAGCACAGTCACAGATGGAGGATGGTGGATTTGCTCACTGGGGGTCGCCATGCACCCGGAGGAGTGGGGGCTGGTGTCATCCATCCATCCTTTCACGCAGCCTGCTGCCCCAGTTAAGGATTATTACCCACGATGCATCTCCACCACCAGCTCTCTCATTAATCCCATTTTACTGTTCCTCACATCCCATGTGTGTGTGTCTGCTCACTGTACATTATGTGGCTCTGCTGGTACTGTTTATAGGAGCTGCATTTTGTCTGTACTTTCAGGAAAATAACCCTGAGAATCCTTTCTCAGATTGCTTTTTTTATTTTGGTATTTAACAGAAGAATAATCTAGGATTAAACAGTTTCCTCTTGGTTTTGTTGTTGTTTTATAATAATGATTTGCCTCAAGGCCAAATCCCTACTTGATCAGAATAATAAAAACGCTGCTTCAAAGGGTTGACTATCAGGAGTGACCTAGATAAAAACATTAATATTTTGCCTCCCTGAGAAAGAGAGAGTGAATTTTATGTGATTTAAAGATAGATGTCCTTTGCATGATCCCACATTTGAGACTTTAAGTACTTTCTCGAGCATTTCATACCTGTCTTTTGTACACGTTTGTGTCTCCTCTGGAAAAGTTAGGAAAAGTGATTTTCTTTTATATTTTGTATTGAATCAGAGTTTAAATTTCCGCTCGTGGATTCAAACAAATCCTCCTCACATGACATGGTATCGTAAATCATTATGTTGCTACCGCATAAACTTTGAATTTCCACACATTTCTAAAATGAGGAGGAAAACTGGAAATGTAAAAGTTTTATCTGCCTTATCAGGTAGATTACGTCTGTTGCCAAATGATTTATTTTGCTTTCATGGAAATAATGTAGCTTACATTGATGATTTAATTGCCATTGTGTTAGAGAAGAATTTTAACCATGAAGTGGTGGAGTTCTAATGATAAACAGTATAAATGAACATAAAAGCAAAAGTGTGTTACGGTTCAATAAGATGACCGACCTTGCTCTTCACATAGACATAGTGATAAGAGGACTTTGGTTCCAGTGTAATGTTTTGTAACTCATCTCCAATCAAGCACTTGAGTGGAAGTGAAGTGAGTCTCTCGATGGATGTTGCTTTTTCTAAAACACAAGTATCATCACGGTTGTTTTACTCGCGAGTTATCATCAGTTGATATTCAGACATGGCTTTTCATGTTTGAATACTGTCATCAGCGATGATGCATCCAGACATTAGATCCCCTCTTCTAATGCAGTAACGTCTAGTTTTACATGGAAAGAGGAAGGAGAACGGTCTGCTTTTTCCTTCTGCTTCATGCATTCTAGTCAGAGATGCTCTTCTAGCCGAGGGCGAGAAGAAGACGGAGCATACCAAACTGATGTACAAACTGCCTTACTCAATATTCCTTTTTTATGTTTGTGCTTTTTTGAGGAAAAATAAAAGGTATGAATGCTGATCTTAACTTTGTTATGCCTTTTGATGTTTTGCACACACACAAACACACACACTTAGTGTGATGAATATACATTTTAAAAGGTTTTAGGTATAAATGCCTACAAACTTCAGAATAATTTAATCCTAGATGGCAGCCTTACAGAGTTATGACTACAAAATATCATTGGTCATAAGTAATTATCTGAAGCTAAATGTGTCATTCACAGTGGGGTAGTCTTATTTGCATTTGATTTAAATTGTATGAATGTATTGTATGAAACATAAAACAACTTTTCTTTTTTTGTATTTATGAAAGGTGCAAACAAGAATAAAGTTTCTGTTATTTTTTGCAATAATTTTCCATGCATCTTCAGATTCTGAATTTCAGTACAACTTTAATACACACTGTAGCCCATTAAGTTGGAATTTTGTTTTCAGAAACATTCCTCTTTTTATTCCCATTATTCATTACATTAGATTAACTGTGATCTCATTGTCACTGTGATATATTTGGAAGAGCTTGATCAGTAAAGTTTTGAGAAGATGCCATTTATCTATCAAGAACAAATCCCATTGTCACAATCATTTCATGAGAAGAGGTAAAAATATTTTATTCCAGCTTCATGGGCAACAGTGTGTATTGTCTACCAGCAGGCTCTTGTTATTCTTGCATTCTTGTTATTCTTATTAGTTTGATGAATTGGGCCCCGATGTGACATGCTTAATATGCAGCAGCACTGCAGACATAAATTATGCTTAATTTCAGTGTATATTCATTTATTACATTTTTATTACAAAATGGATACAATAAGTACAGTATGGCAATACATTATGCAAAAACAACAACATATGTACAGGTCATAAAAATAAAATACATCTTGGTATCAACTATTGGATGGAGCAGTATGGCACATTGATGATGTAATCAGTGTAATGTTTGGTTAGGTTTCTCTTGGATGCACTTGTGTGTATGATAGGCTGCTACCTGAGGATGTAGAGTATGTGACAGTCAAGTTTTCTGTCGCCAAAATGAGCACCATATCTGACCAGTCACGCCCCCCTCTTGACGGTGACTGATGACACAAAGGCTAAACAAAGGTGGGAGTGCCCATTTTTTCGCGTTCAAGCACTTCCCAATAAGTTAACAATAGTTAGATGTAAATAAAAGGCTAGTTAAGATTTCTTGAGCAGGGTTAAAGCCTACTTTCTGAGCCAGTGGCGGACACTTTGGCTTTGAGGAGCAAAATCTTACTGATATAAATAAATCTGAAGGGGCAGGGGAAAATAACAAGGCAAAATAACAAACATTTCACTGCAAAAGTCCTGACAGACTGAGGTGAGGATTCCAGGGATTAGAGCCAAAAAATAGCCAGTTTCATTCAAGCCTCCTGTTAACCTCCAGTCACTTGTATTGTATGCTCTCACTGGCCTGTCTGTTTTTCCTCAGTTTTTTTTTCCTCAAAACCACACACACTCACTCATTTATCTCAATGGTGCTGCGTGTGGAGGACGCAATTCATCACCGCACCTTTGTCCCGCGTCATTTAAAGTGCTCTCAGTAGGGGTAGGCAGAGACGGCGATATACACGATGAAGGTCGTCTGGTACTCGATGCCTCCGTCTTCGCTGTAGGAGAGGGCCCGGACCTTCATGCGGTACGTGTGGGGTTCTCGTAAGGCCTTCGTGGTGAACAGCACTCCCTTCAGGTTCTCGTCTCTCAGGGCAAAAGGTAACGTGACGTCCTCATCCACCACAAGGAAGGTGGTTCTGGGGTGCATCACTCCGTCCTGCGTGTAGGCCACCAGTCTGATGAGGTCCTGGTTTGCTGCAATGCCAAAGGGGAGTGACAGCAGCTTGTACTCCAGGGCGTAAGGGCTCAGTGCACACTCCAGGTCATTTGGTGGGCAGTTCTTCAGGCAAAACCTAAAACACAGACAGTAGAATTCAATTAAGTATAACTAAACTAAATACAAACAAAGGAGCAGTTTACAAGATATGTCTAAATCAGGTAATCATGTATGTATATTGCTCAATGCTAATTAGTTTTTTTAAGTTTTAAGAAAACTTCTGATTGCATTTCTGCAACTACACCACCACAGATGAGGTGAATAGATTTCAGTTTATGACAGAAATTATCCAGGTCCAGGTAAACCAGACACCTGGTTCTGAACTGTTTTTTGTTGGACTATTTGCCCCTGTGAAAAACACTTAGCTTCATTTTGATGATTTTCTGCTGAGGTGGCAACTAAAGTCTGAGCATCATTTGTCTCAAAACTTCTGATAATAAAACCAACATTATCTGCATGGTACAGTTGAACTAATCCAAACATAAAAACTTCTCCATAATTGGTGTGGTGGAAACTCTATCCAGGTTGCTATGGTTGCAAATGAACTAAAGAGCAGCTAAAACGGAACAGTTAACGTAATTTGTAGGGGCATAACCTTTTATTTCTTTGATTGTTTATTTATTTATTCATTCTTCATGTGCACACGGCAATGATATTTCCATAGCTATTTTGTGCGTAATATGAAGGTTTATTTGTTTAATATTGAACGGGAGTGATTGCTGCTGACACTGGCGTGTAGTAACACATTTCGCCAACAGAGGGCAACGTTCACCAGCATAGGCTACAGTCTTGCAAATATCGCAGTGTTCTTTTTTGTTGTGTTCTTTGCAGTGCTGACATTGGAATGCAAATCCTCTGGACTGTCTTTTTCTCTTTATATTTTTATGTTTACTAAAACATAAAAACTGGGTTAAAATGGATTTCTGAGGGATTTTGTGTTTTATTGTGAAGATGAAGTGCCTATGAGTTTTTGTGGATTCTGTGTTACTTTTTCTTCCAAGATTTCATCCTGTGTTAACATGATTGAAGCTAAGAGGACGAAACCATCTGCTATTAGGGCTGTCTGTAGGGAGTTAGTTGTAGTTACTAACTGGGCAGAGCCAGAGCAACAAAAGGCTACTATCAGTAACAATATACACTCCAGAGCATGGTAAATTCACTTCATCTGGAAGTGAAAAATAAAAGCAAAGGTTTTATTTTAATTAGACTCTGCCTTATCGATCACCATGATCTAAATATTGGAATTATTCTCCTCAGTTCTTGTTTGTTTGGCCTAGTTTAACCTCTGAAATGATGATGGATCATCTGGCTTTAACACTACTTTGAAGGCTAGCACAGTTTTTAAGTAAATGGTGGAGCTATGTTAAATTAAATTCATGACTGCACTGAATCTATTGATACCAAACATGTCGCAAGTTATTATACTGGGAAAGTTGTTCTTACTACGAGGTCTGTGACTCCCTCAATGATTTCCTGTATTATTTGCTTTGCTGTCAGACAGCTGTTGGTTGTCTCTAAAGTTAGCAATCGAATTAAAAGGTTGTCCGACAGCAAGGTTAAGTATGAAAAATGTTCTTAATATGGTGTACACTTAACAGATGATTTTTTTTTAGATGAGCTTTTTTATGTGGCAAAATCTATTTTTCTGCTGACCCTGTCCACAGCAGTTCATTACAGCTCTCATTTCTCTACTGCACATATAATCCAATTGTCAATTTGTTCATGCAGGCAATCCAGTAGCTTGAATGTACAGAAGAACATCTCTGAGGCATTCTACGTATTCATTCTATGTTTAATGGGTTTTTTTTTTGTTAATGGGTGAACTGGGTTGTAATGTAGCTTAAAAATTGAATGCATGAATCCATGAATTCTCAGTTGCCAATGACTGTGATGGATAAAAATTTAGCTCACACTGTTAATTGTAGAAAGAATTAAATATTTGAATAAATATTCTATTTTTATATTCATTTAGGATATTATCAGCTAAATCTAAATCCTGGAGATCATTTTTCATTTCTATAATGTTATTTTAAATCAGAATAAGATACAGACAGAGAAGTTTCTGTAAAAGGACTCAAGAACTGTGAAATGCAACTACAAAACTATAAAATAATAACAATATCTGAACTCTGAAACTTTTTTTTGCTTTTTTTTTTTTTTGTTTTTTTTTTGTGTGGGAACCAGAGCACCTGGAGAAAACCTACAAAACTTAGGACTAAATCCGTTATCTTAGTCCTCCTCCTCCTTCCACCTCTCTGGTTCTCAACCCCAGAAAGTGACGGGCCCTCTTCCAGACAGAAGGTGGTTCTGCCTCTGTCTGGAAGATTTCCTGAGCCTCTCTTCTGGGAATCAAGGGCCAGTGCAGGATCAGGTCTCCTGTTGCTCGCACTGCTTCAGCAACCTTCCAGCCTCCTTCGTGGTCTGTGTGCCAGTGCAGGATCGTGGTCTCCTGCTGCTCGTGACTGCTTCTCAGCAATCCCAGCCTTCGGGGGGTCTGCAGTTGCAGGACCAGGTCTCCTGCTGCTCGTGACTGCTTGTCCTCAGCCACCAGCTTCCCTTCGGTGGTTCGTGTGCCAGCGTGACTGGTGACCTGCTGCTCGCGACTGCTTGTCCTCAGCCACTTCAGCCTCCTTCGTGGTTGGCTGTCATCACGGCCGGTGATTTTTGGAGAGCCTCTCTCTCAGCTTTGAGCTCAGTGGATAGCTCTTTGAGGTTCAGTGACATCTGAACACTGAGCTGATTTTTCAGCTCATCCAGCTCTCTCCCAAAAATCTTCTCCTACCTCATGGGCATTTTGCTTCAGAACAAAGGATCTCTCCCCTCCATCTTTGATGGAGGGCTTCCAGCTCAGCCCTCAAGTTGTGGATCTTACGAAGCCCTCCGGACTGAGATCAAGCGTGAGCCTTGACTTCCTTTGTCAAGCTCACACTGGAGAGTGTCGGCCTGCTGCCTGACCGTGATGACTTCGTTTCATACTTCTGCAATCTCACTGTGAAATGCAAGATCTTGTCCATTTCTTTGCTGGATAATCTTGTTTTTCTCTCTTCAAGGCCCAGCTCAGCAGAGAGTTTGTCCTGGCTGAGTTTAGGTGCCTCTGCAGCCCTCATACTTTGTTTGAAGGAGCTTCTGCTCGAGTTCCTCGAGGTCACATCTCCATGGGCATCAGCCTGCCTCTGATTTTAGGTACATCATTTTCGGGGATTCTGCATTGAGGACTTTGTAAGAAATACGGAGCCGCTCCAGTTCCCTCCTGGAGAAGCTTGTTCTTGTTCTTCCGCTGTAGGTCACTGGGTGAACTTCTCCCCACACGATGTGAGCCACTTGCAGCTCTTCGTAGTCCACTTGCAAGAGTTTCCTTTCTCTTCCTTTTGGTGGTGTTCTGACCTGGTTGGCGATCTTTGGCGGGGTGCTGAGAGTTTCCTGATCGGTGTACTCTTCAGCCCTCTAGCTCTCAAGCCTTGTCTCTTTTCCTTGTTGATGAACATCTCTTTCAAGGATTTCTGTCTCTTCAGCTGCTGTGCTTTTGTTTCCTCCAACTCTTGGTTGAGTTGGCAGCTGAGTTCTTACAAGAGCAGCCGTGACGATTGCCTGCACTTCATCGGGCCTCTGGTCACCACTGTCTCTCGGCGCTGCATTTTCTTTGGCTGGTAGAGTCAGTCACAAAGTAATGCTTGTAGGTTGCAGTTGTAGATCTCTGACGAACAGTTGTATTCTGTATCAGTCGCTTGTCTTTTTCTCGCTCTTTCTCACCGTGGTGACGCTTGAAAAGGTCTGTTATCTGGACTGACTGAAGAGCCGTGGCCTTATATACAGTCCTGATGATGTCACAATGCATGTGACTTTGATGTGTGGTTTTGCTCTGATCTCTACAGTTCCATTTGTCCCGCCCCTTTTTCTCTGATTTTACATTCTAAGTCACATGGTGTAATTCAAATGTAAACACATGGTAGCACTGCCAATATGGCGGCAACCAGAGCCACCACACTCTTCAGAAACCTGTAGGTGACATCACGGATACTAAATCCATTGTATACTGTCTATGGTCTGGCCTCAGAGTACGATGCTGGTCTGGTACCATTGTGCAAGATCATTCAGTTATTTACATACACTCTGTAAAATCAAAGACACATGAATGAGCAAATAAAATGTCATAAGAAATATTTATAATTTAGTTTCTCCCTTCACATTTGGAACGGAGGGTGAGTAGATTGGGTTAAATCTGCACTGCTTCACTATTTACCCTCATCACACAACCCCAAATAAAGAGTCCTGACTAATTTATCTGGCTCAGTCAGTTTGATTGTGGTCATTTCATTAAATAAAGTTTATTTCCTCAGAATATATATAGTCAGGAAGGCAAATATGAACCAATAATAAAGCTGATGAACAGATTTGACATCAGCCTTTGCAAAAACAAAACAGTACAGGCCATTAACATTAATGTCGACCCAATTAAGGCTGACGGGTCCAAGTGCAGTTGTTGAACCACCATTCCCATCACTGCCCAGCAGCAGCCCACTGGGCTGGGCAGTGATGGGAATAATTGCACTAACAATAAATAATAATAATAATAATAATAATAATAATAATAATAATAATACAATAATAATAACAGCATTACTTTTTTTCAGTAACAAGTAATCTAATTGATTGACTCTTCCCATCATTATAAACCCGTTATCATTACTGCCAAAAAATGTGGCGTGTTATTATGATTGAAGGCAGCTGTTTTTCATCAAATTCACTAGATCTCTAAGCCGAGCGGCAAAGATTTTTCTTTTTCTTCCTTCCTTGGTGAGGGCGGGTGCACGAGACAATCGCATAAATGATGACGATTGGCTGAGGTTGAGTAAAATTCCATGGTAAGCCAATCAGAGGTGGAGTTAGGCAGATGCTGCTTACACAAATTGTCAGACACACAAAGACGACACAGGACATTCACGTGAGTCAACGAGAAACAGGAATGGTGAGCCCGAATAGTCCAAAAGTAGCCTTCTTTAAATGGAAGTATAGTATAGTATATATCATAAATAACTGAACACGCACATGTATTTTAAGTTCTGTTTAAAGAGGGATGGAGGTGGGGTTCAAATTCTTTGATACATTTGAGCATTTAAAAAATGACCTGAAAGTAACGCAATAGTTACTTTACGAAATAAATAGTTACTTTTATAATTTGTAACTCAGTAACTACTTTAGTTACTTTCTGGGAGAAGTTCTTACTTTTTTACAGTAACTTGCCCAACACGGTCCATTACACTGTTAAACTTTTAACTATATTGTATTTTGAGTTATTTTCCTTGTCTTATATCACAGCTGTGATCTGTTACAAAGGTTAGCCAAGAGTTTGAGTTTCTTCGAAAGGTTTCTCCGTCTTTTTAAAGAAAGACAGAGATTAGGATCAAATTCCTGATTATGGGAAGAAAAATAACTGAACTTCAAAGCTGGAGTCCCCCTGGTCATGCCAGGTGCACAGCAGGAACTGTCTAAATGTATGTTACATTTCTTTCACTCTTTGTCAGACTCTGAGTGGTATTCCTTGTGACCATGTTCTTACATGTTATAGTTGTATGCTTCCATTGTCTTATTTTTATTAAATCCCTTTGATGGTGTTGTGTGCGGAGTGTTATGGGTAAGGTTTACCCTGTGGCTGGATCCCTCTGGTAGTTTGGTGGACAGGGTGTGTCGATACATTCGTAACTTCCTCTCATGTTAAAGCACATCCTGTTTGTTCCACACTGGATGTTCTGCTCCAGGCACTCGTCTATATCTGTACATACAGCAAAGATTATTACAGTACACGTTATAATGAGGCAGGGATGATGTAAAATATAAAGGAAAATATGAAGTAGCAGGTGGTTCTCACCTTGACACGTCTTGCCATTGGTCATGAGGCGGTAACCAGCAGGACAGATGCACCTGTGGCTCCCTGGTGTGTTCATACACTCATGCTGACAGGCATCCCTCACCTCACACTCATTGATGTCTGTTGGTGTCACACACATGCACACACACATACAAACAGCCACATAATGACATAGAGAAAATCTGAGAACATAAATGATGCTTTTAAAGCTCACAATCATGTTTACTGCAAACCAGCAAGCAGCAGAGAGGCAAAGGAACAGTCTCTCTTTAACTTTCCTCTCCCTCATCTCAACCCTGCCTGTCCTCCATAGTTACCTAAGCAGGAGCCACCCCTGGACTCAAACCCCTGCTGACAAGCCAGGAGGCCCTGCTGTGAGGAATGTACAGGAGTCTCTCTGCGACTCCGGCTCCTGTTGCGCTCCCTTGTGTTGGCTGTGTAAGAGTGGAAGCTCTGAGAGGCCAAGTTGTGGTACAGTCGCTGATAGGAGCTGCGCTCAGGAGAGGACTGTGACGTTCGGTAGCCGTATGAGTAACTTTCATAGCTGGGCAGACGCTCCAGACCAGCGCAGGATTTGCCATCTCCCAGCAGGTGGCGCCCCGGCGGGCAGGTGCACTTGAAGCTGCCGGGTGTGTTGATGCACTGGTAGGCACAGGGCTGTGGTAGCCGCTCACACTCATTTATGTCTGCCCTCAGCACAAAGAAAGACCAGCACCAGGAAAAGACAAGAGGATACAGTGACAGAAAAGAAGGAGACAAGGGTGCAGAAATAATGCAGGAGAAACAGGAAAAAGGTGATGGATGAAAACAACAAATGAAGTGGTGCGGGCCATGAAAATAGAGGAGGGAGATGAGGATGAGGGGGGAAAAAGGGTATATGTCAATTACCCCACTGTACAACAATACATTTTCCTGTCCCTAAGACAGAAATGTATTGAGACTATAAATATATTTGTCTAGTTTGAATGAGAGACCATCTCTCCTCATGTCAAATAAAAGTAATGCTTTGAAGATAATAACTTCAATTCTGAATCTAGACAAGATTTTATGATAGGAAATGATATCAAATATAATTCACATTTGATATCAGGTACAAAATCCAATCCATGTCACAAAGACAGACATCAGCGTACAATGTTAATGATGTCATGAGGGGAACAGTGAGTGTATGCCATTACAAAGCAACTCCAGGAAATAGCCAGATCCAAACATAAAGGTAACAGTTTGAAAAGTCAGAAATGGAAGAGAGTGAAAGGAAACAGACAGACAGGGCAGTGAAGTCGTGGTGCTGGTCTTTTTATGGTTGATGTGTCAAAGAAGGTCACATGTCAGTTACCCTTCTTCTATAGTGCTTTCTTACCCTTTCTCTTACTCCTATCTGACAGTGTAGGTAAGCAGACATCAACCTAGAGCTTTAGATCACCTGATACCATGCACTGAATCTTTGCAGGGTTTTTGCATTTGAAGAGTGGTTAATCAGCGGTCTTTACAGCAGCATTTTAGAGAAGTGAGCAGGCACTGGCAGAATATAAATGTCTGAACTATATTGCAGATGACAGCAGAGTTATTTTAGACTTTAAACAGGAGTGAGTCACTGAAAAAGAGAGAAGTATGCTGGCAGAAGCAAGCAAGCTGATGGAAGGCTTTAGGGCAGAGCAGTGCAAAAATGTTTCACACTTCAAAGCTTAACATGCAGTACTCCATGTCAAATATCCTCAGCTGAACAGTAATACACAGTACATTGCAAATGAAGCCCTTTGATTGTCATAAAATTATTGGATGGTGTTAAATTTATGTTGTTTATGCCTGATGAGGGATTGATAAAATATGAGCGACATGAAGGATGCACATACCGACACAAGGCCGCCCCACTCCTTGAGACCTGTAGCCACGTGGACAGGTGCAGTGGTAGCTGCCTCTGGTATTCTCACAGATCTGATTGTATCGGCATTGATGAGTTCCATCTCTGCACTCGTCGATGTCTACAGCAGGCCACATAGGAGGGAGAAGTTAATCACAGTCCATACAAAATTTGGACTTGAGCAAAAGCTCTCTGGCTTATCAAGAAATACTAGAAATACTCACCTATACATGTCCCATTAGCACCTTTGGTCATACCATTGGGGCACAGATCAATACAGGTGTAACCACCCCGTGTGTTTTTGCACTGCTGATCTGATCGACAAACTCTTTGTCTGCACTCGTTTATATCTGAGGTGATGAGAAAGTGAAGCAAAGAGGTCAAATCCAGAAACTCAAGGAAAGAAGTTATTTTAGGATGTAGACAGGTGTAGATGCCTCACCTATACAGCGTCGGTTCCTGAGTTGGAAGCCCGGCTCGCAGGCGCATCGGTAGCTACCAATCGTGTTCAGACAGTGCTGATTGCATGGATTGGACTCCTGGCACTCGTTCACATCTGAGCAACAAAGAAGACAACTGTCATAAGCTTCATATCAGCAAATGTCACAACAAAATGTTTAGTTGATCAATGAAGCTTGTTGATGTACCTGTGCAGCTGAGACCATCAGCTGTTCTCCTGAAGCCGCGCCCACAGCGCATGACACATCGGTAAGAGCCAATCGTGTTCTCACAGTCCTGTCCATCATGGCACACGTTCCCACCCAGTGAACACTCATCAATGTCTACAAGATCGAAGAGCATCGAATTATATAAATGACCTGTTAGTGTAATAATATTGCTAACAGCCCTGATTCTGACTGGTGCATGACTGTGAGTTGTGTACCTTGACAGGTCCTGCCATCAGCTGAGATGGTGAGGCCTCGGGGACAAGAGCAGTAGTAGGTGCCCATGGCGTTGTGGCAGGCATGAGAGCAAGGGTTCCCGACCTCACACTCATTCTCATCTGCAGAGCATAAATGATAATAATACATGAAAATACAATATTGCAAAAATAATAATAAACAACAGAACAGATTTAATTCTATAAAGTTAATTTAAAGGTGCTTTTTTAAAGAGACTGTTATTAACTAGCCATTGATTACAATGTTGTTTAACAGCCTAATATGTTGTTATGAATATTACCTGCACAATAGGGCCCAGCAGACACCAAAGTAAATCCCTGAGGACACTGGTTACTGCGATCTCCTGGAATCATGGAAATGTTTCGTCATTAAATTTAAATTGCATTTGAAACAGCAGATGTAAAACGTTGACAACAGACAACAGAGGAAGAATACAGAATCTAATATTAAGTTAGTAACCTTGTTCAGTCCATAACCCATATTTAAAACTTTATTTCTACATGCAGTCTACTTGCAGGTCATCATCTCACCCTTGGAGATACTAGCTTGGATGCTGTACTCCAACATCTCCTCCAGGGGGTGGTAGTGAGCACTGATGGCTGTGGCGTGCAGCATTTCTACGAGGTAGGGCATCTTGCCCTTGGACGGGTCGTAGAGGATGGTGTGGTTCCAGGAGTAGGGCACACTCTCCCTGTCGATGCTGAACATGCGGGTGGACAGAGCATACACCTGGCCTGGGCCTGTCTGGATGTAATCTTCTGTGTAGTCCTGAGTTCAACATGTGAGACACATTTTAGCTAATTTACAAGAAATCATGGATTACACATGAAATCACAGTCACAGTTTGTTAAGGTCATAATGTTAGGTTATTACTGTTAGGAGATGCACAATAGTCCACACTAAGAACCTGCATATCTCATTTATTTACCTTGATGCTGATGTCAGCATGTGAGGGCAGCTGTAAGATGTGTCCGTTCACTACAATGTCCAGTAACATTGCTCCATCTGAGTCCAGGCCCCTGGCAATGTGGGTCATCCTCAGGATCTCACCTACCAAGATCAAATCACACCACAGACGTCTGTTTCAACACACTAACATTATTCACATCTAAAATCATCAAGTCAATATTTTTCTCTATTTTATTAACTGCTCACAGGCATTAGTTTTAACTCACCATATGTCTTTGTATAAAGAACACACCACCAACGCCTGTTCATCCTTACCTGTGGCAAACTCCACCTGTGTCTCTCGTCTGAAGATGCCTCCTGTCAGTGTGTAGCCATTGACTGCCTCTCCCACTTCCTGTGCAGTAGTCCAGTAGACTGGGTTTAGGATTGAGATGAGTTTTCTCATTGCAGGACCTGAAATTAAAGGCAGAAGAAAAGCATATTTCATTCATTATGAAATTTATTGTGAAAGTTCAATAAAACATCTAAAAGTAGAAGATTTAAACATGAAACTGACCCAATGTTCTTGGTATATTAGTAATCGTGGCCTTGATGATTCTGCCACCAGACTTGTTGTCTGTGATGGTAGCATTGAGGATGGCAATGCCAAAATCAATATCGTTAATGTTCCCTATGATGCTTCCTCTTGCCTTTTGGGGCCCACCTGACAAAAAGAGAAGGTATTTAAGATTGCTGCGCTCAACTGCACATACTATATAACACACATAATATAATAATAACATAATATATATTTACAAAAATCCCTTACCTGGGCAGGCCTCAGTGTGACACCTGGACAGTTGAGACGAGTCTCCTGGACAAAGCCGGCCTCCGTTGCTAGGAGATGGACTATTACAGAGTCGGACACGTGTCCTCTCACCGCCCCCACAGGAAGCAGAGCATTCTCCCCATGGCTGCCATGAACCCCAGTTACCATCAACTGCAATGATACACCCCAAAAACAACACACAGTAAAGTACACACACACACAAAACATACAGTAAAAAATACAAAGTTTGTGTTTTTATTTTTAATTGAAAAATAAAGACATATTCAACATGTTTCTCCTCTCCTGAAACAGAAGGAAAAGACGCTGCCATCTTTCAGTCTTCAGGGTGGTTTGTGTTTTTATTCCCCTCACTTGTCACATATGTTACTCAGACTAAACACTCAATTCAACGTGGAAAGAGCCTCTCTACCCATAGCCTTGTTGACCACTGAACCAGTCTTACTGTCTTAGTCTTAAACATGCTGACTCACCAGGACAGTTGGCTGTGCTGCATCGCTGTATCTGTGTGTCTGCACCTGCACATGCTCTCCCACCATTGGCAGGTCTGGGGTTGTCACATGTTCTGTAGCGCCTCATCTGACCTCCATTACATGTCTTGCTGCAGCTGCCCCAGCTACTCCATGGACCCCAGTTACCGCTGACTGAAAGAAACAACATCAAGACATCAAGATAAGATAAGGAAGAAAGATAAGCCAGAAGAACATGTGTAGAAACTGTGAAATACATTTTTACAGCCAGATGTACAGATATAGAGGATATGTTTGTTAAGATGCTGCATTTGTAAAATCTAACCAGTAAAAGCAAATTAAAGTTAACATCACTCACTTGGGCAGGGGTCGCTGTTACAGAAGTCAATGTGCACATCATTGCCTTCACACTGCCTGCCACCATGCTGAGGGGCAGGGCTGCCACATAAGCGTGTCCTCTGTCTGGTCCCACCACCACATGAAACACTGCAGGCACCCCAGCTCACCCAGGATGACCACTTCCCATCCACTGGAAAACACAATAACAACAAAGCAGGAGTATCAGTTATGTAGACTTTAATACAATGTTGGTACAGACTCATTTTTTTTTAAAGTAACGTCCCTTAGTCCTCACCTGGACAAGGTCTCTCCTTGCACACTTGTGTTTGAGTGTCTGAACCTTCACACTGCAGCCCATCAAATGCTGGAGGAGGGTTGTTGCACAGTCGGATTCTAGACTGCATTCCCTTACCACAGGTCTCACTGCACGGACTCCATGGTAGCCAAGACCCCCAGTTACCTGCCACTGCAAGAGTATAAACAGATCAATACAGGCCTATAGTCACATATTGAGTGGCAGAAAATAACATACATTTAATCAAGTAGTGTACTTGATTTATTTCTACTTGATGCCACATTATACTTTTAGTCCACTACATTTATGAAAGAAATATTGTCTACATAACAGCTACACTTACAAGTTCAATTACTGACGATATTTTTATCCACAAAAATATGTTAAGTCTTATAATATGTGTTATACATTGTTATAGATTAAACTACATTAATAATGATAGCACCATTGCATTGCCATCAGTGCAAGTGTATCATACATTAACGTGAAATTGGTGTAATAAACAGAAAAACAGAAAACATATTTGGTTGCTCACCTGGACAAGGTCTTACACTGCACATGATGACCTCCACTGCCTTCCCCTCACACGGTCTGCCTCCATGCTGAGCTGGAGGGTTACTGCAGGTCCGGACCCTGGTCCTGTTGCCCTGACCACAGGTACGAGAGCACTCCTCCCAAAGAGACCACTCAGACCAGTTACCATCCACTGTAAATGGACAAACGTACAGATTTTGTTATCACATATGCAGTTTGCACACAGTCTCCTTTACATGTACTGAGAGAACATGTCAAATCCTCTGTATCTAATTTTTCAAAGCTCTCTCACCTGGACACGGCTTTCCCTGACAACTGCGTGTCTCTGTGTCTGATCCTGCGCAGTGACGCCCTCCATTAGCAGGTAGAGGATTGTTACACTGTCTCAGCCTCTTCTGGGACCCGACACCACAGGACACACTACAAGGATCCCACTCTGCCCACTCTGAGTAACCACCATGAACTGGAAAACAAATAAATACCCATTAACACAACATGTCTTTTGCCATTTGGTCATTTTTCTGTTTTGCTTTCTTCACTGAGGAGGATATAGAGGATCATTTTATCTTTTATTGTGAGATAAATCCATTTTCAGTGCAAGCAACAATGCACTCTTGTTCATTTTAACTATATTTATTATGGGTTAAAGTCCACTTAAAAATACGGTATATCAGAAAAATCCCCAAAATGTCTAGCTCACCTCGTACAGTAAGAGTTACCCTGACCAGGACTGATCCTAGCAGGTTTCTGGCGACACATTCATATTCCGCCGTGTCCTCCTTCTGAGCACTGCTGATTCTGAGGGAACCGTTGGACAGGGCGGAGAAGCGGTCATTGCCCAGCATAGGACGCCCCTGACGGGACCACTCTATCATGGGGGTAGGCTCACCCTCTGCCTGACAGTTGAGCACAACTGTGGTACCGGCATCCACCACCGTCTCCACTGGCTCCACAATGATGGTGGGTGCACCTGTAAGAAGGGCAGATCCGTATGATCTATTTGATTTCACACATCAAAATCAATTTACTAGGTATGGAAAACGTGTTACTCACGCTAGCAAATGCTAGATTTGATGCTAACACTGAGACGATAGACACTTACTCTGCAAGGTAAGTGTGACGCTCCTTTCCACCACCCCAGCATCATTTGTGGCGACACACATGTAGTTGCCTGCATCTTCACCCTGTATAAAATTCAATAAAAACACAGTTCATCACAATCTTCAAAAAGTATAAGCTGCATAGTATGCAAATAATTTCCTACTTGATGACTATATTTGTGTAAAGATATGAACATTAAGGAAATTATGTTTATATGATATCCATCTTAGACCACCAGAACAATCTTTTTATTTCCAGTCTCATGTGTTTTCCTACCACTGTGCCATAGATGGCCAGAGAACCGTTGTCCAGCTGACGGATGCGGTTGCTGATCTTGATGTTTATTCCATTTTTGCTCCACCGGATGGTGGGTAGTGGATCTCCCCTGACTTCACAGTTCAGGATGGCATTACCACCCAGAGGTTCAATACGGTTAGAATGAAGGTCCCCATCAATGATAGGAGGCTCTGGAGGCAGACACAAGTACTTGGTTTGACATTATGGACACATCCTTCTACTTAGCATTTATAAGCAGCACACAGTGAGGCTTTTACCTTTAACATAGACAAAGCCCAGTGACTTGATGGTTCCTACGTTGTTTTCTGCCACACAGGTGTAAGTGCCAGAGTCGTCTTTGCTCACTCTGTCTATCACCAGCTCACTGTGGCTGTTCATATGATCGTAGTGAACTGAAGCATTAACAAAAGACAGTAGAAGACAATAGAAGAAGTCTTTATTTCAGTGTATGACACAGAGCTACATAAAAAATTACTATAATATTTGATTTTTCAGTAAATAAGTTTTATGTACAGTGAAACATGTTTCTAATCAATGGAGCTCATGTTATGTACCTGGTATGATGTTGTTGTTAAAGGCCCATGTGATTCTGGGTGGGGGGTTGCCACTGACACCACAAGCCAGCAGGAGGCGCTCTCCTTTGTTGAGGGCCACATCTCCGAGCAGCTCAGTGAACACAGGGTGAGTGTGGACAGACAAGGTCACTGTCTGACTGTCCTGTCCGACTGCATTTGTGGCAACACAGGTGTAACTGCCTGCATCGGCAGGCTGGTACAGAAGGAAGATAAAGAAGAAGATGAGAAGAGTGGGAGCATGCAGTAAAACCTTAGCAAGTGTCACTCTACATGCATTAAAGATAACAGATGATCTATAAAACTTGGATGGAGCCATAACCACCTAAGCTACAGTTAGAAAGACATTCCCTTACCTGAGCTATGTCTATTACCAGCTCTCCAGAGGGCAGGATTGTGTACTCCCCTGTGCTTTCAGTGAGAGGATTACCATCCTTCTCCCATGACAGGCTAGGCTGAGGAACCCCCTCTGCCACACACACCAGCTGAGCCTGACTGTTTTCCACCACTGCGACCTCCTGCTCTCCACCACGTATTGAAGGTGGAACTGCAAAGGTTGGTTCATTGTTAATTAAAGTTTTATAAAAATATAAAATCACAGAGGGAACTGTTAGTTAAATCCATTTAACAACATAATAACGTTTGTTGAACACTGGTTGTTAATTTGTGTAACGGCACAAGTGATCTGATTTTAAATACTGTATTGACTGTAACATACTCTGTACAGTGAGGCTCATCTCAATGTTGACCGTTCCTGCTGCATTGGCAGCAGTGCAAGTGTAACGTCCAGTATCACTTGGCTGGATGAAGGCAATCTGCAGGGATCCTGAACTGAGTACCCGCTGGCGTACAGATTCACTGAGCGGCTGTCCGTCTTTATGCCAAGTGACAGAGGGGGGAGGCGAGCCGTCAGCTTGGCACTGAAGTGTCACAGAGGAGTCCACAGGTGCCAGATACTTTAGAGTCTCTGAGCTGATCACTGGAGGTACTGCAGGACACAGCAAATAAAAACACCACATGCAGTTAAAACAATAAGAATATTTATTGACATCATTAACAAAATAAGTACTTACTGTAGACTGAATTAAACTTAATTAAACCGTAACATTTAATGCAAGGTTATTTTATCAGAATACACTAGACTGTAAGATGTTGCATCCCTGTACAAAACTCCTGAGTATCACGTTGATGTAAAGTTACTAACACTTGATTGTGTACCCTACCTTGCACTCTGAGTTTGGTCTTGCCCAGAGCAGTGCCTGCAGGGTTTTGAGCCACACATATGTATGTTCCAGAGTCCGACACTGAGGCCTTAGAGATCTGCAGACTTCCATTAGGCAGCACTGTGAAACTTCCACCTGGCATGAAGCATATGTGATAATGTTATGACTAAATACTTATGACTGAAACACACATGCACATAGACAGCATTCATTACCTGTGGTGGGTATATTGATGCCCTCCTTCTGCCAGGTGATGGTGGGTCTGGGTGAGCCTGTGGCTCTGCAGGGCAGAGTGATGGGGTTATTCAGGATCACATCCAGGATGGCCGGATGAGACTGGATCACTGGGAGCTCTGAGGAGAGCGATGGGAAAAGAGTGATGCTCAAAAAGAATAAAGTGTTCAGAGTCATACAGCTTAATGTAAAATTAATGATTTTGCACTGTGCACAGCATCCAAACAGCAGTATGTCTTTATCTATTGTTTTACAGGACGTTCTTACCCTGCACTGTGAGCTGCACGTGGCGGTGGGTAGAGCCTGCAGCATTCTTGGCTGTGCATGAGTAGCGTCCTGCATGACTGAGCTCAGCTGAGGTGATTTCAACTGGACCTAAACACAGATCATCACACACCAAATCAACATCATCTATAAAGCTTACCAGTGTTAATAAATAAAACGGCAACCTTACACATTTATCAATTTGTATAACTACATGTATTTTTGGACACAGTTTGGACAGCTGTACTAAATAAAAGATGTATACTCCTGGAGGCTATTTGCTTTAATATAATTCCTGACCTGTTGGCAGGATGCTGTAGCCCTGTCCCTGTTTGGGAAGTTTCATGCCATCTTTGCTCCAGTGGATTGTAGGCTCTGGGACGCCAGATGCAGTACAGGCAATGACCACTGGCGACAGTCTGGTTACAACAAGCTCTGTGGATTCATCTGCTATAGATGGGGGAACTAGAAGGAGACATAAATTAATAAGAATATGTAAGGGAAATATCTGATGTTGATGGAAATAGTAACGTTGTTCACAACATGAAGGTCAATATTAATAAGGACAGCATGATAAGAATGATCAATTTATCAATGAATGCTGTGTTTCATACCGTGGACAGTGAGGTTGATGAATCTGGAGTCTTCCCCTGCCTCATTAGAGACCACACATTCATACAATGCTGTGTCCTCCACTGTGGGTGCTATAACTACGAGCGAGCCTGATGATAGCAATCTGGAAAAAACAAAAAAGTTTTTTCTCAGTATCTGAGAGTATCACCACGTCACTATGATGCCTTTTTAAAACTGTCCAAACAAATAAGGTATTATAGTGAGTAATGGATAGAGTTGAGTAACTATAAAAGGTCTCTTGAGGTTCAGTTTTGCCGACATTGTTAGAATCTTGAATTAGAAAACAGAGAGGGAGGAAACCTGGATCAACCTGTACATATTCTGGTTCTGGTCAGTATTGATGGCTCGACCATTTTTCATCCAACTGACAGTAGGTTTGGGTATGCCGGTGGCCTCACAGGACAAGGTGGTCTGAACGTTGACTGTAACCGTCACATTGGTGCGTCCATCAGCGATGGAAGGAGGGACTAAAAGATGAGACCCGAGAATCATGAAATTACTGGGTAACTGTGTTTGTTAGTGATTGGGAAAGTATTTATGTGTTTTACATGCACATATCTATCGTACCACCCACCATATATTTGCAGATCCACTCTCTTGCGTTGTGTCCCTGCCTGATTTGTTGCCATGCACAGGTAGCGCCCAGTGTCGGTTACCTGAGCAGACTGAATGTGCAATGATCCATCCTCTGCAAATGTGTACCTGCACACGTTTGCACAAGTAGGGTAAGGTATAGCATAAAAAAAAAAAAAAAATCTATTTCTATTATTTGCAGATTTAGTCTCCTGGAAACTAATGATACACGATATTCATCACAGAGGACTGAATATGCCATTGCTACATCACCATGAAAATAATAGAAGAAGAGAGAATCAGCACACACACATTGTTATAAGATGTGGATTTACCTGGGGTTGTTTCCTGCCAATATGGCACCATGTTTCCTCCAGGTCACGCGAGGCGGTGGCACTCCACTTACAATACACTCAAGCACTGCTGGCTTGTTGATGTGCACTGACACTGTCTGGGAGCCTTCCTTGATAGTTGGGGCCACTGACAGGACAAGTGACAGATACATAGTTTTTTACTCATTTGTAGGTTCTGAATTCAGATTTATAACTAATTGTGGAGGGAATCCTGAAAATACAAATGCTTTAGATCAGCTTTATACAAGTTACAATATATACTGTTGTAGATAAAAGATGTAAATCTACCATTGACAGCCAGGTTAAACTGTCTTGTGGTCTTGCCAGCAATGTTGCTGGCCACACAGGTATACAGAGCTCTGTCGCTGAGCTCAGCCATGTTGATTTGTAAGTAGCGGCCACCAGACAGAATGCGCACACGAGCTGATGCCTGGACAAAGATACACAGTTATTTGTGAAAACATTTTGAGAGAAGTGATAGCATTATGTGGATAGTTGTTATTTTGTTTGATTGTTTGATTTCTGACCTGGAATGGTTGGCCATCTTTGAGCCAGGTCAGAGTCGGTGGTGGAACAGCATCAGACCTGCACTCCAGAGTGACTTGTCTGTTCTGCAGCACAGACAGGTCCTGAATTGTACTCTCGCCCGCAATGTTAGGGGGAACTATGACAAAAAAAAAAAAAAAATTAAATGGATTTAATAGCCCAATCTTATTATTATTAATTTTATTAATTTTGTGTTGACAAGCAAGGCAGAATAATTATTAGTAAAAAAAATTATTAATTAAGTTCAATTTGACTACATCATATTTTTTTGTACATGTGAGTTAAATTAGATTATTTCCATAATGTTGTGCAACACACTAAAATCTGTATTACACATGTGTTACCCACCATGCACTCGCACCAGGAACTCCTTGTCATCGTCTCCTGCGGGGCTGTTGGCCAAACAGCTGTATCTGCCTGTGTCCTCCAACTAAGTACAAAAAACAGTGCGACAAAGCATGAAAACAATGGAAACAGACAGTAATCAAAATATGCTTTTAATGTTTTTATAGAAAAGAGATTACATTTAAATTTGTTATATGAGAAATGGGATTTCACTGTAACAATCCCCGGTCACTGACCTGTGCTGAGGCCACACGGAGCACCTCTCCTCCCCGGAGGAGGCGTAGGCTGTTTGTCTGTGGAAGTGGGCGTCCATCCTTCAGCCAGGTCAAAGAGGGTGTAGGGATACCTGAGGCCTCACACTGAAGCTCCAGAACATTATTAACCACAACAGATACTTCTTCTGGTACACCAGAGCCCTTGATGCGTGGAGGGTCTGACAAAGAAAACAAACTTCTTTTTACATCCTCAAATCAAAAGCTTAAACTGGAGAATAAGAGTAGTAATCTACCTACTCACCAAGCACTTTCAGATTGAAGTGACGGCTAGTTTGACCAGCGGTGTTGTTAGCCACGCAGGTGTAGTGTCCTGTATCGTTGACCTGCGCCCGGATAAATTGCACAGTGGTATTCAGGTTGAGGAATTTAAGGTGGGGGTCAGGAATTAGAGCGACCCCTTCTTTGAGCCAGGACATAATCGGGGTCGGGGTCCCATCAGCAATACAGAGCAGAGAAGCCACGTTTCCTCTGACTACAGTCACATCATCTGTGGTACCTGCTCCATCCAGACTGGGAGGGACTGATGAGAGTAATAAAAGATATATTAATCGCTGAACAGTGTTTTTATGCAATGGTGGTGATTAATTTCTCACATTTGATGAGCGAGTGATGTTTTCAGACTCACCATGCACTTGTAGATTATAATGTCTGTTGTCCACTCCTGCTCTGTTTGATGCAACGCAGGTGTAGGTTCCACTGTCAGACACCTGGGTTCGTGTAATCCTGAAAGATGCAAAAGGTAAAACATATAAGTTATTTCAACCAAAGTTGTTTTTTGAAACCAATTATTAGACTAATTCTTAAGCTTTCTATAGTTGTTGGAGTGGTAAAATGTTTAAGAAACTGTTTTAGGCAAGGTGAATATCCATTTAATAGTAGGAAAATGGCAGATTTTTAAATAGTGAATTGATTAATGGAAAACATAATTGCAGAAATAAGTTAAATACCAAATTTTACAGATAATGAATTACAGTATCTTACCCTAAAATAACACACTGTTTTCCAGTCATTTCACCTTATATGTGGCTGACCAGCTGTTTTTTTTACAGCAACATGTGTTACAAACTCTTCTTGAGCCCTGTCCACTGACCTACCGGAGCACCTGTCCAGCAGAAAGAAGCCGTATGTGGGAGGACACTGGCAGAGGTAGGCCATTTCTCAACCAGTTCAGCTGTGGCGGAGGAGATCCTGTAGCAACACACTCAATGTTGACAGAACTGTCCAGAACTGTGGTCAGCTGCTCAACTGTCTCACTGTTGCCGTCTATCACAGGAGGCACTGAAAAGGTAAATGGAAAGCAAAAGGTGACAACAAACTCCTCATGCCCCAGTTCAGGGCAAGTCAAACTGCACTGGACGAAAAATACTAAATGAAACCCACCATACACATTCAGATTGAATATCCTATCCTCTTCTCCTGCAGTGTTGGTAGCTACACAGGTGTACTTGCCACTGTCAGTGGTGTGAGCTTTAGTCACAGAAAGTGTGCTGCCATCTGGACTGATCCTGAACACACAAAGACAGCATCATACCATTAATACAACCTAACTTATCACTGTAAAGGCATGTGGTCAATTTCACAATGTTTGTCTATTTTGTTCTTTTGTTGTGGCAAGCATTACCTGAACCCCATGCTCCTTGTATTGTTGATGACTTCACCGTCTTTCAACCACTGGATGGTTGGAGTCGGGGTTCCCCTGGCTCGACAGACTAGTTGGATGCTTTCATTTAGCAGGACTCCCATTTCACTGGGAAGCTCTGATCCAGAGATACTGGGAGGGACTAAGAGAGAATTTGTGGTTTTAGCACATAGAGACTGTCAAGACTATGTATTTTGCATTAACGGTTTTAACTTTTTTTTCTAGTGATTGAGGTTATGTGTGCATTGTACCTTGTATGGTGAGGTGGTAGCTCTTGCGCGCCTTGCCCTCCACGTTGGAAGCCACACATGTGTAAGTACCACTGTCAGAAAGCTGGGACCGTGCAATCTGCAGCTTGCTTCCTCCTGAGAAGATGTGCATCTCCAGAGACTCTGAGTTCTCTAAAAAAATATGAAGTTCATAAGTTTGGTAAAAAAAAGAAATTACAATGACAAATCTACTGTTCCTAGTTATGTCACTGTTCTCTTGAGTCTTTTTTTCCTGGGTAAACAACATGCAATTTAATTACATAATAATAAATGTACAGATGAATAATGAAGTACCTATGAGTCGTCCATTCTTCAGCCAAGCGAGGCTGGGAGGAGGGATTCCAGTAGCATCACAAGCAAAGGTGACTGGGTTACTGATGGTTTCCACAACACTCTCCTCTGATGGGCCATCAATACTGGGAGGTACTGAAAAAAAAACATTTTTCTTTATCACTATAGTGTCTCAAGCATCATTTATAAATACAATGTCTTTAATAATTTTTCATTCTTCATTAATCAATGAATATCTGCAAGGAGCTACCATAAATGTTCAAGTGAAAATTCTTGTCCACTTGTCCAGCAACATTGGTGGCCTTGCAAACATATTGCCCAGTATCAGACACCTGAAAACAGAGCAGGCATATAAGGACGTGTAAAAAAAACAAAAAACATTCAAAACAAAATTCATCAATAAACAGTAAAATGTGCCAAAAGTAGGAGGAGCATTCCTCCAGGAGTCATATACGTGTAGGATTTAGTGGCATCAAGTGGTGCTGATTGCAACCCCCCTGCCCCTCCTTCCCAATATGAAGGAGAACCTACAGTGGCAATGTGAAAGGCCATATCTAATTTGTTCATTCTGGGCTAATGTAGCAATACAGCAGTTCATCATGGTGGTCTATAGATGATTATTTGTACATTGTGTTTGCTTAAACTGTTGTGGCTGGCCCTACTAGCTTGATTAGGCATCCTTATCTGAAAGCGGAGCATTTTTTGAAAAATCCTTGCATGGAGACATGATGCATTCACTCATTTTACTAGGTAAATGGTAACGACTACGGCTGAAGTGACAAGGACATGAAAGGCTCCAGTATAAACTCAAACTTTCATCAAAAACAAAGACAAAAAAGAAGAGAATAATGACCACACATATAACTTGACATACAGTCACTGAAAGATGTTGCTGAAAAAATAAAAATGTTGGAGAACAAGAACAAACAGTACAGCATCCATTCGTTCCTAACCTCTGAGCCTTTGATCTCAAGCATCTGTCCTTCTGCCAGGATGCGCAGGTTGGCTGATTCTGTCACCACCCTGCCATTCTTGTACCAGGTGATGGTGGGAGGAGGTACAGCGTTGGACTCACACTCCAGTGTTACTGATTTCCCAACAAGCACATTCACCACCACGGGAGAGTCACCACTATTGTCCCGGATACTCGGAGGAACTGAAAGGTCAAAGGGGGAAGGAAACATTTACTGTCAGAACAGCTAGAGGACTCATTTTACAGTACAAACAATATAGATGTAGACTGACCGAAAACTGTGAGGTAGATGTGTTTGTAAGCCTCCCCTGCTGCATTCATGGCCACACAGCTGTACTTCCCTCCATCGGATACTTTTGCTTTCAGAATCTGTAGCGTACGACCGCCTGAAGGCACAAATGGACACAAACATTCAGAATCTTCTGGAATTATATAGTTTGCTCTTGGTTGATCACGTTTATGGAATGGTCATATCTAAATATTCTAATTAATATGTGAATGGCTTCAATTGCGACTTACTGCTAAATGTTCATCGTATTCAATCTGAACAAAGCTTGCAGTACCTGGCATGATGAGTGCATTGGTGTTGCCCTGAATTGGGCCCTTGTCATTTAGCCAGCTCAGGGTAGGAGGGGGCAAACCAGTGGCTTCACAGGAGAGAGACACAAAGTTATTCACCACCACAGTCACAGTCTCAGGATTCAGGCCGATAATGGTGGGAGGCACTGAAAAGAAAAAGAGAAATATTTAGTATAGCAAACTGTTTCTTTCTACTTTTTGCATTTGACAATTTATGTAGATGTTTCTTATCTTTATCTGATTTAGTTTATCTTTTCATAGATTGATAAAATAAGGCAATTTGCAATGTAAATGTAATTTAGCATTTTATATGTGACTTACCGTGAACATTAAGATTAAAAGATTTTTCTGCACTTCCAGCCACATTGTCAGCCACACACACATAGCGGCCTGTGTCAGACACCTGAGCAGTCAACACCTGATGGTGGGAACGATGGAGAAATATAAAATCCAGTAAGAACAGTAGTAACTCATGGCCCTTCTGTTGGATTGCATTACATCGTACATAAGGGCTTCTATTTTTCTGGTCACTCACTATATAGAATGAATGACTGAATGCATAAATATGTGAGTTAGTCACTTTATTAATATACAGTTCACATATTTGTAGTATCAGTGTGACTAAAGACTTCCTGTTGATTTTACAGACAACTTAGAGTAACTTTAACCTGGAAAGGGTTTGAATAAAAAAATGTCATTGTTGAAAACATTTTTAATATCTGTGCTGTCTGGTTGTTACCTGAAGTGTTCGCCCATTGGACAGGATTCTATGTGGCCCATCAGAGCTGACAGGCTGGCTGTCCTTAAACCAGGTGATCTTGGGGGCAGGGTTTCCGTCCACATGACACTCCAGTTGAGTAGTTTTGTTGACTATGACTGTGACCTCATCAGGCAAATCGCTGTCTGCTCCACGTATGATCGGGGGCACTGTTGCAGGATTGAAATACACCATTATAATCAGTTTTCTTTGTTTAAGGGAGTGATACTTGAACCACAAAAAAGTGTTGTTACTCACGTAATACTCTAACATCATACTGAATGGAGTCTTCTCCTGCCTCGTTGACAGCCACACATGTGTACCTGCCTGAGTCTTCAGCCTGGGATCTGGGAATCTGTAATACTCGCCCACCTGAAAATAAAACTCATTAGTAGGAACTTTTCTCTCTCTTGGTCTCTCTTTTTGTTTCTGTTTACTCTGTCTATATCACCTGGAAGGATCAGAACTTTGTCATTGGAGTTCAGCAGTTGTCCATCTTTGTACCAGGTCAGTGTTGGAGGGGGGACAGCATTGGTCTCACAGTACAGAGAGATGGGATTGTTGAGTATCACATCTCGGACATCCCCTGCAAAGCCTGTGGAGGATGTAGTATCACCAACTCCACCAGGCCTGTTGAAATTAGGTGGAACTGAATATTGGAAAAGAAAAAGAGAAAAAAGGTCTAAAATGAATGGTATTGTTTTAAAAGCATAACCATTTTCAATATGCAGAATTAATCTTATAAAATTAATATTATAAACAAACAAACAACAGAATGAGGATACTCTTTGAGCCCATGAAATTCACAAATAGTCTCAGTTAACACATTGGCATCAGTCAACCCAGTTCACCTTGTATATTTACATCAAAGTCCTTCTCATCCTCTCCAGCTATATTTGTGGCTACACAGGTGTAGCGGCCAGTGTCTGACACCTGAGCGTGTTTGATCTGAACAATGCGACCGTTGGCTGTTATGGACACATGGTCATCGGCCTGCAGGATCTGTGGAGGAAAAATGTCACAAGACAGGAGAATCAGTGTACTGTAGGTTATTTTCAACCATTACACAGTATATACATTTACTTCTTTATTTTCACCAATAGTCTCACACAGAATCATCAGTGTTGGGCAAGTTACTCTAAAAAAGTAACAGTTACAGTTACTACTACTGTAGTAAAGATTTATGATATATACTATACTATACTTCCATTTAAAGAAGGCTACTTTTGGACTATTCGGGCTCGCCATTCCTGTTTCTTGTTGACTCACGTGAATGTCCTGTGTCGTCTTTGTGTGTCTCACAATTTGTGTAAGCAACACCCGCCCAACTCCACCTCTGATTGGCTTACCATGGAATTTTACTCAACCTCAGCCAATCGTCATCATTGATGCAACTGTCTCGTGCCCCTGCCCTCACCGAGGAAGGAGGAACAAGAGAAATCTTTGCCGCTCAGCTTAGAGATCTAGTGAGTCTGATGAAAAATAGCTGCCTTCAATCATAGTAACGCGCCGCATTTTTTGGCAGTAACGATAATGGCATTATAATGATGGGAAGAGTAATCAATTAGATTATTATTGGGTTATTAGGTTATTCCCATCAATGCCCAAAGTATCAGAAATTCACATAAAAAGGCTATTTCTAGATCAGTGTTTGGGTTGTTTCAACAACTGCACTTGGACCGTCAACCTTGGTGGGTCCGACATTAATGTTGTGGCCTGTACTGTTTTTGTTTTTCACAAAGGTCCAGTGTGAAGGAGAAAATAAATAGTAAATATTTCTTATGACATTTTTTTATTTGCTCATTCATGTGTCCTTGATTTACAGAATGTATGTAAATAACTGAATGATCTTGCACAATGGTGCAGACCAGCATCGTACTCTGAGGCAGACCATAGACAGTATACAATGGATTTAGTATCTGTGATGTCACCTACAGGTTTCTGAAGAGTGTGGTGGCTCTGGTTGCCGCCATATTGGCAGTGCTGCCATGTGTTTACATTTGAATTACACCATGTGACTTAGAATGTAAACAAATCAGAGAAAAAGGGGCGGGACAAATGGAACTGTAGAGATCAGAGCAAAACCACACATCAAAGTCACATGCATTGTGACATCATCAGGACTGTATATAAGGCCACGGCTCTTCAGCAGTCAGATCATTTCAGACCTTTCAAAACGTCACACCACGGTGAGAAAGAGCGAGAAAAGACAAACGACTGATACAGAATACAACTGTTCGTCAGAGATCTACAACTGCAACCTACAAGCATTACTTTGTGACTGACTCTACCAGCCAAAGAAAATGCAGCGCCCGAGGAACCCCAGTGGTGACCAGAGGAGCGATGAAGTGCAGACGTACGTACGCGGCTGCTCTTGTGAAACCAGCTGCCAACTCAACCAAGAGTTGGAGGAAACAAAAGCACAGCTGAAGAGACAGAAATCCTTGAAAGAGATGTTCATCAACAAGGAAAAAGAGACAAGGCGAGAGCTAGAGAGACTGAAGAAGTACACCGATCCAGAAACTCTCAGCACCGCAAAGATCGCCAACCAGGTCAGAGACACCACCAAAAGGAAGAAGAAGAAACTCTTGCAAGTGGACTACGAAGAGCTGCAAGTGGCTCACATCATTAATGAGGAGAAGTTCACCAGTGACCTACAGGCGGAGAAGAACAAGAACAAGCTTCTCCAGGAGGAACTGGAACGGCTCCGTATTTCTTACAAAGTCCTCAATGCAAGATACGAAAATGATGTGCCTAAAATCAGAGGGCAGGCTGATGCCCTTAGATGTGACCTCGAGAGGGAACTCGAGCAGAAGAAGCTCCTTCAAACAAAGTATGAGGAGCTGCAAGAGGCACACAAACTCAGCCAGGACAAACTCTCTGCTGAGCTGGACGCAGAGAAGGAGAAAAACAAGATTATCCAGCAAGAAATGGACAAGATCTGCATTTCACACGGTGAGATTACCCAGAAGTATGAAACCGAAGTCATCACGGTCAGGCAGCAGGCCGACACTCTCCAGTGTGAGCTTGACAAGGAAGTCAAGGCTCACGCAGTCTCAGTGTCGGAGGGCTTCCGTAAGATCCACAACTTGAGGGCTGAGCTGGAAGCCCTCCATCAAAAGATGGAGGGAGAGATCACTGTTCTGAAGCAAAATGCCCTTGAGAGTGAGAAGATTTTTGGGAGAGAGCTGGATGAGCTGAAAAATCAGCTCAGTGTTCAGATGTCACTGAACCTGAAGCTATCCACTGAGCTCAAAGCTGAGAGAGAGGCTCTCCAAAAAATCACCGGCCGTGATGACAACCAACCACCGAAGGAGGCTGAAGTGGCTGAGGACAAGCAGTGCGAGCAGCAGGAGACCACCAGTCCTGCACTGGCACACGAACCACCGAAGGAGGCTGAAGTTGCTGAGAAGCAGTGCGAGCAGCAGGAGACCACCGGTCCTGCACTGGCACACGAACCACCGAAGGAGGCTGAAGTTGCTGAGAAGCAGTGCGAGCAGCAGGAGACCACCAGTCCTGCACTGGCCCTTGATTCCCAGAGAGAGGCTCAGGGAAATCTTCCAGACAGGAGAGCAGAACCACCTTCTGTCTGGAAGAGAACCCGTCACTTTCTGGGGTTGAGGAAACCAGAGAGGTGGAAGAGGAGGAGGGAGGACTAAGATAACAGTTTAGTCCTAAGTTTTGTGGGTTTTCTCCAGGTGCTCTGGTTCCCACACAAAAAAAAAAAACAAAAAAAAAAAAAGCAAAAAAAAAAGTTCAGAGTTCAGATATTGTTATTATTTTATAGTTTTTGTAGTTGCACATTTCACAGTTCTTGGTCCTTTTTACAGAAACTTCTCTGTCTGTGTCTTATTCTGATTTAAAATAACATTATAGAAATGAAAAATGATCTCAGGATTTGAATTTAGCTGATAATATCCTAAATGAATATAAAAATAGAATATTTATTCAAATATTTAATTCTTTCTGCAATTAACAGTGTGAGCTAAATTTTTTGTCCATCACAGTCATTGGCAACTGAGAATTCATGGATTCATGCATTCAATTTTTAAGCTACATTACAACCAGTTCACCCATTAACAAAAAAAAAAACTGATTAAAACATGAAATGAATACGTAGAATGCCTCAGAATGTTACATATGACACATTCAAAGCTATAGTTGCTGTATTTCAAAGTGGGGTTGTAGTGGTACTTATAGCTGCAGTAGAGAAGTAGAGCTATGAACTGCTGTGGACAGGGTCAGCAGAAAAATAGATTTTGCCACATAAAAAAGCTCATCTAAAAAAAAAAAATCAATATCTGTTTAAGTGTACACCATATTAAGAACATTTTCATACTTAACCTTGCTGTCGGACAACCTTTTAATTCGGTGCTAACTTTAGAACAACCAACAGCTGTCTGACAGCAAAGCAAATATTACAGGAAATCATTGAGGGGTCACAGACCTCGTGGTAAAGACAACTTTCCCAGTATAATAACATGACATGTTTGGTATCAATAGATTCAATGCAGTCATGAATTTAATTTAACACTGGCTCCACCACTTACTGAGCTAACAGCCTTCAAAGTAGTGTTAAAGCCAGATGATCCATCATCACTTTCAGAGGGTTAAAGTAGGCCAAACAAACAAAGAACTGAGGAGGAGAATAATTCCAATATTTAGATAATGGTGATCGATAAGGCAGAGTCTAATTAAATATATACTATACTATACTTCCATTTAAAGAAGGCTACTTTTCGACTATTCAGGCTCGCCAATCCTGTTTCTCGTTGACTCACGTGAATGTCCTGTGTCGTCTTTGTGTCTGACAATTTGTGTAAGCAACACCCGCCCAAGTCCACCTCTGATTGGAGGTTTTGGTCAACCTCAGCCAATCGTCATCATTTATGCGATTGTCTTGTGCCCCCTCACCAAGGAGGGAGGAACAAGAAAAATCTTTGCTGTTCAGCTTAGAGATTCTGTAGGTCTGATGAAAAACAGCTGCCTTCAATCATAGTAACGCGGCGCATTCTTTGGCAGTAATGATAATCGTGTTATAATGATGGGAAGAGTAATCAATCAGATTACTCGTTACTGAAAAAAGTAACACTGTTACTAACGCTGTCATATATAACGCTGTTATTCCCATCACTGAGAATCACATCAGATTTCTACCTGTCCATCCTTGTACCACTCCAGTGCTGGGGTAGGAAAGGCCTGAGCTGCACACTCCAGGGTCAGTGTGCTGTTGACCTTGATCTTGACCTCTTTGGGGGCGAGTCCTTCCCCTGGGATATCATTCTTATTGATCTGAGGGGGAACTGGAATCAAAGCACACATTGATTACACTGACATATTGACATACAGACAGGTGACAAATGATTGGAAGAACCTGAATAAATGACTGGAGAAACATAATGAATGCAGATGCTTCCACACAGAAGCACTGTGGTACAATTAAGCAGTTAACAACCAGACATTGTGGTCAACAGCGTATATTTGGTGACCGTGATGTTCGTCCATTTGTGTGATGTGTGAGGAAAACAGAAGAGCAACTCTTCCTCTGGTGACTGAGGATATCATTGCAGACTGTCACCAAGAAAAGTTTGTCAACAATTAATTAGAGAGGATGCTACAGTATAGTAGAGGTGAAGAGCACAAATCCCTCATTACAAAGATGAATACAAATTTTAGAGTTCAGAGTTAGACTCATCCTTCACTATGTTCTCAACAAGTGGTCAAGTGCATGCTTGGTGTACACCAAAAGAACAGAATAAACCTGAATACTACCCCTAGACCCCCTTTCCTTTAATTTGCCACCTCTCTATAGGTCTATATATTTTTTTTTGAAATTTTACAAATTCTGTGAATAAAGTATTGTTAAAATATTATTATATTATATTATTTATATGTTTATGTAACCACATGAGGTAGAACTCAGCCACATAGAAAGCTTTTTATTGTCATCTCCTCTTCTATTCTGGTAAAGAAAGGTACAGCATTTTTTCAAAGAAACTCACCATAAACCTTGACCTCATAGTGCTTCAGTTTCTCTCCAGCCTCATTAGTGGCCACACATGTATATCTCCCAGCATCCTCTTCTTTAGCATTGAGAATCTGCAGTGTTCGCCCACCTGTGAACACATGGATGATGAATGTTACAAAGACGTACCTGCTGTAGGACAGTATTCTCTTCAGCTCGACTATTGTTATGTGCATGTGATCTCAAACCTGGAAGGACTCGGACATTGCGACTAGACTCAAACGGAGTGCCATCCTTGAGCCAGGTGATGAGAGCAGGAGGATAGGATTGGACTTCACACAACAGAGAAGTGGGGCTGCTCAGAGTTACTGTCACCTCCTCTGAAGAACCGTCAGGACCTGACCCACTAATGGTCGGAGAAACTGGCAAAAAAAGAGAATATAACATGAGCACATGACTTTCATCTCAAATAGTTTGATTGTTTCTGAAAATGATACTCATCGGATTAAATAGAGTTGTGTTTGTTTATACCCAGGACGTTGAGGTTGAAGTGTCGGCTGCGATCCCCTGCACTGTTAGAGGCCAAGCAGCTGTACCTGCCAGTGTCTGCAACTTGGGCCCCAGAAATCTGGAGGAAACGGCCATGAGACAAAACTTGGTGGCGTCTGTCGGGCACCAACAGCTGTCCATCCTTCAGCCATTTGATGTCAGGTACAGGGTTACCTGGAAAATTATTAGGTGAGTTTAACAAAGTGGCAAAGTATAGAGAGTTTAATGGCATTTACATTAAAGATTGATCAAAAGGATTTTCATCAGCATTTTCATTAACCTATGATGTCAATGACGTGATCTATATATTATGGACATTACCTGACGCCTCGCAGGTGAGAGTAATGTTATGTTTCTCCTTGACTTTAGTATCCACCACTGTTCCCTCGTCCACGATGCTTGGTGGAACTGTTGAATTAGACTGAAAATCAATTACATGGTTCTCACTGTGTCCCAACTCATTAAAAGTGGTGTTTCATCTGTGTTAATCCTGTGCTGTTGATCTAAATGACATTTATTGTATTTTTACCAAGAATATCGAGGTCAAAGTTCTTCCTTTCCTCTCCAGCGTTGTTAGATACAATGCAGGTATACCTCCCAGCATCCTCTACTGCAGCATGCATTAGACGCAGGCTCCGGCCTCCTAGAGATTAATTGGGTCAATTATTATGATTTATCTATTGTCATCACGGAAAGGCTATGTCAGCATAAACTTGCTGTTTTTTCATGAAAAGAAAGTATCCCAAAGATGTGTAAACAACATTTCAAACCTGTTGAAAGTAAATCACTCCTCTTTGAAAAGTGGCATCAATTAACAGAAAGAATTCAGACTCTGAGGCTCACAGCTGTTAAAACACTTACAAACCATTTTAATGATATTAAAGACTAATCTATCTATAAAAACAACAGGGTCTCTCCTGAGAAAACAAGTGACTGGAGAACCTACAATACGGCAGCAGACCTATTTGATAAATCTCAACACGAGCCCACCCCTCTGACCATAGGAGTGTCATCACATCACATCACATCACATGTAGTTTGTCAGAGTTATATTGTTAACTTTGTTAACACAATGGTATTTATGTGGTTCCCCAGAATTCACAAAGTCCTGAACTTGTGTTCAAAATGTAGATAAGTCACAAACCAAATGGGTCAACTTGGCAGAGCATGGTACGTTCAGTTCTGCACAATTGATTTAGATGGTATGCTTAACTTCAGGGTTCATGGTTTATTTTAGAAGCACCTCATACATCTTGTTAAATGTTTAAAAACACCATTCAAAGCATTTGTAACGGTTTGTCTTCTTTTACAAATAGCTGTCTGTTGAGTTTGGCCCCAGTTGCAATGATCCTATTACATCTTATTACTGGTGATGTATTGCAACTGCTTGGCCTTTAGGACCCAGCTAGGAAGCAAAATAGGTCCAATTACTTCTTCAATTCCTTCCCTCCAGAAATTTAGTCTATCATTCAAACTGTATTCTTGGTGGCTTGCTTTCCTTGAGCCAGACAGAAGATATCTGTCACACACAAAAAGGCCAAACTTCGAAAACAATTTGAAATACTGCATATTTTGTGTATTTTGTAATTTCTCCTCCACATCAGAGAAAGCCCAGAAAGTCAAACAGGAACTCACCCGAGAGGACGCGCACGGAGCTGGAAGCTTTTATTGGGTGACCATCCTTCAGCCAGGTGATGGTAGGAAGAGGGATGCCCGAAGCCTCGCAACTCAGTGCGACTGGGTTCTTCACTACAACACTCACATTTTCTGGCACATTTATCTGACCAATTATACTAGGTGGTACTGAACAGAGAGGGAATGAAGGAAAGGGACAGAAAGAATATGTAAGCTCTTGCGATGGGCTACAACTCCCCAAAATGAAGATTAGTGATTACAACAAAAAAATTCATACCATGTACACTGATGTCATGCTTGCTGTCAGCCTGTCCTGCCACATTAACAGCGATGCAGGTATAGCGTCCCGTGTCTGACACCTTAGCATCTTTAATCTGCAACAGCCTCCCCTCGTTTAGGACCTTGGCACCATGCTGACCCGTGATAGGCCGCCCATCTTTCAGCCATGTGACTGCTGGTCGTGGCACACCTTCTGCTGCACACTGTAGTGTCACATCACCTCCTTTTGTCACTGCAACGTCATCGCTGTCACCTTCGCTGCGTCTGATGGAAGGGCGGACTGAAGTGAGAAAAGCAAGTGAGTTGATGCGTATGCTCCCACAAGAGATGCTAAGCACATTTTTTGTGGACTGTTGCTGCTCTTTTACCATCTTCAGCACACATCTGTTGCCTCCTGACATGTAAATGCATAACTTCCTCACTGTAACATCTATGACAGTACAGTACAATCATGACTCTGATCACTAGATTTCACACATATGGTGGCACACACATACCATAAACTTGCAGGCTGTACTCCTTGGAAGTGGTGCCAGCTGCACTGGAGGCTGTGCAGGTATAGGAGGCTGTGTCCATCCTCTCAGCACTAGAGATCTGCAGCTGGCGACCTCCTGACAAAACCCTGAACCTTTGGTCTAATTTGAGCTCAGAACCTGGGACACACACATATGTGTTCAAACATGTCACCCACACAGTATTCGAATAGAACAGAATATAACACAACTGCATATAGCAAATTTATTTTGCTTTTGTTGGCACTCTGCATCTTTCTGTCTCTGACAAATACACATACACTTACCGTCCTTCCTCCAGGTAAGGCTTGGGGGCGGTATGCCACTGGACTCACACACCAATGTGATGAGACCTCCTTCAATCACAGTCAGCAGAGACACGTCCTCTGATCCACGGATACTCGGAGAAACTGCAATAATGACGGGGACACCAAGAGGAGGCGCTCACATCTCATTCATGGTACATGCTGCATTTCACTGATGTTAAAAGAAAAACCTAACAAAGCCAAAACAGTGCTGTGATTTATCTGCGAAAATGTGAAAGGAAATACAATGGCACATAAAGACAAAAAATAAAAAATAAAAAATCCCCAAAATGTTAATAACAAAATGTATTCTTCATTCTTAATACAAAACATATAAGAACAGTTTAAACACAGGTGATTATAGAATTGTGTGGGTAGTAACTACTCTGAATTGTCAAAATTAACTTCAGAATCAGCTTCTTAGCAAACAAAACTTACTATTATGGACACAATAACAAACAAATAGAGCCAAAAATGTTAGTTAAATATTAGATCAACTCACCCCAAACATTCAGGTTATAGTTCTTCTCTGTTTTGCCAGCAACATTGGTGGCTTCACAGGAATACCTGCCTGAGTCCTGCACCTGGGCACTATTGATCTAACATTCAGATTCATAGAAATTATGAGATATAGTAACAGGACACTGACACTTTAAACAAAAAAATTATAATGCCAATAAAGAGGATTTTTATACTTTTACGTCTTAAGATTTACAAAACTGTTTTACAATCTATGCTATCTGTACCTTGAGCAGACTGCCATCCACTGAGACTGTCAAACCAGGCTTCCTGAAAAGTGGGCGACCATCTTTGCGCCAGGAGAGGGTAGGTGGAGGGATTGCATCGCTCTGGCAGTGTAGCTCCACTGGACGACCGAGCATCACTGTGGCATTCACCTCCTCACCCTTGATGTTAGGTGGCACTGTGGCAGACATGAAGGCAAGCTACAGATCATATCATCAAATCAATCAATCAATCGCCTCTGAAAAGAGAACTATATATACAAAATCAGACACTAAATGTTGTTGTTGTACCCACAGACGCTATTCACATGCTTTTTCAGATTAAACAACCCTGGAGGTTAGTCTGTTAAGCCTTTCTAAATGCTGTAAACCTGTCATATTACCTCATATGCAAACAGAGTAATTGCTTCCTGAGATGCATATGCTCTCTTAGGTTGTGCATCTGGTGTTCTTTAAGTACTAATTCTATCTTAGGCTATGACAGCATCATTAAATCAATTCAATGTTTGGTTGTGGTATTAACAATCAGAGTACCTTCATTTCCAAGAAGTTCATGAAACCTAATCTCCATGGAAATTGCTAACATACTCTGAGATGGATAATGAGATGCATCAGGAGCAAAGAAATTCCCACAAGAATGTTTTTGTTCCCCTGTGACTATTTAAGTATCATCACAACTGACATTGGGTGTTGCTGAGACTGGATCACTAGATTTCTCATCATTTGAATCAGTGCTGGATGTGATTTGCATGTGGTGCAAACACCAAAACGCACACCTCTGAGCCAAAGAAAAAATGTCTGGAGGCCTCCGCCCTTTGTATCTGACAACAGACTGGACTACTTGAACATAACATCTACTGCAAGAGGAAATTACATTCATCTAAGCTTCTGTTTTTCATGAGACAATCCCCCTTTTTTGGTGAAGGCATTATGGTTTTTGGACAGACAGAGCACAAGTCATTGGGGAAGGACAGAAACAGACTCAGTAGCTCAGTATTCGGCCAGACGCAGGAAGCTGCCAAAGAATGGTAACAATTATCACAACAAATCTGCCTTTATTTCCCTGGACAGGCTCTTTTTGATCTTTCCAAGGAAACACATGTCACGTGGATGTTTGTATTCTGCATACATATGTTCAGACAGACATACACAAGCACAGCCTTTACAATCCCGTATATGTAAACTACTTGTCTCCAATTACCACGGTGACATTAGCTTTGATTAGACCTGTATAACATCTGATTTACCATCAAGCTCAACTCCGTGCAGGAACCTGACAAGGTTTACTGGAAGGCCAAACATAGTCAAATCCTGCTTCCTCTACATGCACATGTACTTGGTCAAGGCCTTTTTCAAATATTGTTTCAGTATGTCAATTCCTGTGTCATGCTGGATCTGGTGCTCTGTTGAAAGATATTAAAAAGGCATTAAAGTCATGAACAGGAAGTCTGTGTCCTAAGGGGAAGAGCTGGACATAAGTACTGTTCTTTCAACAGTGCCTGCCAACAGTTGTTTAATGTTTTACAACTGAAAAACACTTTTCATCCAAGGTCTGACTTTATTTGTAATGCAGCATTTTTTAAGTCTGGGTAATGATGACGATGAAGGTTATGTCATTGTTGGCAGATAGAAGGCTCAATCTGTGCTCCAGCAATAAGCAAAACTCACCATCAAAAGAAAGGAAAATAGGACTGATCTTGACTGATCTGATTAATTGTTTGGTCAGTAAAATGCCAGAGAATAACCCCTGAGCTGAAGGTGCCATCTGCTTCCCATATATATATATATATATATATGTGTGTGTGTGTGTAGTATGCAGTGAGTAAACTAGTCATTTACTCACCATAAACCCTCAGGTCATACTCTCTGTGTTGCTCTCCTCCGGCGTTGACAGCGACACACGTGTACCTCCCTGTATCACTAACCAGTGCACTGTTCAAAGACAGCACTCTGCCACCAGACAACACCTGAGAGGGAGACAGAAACAGGTCAGAAACCAGATCATAGATTGAAACACCAACAACATGACTCTCTGTCATGTACCATAAAGCTGAATTAAATGCATTTATTTGTTTATTGAATGTCACCGTTTACCTTCTAACAAACCTATATAATGATAGGGATACAAATTATATACGTGATATAATGTGTATACATCCACACGTTTTTGGTCTAAAGCACATCAAAGCTGAACAACACTAAAATATGTCATTACCTCTGTAACAAATGAATAGATTAATTCAATATATTGATTTATAGTATGGGTACCTGCATGCCATGTGATTCACTTGCCACAGGACTGCCATCTTTGAGCCATGTGAGGCTGGGCACAGGAACTCCAGTGGCCTCACACTCCAGCCTGGCAGCTTCATTTACCACAACTGTTACTGTACCACCTTGGCTGGATATGACCGGAGGCACTGCAAGAAAAAAAAAAAAAGCATAGATATGTGACAAATAGTCATCTACACTGCAATCTACAATACTGCTGGAGTTGATAATTGATATGATGTCTACTAATTTGATTTCATATAGGATTAGCCAACCTCTATTTAATGTATGCAATATAAAAAGGTTCTTTACCATACACCTGCAGACTGTGAGATATCTCAGCAACTCCAGCCAGGTTGACCGCTACACATCTGTATATCCCAGCATCAGACAGCTGAGCCCGTTCAATTTCCAGCACCTGGCCACGCTTCAGCATAGTCACCCCAGCTGCACTTGTCAGTGGTCTGCCATCTTTGTACCAAGTGATAGCTGAAGCACAAAGGTAATTCAAGGTGCTTTACATAAAGCAAATAAAATACATGGAAATGACTTTTGAAGGACAACAGAGAGAGTTTATTCATTTACTACATTGTGAAATATGTAAGCACACAGTAATGGCATTAAAACATTAAGAAATAATTATGCTTGTGTTTGTTTTAATTGCTGAATTATCAAAAGACAGATAACATCTGAACTGTTGTATTTTTATTGATATCTGTGAAATCAATATCATACTGTTAGAATGAAACACCTGGTGTGAAATACAGGAACAACCTAAAAAAAACAGTGTTCAATTACTGTATACTGGAATGTTACTGCTTATCTGAACTAAACTGTAAGAAGAAGTGAGAAGAGAGTGAAGCTGCCTGTAGGGAATCATCTGAGATCAATTTTCTGTTGCTCCACTAATAGTGAAAGATAAGGAAAGCAGCAACACAGCCAATTCCGACTCAGCAGTCAGAAGGAACTACGCCGTGAAGCCCGTGAGTGAGTACAGCAAGATGGAGGAAGAAGTTTGTAAGCCATCTTACCAGGTAATGGGCTGCCTGTGGCCTTGCACTCAAGCTCAGTGGGAAAGCCTGACAGGATGGTCTGGTTGATGATCTCACCAGAGTGGGGGATACTGGGAGGCTCTGATAGACACACAGAGTATTACACATAAGAACAAGAATTTATCAGATGATATTCCCCTGTCTCCAACGAGTCCCTTGACACAAAAAGTATGAGATGTATGACAGAAACTAGGCATGAGACAAGGGGCAGAAACACGAAGAGAGCGTGCTGTGTGTATCTTTAAGTTACCATGGACACTGAGCCGTATGTGCTGCTGAGCTTCACCAGCTGCATTGGTGGCCAGGCAAGTGTATCTCCCAGAATCCTCCAGTCTTGCCTCTGTGATCTTCAGCAGTCTGCCTGCAGACTCCAGCTGTGACAGACACAAGCACAAAGGACACGCAGAGGATAAATCAGACCGTTAGCTACTTTTCATGTTAAAAAGTGAGCATAATAGTGTACTCCACACGTTGGAGGAATATGTCAGTAAGTTGAATTCTTTTGAAATTTCAATTTCGAGAAAATATTTTCACTTCAGTCAGAGACAATTTAAGGAAATGAATGGTTATACAATGATTATAGAAAAGGTTCCTGTTTAATGTAGCAATGAATCTGAGCAGCAGGATTCGGTTAATCCCTGTTAATAAACACAAACGTGAATGTTAAAAATTATATTATATATATATATATGAAATATCATACAGGAGGAGTTTGGGGTGTGGCAGCCGTGGCAGCAGCAGTGCTGGCATGAGCCTAATCATCAGAGTAGTTACTAGCCAAACAGTTGTGAATGAGCCAGTCACTATTAAGCATATGGCAGCTAAAGCCAATCAACCAATACAAGTGTGACTTCGGTGTTCTGCTGGAACTAATGTTATGCTTCATTCCTGTATCTAACAGTCTCTGTGTTTCCGTGTGACTGTTCAGTCAATAAGGGGAGCCAACCTTAAGGTGCCCCTGGGTTGTGTCGACAGGTCGGCCATCTTTAAGCCAGGTAATGCTGGGTGGAGGGATGCCATTGGAGATGCACTCCAGACTGATGGACTTATGGAGAACCACTGCACGTTCAGCAGGCCCAGTGGTACGAATAGAAGGGGGAACTGAGGGGATGAAGAGGATACAGTTATTATCATTAAAATCACTTCACAACAGCAAATTTGGAAAAAAAAGGAATGTACAAAAAGGCAGAGATAGTATTTACTCAAAGCAGTGTCCCTGTGTTTTGCATTTAAAGCACAGATTATATGTATTGCAGTTGTAGTGTGTGCAAAACTATCCATCATATTCATTTGTTTCAGAGAACTGTTCATTTTACTGTAAATCATATGTCAGAGCATTTTAATATTTTACCTTGGACAACCACATTGAAGTCCCTCTCATGGTCTCCTGCTTCATTAGTGGCCACACACTGAAAACGAGCTGTGTCAGAGACCTGAGCGCGGGAAACAACCAGCCGTCGACCGCTGGCTGCCACTCGCAACCCCTCACTCTGTCTGACTGGTTTTCCATCTTTATACCACCTGGAAAAGAATCAATTTTACAGTGAATATGTGTATTTACTTTTGTTTATTTGTACATATGAGATGAAGATCTTACGTGATGACAGGTGCAGGTGTTCCGGTGGCCTGACACTCCAGCTCCAAAGCACTGTTGATTATCACTGTGCTGTCTGTCACGTCGTCAGCTCCGTCAATGAAAGGAGGAACTAGGATTGAAAAATGTAATTTCTTAATGTAAATTAGCCTTTCCATATGTCATTTAAACATGTCATAGTGAATTGAAAGGGTGTTTTTTTAAATTTTTAAGTCATATCACAACTTTGTGTTATTTCTTTCCCTTTATTTATGTTTTCTATTATTCCTAAATTTATGCTGCAGATAGTAAATATCAGTAAAACCGTGACTTGGCATATAAAGGTAAAAATCTTCTGCCTGGAGTCTCATGTTTTGGAATGTACTGAACTGAATTTTCTGTTGTATTTGTGGAGAATTCTTGTGAGTATATCATCCAAAGCCACAGTGAAATGGCAGGTGTCCAATTCCCAGAATGCACACACACTGTAGATAGCACTGGCCTCAGCAGGAACCAGTTTCAGTTTCCAGTTTCACATAGTATGTTGTCGTGGCCGAGTGGTTAAGGCGATGGACTAGAAATCCATTGGGGTCTCCCCGCGCAGGTTCGAATCCTGCCGACAACGGTGCAGTGCTTTTCCAGTTGTCACAAACTGTTCAATAATAGACTGAACATGATACACCAGCAAGTGCACAGTATGCATCTACAGTGTAGTTGTTGAAGAGGTGCTTCCCTGTGCCAATGAAGGTGAAATGTAAATGACTACGTTTGGTTTCAGCATAGGCTTTGTTTGGTTCCACATCGCTCTATACATCTTCAACAAATGCTCTTTCTCTTCACAGATATAGAATGTATAATAATGAAACAACCTTCTTTGAAGTCCCTGGCAAGTCCCCTTGGCATAGGCTGAATCAAATATTTGTCTTTGATTTCTTTTGAACTTGCTGTCTTTGTGAGCACTTGTGAACTAAATACTGAACTGCTGTTCATAAACCACGCAGGGGAACAAATCATTCTTTATTTTGAGTGTTGAAAACTAGAATTGAGGTCCACCAAAGAAATCTTGGAAAGAAGAGTGAGGTCAGCCGCCCTCCTAGAAAAGTTATATTTCATAAAAGTTAAAAAGTTAATGAATGAATTTGTATGCATGGATATAGCTCACTTATTAATTTTCCCATCAATTCTTGTTCATTTGGGTTAACCTGACATGAGTGTGTGTATGTGCTGTGCATGTTAGTGTCAGTATAGTGTAGTGTATGACTATATGGATTCAAACTGTTATTTTTGTGCATTTCTGTACCTAAAACTCTGACGTCATATTTGACTTCCTTCTCCCCAGCGATACTCGTAGCCACGCAGACATAACGTCCCGAGTCTGACACTGTGGCTGAGATGATTTCTATTTTACTCCCTTGCTCGAGAACACGGACACTTTCACCATCACGCACAGGAACTCCATCCTTCAGCCAGGTGAGTGAGGGGGGAGGGTGTCCACCAGCCTCACACTCCAGGATCAGAGGCTTGCTGAGGACCACTTTCCTCTCAGTTGGCCAGTCATCACCCCCTGCAATGGTAGGAGGCACTGCGGGGGAAAGATGTGTAAAAAATGATCAGAACAAAAAGGGGGTTAAAGCTTTTTGCATGATTTATATCTTATTTACATCTCACACTCAGGTTTTCATCAGCCTGCAACATGTAAAATTACTTTCTCCTTCACGCTCTCCACTTTCTTCTATTAAATTGTTCACTGACTATCCACAGCTGTTTTAAATTATTCTTGAGTGACCCAAATTAAAGCTCTGATTAATATGATAAGAGCTCAGCACATATGAGAAGAATTGCAAAAGCAGAGACAATGAGAGCTTCAGTTCAGAGATTTTGTCACTTCCTACAATTTGAAAACGTGGTTTAATGTCAAAATGTACTCTAGATTTCCTAAATCACATAGTTAGGATAAGTTTTAGTTTCAAGCTGACATAAAGCACAGTGAAAAAGGAAATATGTGTAGATTATCAATGTCATGTTCTTACAGTAGACATCCAGTTCATAGCTCTTCTCAGTGCTTCCGGCCACACTGGTCACTTTGCACGTGTACTGGCCAGCATCTGATGCCTGCGCCCGAGGGATCTTCAGGTAGTGACCTCGCTCGACATACTGAGCCTGGCGGTTGGATAGGATGGCCTCTCCGTTTCGGTACCAGGTGATGGTGGGAAGCGGCACTCCACGTGCCTCACACTCCAGTGATACCACTGTGTCCAGCAGGGCTGTGACCTCTGTGGTTATGTTACCACCTTTGATGGAGGGGGGTACTGGAACAATGGCACAAAATAATGATAATAATTATGATAAAATCTGAAATTTGTACTTCAGCTGTATTTGGTCATGTTAGATGTGTGAAACCTTTGCACGGAGTAGCTGTTTGCGTAGGATCTGTAAAAATCCACACTCACCATAGACGCTGAGGTTGAAGTCCTTGGACTGTTTGCCTGCTGTATTCATGACACTACACTGGTAGCGAGCCTTGTCCCCAAGACGTGCACTTTTTATCTTCAAAACCTGACCTCTGTTGGTGACCTCTAGGTTAGGATCACCGAGAAACACCAACCTAAAAACAAGTTTAACCCATTTTATTTCAATCTGTTTGATCATTCTTACTATAATGTAGATAATACATACTCTTAATATTAGAGGGCACTTACTTCCTGTCCTTGTACCACTGGATTGTAGGAAAGGGGACCCCTTGTACCTTGCACTCCAGACTGATCTCCTGTTTAACAATTGCTGAAACATCTTGAGAAGAGCCTGACCCTTCAATTGTCGGCGGGACTGCAACACAATGTGAGAGTATCATTATTAGTTGACTCATCAATAAACTGATTAAATTAGTTAAAAGTAAAAAGAGTTAAGCTGCTGGCTGCTTTTATGTATTAAAAATGTTAAAAGGATTTTCCATTAATGTGGAATTCATTTCAAGTTTTGAATGTTCACAAGTCTACACTCAGCGCTTCCCCTGTAATTTATGGAGTTTCCATATACAACTGTCCTTACTCACCCAGTATATCGAGGAAGAAATCTTTTTCTGTGCTGCCAGCAATGTTGATGGCTTTACAGCTGTAGCTGCCAGCGTCTGCTGTGGCTGCCTTCAGTAGTCTCAGGGTTTTTCCCATATCAAGAATCTGAATGCTGTTACTAGCAACTACCTGTCGATCAACATAAATACATTAAATCAAACACAAATGCAAAAATAACAGCACATGTAGGAGTTTAGGAAACACTGTCTGATGGTAATTATGGAGCGAATTGTGAGACATCATGATAAAAGGATCTAAACTGAAAAAGCTGTAGCTCACAATTCAGGCAGAATTGAAAAAACAGCCGCTGTCTGAGAGCCAAAGATCTATTTAGCTGTGGAATATAATTTAAGTGTGCAAAACATGAAACATTTCAAATTGTTGCTTAGAGCCAAAAACATTCAGAGAGCAGAGCATCTTTATTGAGATTGCTCATAATTAGCAGATGGCAGTAAGCTCTCTGATTTGCCATTTGTGCCTTGCAGGAAAGATTAGTAAGGCAGCCAAGAGAGCAAAAGGCCGCCAGCTAACTGGGATGTTACAGCAAAGCACGTGCTAACTCTCTGTTCTAAAATCAATTCATCATACTTATTCTGTCATTACAGCTTTGACCATGCTGCCACCCTGACTGGCCTGACTGGTCTTTGATACACACACATGACTACACACAGGATCCATGGTGGTTTAAAGTCTGTTCTCTTGGACTGTGTACCCTGTGATCAGAGCTCATTTGGTCTTTATGAGCACTTTTATTAATAAATGAAAGGAAAGGTCATTATGATTTCTCATTACTTTCATGTGTGTAAAGTTTTGTGATCCAATCCTTGTGGAGGACGTACTAAACCGCAGTTTAAGTATAGGTTAGGCAAATTATAAGGCAGTGTGTAACTCTTTCTGACTGTCTTTGATTTGAGTATTTATCTTTAAAATAATATTTGATTGTAAACATGAATGACAACTATCAACATTTCTGTATGAAATATGTGTTAACATGGGATTTCACCTACAGGAGTCCCATCCTTGTACCAAGTGATGACAGGGGTTGGACTTCCTACAACGTCACACACCAAGCTGGTGGACTGGCTCAGGACCAATGACACATTTTCTGGTGTTTCACTGTCTCGGAAATTTGGGGGCACTGTGGAGGTGACAAAGAGGTCTCATTATCAAGTTTTAAGTGTACATTTTTCAGAAGCACTGTTTTTTCTTCTCGTCCCATTTTCTTATATAACCAAATTGTCAGATGTGATCAGGTTCATTCTCATTTGAGATAATTGTCCACTGAATATACATAAGCTGAATAGCAAAATATCTTTCAAGTACCATCTGAGAATGCAATATTTAAATTTGTGAGAAGGGAATGGACTGTATGAATGTAATAATGAATTAAATACTTATGAATGTAATAACTTGTTTTGAATAATTTCTGATGATGTTTTCATGATGTCTACAATGTTTCGTTGTTTTTACATTATCATTGTTGATCATTTGTTTTTTTTTTGGACCCCAGGAAGACTAGCTCATCCCACTTTGGTGACAGCTAATGGGGATCCTTATAAAAATAAACAATAAACAATAAACAGGTTTGCCAGAAAAGGAACTGAGCTGGTAAATCTATTGCAAAGTCGCCATTCAGAACCATAGAGAACAGGTCAATTACCATTGACTTTGAGCTGGTACTTCCTCTCAGTGGATCCCGCATCATTGACGGCAGCACAGACATACTCTCCATTATCCAGCGGTGACACAGAGGCAAGAATCAACAGTGTACCATCCTCCAGGATGGACACACCGGGTTCATTACCCGTCAGTTCCTGGCCATTGCGCAACCACCGAATCACTGGTTTAGGAAGGCCTACAAGAGAAAAGAAAAACTTTGTCTCATTAAACTTCATATCCTAACTTCTTATCCTGTTCTTTCTTTCTTTCTTTCTTTCTTTCTTTCTTTACCTTTGGCAGGGCAGGGGAATGCAATACGCTGGTTTGCAACTCTCTCCTGCAGAGGACTATTAAATGGGGGCTCCAATACCTCAACCACAGGGGGCACTGAAAACACACAAGCACATAATCAATGACAAATACACACTGTGAAACACTATAAAGCACCTGTAACAGTTTTAGTATGCAGCTTTAAAACATTTATTTTATTGCCTGATCCATACTGTAATGGTTCCTAAAAACGTAATGTCAGAGTTGCTTAATAAACACTGCCATGAGAAGGAATACATAATACAAGTGAAATACAAGTATTATTTGACGTGTTTTTTTCACAGTCTAGAGGAAGCTGTGAGTCATTCCTTTGCTTTAATCCAACTTCAACAGAAATATACCACTCTGAAAACATTTCAGTGAACTTAAGTATAATGAACACAGTGCAAGTCTGTGAATCATGAAATTAACTGGAACTAACCTTGCACCAGAAGCCGAACTTGAGCCTCGTCTTTGCCTGCATCGTTGGTAGCTGTGCAGATGTAGGTTCCTTCGTCATGCAGCCCCACATTTCTCAAAGCCAGGCTGCCATCAGGAGAGACCGTGTACCTTTTACCCTCTTTAGTCCAAGTGAGGGTGGGCTCTGGGATCCCTCTCACCACACAGGGCAGCTCCACAGGGTGACCTACTTGTACCTTCATTACTCTTGGGCCAGCCTGGATACTAGGAGGCACTGCAGGACAGACAACCAGATTTAATAAGCTTTAGTGTCTTGTGTGAACCTGCATAATAATTATGGTGACCTTGAAGTTTCTATAGTGGATGTGCTGCTGCCAAATGACAGTATGTCTAGACTGCCCTAATTTGATTAATGAATGTGTATTCAATGGGCAGTTCTCACTGTCTGAATTTAAAACGCTGTTCAGCTGTATCAGACAGAATCAATTACATGATGATGGAAATCACTGTTTTTATGTATTCAGTCAGCAACTTTGATCCAAATGATTGCACGTTCTATCATGTGTTTTTTTTTTTTTTTGATAGCATCTCAACCTGTACTTAAACAAACAGGAATTCTTACATTCATGATAGAACAAAGTTATGCTGCTGTTATGCTCTTAGCATTTGTGTCTCTTTGAACTTACCCAAAACCCTCAGCTCAATGGATTGTGTTAGGTTACCAGCGATATTAGCGGCAACACACACATAAAGTCCACTGTCTGATACTCTGGTCTCTAAGATCTTCATAGAGCCTGAGGGAAGCTGAGTGTGCCTGTGAGAAACACATACACACACACACACACACACAAACTGCTTTAAACATAACTGTGAAGTGAAAGTCTTGGTAATAATTATTCCAAATACAAAACAAACACACACACACAAACACACCACAGATTTTTTCCACTCAGTGACTTTACCTGTCATTTCTGTAAACAGATACTCCAGTAATTCTTACTAATCCACAATCAACCACAATTACAGCCGCTGTGGCAGGCGCACAGTAGGTAGAACAGATCACAGGGAGGAGTATGATTACTAAGTCATCCAATAAAACCACAAACTATACCCTGAGGCCATGAACAGTCCAGAGATAGAAGGCAGAAATGTAGACAGCATGGTGGTTTTCTTAGTCTTATAAAACTACAAATCTAACCCTGATTGTGGTAATCAATGTTTTTTATTGATTGTAATTTTAGTGAAAAATGGCTCAAACACTATACCCTGGCAGTGTACAATTGTGTTTATTGGATTATTAGTGAACAGCATTTGTATTGTGTGTGGTTTTATGTGTGTTACCTTGGAGAGAAAGGAGAGATGAGCTGCTTCTCCTTGGCCCAGCTGATGGAAGGAGGTGGGACACTGCGGACCTCACATGGTAAAATGGCGTCCTCGCCCTCAATCACTGACATTTTTGTTGGCTCTGCTGAGCCTCCGCCACCACCACCACTGGATCTAGGACGGACTGGACACACAAACATGGACAGGCAAACTTAGAAATATCAATTCAATTCAAGTATGTGAATAATTTCTGATGTGCCAGCTGTGAGAGTTAAATTTAAAAAGTGGAAAGCAGATTGGCACATATCTCTTTTCTAAATACAACACATTCATCTCCTCCATCACTCTAAACACAAAGGTAATTGGAGTAGTTGAGCAGTGAACATGTTTCTACTTGTAGCACGTAGTAGAACTGTGAGAAATGTAGAGAAAATAACTTACTAAAAAAAGGTCAATTACTCATAAGTGAGTAAAGTTTAGAAGTTTGCCCTTAAAATTGGCTTTACAAACCAATAACAGTCATAAGTTAAAACCATTAAGCCAAAACGGTGGATATTAGATACTGTTCTGCAGTGTTAAGTATCAATCTTTGTGCTGTGAAGTCATTTTCTTGCAAAACCCAACACAGTGACATGATTTGCAATGTAGCTCTCCTGCTGGTAGAGGCTCTAGACTTCTTGGCAATGATGATAGTAATTATATTAATGTCTCAGAATTAATTGTTAATGTGAAATGTTACATATAGCTCCTTTATTTTTATACAGAGTTCATCCAGCCTTTAGTTGGTTATGAGGTTTACCATAGACAGTGAGCTGGACCTTTCTTGAGGCATAGCCAGCAGCATTGGTAGCTGTGCAGATGAACTCTCCAGTCTCATTTCCAGAGGGGGAGGTGATGAGGAGGCTGCCGTCAGAATCAAGAGAGAAGGCTGGACCACCCAAATACAGCAGCTCCCCACCCTACAAAACAAATCACAGCAGGGAAAGGGCAGGGGCCATAGTTTCATTAACTCAGCTTTATTTGCACTTGACGTGGTATCCAAGACAGAAGTACGATGTGTGGTTTGACCTACTAAGGTTTCTTAAATTTATGATTTGATTTCCTTCCCTGCTGTTAAAACATTAATATTTATAGAATTAAATGAAGAATCAAAACACAAAGCAAATGTGATGTCAGTGTATCAGGATTGTGTTTTCTCTGGACTGTCCTTTTGGATTAGACATGACTAACCTGACTTGACTGATGTTATAGAGAAAAGCAATGGAATCACATCTAAACAGCTGGTGTAAAACTTAGCAGGGTCTAGTTTCATATGTCCCCGTAGCCCTGTTCACTTTAACAGCATTGCTTTTACAACTCCGAGAAACTAGTGTAAAAGATGGAAAAGAGGGAGGGACTGTCCACATACACACACTGTATTATAGTACACACTAACACACAAAAGTGCACATGTAAAGTCACTGAACAGGCCAATGGTCACAGGTAGAGCTGATCAGCACATGAGGCACACACATGTATCCTTCCTATCATATGCTATTGTCTTGCCAGAGCCACTAACAGAGCAAGTTTTGTACTAAAAATATATTGCAACCCTTTGACATGGAACGACACAAGGACCCATTCCCTTGTAAATGAAAATACACTTTCAAGTTAAGCTTATTACTGCACAAAACTGCACAGCCAGACTACAAAAATAAAAATAGTATACATAATGCGTAACAGCATTAAGTTACGAGTAAAGAGTCAAGAGGTGCATGAGTGGAAGTTTGTGAGTCAAGACCTCATAAAATGCCTCTTGAACATTTGAAGCAGTCAGTAAGAAAGTATGACTTTGGGATGGCATCACATTGCTTATTTTGGCGATAGAGCTTTCCTAATACTGAAATTATCATTTCATGCGGTTTCCCTCTATCTCCCTTTCATTATTTTACCATTAATGGAGAGAAAATGAAGGTCTTCAGTGTCAGGAAAACACCACACAACTGCAAGCAGGGTACTGCTCTTTGCACTTTGACGTACTTTATACTGATGCCAGTAATACCAATACATACCTTTGTCCAGGTGATGTCAGGGGTAGGTATTCCACTGGCACGGCAGGGCAGAGTGATGGATGTACCCTCAATTGTGTTGAACACCTGAGGGCCATACTGAATTGTAGGGATAACTGGAAACATAAGAACAAAATCAAGACATACTGTAACTGGTCTAATATGTTTTTAATGCATACATACATACAATTATCAAGTGTTTACAAAGTGGTAAGAAAGATGTATTCCACTCTTTTAATGTGTCTGTCTCAAACCCATCTGGAGAAAGCATGAACATACAGCATTCAGTATGCTTGTTCCACTCATGTGGCTCTTCCCTTCCCTTCCCTCTTCCCTATCTTGTCCTTTCCCTCCCTCCTTTCCATTTTTTTTTTCTGTTTTTTGTTGTTTGTTACGATCTTGGATATCTGCAGAAAAGATCATCCTTTGTAGTCTTGGAGCATCTTCTTGGAAATGAAAAATTGTGATATAACTAAACAAAGAAATTACACACAGTGTACACAATGCAAGGTGGTGGTCTTCTATCTGAATGTACTCTGCAGATATAGGCTCTACGGAAAGTATTTCTCATGGCCAATTAACAATACACTGACCTACATAGTGTAAATGTCCAGTGCTTTGTGTATGTACAGTACATCTGAAAAGGACTGACCTAATTTCAAGCACGGAGGGAATCAGTGCTTTTATGTACACACTGCGAACGATTCCTATTTAAGTTGGTATAATCTGGCAATGACTGATTTTAGTATGAATGGAAAACACATTTCCCCCTCTCACTGTGCTCCAAACTCTTCTATTACCGTCAGCTGCTCCTGGTTTTAATGCACCCTCAAAGATAATCCTATTCATGCGGTTAAGAGCCTTCTGCAGTGTAAACGAGACATTTAAGAGGGGCAACAAGAAATGGAGGAGGTACCAGAATGAAAGAGAAAGAGAACACAGAGGGGGCATTTCATATCTCATAAAACATTTACACAATAGTCCCTTTTCACTTGTCAAAGCAGACAAGCACATGTGATTAATAAAATTAACCATGGCTCATTTCTATTACGTGTCCCAGTATGCACAGTACCAGAAACTTCTAATTGTTTCAGTGACAACACTTAACTTTAATCCCCCTTTTCAGAATTTATAAGCAGAATACAAAGACAAAATATATGTGGTTTGTAATGCACATAATGCAGCTGGACGCAGCTACAAGGACATTTCTAAGGCTTTATAAATGGATTATGTTTTACTATATTATCGTTCATTATTCTGTTCATACGCCAGCATCTATGTTTGAATGCCCAAAGGAGGAGTTACAATACATTTCTCCAATTCATGTTGCATGTACTTGTTTGTCCTGGTGATTGTGTCGATAGAGCACAAACAATACAGTATATTTATAGTTGGCTTGTATATATGTTTTTGTACACTACCATAGACGTTGACAGTGGTGGTATGGTTGGTGGCCCCAACAACGCTTTCAGCCAAACAGGTGTAGTCACCCGCATCATCCAGCTGAACTCTCTCAATATGCAGACTACCGTCCTTCCTCACTGTCACATACTGGTCTGAAGTCACCTGTAATATTTGTAGGTTAAATAAATTGAAATTAAATCGTGGTTATTTAAGTTAGGTGAAAAAATAAAGACATGGAAAACTGTGAATTTCCTGTCTGTGTCCTCACCAAGCCATAGTTGTGTAGCCACTGCCTCTCAGGCAGTGGATTCCCAGCCAACAGCACGCATGGCAAAGTCACCTGCTGGTCCTCAATCACATTGAGCACAGTCGGACTCATCGCAATGACAGGCGAGACTGCAATTACACAGGGGTTATGTAAAAAAAAATCAAGAAGGGTGAGAGAATGACAGGAAAGAATAAAAGAAAATGATTAAGTAGATTCAGGTCAGCAGGGAGCTGTAAAAATCCTGTGAAGCTATTTGATGTTGCTGACATGCATGATATGTGGGTAGCAGCATCTTCTGTGCAGAGACACCAAAAACACACACATACACACAGGTCAACTTACTTTGTGTGTGTCTGAAAGCATACAACCAAAAGAACCCAACAAAGTACTGCAATCCAGTTCATCCTTGAAAAAATCTCGCAGTCATAAAATGCATAAAATATGACAAATGTTTCAAATTTGGTGTGTCAACAAAATGGACAGATAAGTGTGGTTGTATTTATTTTCTTAAATATTTTCAGACAGAAATAATAAACGATCAAAAGTCTTTACCACTGGCAAAACTCAAAGGAAACACATGTGTAAGTGTTTGTGTGTGTACAGTACAACAAAAAGGGAACGTTTGGTTGCTATAAACACATTAACAATACAGCATACAGTATAAACTTTCCACAGCTGCTAAAAGTATCAACACACCCCTTCCTTTCTTCTCTCACATATTCATACCTCCACACAACACATACACACACATTTAATGACATGTGACATCACATTTGTCTAAATGGTTTGACTGCGGTCAAGCAGACAATGCTGATGTCATCTGTGTCGGTGGTTGGATATGCCAGCTTCATTGCTCTCTTCTTCGAGCATTGTTGAAGCAACCTTTATGTGTGTCTGCACTGGGTGTGTGTGTCTCATGAGACAGCACTGTCGAGAAATGGGGCAGTGGGGCAGTAATATATGTCAGCTGGGTTGATCTGTGCTTTCTAACCTTTGGCCTACATATAAGAGCTCAGTGTGTTTCCACTGTAGAAAAACAGTGAAACAGAAACAGTGGTTAACAAGGCACATGTGTTCAAACACACCCACTGAAATGTGCTAATGAACTCACATTCACATGTAAAGACTGAAACAGGAACACGCACACATCCACAAGGACACACAGACAGATGTAGGTACTCAAAGGTACTGAATGTTGTTTTAGAAAATGTACTGGACATGGAAAGTATATATGATCTTTGATTCAACATACTCAGAAAAATGCAAATTCAGCAAAATAGAATATAAGCATGTGAGTGTGTGTAAGCATTTTGTGCTCTTGTGCAAAAGCTGTGAGCGCTGAGCACTTTTCCACTTCAGCTGCACTTCTGTATTACTGCAATTCCACTTAATATATTGCATTCAAATTGTTATCAACTTCCTCTTGAAGATTAAAGTTAATGAATCAATCAATCAATGCAAAGAAATTACAATGCCTGCTGACCTGTGAATACTAGTACTTATTTAAAGGTGAAGAGACAGAGTGACAGAAGTAGAGTCAGAGAGGCAAACTGTTTTTTCAAATGTTGCACGTACCCAGTCCAGTCACAGTGATTCTGGCCTGGGCCTGGATCTTGCCAAAGTGATTGTGAGCCTCACAGATATATACTGCCTCATCCTCCACCCACAGACCTGAGAGAAAATAGGACATTTAGGTGTGAACCTCAAGTTTTCACATGTAATGTGCATGCACATATCCCACTAAAAAACACTCACTGGTGATATGTAGACTTCCCCTATTCTGTGTAACAGTGCCATGTGCACGGGGCCTCTGTGAAAGTGGAAGACCATCCTCTCTCCTCCAGGTGACCTGTGGTTCGGGGTAACCTTCGGCAAGGCACGGAAGGGTCACATCGGAGCCGATGTCCACCGCCACATCTGACGGTTCTCGGGTGAACTTGGGAGTGGCTGGAGCGATCAAGGTTGAAGATGGAGAAAGTCAAAGAATTCAGGGGATTTTCATCCATCTGTATTGCATTCTACAGAGCATCAAGCTGCTGCACTATTTATTTTACGACCAGATGTACTGAACTACATGGAGCTCAAAAGTGTAAGCTAAACCTGTTAGCTAGTCTGGATTTACACAACACAGAAATATGAAAATGCAGTATTGACAACAGATTTGTAGACCGTTGAGCATGCATTGTGTGTGTCTGTGTTGTATGTCAGTCATTAAAAAAAATTGACTTGCACAGTTAACCATGCGTGGATACTGACACACCCGTGTGTAAACTTGTTTGGGGGTAAACCAGGCACGTTCTGTCCTTGGCCTTGCAAAGGCATCATTCATTAACAGTGCCAAAGCAGCCTTTGTATCACTGAACACAGACATCACACACTAGTATGTACTGTGAATTAATCCATTGATGGTTTAGGGTTTAAGGCTCCAAATAAAGTGTTGTCACTCTTTGCTCTTATCTTTTCTTTGCCACAGATACACACTCATTTTAGCTCACTAAAGTGTATGCATAGTGTGTAGTATGTGTAGAGGTACAAATACTCTCTATCATTAAATATTTGGCCTCAGAACCAGGTTTCACAGCTATGTATGGGTGTATTTGGAATAGAGTTCCTACCAGAAGCTTAAAAGCCACTACAGAGAGTTGAAAATCCACTTACGGTTTAGGGTTCCAAGATTCATATCATCACTACCAAACTTCAAATTGAATACAGTTACAGTCTACAAAAAGCCTTGGTAAGCCATGGTAAGCCATGGTTTTCTGTTTATTCTGTTCTTATTCTGTTTTACAAAGTTAACCAACTTTGTGCCAGTCTCACCTCCTACATCGAGAGAGATCTTTCCTGACGAGGTGCCAGCAGAATTGATCGCTATGCAGGTGTAATCTCCAGCATCAGCATCCTGAGTCTCCTTAATTGTCAGTGTACCTCCAAATGTGTCCACAACCAAAAGTGATGATGAATGCAGCTGGATATCACCTAGATATTTGAACAAAAGCATCAGTGGAGTATAGTCAGTTTGATTAAAAAAAAAATGTTATTAGGAAAAAAATCATTTAATCATTTTCTGCAATAAACATTTCTGCAATTTGAATATGTTTTAGCTTTTAATTCTTGGTTTTGGTTTGTATGTATTCTGTCCAATGTACAAATTTTGTTATTATGCTCTGCTTCTAATGTTACCTTTGTACCACCGGATCTCAGGCTGTGGGGTTCCCGACGCAGAACAGGCCATCACTGTGGTTTCTCCAATGCCAATGAGAATTTCACTTAAAGCCACTGTCACCACAGGAGATTCTAGGGAAGGAGAATCATCAAATAATAAACAACACATCAGTATAATAGAGAGTACAAATGGAAATGGTTGGATGCATGTGTCCTGTGGCACTCACCAATGTAAGTGAGGGTGGAAGTCATTGTGTCTGTCCCAGCCTGATTGCTGGCCAGGCAGCCATACACTCCTCCATCCTTTTTCTCCATGTTTCTTATAACCAGTGTGCCATCAGGAGTCATCCTGTGTCTGAACACACAAGATACACAAGGAGAGTGACTGAGAGAAGTAAAACTAGCAATTCTGACCGACATAAAATACAAACATCTCTTTAGATCAATTAAAACATTTTAAACTGTCAATTCTAAAATTAAGATACATAAAAGTCTTCAAATCTATTCATGTTAAGGAGGAGGAATGTACCTGCTGGATGCCATGATGAACATGTCATTGTGGGTCCAGACCAGACGCGGTGGAGGGTAGCCACTGGCCGAGCATCTGATCCTCACTTCTTCTCCTGTCGTGAAGGTTTGATTCCGAGGCTGTACTGAAACTCTGGGCACCTCTAGAGAAAAGAGAAATCAATCAATAAGTTAATATTTGATCTAATTCAGTCATGCAATTCACTAAATATATTGGCTAGATTCAATCAATAATCTATCTTTGAAAAAGTCATGGTAAGAAGTAAAAATCAAAGCTGTATTTTAAAATTTGTAAAAAGTTGATTCGGGTCTTCTTTTCTTGATGTAAAAATGTTTTGAAATGATTTTCATCACTAAGGATAGGATTTAAGATTTAGTGTGTTTGGCTTTGAGAAATGTCACATAAAAATCTTGAGACATCAAACATTTTGAATGAATTCAGCCTCAGCCACAACATGTAACAGAGCATAAACTTTTATTGTCACTATAGCAGGAAGAGTGATGGCTGTTGTGATGACTACAACCAATAATGTTTCACAGCATATCTTTCACCATCATTTCCTTTATTGGTAAAACAGGGAGGAATATTGAATCCAGACCCAGAGAAGCTGCAGAATCTCAAAAGATTTTCCAATTGATTCATGATGTGTAACTCAACCGTCAAGGGTGTGTTTTCTCTATTCTAATCCCACTGCTCGAATCATCTCCTGAGTCTCTGACCTTTCCAATGTGTATAAAAATACAGTGTGAGAACTAGTAGTCACAATGGAGATGGAAGATTTCCAACACTACAAAATTCTAATTTGTCTCTACCTAAGATGCCAGAGAGGGATTTATTTTACTGTTTTCTATGACCAGAGGAAAGACAGTAAGACAAACTTGTTATTCCTTGCATGCTATCTGTACAAACCAAAACATGATAGTGTCTTTGGGTTGCCTGAGGGTAAACACTGGGGTGATAGAAGGCCAGCAGTCGTAAGTTTAAAGGGAGATACGGGAGATAAGGGAATAGACACGAGTACAGCAGGTGTGAAGGAATGTATAGAGTTTTATTATTCTTCAACTTCAATCATCAGTAGGGATGTAACAATGCATCGTGACACGAATAAAAAAAAATTGGTACAAATGTGTGATGATTGGCACCGGTTGACAGAAAAAATGATTAAAAAAAAAAAAAAAGATTTTTTTTAGAAATAGGTTACGTTATCTTACAAAAGTCACTGGTTGTTGATTCATTTGTTCAGACGTCGAGTCACATGACTTACGTCACTACATAGGTACAGTATGGGGCACAGAGCGAGGGAAGACATGGTGACCGTAGGCAACAACTTAGAAATAGAGGATGCACCGAGCGGTTTTAAATTACCTGTGTGGCGCCATTTTGGATTCCCTATATACACAAATACAACCGGTGAGAAATGGACAGACAAAACCAAAACAGCATGTAAATATTGCAAGAGACTGCTAACATATAGCGGCAATATGGTGCAGCATATTAGCCGCCACCACAGTGAGAGCAAAGTAACGTTACACCACCTTGTGAGCGAAAACTGACGAAGGGGCAAACCACCCTGACGAGAGGTTTTGCATCTCCTCTCCCCCATACGTGTATTTTGTTGTTTAAGATGACCATGTAAGTTACACTTTTTATAAGAGGACATAAACTGTTTTACAGTGTTTCTGTAAAGCAAGCACCTCTAAGATTTTTTTCCTACGAATAAAAGGTAATTTTATTTGGTCATAATTTGTCTGTAGCTCATTTTGATAAAAAAAATAAATAAATAAAATTGTATTGTACTGTGAACAAAAAATTGTGAACCCTATTCAGTCGTGAGTTGAGCGTATTGTTACATCCCTAATCATCAGTGATGTCCCATTTTGAAAGAAATACAGCACATTTTATTTAGTGACTGACAATGCATTTACAGCCAATACCATTGATATATTACAACCTTGACTTGAAACAAACTGAAATGCCTCAACTTGCCACTGTACTGACGTTAATCTTAGAGGCGCCGAGGGCTGTACAGTTCTGAGTGTATGGCCCAGATATGGTCCAAAGTAAGAGCAACTGTTGGGCCCCTTTCTGGGTCAGACAGGCTCTAACCTCATTGCTTCTTTTAAGTCACGCGGTCACCGTGTCCTGAGGGGGGCAGGGACACCTCTGAGTTAAGAAATAAGGAGGTTCTGAAAGGGAAGACACATTCTTCTAACCTGAGTCAGCAGCAGCATCAACACATCAGGATGAAGCCTGTCTTTAACACTCCCTTCATCACCTGCTCCATCTTTCCCTCTTTCTTCCTCCCTCACTCATCTGCATTCACTCCCACTCACAATGCATCCTCCTCCTATCTCAACTCCCAGGTTCTCTAACTCTTCCCCCTCATCCTCTCTCCCTTCATCTCTTTCAACAATGTGCATCCACAACATATCTTAAGAATTCAGACCACATTAAAGCAGCCACAAAAATCCACTTCTTCAAGCTATTGCAATTTGTAAACACCAAAACTGTGGAGAACAAACAGAAACTGAAACTAAACTGATCACATTCAACAAGCAGAAAATGGTTGATTGATGCACGTGATCCGCTGTGCAGTCAATCAAATCACAATTTTGTGATTGCAAAGTTGTCTGGAAAAATACACCTAAATACAGCTTGAAACATCTGCAGTGTGTGATATATTTGCATTTGGAATGAGTGATTAATGTGGATTAAAGCTAAAACAGGAAAAATGTTGTTGTCTTAGTGTCAACCAATGACATACGGACATGCACTCAGTTCCACTGTGTTCGGCCCGAGTGATGTAAAATGTCAGCAAACTTGACTCACTTCAAAGTAAGACTAATAACTAGGAGGGGGCTGATCATGGGGTAATTAGGTAACCCCCAGGGCTTGCTGACAGCTGTTTTAGAGAGAGAAAGAGATTCAGCAAAAAAAAAAAAAAAAAGAGGCAGTAAGAAATTGGTTATAAAAAAACAATGAAAATGACATACAGGTGGAAGAGATAAATAAGAAAAATATCCAGCTTAACCAGGAAAAATGTGAAAAAGACAAGTCAACTGAGCAACTTATCACTCAGTGAGATGAGTTAAATGACAGAGTGTCCCTCCAAACCTGTCTGCAGCAGTGGTCTTCAAGCTGCTAAACTTTTTGTGTCATTGAGGTTCACCTCACAGAGACAACTGTGAACAAGTTAAAATCACAGTGAACTTGACAATTATTAAAAATTTAGGTTAGAAAAAAGTCACCTTAAGTGAAGTGGAACAAATTATTTTTCATTTTTAAAGAGCTGCTTCAAAACATCAAGACCTGGCAGGACGCACACAAGGAGGAATTTAGGCTACAGCAAACAGCATATGGCCTTTGAATTAACTTCTTCTGGGACCGATGGTTGTATAACAAAGTAAATACAGGATGTTCATTTGAACAGATTGGATTATGTACAACAAAATCCTTTGCTGTTCTCAACTCTCTATACCTCCTGGATTCTCTTCAATGGATTCTGGCTGAAATCATCTGCTAATGACAGGCTTTAATGGCTCAGTTACATACATCGCCATTTCCTGGCCAGGCGCGGGCCGATGCTCTGTGGTGCTGGCCAGATAACCAATGATATTCTCTTACATCTAATTCAGTGTCAGTGAAGTGTTAGAAACAAAACTATAAGAGCTGTCTAGAGATGGAAAACTCTACTTTAGCTCTATGTAAGAGTAGGACATAAATAATTTTTGCACGTCCCATAAAGCAAGAGAGTGAATTATAGGGAAAGTAGGGCGGGGGCACTTGGGATACGATCACGTATTTGGGAAGGAGTGTGTTTTGCCAAGAGTCTTGTTCCCCCATGGTGTAAATCACACAGATTCACACATACCAAAGACAGTCTAACACACGCAAGCACACACACAGACACATACGTCACATTCAACTGTAGCCTGGTATCCCCAGCTTTTGGAAGTTGATGTGCACTCTAAGTTTTTGAACACAAGCAACAAATTGTTTCCAACTTCTTGCACATTTCCTATCACCACAGCATCATATTTAACACATGCAGATATAACGCACACTCCTCACCTTGTACAGTGAGGTAGATCCTCTCTGCTGTCACCCCTCCTTCATTTATAGCGATGCACTCATACCAGCCAGACTGATCTGGGGTCACAGAGGACACCTGAAGCGAGAGGTTGGTCAAGACATGCACCCGTGGGTCCAGACGGGCATCATGACCTCCCCTCAGCCAGGTGAGATTGAAGTTGACCGTACTGACGACGTGGCAGGTGAGGACAGCATTGGAACCAGGAGACGTGGTTACATTACCCTCGACTGTGATTGCTGGAGGCGGCTCTGCAGGATGAGGGTATAATGTTGTTAGCAGCTGCCAGGAACTTCACATTATAAAGAAAGTTTAAGTGGTTACTTTCTTGCTGATGCTTACGTATGTAGGGAAATGTAGTATTTTCCAGTCAGTGCTGCAGGCCATAGTGATTTTTGGAAGTCTAAAATTTTTAACCCTGAATGTGACTTTCTGCTTGAGCCAAAGTGGAAAAGCCCCAGCAGGTAGATTTGATTTGAGGGTTGTGAGAGCACATTTCTTTTACACAAATCTTTTTTTTTTTGTTATTGTGAAGTTCTGATAGTTCAACCCTAACCACTTCAACCTAAAACAATTCTAAATAAACTGAGAAGTGAACATCTTTGGTTGAATTGCTTACAATTCATGGAATTGGTTTAAACAAGGGTTCGCTTGTAGACAGTGCTTCACTTTAAAGGGTTACAAGCCAGCAAAGATAATTTAGACTATGGACACTAAACCTCACCTAAAATGATGCAGTTGCATTCCTCTGATTTTATACATAAAGGTGAGCTTACAATCATTAGGACTGACTTATTTCACAGCACTACAGATGTATAAAATCACATGAGCCTTTTTTGTTTTCTGGGAGTTTTTCACAAAACCATGGCTAAACATGCAGGTGTTATGCCCTTGAATGGTGTGAGAGTTAAATTAAATGATGAAATGCTCCTTTTCCTGCTTTGTTGTCTTTGGTTTACTCTCACCCAACTCAACTCTCAAACATTACGATTTAACCAATTTAACTATTAGCCAAGGTTTAAATTTAAACCATGGCTAATAGTGAAAACGGTTAATTATACTGCATTCCTAATTAGGAATTCAGTTAATTAGGTACTGCTCAGCCTGACAAAACATTGTTTTAGACATTACATAACAATCTGAAATATAAGATATACTTCTAATATCACCAAGGTCAGGTCAGATTCAACTTGGACTGTAGATTTATACTAGAAAACCCTGCGTTACAAACCACAGTTTGAAAAATGTGGGTGTTTACCAAACCAAAAAAATATTTCCAATTGCATTTTGTGAAATGTAGGATCTGGTGATCCTGGAGATGGACCCATCTGTGGCTAACAGTCAGGATATCGCTGCCTCTGCTGCTTCGATTTTTAACAAATTTTCATTTAATCTGTCTCAAGTCATCCGACTTTATCCAACTTTAAGTTCCATACTAAATTGCTGGAGTGTCTACTTAACAAAAGAGTAATGAAATAAAATGTTATTGTTCACTTTAGAGACATCAGGTGTGTAGCCATCATCTGGGAGAGAGCTCCTTTATCTACATCAGCAGTTTAAGTAATCCATATCTTCTCACCAGAACCATCATATTGATGCCTTTCGAACCCTCGTATAATACACTGATGTTACCCACAGCGTGTTTGGATGTATTTGTTTCTTAACTATGTATAAAGGTATTTCATGTAGTTTATATTTGCTGTGTGTGAGATAAATCAGATTTTTGATACAGCTTCTGTTAAAACAATGTCTATCATTTGTCCTTATTTCTTATTTCTCTCTCTTCCATTATCTCTCTTTTCTCTCATCATCATGTCACATCAACACTCGTTCCACGAACCTCGTTGTGTTGTCAGATTTTTTCAGGAGTAAGCCAGAGCCAAGCAGTGAAAAGAGAAAGGGAGGGAAAAAACGAGAGGAAGAGAATATGAGGGCGATGAGATGCAGCAGAGGCTTTGGCTCTGATAGAAAGAGGATACTGGGGATTTCAGCACAGCTCAATGGGATTAGGATGACATAGATTTGGCAGCTGAGTTGGTATTATGTGAGTTTCTGTGTGTTTAAGTGTAAAATGCGGTGGCCTGCCATCCTGTTAAGAATATCACTGGCTCAGTAACAAAGTAAAGTGGATGTGGAGGATTCATTTCACTTAATTTTAGAGACGTCATAAGAGGTAGAAGTTGGACAAACCAAGTAACCTCTGCACCCTTGGACTATGAACATAGTGGGTGAATTATAGTAAAGAGTTGCACTCACATTACATACATTACACAGAACCCTGCCTGGCTCCCTCTCTCCTTCTTTTGTTTCACAAAGCGTCTTTCAGCTACCTCTCACTCTCTGCACTCCGCCTTCTTACTTTCTGCTTGGCATTCATCATGTTGATGAGGCTCCAGTGAATTTCACGAAGCAGGACGTTTTTTGGAAAGCAAGATTTGGACAAGGAGACATTTACTGACTGCATTGGGACTCATGTGGTGTCAGCTCTGGTGTCTCACAATGGAAAGGGTTCAGACTGAAAAATAAGTGCACTACAGAGGATTTTGGAATAGGCAAAAATTAGTTCTTGTTTTGGCCAATGGTGAGACTAAAGGTATAAATCATTATACTATCCCATTTGTTTTATCTGTGCTCAGAGCTCTGACAGTCATGGTGATCACAAAATCATCATCTGAGTAATTTATTACTTATATTATACTGTAAATTTCAGTGTAAGGTCATATTTATTATCCACTTATTGTTAGTGCTGACTGTGCACCTGAGTCACCTAAACTATCACTATACTGTTTTGTCTCTGACACTTTATATAACCTTATATATATTCTCTCTTACATCTTATTTATAGTCCATTGGTTTACTAGTCAGGCAAAAGAACCATACCATAAACCTCATGACATGATTGCTGTGAAGCATGTATTACAACATCTCTTAGGGTCAAATTTTCCATAAAGCTACATTAATTCTGCCATCATGCAGGTTCTCTGCATGGGATCCACAGCAAGAGAACCCTATAAAATTCAACCCACACTGACTGACACCAGCCATATGTTCATAAGTAGTGAAAGTGTGTGTGTAAACCTACTGAGCATGACATAAACTATTCCATGTTGCTGCATCAGGGTAGTTTTTGTCTTTATACAATATGAATGTGTTCTTTAAAGGTCCAATGCGTACCATTTAGGACGATCTATTGGCAGAAATAGTATATAAGACTTATGAGTATGTTTTTTATATATAATCACCTGAAGATGAGAATCGTTGTGTGAGTTACCTTAGAATGAGCATTTTATATCTACAGAGGGAGGGGGTCCTGCCATGTTTCTACAGTAAATAGGGCCTTTTAAATTTTACATCAGTTTGAGTTGGATTTTGAGCTTGTCATGTGTTTCCAATCTACAGCCTCACTACTAGATTTAGTTTTTCTTGTCTAAACTAATGTCAATAATGTGTTGTTAAAAGTTTTTAATTAATGAAATAAACAAAAAGGGTCTTTGGGTAAACATGAGAAATGTTCTTTTTATGGCGTGTGATCGGTGAGTGAGCTGAGGAACAAGAAACAAAGTAAAATAACTTGTGCTGTAGTGTACAGCAGATGGGCAGACCGTGCAGAGTAGGGCCACACCAGCATCTAATCGGACCAAGGTGACATTTGTTGGTATGTTTACATGCTGTTTAATGTGCGTTCCGAGCAGCTAATTGGCTAGCTTGGAAACTGACATTAGCAGTGCACTTTTCCATGGAGAATGTTTGTTTGGTTGTTTATTCAACATACCAAGTTCCAGGACAAATGTTAATTTTTTAAAGTAAGACAAGAAGGAAAGCTGATGTGTGTTGAAATTATGGCTCTTGATTTGTAGCAGGCTGCTGTCTGGCTCAGCAGGACCGCTTGATCTGCCTATGATGAAAGATTGAATTTATGGCTTTATGCAAGATTTGACAGGCTTTATCTAAAAAAAAGTGATGATCTACGCAGACAGATGCCGGTATTCGACAGCATACTGGAATTCTATCAAATTCATGTAAAACTAGCAACACCATGAAATCAAAAATTTAAAATATTCTTAATATGTTGTTTGTTCTCTGAATGGAGGGCAAATGATTTACAGAGCTAATATGTAGACTGTGTAAAAAAAAAAAAATGCAATTTAATTTCAGTTGGACTTTAAATTGCTTGCTGCCTTCCAAGTAGATCCATCACACACCAATTACACTTGATGACAGTATAATGCGTGCCAGCCCATAAGCATTCCTGTCTGACAGCCCTGGCTCATTACACGCAGTGATGGAGGGTAGCTCACCATGAGATAAACTAAAGCATTACAGTCCATTGACAAAAGTGGATGCTGTCTATGTGGCGAGTCTTTCTAACATGTTGTAATTGGCCCATGTGTTTGTGTGTGTAATGAAAAGTAGTGAAAAATCTTTTCCTGGTAAGGTAGTAGTAAAGCACTCTTTTTTTGATACATAATTTGTCTCAATTTCTGCAAAGTCCCTTTGCCTCAGTTAATTTATGTTAAGAATATGGTTACCAATTTCACACTACGCAACAGAGTTGATTTGTCCTGACAGAGTTTAGATGTTTTAAAGACATATGTATTTTGTATGTCTGTTTGCAGTTATGACTTTAATGGTCTATTGCAGTATAAGAAAACCACAAAATAAGTTACCTGTTCCTGTGACAGGGTGAAGTCTTAGTATGTGTGCTTACCTGATACATCCAGGAAGGTGCGAGCTCTTCCTGTCCCAGCACTGTTGATAGCAATACACTCGTAGTAGCCCTCATCCTTTAGTGTTACCTCAGGTATTTCCCATGATGCACTGTCAGACTCACTAAGATCAAAAGAAAGAGTGCTTAATACCTTTATCTTCACTATTTGTTAAAAATAAGTCCACTCAATCTGCTACTACTATCATCCCTTGATCTGGTGAAAATCCAACTGGATTTTGTATAGAGAAGGAAATAGAATATGGGAGTATTAACCTCCTTCAAAAGAGTTAGAAGTATCGAATGTTTTTTATCCATTCTGTTTGTCTTTCTGCCTGCTGGAGAGAGATCTCTCAGAAGGTATCAGAAGATTTTCATTAAATGTGAAACCAATAGTCAGTGGCCAAAGAGGTAATTGGTATGGTATGGTATTCTCAGAACCATCCAACTTTGTAGATCTGTGAGAAAGCAGAGGAGGCAAATCCTTCATCATTGGCCCAACAGCATAGTACATCTGTGGAGCTTATTTTCAGTTTAGACATGACTGACTGTATGGCTGATTTTTTCCAAACCCTGGTAAGGTAGCAGAAAGGCAACACATAAAGCTGCTGAACAAATATAGATCTGACAAGCCACAATCTGAAGTGCTTAAAAGGTTGGAAATGGGACATGGGACAAGTATATCATGTGGAACAGGCATATAAAGACAATGTTGGCAGATGTATACACTTTATAGCATGTTTTCCTTTTGATATCTAACTTTGGGACTTCAGGTTGTAAGGAAAGACAGTGTTGCATATGCTGTACAGACTGTAAACAACTTTGAGGAAAATGTGTGATTTGGGATAGTTAAATAAAATTGACTCGAATTTTAAACAGGCTCTGCTCACCTGAAGAGTTGATCCACCCCAAGTCGTTTCCCATCCCTGCTGAAGCGCAGAGTGAAGGGTATCAGGCTGTCTACCTGGCATCTGACAGCCCCTCTCTGGAGGTAATAACCATGAGTTGTGGCTGCCATCAGCACCTTCGGGGCATCTAAATGTGAGATGAATGAAATCAGAAAACAAGGTTCATTACTCAGCAGATAATCAAATTACTCATCAGTCCCTCAGATCGCCATCTAAATGTTTGTGACAACCTGCATCACTGACCAGGTATAATGCTGGAGAATGAAACGCTGGAGACTCTCTGGAACAGGAAACCATCCAGGTCATAGCCTGTCACCCTCAGGAAAAAGGCCTCGCTGGGTGGAATGAACTCTGTGATGTTCCAGAGGCCGTATGGTTTGCGCTCAGGGTAGTACCGGATGGGCAAAGTCTTGATCACTTTGCCCGTGATTGACAGAAGTTCTAGCCTGTCAGCACGAGCAGGAGGTGAAAGCCCAGTGGTGTTCAGAAGGATGTGGGTGGGAATACCTGGAAAGCACATACTATATATTTTGCTGTCCCAAAGCTACAAGATGTAAGTGAACACAACAGGTGAAAGCAAAGACAGACAACAGCTGTGGTATTCTTTTTTTTTTTTTTTTTTTTACAGTTTGGTATGGTTGACCTCACCGACCTTGAACTGGCCGACTGGAGGCCTTTTTGAAGTCCAGGGTGGGCTTTCTGGAAAATCCAGCTCGGAAATCAATAGTACTGAGACCTGAGATACGGACTGAGTGTCTTCCTTCACTGGAGGTCTGTATCAAAGAAAGGAGACATTTTCATAGATTTTCAGATATGAATGTCCAGGACTCTGGTCTGGTAATGTGACTCATATATTCTGTTAAATCAGTATTTATACAAAACAAGCACTTTTCACAACCACATCTTTATCATTTTTTTTTACTGTTTCTTTCTGATCAGCATTAGAAGTTTGGTCCAAACTGATTTGGTCAAAAAAACATGATTGACACTCAAAGGTGAAAAGTTTTGTATAATTCAGGAAAACAATAGAATAGTTGCAAAGGCAGTACTGAGTGGCCTAAATGACAGACACAGACAGACTGGGACTGTTGTGTAACATCCTTTTGTATGTCAACCATCCCTGCATGTATAGACAAGCCTCTCTAAGTAATTCACGGCTGACTGTGGAATATCTCACACCAGAGCTTATAAAACATCCACAATTCAGAGATGACCCAATCAGTCTGACATTCACACTTTAATTACAGAAACACGACCACTATAATCAAAGAGTGGCTAATGGCTCATGTGGTTTTCATCATGTGGAGGTCTTTTGAAGCTTTGAGAGACACAGAGACAGAATAATTACAATGAAACATAGGTTGGTGAGAGGTGGAAACTCCTCACCTTAGGTAAAACACACTGAAGGTGTCACAGACACTGACTCACGATGCAGAGTGAGGCATGCAAACCTAAACTGTCATTTGCAATTGCCTGAAATGAAAGAGAATCTGTGAGTCTACTGTATTTTACAATTACTGAGTTCTACATGACGCAAACTTAAATTCCCAGTGAAAAGAAACCAGGACAGTGCAGTGCACATCAGCAGACAGATGACAAACCTCGAGGTGAAATGGCTCAAACAAAGAGGAACATCAAGACAAAGGGAATACGACACAGTCTTAAATGCTAATTCCTGCCATCATGAAAAACAATACACGCCTTGGTCATCAAACCTGACCAAACAGCCACCATGGAATTATCCCGGGTCTTTAGCTAGTTGTAAATGAGGCCATAATTCGGAGAGAGGTCCTTTAAAGGTCATGCTCTTACCAAAGATAGTCCCTGTCATTAAAGCTATTCATTCCCCAATTACACACTCACCCAGACCAGATACACCCTCACTCGGCTGAATCAGCTCTTGTGTGGCTAGAGTGAGATAACTGAGACAGATGTATACTCTTAAGACCTCTTGATGTGATTATTTAGAACACATTTAGAAATGCATTTAAGATCTCACTGATGGCTTGATTAGCAAAGAAAACTGAACTAAACGCGCTATTACGAAGTAACATTAACAATTTGCTCAAAAACCCTCTAGTGATGAGAATCGTTAAATCTTACCTTTCTACACACACATACATACATAGTGTGACAGGATATTACTTTGTGAGTGCACAAATGGAGGAGCTGCTCACTAATGCAATCAACATTTCTTGTCTGACAGATGTGCAAAGGCTTCAGTTGCATCTTGACCAAAGATAAAGAGCAATCAGTTACTGGTGAAGTATTATTATGGTGTTACCATTTGACTGACATCTTTGATGTTATTTCTTCTTTACTAATTGCCAATATAGTATTTGCAAAAGGATTGCATTTAGCGTAAAGTGAATGTGAGGTAGCGAAACTATAGGCAAAACTGAAGAAGCGGGGGGTTATAGTGGGCCAGCCTACCATCTACTCGACACCACAAGATCCAATTAAAGGCAGATTAAAAGGGACCAAATTCCTTTTCACACACAATCTATGGCCTGGATTTTACACTGTGGTGTCACAGGCCATTAGCCTTACTGAAACCCAGCGTGGCTGAACAGTGAAATCCCCCAAAAGTATTTATCCACATTTCTTTCGATATCCTGGGAAACACATCTTCAGATGAGAGGGAGATATTTTTAGCCTGCAAGTTAGATAGAGTGGTCTGGGGGACTGAGATTGGAAAAGGCTGCGTCCAAAATATACTTGGACTAAAGCGAGAGAACAGAAGATCCTCCTGTGCTTCTCTGCAGGAGAGAATTAAAGGAGTAAATGTGTTTAGATGAAGATGCACGAGGAAACAAGATGAAAAAAGAGATCCATGAAGAAAGATGAAGACAGGGCAGGAAAGCAGAACGAGAGACACACACAGGACAGAAATAAGACAGGAGGATGCAATTCCTCTTTTTTTATGTCTGTTTGATTTCCCTCATCACTTCTATGAGCACTGTCCATAAAACAGGTCACCATATTAGCTGGCAAAGAAAGTAAAGATTTTAATCGAAGCCTTCTGATATGACGTTAAGTTGATGTTAAACAGAACACAGAACTATTCATCGATGAGCATCTTTTAATCCTAAAGTTTCATTTAACAACTGATTGTAATGAAGCCAAAAATCCAATGTAAACAATCAATCAAAAGTTGAAAAAGGTCTGCCAGAGGTAACGCAACATATTGGAGAGTGTTTTAGAGTCTCTATCACACAGGAGGAAAAAGACAGCCAGCAATACTACAGTTAGAAATGTTCAGCTCCTGCCAGTTTTTCTGTGTGAGCAGAAAAAGGACTCCTTACACTGGTGTTTAGTGACAGACCACAACATGAGATTAACCTGTGGGTTAAGTGCAGACACAGCTGGAAAGGCCATGTTTTATCTTATACAGTAAATCAACATCAGTCCAAAAGCAAAAATGCATTACTGGCTGAAGGTTCGCTCCACTTCCATGTTCCTTTTTTGTGGTAACTCTACATTTATACAAATTAATGCATGCAATCAAATCTCTGAATACAAAAGTTCTCCTATAATGTCCAAAATATCATCACTGCCTACTGAAAGACATTAAAAACAAGAAGACAAGAAGAGGCATGATAAGAAAAGGACACTATAGTCATACTGACAGACATTTCATTGCATGTGATGAGAACCAAATGTCATATGTTGTCAAAGAATAAAAAGAGCATAGAAGTGCCAAAACAGATCATGGGAAATCCAATCCTCCATACATGCATCCTCATCCACTGCACATTTCCTTGAAACGAAAGACAGAGATGACACAGTTTTTCATCAGATCTTTTCCCCTTTAAATCAAATAAGCGCTAACACATAACACAGTTATGCAGAGATGAGGGAAAGTATCCCAGCAGGAGTCTACAGAGAATACAGGGGCCATCGAGGCCCCTTCAACAAATCAGTCAGGTAAAAATGCTTGTCATTTCCCAACATCTGGCATTGACAGTACGGGCAGTCAAATGTGTGACCTTTTTGCATTACTTCAACAGCAGGGTGCTAACAGTTCCCACTCTTTGAGGAAAAACACAACAGCAGTGGTACCCCAAACAAAAATGTAGCAGCTTGCGTTGACAGCAGTGGCCTTGAACATGCTTTAACTTCATCTACCAGGACTGCCTTAAAAATCATCTCAATGCCCTAATGTGTCTTTCTGATCATGTTTTTTATTTGCTAGGAGATGCTTTCACCAGACATCATGCATGTTAAATTGATTACAGATCACTATACCTCAAAATGCTGATATATTACTGCAGTAATTCAACTTAAGAACATTCCTCAAGGGCAGTGCTCCCTCCTGGGGTGTGAGTTGTGACCTCATTCCAAGGTTACACTACTGAACTATTTGCACTAAGTCTTTTTAAAAGAGAGCACAGCTCTGGGAATTGTTAGGAGAAGTCTGTAATTTTACACACATTCCCAGGTAAAGAATGAATTGTTTACCTTGATAGACCACATCCCAGGCTGTGGGTCCTTGATGTTGACAACTTTGGCAGAGTTGGGAATGTGCAGGAGCTCGATGAGGCCATCATTCTTTCCCACAAGTTTCCCTGGAGGCCAAACATGAAGACAGAGGCAATTATTCATCTTTTCTGCAGCTCTGATGAATACAAATGAATTCTTGGCACATGGCTGCAAGTTAGTTAGTTGTCAAAATATAAAGGTGTAGGACACCGTCCAACCTAGTCCAATGATGGACTGAAAAAAGTTTTTTTGCTGTACTCTACCTATTCGCTGCACTGTAAACCAGCTAAAAAGCAAAAATTGCTCCTCTTCTTCAAACCTTTCCTATATGATAGTGGAACTCTAATCCAACATCTAGAAAAAGCACCTGCTCTTTGATTTAGATAGTGACACCAAAACGTTTAAAGAAAATCACATAGCTTAGTAAGGTGTTGGGCGACCACAAGAAGCTGGAACAGGTTTCATGCTCCTTGTCGTAGACTATTTTAGTCTGAATGGCTGGAACAATGGAAGATAATTTTTCCAAAAGATATGTATTCCCTCATTTGGTGTTTTGTATGTGGTTGAGAGCACTGTATTACATGTCAGTTTAAAATCTCCCACAGATGTTCAGATGGGTTGAGACCTGATGTCTATGAAGACACTAACATATGATTCAAATAATTTTCGTACTTATCAAACCATTGCATATGTTTGTTTATGTATGGTAACACTTACCCTGTGGGTTTCTTATCTCAATGTTGGGTGCTGGGCCACTGAGGGCCACAGTGACTTCCTTGAGGCTGGGGTCAAAGGGCATTTGCCAAGTGTTGCTGACCCCACTGAAGTGATCAGTGGACAGCAGGTGGACTTTGGATGACTGCACGGCTTCCTCCACCCATTTTAGAACCTACAGCGATTGGAAGGTAATGGGAAAAATGTCTCTATGATGGAATACAAACTAGATAAGGTACTTTGATAAAACAACATTGATAAAGTAAGTTAAGTTATTAATTTAAACATGAAATTTACCAACTAACATACACACATCTTTACCCCCTCAGCTGCATGTAAGGTCATTCCCTTAACATGTGCAAGCTTTCATTAGGAAGTTTCTCATGTTCCCCCATATCTTGCCCCCATTTTCCCCGTCCCTATGGAGAAGTCAGGAGCTACTGTGTGAGACCCCAACCCTGACAGTATTTAACTAAGAATGTGTAAACCAGCAAGCATTTGAGATGTGAGAGTGATGTAGTGCATTTGATTTTAAAAAAAATCTCAGGCTGGGTGCACAGAGAAAATAAATAATTTGAAATGCAACAAAATGTACAATTCTTGATTGTATTCTCCTTCTGTTCCTGAAAGCCACAAAAAAATTTACAACAATATGTCATAGTCAATTAAAATCTGTTTCTTTAGTTTAAGTACTGCAAAAACAGACCAAATGATGGCCAAGTTATTTGATACCAGTGTTTCTCAAAACTAGTTACAAAACTACATTTCTAATTTACTTCATTGCTTCCTTTGAAATATTCCCTTGTGGCACAGGCTGTAAAAGGAGCGTTGCATGTGATCCATCTTAGTAAAAAAGAAGGACAAAGAGCGAAGGGCTCTCGTGCAGTCCTCTTAGAAAATGGTTTAAAATCCAGAATCCATTCCTCAAAGGCAAGGACTCTTATCTTGCAGCAATAAAACAGCAATACTTTCAAACCTGAAACTTTGACTCACTGCCCAGTCCAAAATTGTTGATTCATATTTCTTGGAAAAGTTAAAAAAGCCCTACAGTATGCATCAATCAATGAAATGTTTCCTGCACATTTGATCTGCAGTCCAGACTTAAATGTGGGCACAGCAAGACATGAGAGAGGCTGTAAAACCTTCTACTGTCACTGAATTTATACAGCACCACGGTACAACCATGGCCAAGCTGAAATGATTTGAATACTGTGACCAAAGCATGTCTTTTGAAAAAAAAACAAACAAACATTTTTTTAAAACGAAAAATAAACTTGTTTTTGCAAAGAAAAATAGAGGTGCAGCTCTAAATTTCTGTTCAGGAATGCACTTACCTCATTGACCTGTTTCTTGTCTAGGTGGAAGACCTGCCCAGAGCTCGTGGAGGCAATCTCCTCGTAAGCCTTATAGCCAATATGAGTCCTATCATCACAGTCCCCTGTCAGCACAAACACCACCTACACACACACACACACACACACACACATGAAAATGTGATCCGTTTACATCTAAACCTGTATACAATATACTATATATTACACTAATATCCAAACCTGTGACTGTTTCTGCTGAATGAGCTGCAGGACTTCATGAGTTAGCTTGTAATCCTTGGAACGGGCGTCTGTGAAGACATAGATATAGGATCCCGGCAAGGAAATCTCCAAGGCAATTTTAATGGCACCGATGCTCATCTCTGGACAATCGCCACCTCCCTGAGAAACAGAAGGATATCATCAGCAAATGGTGAGCATGTACACACATCAACACAGCAAATATGTTGGTTATAGTATGGAGTCTAATGTAATACACTGACACTTTATTACACAGACCTGTACAATCTAATGAAATTCAACAGAACATCCCTGCTGCAATGATGCTCATGATGTTCTGTTTTTGGTGACGAGGAAAACGTGTAAATTCAATTACATATCTACTGTTGAGGCAGCACTGTGGTGGAGGTTTTTGGTTCAAACTCGGCTGGGACCTTCTTATGTGGAGCTGTTTGCACGTTCTCCCTGTGTCTACATGGATTCTCTCCAGGTACTCCAGTTAACTCCCATAGTCCAAGGACATGCAGTTTAATGGACAACTCTAACTTGCCCATATGTGAATGTGGCTGTGACTGGTTGTTTGTCTCTATGTCTTAGCCCTGTGATTAGTTGGTGACTTGTCCAGGGTGTACCTCTCCTCTTGCCCAATATCAGCTGGGGTTGGCTCTAGCCCCCACCAACCCTGATGAGGATAAGCAGTTATGAAAAATGAATGAATGAATGTTGAAGTCCAAGTTAGGCCTGGTGCGTAGCATTTAGTGCCATATTAGCTGTGTAGCTGCTGATTGTAACCCTCTTATCTCACCCTTTCTTTCCTAGTATGAAGAAGAAACAGTCACAAAACATGCAAAAAATACGAAAGGCCTCATCTAGAGTTGGTGTTTAGTTTGTCTCTTCTGGGATAAACTGAACATAACTAGGCAGTTTAACATGGTCAACTCCCTGGAAGAGGACCTGCAGCCTCTGTAGATGTAAAAGGCTCATTCTAAGGTAACAAAAACATAACATTCTTATTGACAGGTAATTATATTCTAATAAAAACATAGTAATGCATATTATATTCCATTTCTGCCATATTCTCTAAATAGATCCCACTAAATCTGACACATTGGACCCTTTAAAGATAGTGTTCTACTGGACTACACTATGTTGAAAGGTGTTTCCATTTTTTTGTCAATAAAATTCTAATAAAAAAATATGAATATCTCAATCACTATGACAGTGTCAGCAAAAACTATACAGATTTATGGCAGAACAATCTTCAAGCAGCACCTGGGAAAGTCATTCTTATCAGAAGGATATAAATAGCACTAACATTATTATGTAATCTTTATGAGAAAGTTATGCAACTAAAAGTAGACAAAGGGGGACGAAAACAATCTCATTCCAACTAAAATGACAGAAGCAACAGTTAAAAAATGTGTGACAGTCTGTATAAATGTTAGTGTTCAATCTGTCTTTGTCATCTGCTATTCTTTCTGTTTTGTTGGTGGGGTCAAAGGCAAATATCCTCTGTAGCTTTCCAACAGACATATTTCTGTGTGTCTGAGGGGTTCAATAGCTGTCTATGATGCATTGCCCCCAAGAGTAACATCTGGAATGGAGTGACCCATGATTTTAGGCCAGAGGGGGCGAAAGATGAATCCTCTGTCTCTCCTGAACCCGTTTGGCCAAAAGTCTACTCCCCCATTCCCTGAATGCCCCCAACACTAGGCCTGATAACCCCTCTGTGCACTTTTAATGTTGCCTAACATCCTCACTTTTAGACATAATGACATGTCAGAAGAATGACAATTTCAAGAAAAATGTATATTTTCCATGTTTTGGGGCCAAAACCTCTTCAGGGGTTGTGCAGGTGAAGAGGTGAGGGGAGGAAAAACAGTCAGGAATTAAACAGGGAGAGGAAACTGGATCTCTTCCATGCTACACACAACACGCTCACACAGCAGATTAACAGTAGCACATGCCAAGGATGCACAGACACGTGCCAAAAAAGTTTTCTTCAAAGGACAGATCTCTGAATATTACTTTCTGTACGTCTCTGTCTATGTCTGTCCATCTCTGTCGTCCTTAGACATCAAAAGTGCCAGTTTGGATTTTTTTCTGCTTTGTTCAAATACAAACAGGATCTCTGCACAACTTCCCTTCTCTCTCCAAGTGATTAAACAAAAATTCAAACTTGGCAGAAGTCTGTTTAACTTTCTAGCCATTGTATGTTTTTGTTTATACATTTGTTTGTAATGGGGCAGGAAGGCAAGAAGGCAAATAAACGTGATGAAGAAGGATTTTTTGATTTACAAAGGCAAGATCAAGATATGACCAATGATAGATGTGTTGAAGCACATAGTTACATTATGTGGAAGATGAAAATTCATTTAAAATTGGAACAGTAATTGCAAGTCTCTTGTAAAACTAAAGAAAAATAAATGGTCGAACTTTGTTCATCATCCAATCTACAATGACTGACCAGTCTTGATCTTAATCAGCTAACAAATGTTCCTACCCAGACGTCTGGTATGAGCTCAGTATTATCAAGGCCAGATGACCTTATGCTTCCACTAGTGTGATGAATGTGAACTCTGAACCCACCTGGACGTACAGCTCTCTTAGCTCATACTGGAACTTCTTGGGGTCCGTTGTGATCGTTACGGGTCCAATCTCTGCAAAAAACAACAGATAGAGGCTCTGTGATTAATAAGGCCACAGGCTGATGTCTGCATCAGATGAATAACTGAAAGAATTTTTGTTTCTTGAACCCCTCTCTTTAGCCAAATATTAGTTTTGGCAGATGTGCACGGATGTGCAGATTAAAATGTCACAATATGGACTGCCGTGAGGAAAAACTTCAGGAAAGGAGATATATTTAACTAACAGAGAAAGAAAAGGAAGGAAACATGAGAAAGATTGAGAAAATTAACATACAAGGAATGAAGATTCAAACTATAGTCTGAAAATGTTTCACAAAACAGGTCAGGTATAATGATGCTGAAAATGTATTGGTCTGTGCTGATAAGACTTAAGCTCTTAAAGGACATCCAATTTATTATGTCACTGATTTACCAAAGCTGGTATCATCTATATGTCATGAATTTAGACTAGGTATGCTGAAAGAGCAGAAAAGGTGCAAATGATGAAGTCCATACTGTTAAAGAATAAAGAGTTAAGAGGAGGAGTGAGTTCTGTTAAAATACAGATCATGTGACAGCATCAGTTGAGATGTCAGAACATTCCCAGATTTATTGAAAGCAGTCAAACATGACTGACACTGTTACAATTCAACTCCCATCTGTGGTAAAATGATCTTTGCAAACAAACAGAATAAACTCAAACACAGTAAATATGAAGTATGACAGACCTTCCACTGGATGTTTGTGGTTATAGAGTATATCTACATCTAAAAAACAACAGAGTGTATTACCCTGTTTTGTTTTCTCAGTATCCTTTCAACTTGTTTTCATCAACTATCCTCTCAGAACACTGTTGCATCAAATTTCTTCCATTGTTTTCCCCATGTTAAGTTAAATCAAATCAAGTCAGGTATATTTATATTGTCCAAATCCAATCCAACTGAACAACATCGATTAATCCACTGATTATTTTCTCAGATAATTGATTCATAGGTTTATCTGTAATCAGAAAATCCAGTTGTATATACAGGAAAAAGTTAATGTGAAGCCCTCAATGCATTCCTTGTTTTACAGCTCCTCTGTGATTACAGACAAAAGACTCATCAGTTCAGTTATTTTCTTGTGTCAATATCCGCTTGGCCATCAAGTGAGGCCATCTTTCATTGTACCATAAAAGTAGAGCACAGCCACCACATAGTGACAACAAGCCCTGTGCTCTGTACCTCTGCCAGTGTTGGTAGTCACTGCTGTTTCTCAGCTTACTTTGTTCTGTCTGTTAATGAGCTGCTAAGCCCCTTCTTGAGTCAAACTGTGTGACTTCAGCTACTGCAGCTGTGCTGTGGAATGAGCCTGATGAGGGGCTGCAAAAAGTCCACACACACACACACACACACACACACACACACACACACACACTGCAGTTCTGCATATGCAAGCAGATTGGAAAACAAGGTTCCCCTTGTTTAAGAGAGGGCAATTTCAAAGGATCCATGACTTTGTAAAAGGATACAGTTTGAACTGTTTTACAGTCTTCAACTTTGTCAGAAAGGCCGGACCTAAATTTTGGAGTTTTTTGGAGTGCTGAGACTACTTATCACTGAAAACGTTCTATTCTTCTTCTTGAATTTGACATAACTTTTCATCACATGCAATAAGGAATCAAATTTTCTTTGAAACCGGTATCACCTTTTAACCCATTACTTATTGAAAAGCACCTCACAAGCACTTTCAACTTCTATGAAAACACACACAAAGAAGCAAGAAGCCTTTTTCCAAATGACCCAGATTTTGTTTTTGTTGTAAATCCTCAAGGTGGAGTGAAGGAACATTTGCGGCGATCAGAGACACTTTTTAAAACTAACATGGAAATGTGTCTGGCTGCTCTGAACGGAACATAAATCTTGAGCCAAAGTTTTCAGAGATGGAAAAGCTGACATTTCTTTCATTATGGGAGAAGTTCCCATGGCTGTTGTAAGTATTCTTTAGTCTGTTTTGGCTACGGTGCCCCTGAGCACAGCCACCTTCTTTGCACTAGCACTGTGGAAAACCATAGCTAATGCTCATGACCTCTAAACAGTATGGGATGCCATAAAACCAACTCTTCAAACTCCTTGTGTAATGATCTTTGAGTTTGACATGTCATGTTAAAGAGAGCACTGCTGTCTATTGTTATTTTCTTCAAATTTGCATCTATCCACATTTAGAAATCAGAGCAAGAATGCTCCTTTTCAGTGCCAATTCTAAAGTCTAAATGTTACAAATATTCATGCATGGAGATTTCCCAGTTCCACCAGTCCACTACAACGGATTGGGGTAAAGTGTGTTGCCCAAGAGCACCTCATGAATTTGTGGGTAAGGAAAGAGAAATCATCAAACACATTCTTCCTGCAGATATGGAGAGTCAAACCAATAATTGCTTGCAGAAAATATTGTACATTTTTAGGCAAATTGACAAATTAATTTTGAATAACTAATTTACCACAAGAATGTTATAAATAAAACATGTTTGAGGACATGGGGCGCTAACACACCTTACATGACTACATATGTAAAGGAAATCTTAACACAGTCTTCTGGCTGCACTGTAGGAAATAGTTTTAATGTTTTTTTCTGTGATGACAAGAAACACATAAATGACACTGACATTGCCAAGTGAATGAGCTCAGAGGTCTAAAGTCTGACAAAGGAACAACAAAGGAGAGAAAATGACCAAAATAAAATGAAGATCTGCATCTTCATCCTGTTTCTTTAATCTGTTGTGTGAAGTGCTGACACAAGTGGACTTGAAATAAACAAACAAAGCTAATGACTCCCGCCTCCACCTTGATATTCCTACAGCATCCATCCATGATGTTGGCTGTAAATGCATGCATCTGCAAATCACGTGCAGACTTAAACACTTACAGAAAGTGTAATGGTATGGAACAAACTGGGCAACTGTCCAATGGCAAACTTAGTTTCACCTCCGCTAACGTTCATGCTTAAAGTAATTTGCTGGGAACACTCACGCACTCGCCATGGAGCAAGTTTCTCTTTCCTTTCAAAATCAGCAACAAGGAATTCCAAGGCCAATGCGTTGAAAGGTCACAGCCGTTAACGTGCTCCAAGCAAATAAAGTCAGAATTTTGGCAGCAATGCAGAAGACATGAGAGCTTCACAAGCTGCTACAGACAATTGAAAGAGACAATTGTTCTACGTACTGCTGACATTTCTTCAAAGTTGTGATGATACGATGCGGCAGTTTGGGAAAGTTATGCTCTTTATGTGCTCTATGTTTGCTGCCGGCAACACCTTCTGCTACAGCGGGGAGAATTTATACAGCAGTGGCAGCAATCACATTTACTTACTTCAACATTTGTTTTCCTTTTTTCATTGCTGAAGTCAAAGAGCAGATGACAATTACTCATTACAAAAGCCGATTCACAAAGCTCCAGAAAACCAATGCAGGAACAATACAAACCAACAGAGACCAGAGGAACTCTGAACCTTCTGTTCATCAATAACAGCAGCGACACAAAAGCTGTGTTCTTTTTCTAGTTTTACAGGCACTGGTTCGTTCATGGTTCAAGATTTTTATTGATGAAATGTGCCCAATTTTTCAAACTGATTTAAAGAGCCACTGCGTGTTACTAGTATAAGTTCTTCACTTAAATCAGGTAAAAGAGATTCTATGGTTTTCCCCTGTCCAACAAAATCTGACAGGTTACACAACATGTAGCTGCTACAGCACTTAACAGCGGCAAAGGCTGTAAACACACACTGTTTTCTGTCATTCTGCTGACTCAGGGTAAAATCTGCCAAAATGAGAGTGGCTGTCATCCTGACCATCAGCTATGGGGCATAATTCACTTAATCGGCCCCACTGAGAAAACACATGTGAAACAGCACACAGTGCAATTAGTGTGCCTCAGTGAGGGAAAGCATTTGTGCCATGCTATACATACTACATGCATTGGAGCAAGCGTGTTTGCAGATATATGTGAGGCGAGGCACGCAAGTCTATTTACACTCTTGATATACAAATGCACACATAAACCCAAACAAATATAGGTTAGAAAAAAGTTCATAGTGCTCTGTAATCACCTCAGTATGAGCAGCAGCCATCGCTCTGAACACATATGCCATGCAACAAAACTAAAAAGCTCTGTGTACACTGTGTACAAAAACAATGTGCATTACTTAACTGTTAACATTCTGTCTTTTTCTCTTAATTGCTAATGCTTATTTTCTTCCATTACTTTTTAACTATTAACTTTATTTCCTTCTTTTTTGCCTAATTAAATTATCTCAAATTGGCCAGCTTTACTCAGACACCAGTGGTGAAATCACCCAGAAAGATTTTCCCAAACAGGAAATTGCAGCCTTGTGAAAGATTAATTCCTGCTTTTTACCAAGTTCATATGTTTTGCCTATTTAAAATGGGAAAGCAGGGTGGAGAGGAAGTGCTTAGACTCTCACGGGATAATTATCTCCATTTATTTCAAATAAGGTCTTGTTAACTGTCAACATAAAAAGATTATATTTTAGCTTGATGCAAAATGACTGTGTTAAGAATCTCTGCTTTTACTCTTTCCTCTGGATTGAATTCAAAGCTTATCAATCACCAGGCTGCAAAATTCATACTCAGTCTTGCTTCTGCTTTTCTCTCTTCCCGTTTTGCCCCTTTATTTCTTCACTTTATCTTTCTTTCTGTCCCTTTCTACAGTGCATCCCCATGTGTCTCCCTCTCTCCCCCTTGTTCTTTTAAACTGCATCTTTTACCCTGTTTGACTTCACCAGCTGCCATCTAATGAATGGGGTTTAGCCCAGAGCCACAGAGCTGACAACAGGCTTGATTTCAAACCACCACAAACTGAATTTGTGATGGAAAATTCTCCCCACAACCAACAGTGAGAGAGAGCAGGACCACCACGCAGCCAAACTCTGTGAGTTGCAGCATTGCACTCACAGCACTCTACTGTTTCATTTCACCCAACGCAATTGGATGTATCTGTAGACGATGGGCCACAAAACCACATATCTCTATTGATGGCACTCATGCATTCAAGTAGTCACACACAGCACATTTACACAAAAACATTCACACTCAAATGCATAGCAAAACCCAAGTGTTGCACATGCCACAGGTATGTAACCCCTTCCAGATGCATGGCCTGATGGGAGTGTGCTCCAGAGACAGATGACAGCTCTAAACCCTCCGCCAGTCATCAGTCTGACTTGATAACTGGTGTCAGAGACAAAACACAAGTCTTTATTAAGTTTATGCCGCACTTATGTAAATTTATCACTGTCATTCATGGGGATGTGTGGTTTTGTGGTGTGGCCATTCATGCAAAGAAATAAGGTACCTTTGCAGCAAATTAAAATCTCATGGTGTGTATGTATGTATGTATGTATGTATGTATGTATGTATGTATATGTTTAAGTCTGTAAATGCTTAATACATGAATATTTATCTGTGGGTGTTTTAAAAGTAATAAGATAATTAAATGCTAAATAAAGGAATGCTGCTGCAAAAGTAGTCTCATGTTCTGTCTACTATCCTTTCTGTCATTATCGTAGATAGTATAAATATGGTCATATCAATGACCCATAGATTTTTGAAGAGCCATTTTGAAGCTCAGAATGTGGTGGCTCTGGCCACCAGCATCTTTGCAGTTCTTCCACTAATCTAAAAATCAGCAAAGACGTGGGTCGTCTTTGCAGGCTGAATGAAGCCATCTGTAAAGGCACCTGTCAGTCAAACGAAGCGGCTGTGCTGTTATGCATATCTTTAAGCTTTAATATTATGAAAATTCAGCCTCTGTATAGTTGTCATGAATGGGGAAATTAGCTATAGAGATCAAAACAGTTTTTGTACCAGGCTGTAAACACGTTTATTTCTGCTGTGAAGTTGGACCTTTTAATATGGGGGCTTATGGAGACTGACTTGTTGACTATAGCCAGCCTCAAGTGGATGTTTAAGGAACTGCAGTTTTTTGCACCTCCACATTGGCTTCACTTCGCAGCCACAGAGTTTGCTGCTCACTATCCTTTTTTTAGGAAATATGAAATATCATTAAAGTCATTATGTACATGTGTTAATGGTTTCAATCAATTTTTAAAGTCAATTCGACATGATACTGTTCATTTCATTGCCAAATAGTGTTTAAAGATGAAAGTTAAATACAAAATGCTGAGGCATGTTCTTGATTAGGTGTACTCGGTCTGTTTAGGTTCAAACTTAGAAAATTATATTCTACTGTGGGTGAACAGTTTCTGCCTGTGCAGATGCAAACCTCCACCATATTTTTTAATGTCCTTGACAGCAGTGACTCACTAAAATAATCTGAATAAATAACTGTTGTGGTCAACTACATGCAAAATATCTGTCAGCACGGGCCATCTGTGTCCTATTATCACTTATGATCTTCATAAACATTATCTAGAAGTCATAAAGGCATAATTGTCAGTACAGCTAAGGAACTGAATGATGATTTCAGCTTGTTACTGAAGCTTTTAAATGCTCCATTTCTCTCTGGTCTGGGAGATGGTGGGGTCAGAGGCATAGTGGACCCAACAAAGATGTCTCCTCTTGAGGATCCATATAAGCATTATCATATGTTGGCATTGAAAGCCTTTAATCTAATTCTTACCACAAGCTCTATATGATGTGTGGATTTGCTGACTTCTACAAAGAAAAACATGAAAGAGAGAGTTGAATGTAATCTGTGGTTGGGTGACCGCCTAGACTTTGTGTCTGAATACCAGCCACAAGAGAAGAATGCAGACAAATAAATATGAAAAGAAGAAGGCGGCAAAACTATGCAAATAATTCATTGCCTAGAAACTGCTATTTGGTGTCTCTTTGTATTTTACTGACTTCATGAAGATGACGTTTAGTGTTGCATGTAACAAGAGAAATGATGGGAAAGATGTTTGTATGTTGGAACATAAAATTCATGCATTATTTGTCCTGGCTGCATGTATCGCAAGAATACTTAGAATAAATGCAGTGATTAAAGTTCTTTGAGGCAAATTTGTTATCTTGGGCTACATAAATAAAACCGACTTGGGTAGATATATGTGGTCCTGCACAGGATTCAAAGAAAAGCTCCACAAGGAGGAATGAGTTATAATTTTCTGAGACCCTGTCTGACCCTGTCTTCAAGGTTGACTTTTGACCTTTACAGGTTGTCAACCGTGGTCTTGAACTCTGTGATCTGTAAATGGTATGGGCTTGGTAAACAATCCATAAATCATTGTGGAGCACATTAGTATGTCTTTATATACTAGTTCAGAATTAGTATCCTTAGTTTTTTTTATTTTTTTCTAAACTATTGAATACTTTTTTTATCTGTCCTGTAATTTATTTTGCTACATTTTTATTACTTAGCGCTGTTAAAGTTTAGTTTTAGTTTTAGCTCACTGTGCTGTAAATAATTGCACTCAGGATTCTGAATTTTGAGCCAAGTATGCCACGGCACTTTTCAAAAGCAGATGTTTTACATAACAGGCATCTCCACATCAACAAATCATGTTGCAGCCTCTCTACACATTTCTGACCATAGAACCTTTACCGAAGCCTGACAGTTCGTGTCTGTGGTGTTTACAATGTTTTAACATGCTAGGTCAGATATTGTCTCTCTGTCTATCTCTATCTGAATACAACATATGTAACCAATGTGTTTCAGATAACCTGGAATTTAGATTTTTTTTCTTTTTTCCCTCTTCTTCAAAGAAACTAACACAGTCTGGTTTGTATTAACATTATTCCACACAGGCTTCACTTATTTGCAGCTACCGATTAGGTGGCTTATGTCACTTATTTCAAACATAAACTCTTGAAAGTAACATCGACTGAGACATCTAAAAGCAACTGACATACATGCAAACAATGTTGTGTAAGATTTTCCGGCTTCCATCAATATTGATTGATAGTGAAGGTGTCTGGGTCAAGCAGTGATAAATCTTCACAACCTGATGATCAATTTAAAAAACAAACACATCATGGCCATAAGTCCTACTGACCTGACTGACACCACCTGTAATATATTGTGTTGTGCAACATCTCTCTTACCCATAGTGCATCACAACAAATAGGTAAGACAGATGCTCATTTTATTGCCTTGACAACATATTAAGGATGAGAGCAGGGTCGGATAAGAGAATGAAAAAGAGAAAGCTGTAGGGTTTAAGAGGGATCAGGTAGTGTTGTCTCAGTTAAGTCTCTAAATGCCGCTCATTTGAAAGGGCAAAAACTGGCACAGACAGCAAACACACAGAGAATTGTTGTGACATTTCAACATATGGTATCCATTGTAGAAATAAAGGCCAAAACCCTGTGACTTGGCTGAGGCTTATTCTATGAGTCACTCTCAGAAAAAAAGAACTTTACAGTTAAATGTGGCCTTTTAATTGCATTAATTTGCCTCAAAAATTAAGAAGAGGGCTTAAAAATAAATGGTAACAACCTCCATATTAGAACCACAAAATTGCAAAGCTCATGACCAAGTATTTTATGAGTGATGGTGTAATCCCAGCACACTCAAAAGTGACTGGGTGGTGTTTTCTGTTTAGTGTGCCTCTTTTGTTTTACTGAGGAAATTCTAATTGTGCATGCTGAAGCAGACGGAGAAACCGGATCAGCACTGCCGACCACACACAGATGTCTGAGGCAGTGATTTCCAACCGGTGTGCCACAGCACACAAGAGCACTGTAGGAATTCCTCAGGTGTGTTGAGAAAACCAAAAATTCAAAAATGCTCATATGGAAGAGTTGATTATTTTAGCCTTTTGAGGTTTTCAAGACAGTTGACCATGAGCTCAGCATGTGCCTGTCATCAGTTTGACACAGAATACCAGGTTCATCAAAACAAGCTCAGGTTTCACACTGAATGATGCTATATTTGTAGGAAATAAACACAGTCTAACGTGTGTTAATTTATGTTTGAGTGTTTTGTGGTGTTCTCAGTGATTTTTGGAATATAGTGTGCTATAGCATAGAAAATCTTGGGAGCACTGGTCTAAGGTGGTCTTCATGATAAATGACTTCCCCCAAAACATACCCATCAGAGGTAAGGGGGAGAGGGCACTAACAGCCTGACCTTCAGCCTGGCAGCCTGTAATTCAGATTCCCCAAAACACTTGTCTGGTTCAGACACATTTAACAACCACACAGGCCTCCATGTCAATCAAAATTCTTAGATAGCATGTTGTTACTATCTTTATGCCCTTTCCTCTGGTTCCAACACATGGACATGTCACCAGTTGTCCAGCCCTTTAGTAACAGCTTCAGCACTACACATCAAGTTTGTCTGAAAGAAGCATCGATGCGGAAAGAGAGAGATGAGAAGATGAGTAGAACTTAAAAAGGAAAAGAATATACCTGCAAAAAGCAATAGTGAGGGCGCAAAGTGCATAAAACACAACACACGGCACACAGGTGCAACGCTTTCTTGCACACCCAGAGAACCATTACTATAATTGTGATTGCAGGATGCGTAACTGAAATTTGGCTCACAGCTGAAGAGTCTGCAGTAAAATAAAATAATCAAAATATCTTTCTAACAGGACAACAGAACTCCTAAGAAAATGCCTAATCTGATTCTATACACAAGCTCATCTATTTTTTGTAAACATCATAACGTAATGTACATACTGTGACTGAAAACTTCCTGTTCATGTATGGCTGTAAACCTGCGGTCCTGAGATAATAAGATCATTAAATTTTAACAAGGATATAATGCCCTGATCGGTCTTTTCCAGTATAGTAAAGATGGCCCAGTAGGCAGAATTTAATGGACGCAACAGTAATTTGCTTTTTTGGCAGCAGCACTGACATATTATCACCTTATAAAGTTGTACTGGTGAACATGGTAGCAAACAGTTTCCTATTTACATATCCAGCACAACACTAAACATGAGTATTCAGTTGTCTCTTTGGCAAATCTATCTAACTGTCTATCTATCTATCTATCTATCTATCTATCTATCTATCTATCTATCTATCTAGAGAGCTGAAAGATAAAGTTAAACTCTGCAGCTGAAAAGCTTGAACACATTTTATTCACCGTTCATAGAAAAGATATTCATTAAGTTAGCTTTAAGGATTTAAATCTATGCCAAAAAGGAAAGAAAAGCAAAGAAATCAAAGATAAATCAAGTATGATTACAAAGACAAGAGATAGGCTGTACCCCTGCTGTCTGGCACTATTACCTCTGTGCATGACATGTGTTGGAGGATCATCCAGTTCCAATAATGTGGCGATGATAGAATAACTATCTATCTCTATGAGAAGAGGCCCATCACTCTCAGATTTTGGTTTGAGAGTAAATCTTACTCTGAACACACCAGCCCAGCTGTTGAAACCTAACATATGTTTCGGCAGAAATGTACATAAACTTCTTACACAGTAAAGAAAATGAGGTCATGCCATACCAAACCATGGAAATGTTCAGCTTTGGAACCAGATCAATATGGACGTAAATCTGTTCCAAATGAGTCCTCCAGACCCTGAAAGTATGATGTAAAACAATGAAATCAAATTAATCTATGCTAAAAAAGCCTTTTGGGAAAATGTTTCCTTCATAATAATGTCTAGACATCGATCTGTGGAGTCTAAATTGACTATAAAAATGCTGATTTGAGGAAAGCCCTCATTGAAGGGGCAACAGTAAAAGTGCTGAGGTTTCTGCTTATTATTATGAGTAATAAAGCGCTAAAAATGCTGACTGGCAAATACTAATATACAACATGGTGTACGTATGTCTGCAGCTGGTATAGCTGGCAAAGAGCAGCTGGAAACAATCCACTTGGATTGCAGGGTAGTGATTTTCAAAGAGTGGCTTTGGACCCAAACTTTTGTTGTGGAGGCATAAAATGGGTCAGTATACTATTCATAACTATATGTGAAACTTCTGAATGTGTTATGAGACTCAGGCCATCTCTAACCACGACACTATTACAGCAATTGATTAAACAAACAGCGTGAACAGGGTTTAAAAGCTATTCTGCACCAACAAAAGACAACCATTTGCAGCTGTTATCAAAATCACCTGACTTGCTTCGGGTGCTCAGCTCTTCCTAGATAAATGGACTTGGAGTGACTGGCTGCTTATGCTGTGGACACATGGTAAGAGTTAGGGATAGGTCAGGTAAACATTTCTGCCCCAGAACAGGAAAAACACATCTTAAGACATGCAGCAAACATAGTGCAAGTTCTATAAACATACAGGGGGAAATGGTCAGATTCCTTTGTAAAGTAAGCTGTCTTTAAAAACACAGTTCATTTTAACTTGTCATATCTAAAAGAAAACAAAAAAACAGCGATTTTCTTCTTTTTGTGTAGATATAATACATTTGAAAATAAATTCTAAAATTATAGTCTGGATAACTGGTAATGTGAGGTCAACAGAGGTCAAATTGAAAGACATAGATTGTTGACTCATTTAATATTTAAATAATTTGAATATGTTTATATAGTAACTATTACTTGCGTGTTCAGAAAAAAATGCTGAGTTGGCTGTGGCATGTTGTTTCAGGTACCAGTGAGATAATGAAATATGATCTTCAGATATCAAAATACTGCACGGTAATAATCGCTCCATCTTTGGTCACAAGGTAAACAGTAGAAATGCAGCCTTCATGTTATAAAGTAATCGACTCAGGATGTAAGCTTGCCCATATTTGGTTGCATTGTGGCAAAAGCTGAGCCAGATTTTTTCCTGGTGCCCTTTGCATTGGCACCAACGCTGTGCAGCTTGTCAAATGATTGCCCAAGGCATTTCCAAGGCTTCCGTCATTATGTAATCCTTCTGTCACATAATCAACTTTCTAACTCTGGGGAGATGAAAAAACATCTAGTTTTACTGCACAATTTCTTCTATTGTTCCTCTCTTTCTCCAACTCACTTCCAATCATAATGTTTTATACACCTACAGCTGTCATGTCATCTGAAGTTCCCAATCTGATTCTCCCCTTTTTCACTACTGCAGTCTTTCCAACATTCATGCTTCCATGCTCAGAGAGTAACCCAAGAGATACTGGAACACAACAAAAAACAAGCCACAAAAGGTCAAGAGGATATTAATGAGAGCATAGACAGTGATGTCAAAGAGCCCTGAAGGTAAAAAAAGGGCAGAGGGAGCTCAAAATTCACGTTCAGCACGTACCATTCACAAATTATGTTTGACAAATGCCTCTTAAATGGGTCATTCATGTCAACCGGACCATCCAGAGGCCAACTACCTGTGACCTTTTGAAACACCAGCTACATCCTTTAGACATAATAACTTCAGAATCTTTAAAGCTGCCACACATACATTTTGTAAACAGGGAACAGAATGAACAACATTTAAATTTTGCCTGTAGCCGCCCTCAGGTATGTGCTGCCTTCCAAGATGAAAGGGGGATAACCTTTGAGCACCGATGACAAAGCTAAATGGAGTTGAAACTATTGCACTAAGAGCACCTCAGGGCATTTCACAAGGTGCATGTACAGTCCTAAAAATTAAAGGCCATTTCAATATTCTAGGGCAGGTCTATTAAAACATGAAACACACAGACACACATTGTAGTCTGCCACACTCCTCTCTCCTCCTATAATTCTCCACAAACCTCCACCTCTCTCTTTTGGCATTCCTGCCTAATAGCATCATTATTGACTCTGTCCAGCTAAACGCAGGCTCCTTGTAATCTCACACAGGCGGGGCGGTTCAGACAAAAAACTGCTGCTCTGGAAAGAAGGAAACAAAGGGAGAAGGGGATGGTGGAAATGGACGATGAACACCAACAAAGGGAGTTCTGAGATGAGTGCCTTTGATCATGCAGAGGAGGTAGAAGCTATCCCGTCATCTCCTCTCATCAATCAACTCCCAGGGCTTTGGTCCATCTCCTTCTAACTAAAGTTGACTGGAAATGGGTAGAAAGACAGGCCATCATCTCAGCGTAACCAATCTACACAGCACATAGTTGAAACAAACACTAGATACCAATTAAACAGAAGCAAAACTCCTTGATGTCAAGGATGGATTTCATTTTGTAATGTCAAAATCTGAACTGCTTGATTTATGACTCAGACTCTTCCTGTGTGGCTTGACACATCCAGTGCAGTCAGAAGGTATTAGGACAGAGAAGTGTTGTGGCTTCGTTGTCCAGTACACTGGATTTGATAATGAAATGAAACTACTTTTACAATTACTCATGCTGACTTTTAAAAGATCAGTATACATCAAACAAAGTGCTTGTTGAATTGTTAAACAGCACCTGAAAGCAGTGATGGTATTGTGGGTCTGCATCTGACTATTTTTGTAACTTTTACCGTGCACACCAACCACTAGAACACTGCTGGCATGTACAAATGTTTGCAACACTTTCCCAGGAAAGACTGTCCAAAAGGGTTCATTGTAAACCCCATTCGAACAATTATTGTTTTACAATCAAACATACTTTTGTCATTAGCTTTAAGGGTGTTTGATAGAGTTTACATCCATACTGGGAGAACAATATGGGACATGGAGCCCTTGAGGACAACAAAAATCCTAAAACGTAAACATAAAGACAAGACAATCATGCAAGACAGAACTAGTAATTAAAGATGGTATAATTTCAAGACATCTGTGATTGAGGAAGATTGCACCCTGGAAAGAGTCCAAAACTTCTTTGACTGGAACTGGTTTCGCAACCAAATATTAAATATAATGACTTTATTTAAGTTTATGTTAACTTTGCTTTGGTTTCTGACTTTTGCAGGTATACACTAGAAAAAAATCTTCGAATTCTGACATTTCTGATGTAGATGCAAACACCGCTGGGGTGCACAGCTAACATAACAAAAAAGTTTCACTGTCTTAATGTTTTCTGACTGCACTGAACGTATACGACTATGGTGAGAGTGCTGGGTCACCCACTGACCCAAGGCACTGGGCTCTGACCCATCTCAACTCAGCTAATTAAACACTCACACAAGCACGTACAAGATACACACAAACACACCCTCTCACAGCAAGATAGTATTTACAAGGACGAGCATGTGTGTGTTTGAACGTCAGCAGAGCCATGAAGAACGTAGAATCTCAGAGGGCACTGGAAACAAATTTGTGGACACATGCACTTTAGAGGACATTCTTCACACATTACAGAGGTGCTTAATACAGTACATGCTTAATTGGAAAACTGCACAATTTGACATCAATTCTGGGGTAAATGCCACATTTCCTGTTTTGGGAGCGGTAGGAGTGCTGTGAAATAAAGTTTATTTGGCTGTAAACTCTCAAATAAATGAGTCCAGAAAGTCTGCTTGCAATACACCTTTGACTTTTCAGCCTAGACTGGATCCCTGAATGACTACTCATTGTTCTCTGGACTATAGCTATAGAAAAGAGATGTTCATGCTGACAGCTGTTATTTCAACAGTCGAGGAGGGTATTTTACAGTGGATTCTCTCATTAAATGAATGCCATTTCCAAATGTAACCAGGGCGTGAAATGATAACAGGGTAGCCAAAATTCAACCCTACCACTGTTTCTTTGGAGTGTTTTCAGACTGTAGTGTTAAATACACAACCCCTGTGCCTCAGTAAAATGACTTGTGAAGTAACCTCTTGCTTTCTTTCTTTCTCTCCCTGCAGGATGGAGGAAAGGGGGGAGGCTTCCTGACTGATCTTCCCACACAAGCCTGACCCCAATATCCAGGCATCCTCCTGACACTCTCGCTTTACACACACAGACAAGCACACACACACACACACACACACACACACACACACACACACACACAGACTGAGAGAAACACAGATATACAAACACACACTTTAATGTTTACCGTGTCAGATTGCAGTGTAAATAAAGGGGGAGCTCAGGCCTCTGATTTAAAAGAAGCCAAATCAAACAAAAGAGACTGGGTTATCGCGCTGGGTCGGATGGAAAGCGGAGAAAATGGATCTGTGTCAGAATGAAACAAACCCTAAATAAAAGTTCTTATGAAAACAAAACTGATCCTCTCTGAGGGTCTAGGTTATTGGCGAAGAAGGACGAAAAGTGAGACAAGGGAGACAGGGACAGAACAACATTTGGGGAAATGTTCAGCTAGTGTGCTGTGCTAATCATTCCTCTACTCCCCTGGGGGTTTTGGAGAACACATTCTGACATCCTCGTAAACATTTTAAGAAGCAAACGAACGTCACTTGGTGGTGAGGGACAAACACAAAGAGTTCAGAAACAGAAGTCAACACCAAATTTCTGAATCAAGCTGTTGCAGCCTCAGTTGACCGTGAGAGGAGAATCTTATAATTACTTCCTAGTAAGGCTAACGCATGCTATGAATCAAACCTGAAAGTTAGGCAAATCCCACTATTCTTTATCCAAGATGCAATGCGTCACAGCACTTTTATCATCTGCTACTGATCTAAGATTTATTTTCCTCTTGAATCACATAGTAATGAATTCATCATTTGTTACACTTGTGTATACTGAGCATATTTCTTCCCAGGATATAATATTATCCTAGGCACAGAGCTGCAGCTTGAATCTATGACTGAAGAATTGTGCTTCTTAAGAATTTGTGATATGCTGAAGTTTAGCAGAGGAAGACAAACATCTGGAATAGGAATCTGTCTCTTAACCACACAGATCATTTCTGTCAATTCATCTTGTTCCTCCTCTCTCAGATCTCTTGGATCAGTTTGTTTCTGTAGTTGCTAAGTGTATTCAAGTTAAACTGAGTACATTACAGCTGTATATATCATGAAGTAATGTGGTAAAAACTGTGGTAAGAAATGACTGGAGTAAGCTACTCTGAAAGGCCACTATTTTCATAATTTCCCTCAGTTGTCTCTAATTTCTGCCTTTCTCTGTTGAATTCTGTACTGTTTGTCTACAGCGGTGTTTCTGGAAAGAGTTCTGCAACAAGCACTCTCCAGCATGTCCCCTTGTTCTTCCTGTTGATGGAGCTTATTCACAGGTGGCCATCTAACACTTCTCACCTCCAAATCAGTCACACAAACCCCCATGACATCTCATGACAGCAGCCTTTGATGGTGTTTTTGCAAGCAGGTAAGTGACCTCTCCTCCCTCTCAGTAAATAGTAATTACAGGGACTTAAACATCCTTACACAAAGTCTCTCCATCACCAAAACTTTCAAGCTGAATATTTCAAACTGATTTTTACATGCACCTTTGACCTACAAGCCAGGATTATGTTAAATAGCTCAACGATGAATTGTCTAGGCATTAGCTGTTCCGAATGAGAGAGCACCAAGGAGTGATGATAATCATCAAGCCGCATTGCAAACCAACCCTGGCGGAATGCTAATGATAGTGACCGCCAGGCTGAACATCTGCGTGCGGAGACAGAATCCCCCAGAGTCCCCTCCTCTGGAGGTGTGAGGAACATTAGGCATTCAAAGGGCGGACTGTGAGCAAACTATCACATTTCTCACTTTTCTGTGTGCTTTTGTAGTCACAGCAGAGTAAACTCCAAATAATGTGAAAGGTGCGCAGAACAAAGTTTTGCAAAAACTTGCAGAAGTGTCATGCGTAAAACAAAGTGACCACCACATAATTTGAATATCACTCCACATATTTTCATTAGATTACCTGGATCATGGAAGGGCACCAAAGCAAAGTTATATAAAGGTCTCTTCGGTCTGCTCAAGGATGTTTCCAAAATCTTGGAGGCGCCCTCGATGACCTGGACCAGGTCGTCGTACATGGAGCCGGTCACATCAAAAACGAATGCCAGGGTGGACGCTCCCTCCGGGATGTCCTCCTTTGTGGCCCCGGGCCCTGAGTCTTGTCCGGCGGAAAACGCCACTGACAGCGCAAGGGACAGCCACACCAATGCGCTGCCCATTTCAGAGCCAAGATGCTTCTCAAGCAAAGTTCTTGGGTACTATGTTCTCGCCAGGCAGAACTCTCAGGGTGATGAGAGTAGAGACATCGGGCTCTCAAAAATGTACTGAAAAGTATTTAGAACAATTTACAAACGGCACATCAGCCAAACAAAACGGGATAAAGGAATCCCTCGTTTCCGTGCGCGCCTTTGCTGTCTACTGCAGTTGCTGTGCGCATAAGTCGCAGCCTCTCACCTCTCTGTGAACTAAACTTCTGCAGTCCCAGCAGCTGCAGCAGTGCCTGTTATCTGCGGAGTCAGGAGCCCTTGTTCAGCTCTGTCATACAAAGACCACCTCTCAGATGGGCAGAAAGTCTCCATGGCGCAAACTACCCATGCAGAATAGCGGTGTTCTGATTGGACGAGATGTTTTGGGTGATTTCGAGGGACCGTGTGCGTAATTTGCTTAACTTCAGTCACTTTACACAAAAAGCTGCGGCGCTATTGCATCGTTACGTCTTTCTTGATCAAATACCCGGGGTCATAAATGCGTAATTCTGATGAATTTACAGGCCTGTAAAAGTAAGTAAAAACAGTAAGGTTTGCACCAATTAGATGTTTAATTATTATATGAGAAATGAATATCGAACTGTGAATCACAAAATTCAGACAGAGGAAACGATAGTTTGTAATGTTTAATCTGTGTATGAGACATAGACAATCACACAGCAGCTCCTTAGCGATCCTGAGCTCTGTATTGCCATCTAGCGATTGTAGTGTGACCTCACACTAAACTTCCTATACAGGATTTTTTTTTTAAATTCAGGATCCTTTTTGATATTATAATATATAGAATTGGAATTAGTAGCAATTGTGTTCAACTGCATTTAAGTTGTAGAGATAGATTGTGTTTCATTGTGAGCAAATAAACATGTTTCTTGCTTTCATCATACATTGTTTGCCAGTCCTATGTTTTCAGATGATTTTGTCATTTTTGTTTTGCACCAAAGAATAGAAATTAAAACTCATCTGATCATTTTTAAAATAATTAAACCAGTTATGAGGTACCTTAAATGGATATTTATATTTTATATCATACTACTTCTATTATTGTTGCAGAGAATCTTATTTAGCTGCTTTGGTTTCAGGTTGTTGGTATAGACCTGTTTGACATTATGACGTATCGCACACAGTTCAATCAGTGGAGAGAAAGTGCACAGGAGTCCAAGATGTCTTATGCTGCAAGGTTTATAGCAGCTTGAGGAAAATGGAGATTGATAAATACACTTGTCATGACATCATCCAGCCACAGTTCTGAAGAAGCTGTCCTCTGACTTGTCAGTATGCCCTCAGAATAGGGCCCTAAATGGTCATCCTCAATGTATCTGCAGTATAATATAATAGTTCATCATTAGTCTACAAACAAGGAAACACTTATTTCTTGTCCTCCTGTGGCTATTAACCTGTGGTTGTTGTTGCTGACTCTGTAGAGGCTGCGTTTGCTACCTGTTGTGTCTAGTGAGTGAGACAGCCAGCCAAAATCGGTCAGGGTTCAGCAATCTGGTGACCGATTGCTGATTGAACAATTTTTGAATGCAAACCTTTAATTATGGAGTATTTTAATTTAATTTGATTGAGTATTTTAATCTGATCACCCATAGTCTTTTTGAGAGCATAAACCACAGGCCCTTTTTACAGACTTGTGACAGTAGGAAAACCGCATGGCTTATTAGCAAGATTAACAATAGCTCCACTCAATTGTGCATGCTACCTCAGTGGCATGAATTACTGTGGCACTTAAGTGGAGTGGGTAACACCTGTGCTTGTGTGTTATAAATAAAAATTTGAAACAGGTCCATACCAACACTCACAGCTAAATTTAATCAGTGATAAGAAATTTTTATTATTTTCATGCCAAAATGTCAAAATTAAAAGGGCCTCTTTGGCTTTGAAGATGTTTTCATAATTGAACATCTTACTTCAATCAATATCTGCTTAAGCAAAAGTTTAAACCGCTGCTAATAGATATCAGAACTATGATGGACAATAATTACGTGTTCAACCGTGTTCTATCATTTTAAAAACTAAAACTGATCTGTATTTTAAAATATATCATCAACATCATAGGCCAAAACTCTGAATGAATAGACAAACAAAAAGATACAATCAAAGAATACTTGGTCAGTCAGATAGATTTTTGGTTTTGCTGTTTTTGGACAGTGGTTGTGAGGCATCACCATGCTCATTCATATTATTTTATCATATTATATAAGTTAAGTACTGTGTGGAAAAACAAATGGAAAAACAAATGGATCTCATGAGTCTATAACTAAATATGTTTCAGAAAAATAAGAGACTGCAATAGACTGCAAACTCAACTGTAAGTGATTGTCATATTTCGGCACTAGGTGGCGCTAGTACAACACTGATGTCTCATACAGCTGTTGTTGTAGGGCTTAAAAAAGCTGAGTAAGTGTGAGGATGAATTACAACATAAAAAGATATATTTTAAACAGTTTTTAACATTTTTAACAGTCATGTAAAGGTCAAAAGATAGAGGATATGAAAGTCATTCGCATAGTCTGTTTCGCAATTCATGGTTTTGCAAAGGGATTGGGACTGGCTTTTTTCTAGGGAAATTTCACCAAGTCTCAACAGGAGGATGTGAGTGGAAAGTTAGACGGAAACATTTAAATAAATCCAAACCTGACTAACCAAGATGAACTCACTCAAATGATGTAGGAAAAGGACATCTGCTGCTGCCAATTTTGCATGGCAAACAAATAGGGAGGCTAAAGCTCCTTTTTCAAAATGCATGGCAAATCTAACAGCAGGCAGTGATTACATAACATGTCTCTCAACATAAATAAATCAGATCTTTTCCACGTTGAAATAACAGCTTGGAGACATCCTGTTCTGAACAAGTTCATACAGGAAAATAAAGGGATTGTTAAGGCACTTACTTACATACTAATTTCACATCGTTTTATTATCATTGTCAGTCCTTTCTACTACGCTGGCAAGCTCATAATATAATTGACTAATCCAAAAGCAATTTGCAGATATGGTGAAACACTGAATTCACACTCCTTCCCTGGAAATACCAGGGGAGTGTACCATAAATGTGACCTGAGACAGAGAGAAGGAAACACTGTAGAAGTATGAACTCTCAGGAAAATGTATGTATGTATGAAAATGTGTCTACTGTCAAAAACAGAATATTTAACATACAGGTGCACCCACTCATACGTGGGTAACATACATCCGCTGACTATCCCAATTCAACCACCGAGGTTACCACAGTTTTATCCAAAGACAACAAATCAATGAGTCATTTAGTTGTCAAATAGGAAAGGATCTTAACACGTGCACTGTACCAGTTCCACGAGTTCTCACCCAATGACACTACAGATGACAGTCTTGTTTGACTGGTTTTGGTTTCCTATTCAGGAAATGTGCATATATAATACTTCCCTGTCTTATTACAAATTGTATATACTTTTGTTTAGGTTTTAAGACATTGTCCTCCTGTGGCTGTTAATGCAGGGACTGGTGTAAAACACAGCATCACTTACTGGTTTAATTTTTTAGACCAAAAACAACAGTGACTGGTTTTGGTTGTTTGGGTGTTCTGGCAAGGCATGGTGGTTTGAGTGAATGCACTTGCCTGAGGCAAGATTGAAAAAACCTGAAAAAACAAATAATTCAATGGACTCAACATTAGAGTTGCGTAACTTCCTTTTCCATTGCTCAAGCTTTCACAACACTGACATTAGGATAACTTTCTCCATCGTCTACCATTAGTTTTTGGATAATACAGCGGAGAGGAACAGAAACAGAGAGGAGATGAGAGAAGCTTGTTTTTTCTAACGAACAGTAGGCAATTCACCTTGTCACTTGTCTTGTATTTCTAGAAATGTAAGCACTTACAATCTAAGACTTACTGGGTGCAAAATAAAGATCCTGTGCAGAATTAAAACACCAAGCCAAGCCCATCATGGAAGGGTGTAGATCTCAAGAGGGATCATTTTTACATACTAAAACAGCTGTGGCAGTGTATTTAGTCAAATAAATGATGTGTTATATTTTCAAAGAATGAAGAGAGTTGGTGTGAAGACAGGAAGGAAACTCAGGCCACACTTCAGTTTCACACTCGTAACATTCTCTTGCCTGCACTGCTGTCTGTTTCGAGCAGTCTATCACATCTTCATTTTTCATCGCTTGCCCTCTCTCTCGCTCTCGATTATTTAAAAAACCACCCCGGATGGAAAACAACAAGAATGTTCTAGAAAAGGTGATTGTGCTTTTAGCTGTGTTGTATTTGTTCATGATCATTTGTTAGGTAATCCCTCTGCATGTGCCATTTTTACAAACCAATTTAACCACGTGTAGATGTTTCTTTTCCTGTGTGCATATGTGTTTCTGTCTATGTTGTAGTTTTCTAGAGCCAGTAGTGCAAATTGCTGGCTGCAGACTCACAGGACAGACATGACTGTACCAGACAAACACCAGGCCCTCTGTCTCCCAAACAAGATCCACATGACACATGGGCTCCATCCCACCAGTAAGCCAGCCAGAAAGCCCGCCTGAGGCCAGTTGCTCTGTTGCCCAACAGACCTAATCCCTGAGCTTACTGCCTCTCATCTCACCAAAGTCCCTCTTTTGTAGTGAACACAACTCATCTGGCCAATGAAGCTCACTGGTTGTGCACATACACACCAGTATACCCCTTTGTAATCTCTCTCCATTCTCTCACTCTCTCCCACTCTGGGTCTCTCGCTTTTATAAACACACACTGTACAGTACAGGCATGGGCAGCCACATGAACACCAGCATTTGTGTGCACAAACAAATGTCCCCATTCTCTTACTCTCTCACCCACTCAGACATCAGTCATACACAAGCAGCGGTGAAAACATTTCTTTGTTCCTTGGCTATTTTTGTCAAGAGTTTGTTTGTAAATAATAATAAAGGGAAGAGAAAGAACGGAGGAGAGAACAGACATGAAGGAAAGAGACAGGTGACATTTAATTCTCTGCAAATGTTGGACTTTTAAAATTACTGCAGACCTTACACAATAACAAATTAAGACATGTGACTTTTGAAAAGTTAAGACAGTCATTTTTCACTCATTGTAATGGGGTGATACTGAGAATCACAGATGAGGTAACAAGGTGCTTCTCTCTGTCTGTCTGTTGGATTCAGATCTAACTGGCTGTGTGGACACCATTCTCTGTCACCATCTTCACTCTGTCCTCTGGTCCTATTTATTCAGCACATTCCTCTGTTTAAGGCTGCTGTGAATGCTGATCACATAATTAAGCACTCACTCGGGCTTTGTTTTTCACCAACCAGGAACACGGACACTGCGACAGTGTTGTGTTGTTGTGTGTACGTGTCTGTGCACATGTGAGTGTGTGAGTATGTCAGAAAGTGAAAGAGAGAGTCAGCCAATGAGAGAAGAGCTTTAAGGTGTGAAAGAGTCAGGGGAAACAGTAGCTTAGCAAGGACGTGACTTGTAACCTTCTAAAGGCTTACTTATTTAGAAAATTGACCTGTTTGTCCCAATTCAAACAGGTTCTGCCACTGCTGTAGTTGCCATGGCCACATTTATAGCAGTGTTGCAAACAGGACAAGTAAGATAACAGCATGATTAAGCCATTTAACATAATTATTAACACCCCCCAATAAACTGAGCAGAACAGCATGTACACTGACAAGTTCAGTCACAACTTTAATGTGCTTAATCATGCAATGCAATTGAAATATTCCACATACTTAATTACTTAAGATTATTAAGATTATAAGAACATCTTTCCCAATAACAGACATGTTGGACATGGCTCTTGCCTTACTTGCAATCAAGTGTTGGTTCATTAATTTTATATTATCTGTTTCTGAAATGATGTAAAGAGAGTGGGATCTGTTTAACTACCAGATGTCCCTCGTCATTTTGGTAAAAACATTACAACTGGAGATGTATGAAGAGTCCATTTACAAAAATAGACATTTATTTATGTTTGTTATTGTGCACTCAAGGGAATATCAATCATACCAGTGATGTGTTTATTTATTTTTATTAATACCATTCATCTTTTTTTGCAAATGAACTCTTGGTTTCACAAAAACATCAGCTGAGTACAGTTTAGCTGTCACATATAATCATATAGACACAATTATGGTAGTATAACAGTGATTTGCAGAACCAAGGCAACTGTGTGGGGAATGACAGCATTGCCTCTTTAGATTGCTAAGTGGACTAATCAAACTGTGGCAACTGCATATAACTGTCTGCCAATCTGTCTGCCCAAACACATTGGACAAGAGTATAAAGAGAAGAGAAAACTCCGCCGAACTGTCTGATACTTTCTATTACTTAATTAAGTATTAAGTATTTTACTGTTCCTGTTCTTTGGCCTTTGTATCCTTCTTACCCTTGTTGCTGAGGTCACTTCACTTTTTGCTCTCTGCCACAAACATCTCTTTTCCGTGTCTTCCTTCCTTTTTTCGCCATCCTAGCATGCATGCATGTGTCGTTTCTGTAGAAATAAAGGGAGAGAAGAACAGTGGGATATCATGTACAAACTGGCCAATAGTCACTACAATAAAGAAATAGGCCATAAATAATTAAATTAGAGATGGTGGAGAGTGATTAGGGATTTGAGAGGATGAAGCAAAAGTTTCGAGGAAGAGGGGAGGAGGCTGGGAGGACATGCAGTACAAATGAGTGTATTACACAATAAATACACTGCGTCTCTCTTCCTCTGTCTGGTTGACAATCATTTTGTCTTTTTCTCTCCTCTTTACGTAAATCCACCCGCCTACATGTAGGCAGCACCCACCAAGTCACACATACACACACACACACACACACACAATACAAAACAAGGCACAACGCACACACGTACTAGAGTATTATGGGAAAAAAAGACTTTATCTCTTCCCATACAACCCTTTCTCAAAACATTTCCCTGACCTTATCCCACTGAAGGAACTTCTACCATAATCACAGTTGATTTTCTGACAATAAAGTCTCTCACAGCCCACCTACGTCTTCTGATAGAAGGCGTGCTGACTGTGTGTGCGTACATAGCTGTGCATTTGCATGCAAGGGAACATAACGTCCTCAAAGTGTCCCTGAGCAGGTTTAAATTCTGCCTGGTTAGTTACGAGACAAAAAGAACACAAAAAAGAGACAATCACAAAAAAATACTTGAACATAACTCAAGGTCCAAAAATTGGACAGATTTCATCAGTAAGTCTCACTTCCCATGGCCTTGAGGAAGCTGACTTGTGGATGTTTATCTTACATAAGAGTACAGAAGAAAACGCAAAGTCTGCATGTTTGAAAATACTGGCTTTTTACAGTTGAACAGAAACATCATAAACAAGCTCCAGCATGGAACATCTGCTCTGTCAAGTCAAACCAAGGTTTCTATTATTTGTCAAAAATCAAGGTCAGGAAATGTTCCATTATGTGCGCTCTTTTCCTCTAGTGCATGTAGCATGTGAGCCCCCACCACATATTTCCCTACAGCCTCTGTAGACAGAAGTGTTGGTCTTTATGCCAAGCAAAATGCCAAAATAAAACTGAGCAACATTCTTAAACATAATACACATTCAGAAAGAAATAACCTGCTTGTAATTTCCATGTTCTGTAAAGTATGTAAGTTAGCTAATTAGCTAATAACATATCAAATGTGTTTAATAATCTTTGTAATATTTGTAATGTTCATGAAAATCATTTACAGTAAATGTGTAGACCTTTTGCACAGCAGCCTAATGATGATACTAATTAAAGTTTCATTCAGGACAAACAGAGTCAGGGTACTGATGTGGAATCATAATTAGTATAACTGGAAACACCTGTGTTGACCCTACTAGTTCATGTTAAAATGGCTGCTGTGAATGCAATGAGAAGAGCTGCTGTATAAAATCTAAGACTTAACTCTGTGGCTAATCTGTATCATGAGCTACGCTAGCTGCAGCTAGTTACAACCAATATTGAGGCCTGACAGTTTTTTTTGTTTGTTTTTTTAACTGTTTTACTATCAGCATTAACAATGTTAGTAAATATGATATGATATGTGAACTATTAATGTAGCCGATGTTTCTTCTGAACTGTAGTCTTGAAAAGCCAAATGTGTTAGCTAACTGCACATGCTAACTTATGCTAATATTGGATGACAAAACTGCACCTAAGCCAGCTGTTGTCAATACTAGTCTGTAGGACACTGAAGTCATTGGTTAAGACCAAAATAAAATGACTAATAATTCTGTTCTGAGGGTAAAAATTTGTTGTTTTTTGAAAGGAGCTTACTGGCTTGTAATTTTCCTTGAGGAAACCATTAACTCTTGTGCTGGTTAAAGATTGATGCTCCACTCTGTTTGGTCCACTATCAGAAAAAAATCCATAAAGTTAATAGAAAACTAGTATGAGGTTTAATAAATCTTGAAAAAACTGTTTGACATTAACATATTTCTGGATATAGTGTCACCTTGTTTAACCTACACCTGACAGTGAACATGAAGGCAGAAGATAGGTTATGAGATTTACACATTTTACTTTAGTCTGTATATATAAAATGCTGTTTATGACATTTATAAATGGTTTATGATTAGTTTTTGTTTATTCAGTGTTATAATATGTACCTGGCCTATTTCAGAGAACTAGAAGCATTAAACAGACACAGAAGCGCATTGAATTATAAACACTCATGTTATAAATTACAGTAGTAGTGGTAGCCTGCTTTGCTTTCCATAGTGTATTTGTAAAACAAATTTAGACTCCAGCCCTGTTTACCACAGTGGTACCACAGACACACACGTGTCCGCTGGTTTCAGGTTACTTCACCATGGTAGCACTGTGATGTAGGCTAGTGAGCAGATTTAGATTTAGCAGATGTGGGGAGAGGCTTATCAACAAAGTCACCACAGGTTTTCCTAATCAGACTTGGTGCTGCTGTATGTGCGTGTGTGTGTGTGTGTGTGTGTGTGTGTGTGTGTGTGTGTGTGTGTTGAGTGGGTCAGCATGTGTATTTGATGTGTGTGCATGTTAGTGTGACAGATTGAGTGTTTGACATGAAGCAGGTGACCTATAATATCTCATTTTTTGTTGCTTTTTCTAAATGACTTTTCTTCTGACCAAAAAAATGAATCATTGCTGCAACAGTACAAAGAGCCGACAAACACAGGCAGACTGTGCTCCAACAATAACATTCCTACATGATGTGCCAGCATAGTGAGCCTTTCCTTCCAGTAAGATGCTGTACTTTACATCTGAAAATAGACATGATACTAGGGAGGGAGAGAGAGAGAGAGAGAGAGAGAGAGAGAGAGAGAGAGAGAGAGAGAGAGAGAGAGATGCAGCAAAAATTCTGATGGTTTGGGATGAATTGGATCATGAGAATGTGTGACTGGTGTTGCATTTCTGAACTGGGTGAGCGTGTATTCTTTTAGTTTGTGACCAAGGCGCCAAGACACGCAATAGAAGGATCATTGAAAATTAATGAAAAAAAAAAGTAAACTTAATTCTAAACTATGCCTGTTGATGAATGTCAGTACGTCCTTCATCAATATCTCTACCTCAGTGACTTCACCAACCCCTCCTCCTTCTCTCCCCAATCACCTTCATACCATACACATAGCCTCACACACACAAACACTAGTGTTCATCTCATACTCTTTAAAGGAAGGTATTTTTAGTGGCTAATGCAACATTCCTAAGTTACTGATGAATTGCCTTTGGGCTAAGTGCTATGAGTCCTGTAGACACACTGTACTTCCAACGGGGACATGCTTGAATGTCAATCTTTCACTGGAGTGACGCTTTCAGGCATGAAGCACAATGACAAAATGTGTCTAGAATTTTGTGAATCTGTACTAATACCTTTAATGTTTCATTGTTTTCTGATTTGTAATCACTACAAATTAACTTGTTGTCCATTATTTTTCACAGTTGCTTCCATTAAAAATGTAAAAGGCAATCAACTCTCCAACAATTAACATCCATGTGTATTGCTGGCTCCATAGCTCTGCATCTACATGGCAACTGAAGTAGAGGTCTCTCAACAAAATGCACTTTTGATGTATATATTCATTATAATTTGTATCCATCAGTTCTTTAATCAATGCTGATGCTGACTGTTAAAGGGAGCACATATTCAGTAGGGGACTTTTACTCTGTGCCCTGCAGTCATCAGTGTTGTATTGGTTGTGCAGTCAGAGGTTAAAAAGTCACCATTTTAGCTCAACCAATGCAAACAGTGTTTTTCTTGATTTCTTTTTCTGTAAACACCAAAATTCATTAAACTGACTGAGTGCAATGGAAAAACAAATACTACTTTATTCATCCCCAAGAATGAAGTGATGGCAACCAGAACCTAGAAAACATAATAGTTCCAGCTGACCTCAACTCAGAAGTTACAACCTTTCCTCCGTCTCACAGTGAGAACTGTTTGTCTGTTTAGCATGAAAACAGCCTCAGACCTTTAAGAAGGCCAAAGAGAGGATTGTAAGTAAGTTGTGACTGACTGTTTTTGGCCAAAACACAAGATCATGGTCAAAATATCAACACTCCTCTTCACTGCTGGAATGTGACATTGAGGAAAAAATACAAGATACGTGTGGAACTGAGCGAGAATGAGGGAACTATATTTTTAAAGAAGCTGAGCCATCTGAACCATTTGCATTATTAACGCATCAGTTCGTTGTGAGACGCTGCTGCCTCACCACTGCAATTTATGCGTGTCCTCTTCTTTTTGACTTTGAATATTTCTCTTTGCGTTCTCTAGATGAATTACATTCACTAGTTATGAGTACTTTTTTTTTTGAGTAATGGTTACAAGCATTTAATCAGAAATATTATTCTGTCATACTTGGATGCTGCTTGTAATGTCAGCTGTATCTTTGGGGATTAAAAGTCTAATTAATATCTTTTAAAATATATTTATGCACACATATAATTAAAGTGTTATAATAATTACGTGTATAACCTTGAATAATCAAGTCATCTTGGACATTTATCAGTGAATAAAGAAAAAAAAGCATAAAAAGTCACACCTTATAGAACGTTTTATTCATCATCCTTCTGTCTCACTGCCCTCTAACTTTCAAACAAGCAAGTTTTTGCTATTTTTGTAGCCAAAAATGCTAAATAATTTATTTATTATGCATTATATAACATATGCATTTTATGCTTATATTATTATATGACAAGAGTACGCAGAGTGTTATATAATTGTTCATAGATATGTTATTTTCCCAAATGCAGTTTCATTGTACATTTCTTTGTTATGTTTAATTATGTATTTTCATACAGAGTGAAATAGCCATGGTTTTGTTATGATCCAATTTCTAAAGTAAATATCATGGTCATGGTGGAATATGCTTGCTGACATTTGCTGTTGGTGCCATAACAAAAGACGTCATAGACAACAATGATAAAAACAGAAGCGGCTGGAATAACACAACAACACAGAGGATGAACTGCAAATTTTCCACAGGATAGAGAAAAATCAGCACACTGTCTTTCTTATATACTTGAATGAGCAAAGAGTGCAGACATGATCAGGGCCACTGTCTCTATTTCTGTTTCAGCTGCTGAATCTAAACATGGAAACATTGACATCAGTGTTTACCTTACTGGTACGGGTCTCACACAGAATGCTAACCCTCTGAGAACTACCACATCTCAACATGCATTAGCACTCCAGTCTCTCCACAACTCCACAATTAATTCACACTCTCCAGCCTGTACAGTAATGTCATGTCCTCTCCTGTTAAATCACTGCTCCCTTTGGTATACAATTCAATATCATCTGCCTGCTCGGTTAATCACCCATTTACTTTATCAAACACAGACACTAAAGTTTATCAGAATTTAATTACATTTCTAAACGAAGGTGAAAATGATCATGCATTGTATCAGCATTCAAACCCAGAGCAAGCATGAATTATGTAAAATGCAAAAAAAAAAAAAAAAAAAAAAAAGAGCAACATTCCAATACATTATTCTAAACTTATTTCCCCTTTTCAATTATAATTCATAGCCTGAATTCACTTCAAAGACACAAATGCATATACTGTAGAAACCAGGTCAACTACCCTAGAGAAGACATGCATGCAAATGTCCAGTTTTTCTAACACTCAGTGCTGAAACTTTTACCATTTATAGAATTGTGACTCTCCAATCATTTCTTCAGTTAACCAAGTAGAAAATTTAACATCATGGTGTCTTTGATTTATTCTGAGTTAAGCTCCTCGACCCAGACAGCTGGGCTGATAAGGCTACAATGCAGCACTTTGACACAGCTTTTACAAGTGTGATGAGATTAAAAAAATGTACTGTGTACACTGTCTACAATCAGTCTGTGTAAACAACGCTTGAGTATTCACTGTATTGCTGATGATGGTTATTGCCTTACTGGCATTAATAAAGTGCTACCGCCAATGTGACTCTGTGTGTTGGTGTCAGTTGCCAATAACTCCGGCTATAACTGGATAAATGTGACTGAGGTCAAAGTGGTGTAACACTTCCTCTCTGGGAGGACACTGGTTAAAAGTTAAACTGCTTAAAGGGAATATCACTGATAGCCAACAGCCACTGTGTGTGCAGATGCGCGTGATTGTGTTTGCCTATGTTTGCCCACATGCATGCGCACACAGCATGTGCTTCACTTGTTTTTGTACTTGTCTCAACTTGTTGAAGTTCGACCTATGATGTTATCTAGGTCACATTTCATTTCCACCTGTTTTTAGGGATAACCCTATCAGCAGGTCACAGAGCAATCATATTGCAACATCAGCAGGTCTGCCCCAATTGTAGGCATTCTGAGGAAATGACACACTTAAACAGTGGAAAATTCCCTTTGTGAACAGAATAATGATTAACTGTGAATGAAGTGACAATGCAAATGATCTCACTGCAAGTTTACACTATCAGTATAGTTATTCAAATCATTATTCTGTGTCTTACTGTATAGACAGTTAAAATACGATCTGCCAAGATGATTGCACAGATGGATACAGTGCAAAGGTAGGATGCTGACAAAGCTGCTTATTGACCATGGCCTCAAAAACAGGCTTCTGGCTATCATTATCAACAGTGCACAACATTAATGTGTACCATTGTACTATTCCTCAAAGGGGACATGCTGCTAACTAGCTCATTACTGAAAGCACAGTGTGATGAGCTGGCCGTTGGTACACAACTAATTAGGTATTGCTAGCAGCTTTTCTCAGCAGCCCACTGTCACCATGGACGAAATGTGTTAAGAGGAAAACTGTGAGATATTAAAATGTCCTTAAGAAAGACAGGGATTAAAAGAGGAATTAAGCAACAAGGGATATGTTTGGTATGAAGGGTAAAGAGTTTGATTCATCCTATCAGAATGAAGTTCACAGCTGTCAACATAAATTTAAAAATAATCAAGCAAATAAATCAATATATTTTGTACCTCAGTGAGGATGTTAGAAAATAGGAATATAAGAGTATATATTCATTAACATGATGACAGAAAATGTGTAAAAGTGTAAAAGCAGTTAGCAGTTAGGATTAGAGCTACATTTTAAGAAGCACATGCTATCATGTTTGTCTCTCGATTTCGTTTTTTTTTATGTCCTCTCCCCAACTACTTGTCCTGGAGTAAACACTAAACCCAGAGGAATCTGCAGGGCACAGGAGACTCTAGTCCTGTGATGGGATTTCATTCTAAATAATTTATATCTACAGATTAGATTCAACAGAGTCTAGTTGTAAACATGTGTTTTTTTGAGGATCTATTGTATAATGCAGCTCTAGTATTAACTTGAGGCAATGTGATGTCTTTGATACTGATGTTGAGCTCTTTAAATTTAATGTTATTTCTTGTGAAATTCACACAACACTTGCTCCTGGCTGTGTGTAATATGTATGCAGTTTTATGAGTTCAGCTGAGATAATCCTGTCTTTACAGTTGGAACACTGAGCTATATTTTTTGGGGGTCGAGACACTATTGCTTTACTGTCACATTTCATGTTCATTAAAGTAACTCAAGCAGATGTGCTGAGGCTGGGATTACATCATTGTTTAAATGAAGAGGTCAGAGAATAAGACATGATGCAAGCTGGGTTCAAGGACCACGACCTTTAAACCTGTCTGTACAACACAAGACTAACAGTCACGTGTGACTGTCTCAAGACTGTGCAAGCAAATAGAACTAATGAAAATTGTAAAAAAAAAAAAAAAAAAAATAGTGCATCCAGTGCAAATTTGATATATAGAACTTAAAAAATACATTTGAAAATTTTTTTTTGTGGATAGACGAGGAAATGTGGTAGTGAAGATAATTAGACGCTAACAACAGGTGTGGCTAATGCAATATTTTAGTCCAAACACACAGTTGTGTCTAAGTTAATTAGAACACTGAATACATTTACAGACAGCCAGTATGCACACCAGGGAGATCGATGCAACACTGGGTCAAGATAGCAGCTTGTTGTGCCACTAAACAAGTTCCAACAAAATCTGGCTTGTGCGAGTGTGTGCGTGTGTGTATGTGTGTGTGTGTTCTATTCTCACCGAACTGACCCAATTCCTGAGAGAGGAACAAACCGCAACAGGGTGGAGGGTTTGAAAAGAGAGAGTCTGAGAGGTATTTTGTGTTCTTACATGGGACAGAAAGCTAGACTCTTGTGACTCACATGTCCTCCTGTGGGGACTAGAGGAGAGCCAAACACAGTTCTGTGGGAAAGACCAGCGAAAGTGACTACAGTGAGCCTTTGTGGGCCTGCATAGTTACAATTATCGGTTACAGCAGAAGGTGTTAGCTGTAACTTATCTCCTAACTGTAACTGATAGCTCGCATTGTCATCTGTTTTCACGGGCTGCAGAGTGTAAAGTGGTGCAGTTTCAAACTAACAGATGAATGTCACTGTAACGCTTGAAAAAAAAGTTTGTTTAATGTTGTTTTTTTTTATACAGCTAAACTGTTTGAGCATGCGTCACACCACATGATCAGAGTGCTGTTCATGCTTGACTGGTTGGAATTGACGCTTGCATGTCCAGTTAAAGTTAGAGTCAATTGCATTCATGCACTGTGCACATACTTCAGGTGCCACGTGCATGGTTGAGTTATAGTCTTAATTACATGAGAAACAAGTCATAGGACTGTATGATGACTTTATTGGGGTGCAGTTAAAGTGTGTCTCAGTCTATAGAACAGTAGAGCTAAAATTAAAGAGTTAGTTCTTCAGTTAGGATAGAGTTAAGTTAAATATGAACTGAACAGTCCTGAGCCACACAAAAACATTATCTACACTCTGTGCCATTCTCCTTTAATAGATGGGATGAAAAAAAGAGGAGCACAGATCATATCTGTTTTGGACTGGATTCTTAGGAAGTAATCAAGATGGTCTCTCTGGAGTCTGGAGCCTCCATGCATGTAGTGTGATCTGTCTCATACGTCACGGACCGTATGCATCTTAGTCTCCAGTAAACTAAAAAGATATGACATTCTCTATGACCTTTGAGCTGGGCCCCACTGAAAACCCACTGCCTCTGTTTCGTCAGTGTCATTGGTCTGTCATGAGAAGGTTAACTTAATGAGTTTTACAGTTTATCAGTGCCTTATCAGAGGACTATGTAACTACACACTCACGTGGCAATGTTCTAATTTTTCAGTGCCCTAGAGTGAGGAGTAGGAATGCACGTAGGGTGCATGCAGCACACTGGGAGAAGAATGAGAACACAGAGCAAAAGAAGTGGGAAGATTCCAGAAAATTAATTCAATACACTGCAAAATGAATTCAATTAATGTGGATTCAAAAGGCAAGCCTCATTGTGTCACGTTACAAAATAAGAAATCAGTAAATAGCTCATAAGGCCGTCACTAGCCTTGAAAGTAAATAAACTTTCAACATTGCAGTGTCACTCTTAAATCTTCACATGACTTAAATCTCCTGCTCCCCTCAACTCCATCCTCACAGCAGTACCAGCCACGTGTTACTGCTGGGCCCAGATACCTAAAATATTCATAGTGTCCTTGTCAGAACACATTTATGCAGCCTCACTGAACAGATCTCTGTAGAATGAAAGAATGAAGGGGGCGCCAGAGTTTACAGGATGACTCAGCAAAATGAAGGCTGTGTCCTTTGTGGTGGAATTAGACAGTAGCAGCACACACAGTTTTTGTAGCTGTTTCAATATTCAGTAATAACAAGTCAGAGATAAAAACATCAGCAAGGCTAAGATTTTTCATCCAGGATGTTCAGATTTTCCATGAAATGAATTCTCTTTTAATTTCACTGTCACATGACAAAACAGCGTCATGGTGGCTATTGTGGAGTAGGTGACAGTACACAAAAGTTTTATCCGTTTCAGTGGCTACTTTCTGAATACAGAAATGTGCGTTTCAGCACGTCATGGCTCTGATAAGTAGTCATAGAAATGGAAGTCATATAAAAAATGTTCTGCTCCGGATTTTGACAGAGAGAGGAGGTGTTTTTTTTTCTTTTTTTGGCTTTGGCAGCACTGGAGCAGCAGTTTTATGTGTGTATTTTAGGACAGACAGACAAGGTTTTTAACTGAATAACTAATGAGTTTTACTAAAAGGAGTGTCATTTGGATCCAGTAAGTTGGTGCTGCTGCTTATGCCAATATCTTTTAAACTTTTCCTCTGTATGACCACTCACAACAGATTTTTGCAGTCTTTCTGTAAATGTTTCGAACTCTGGATCTGGGATATGCAGTACTACTTCCACGGGCCGACACATTATAAATGAACATTTGGGTAGTTTAAAGTCTGATTCCACAGCTGTGCTACAAATAATATCTTATGTTCAATTCGTATTGAAACTACTTCAGATGTTCATTCTTTGTTGATGTATTCATGCTAGATTAGATTATACTTTGAGGTGTTCTTGGTATTTTGTAAAAGGTAGAAGAGCAGATTACACATAGCAATTAGAGCAATACCACAAACTACCGCCTCAGAAATTTGATCTGAATCCCCATTTCTCTGCCTCTCTGTATACAGCAATATCACTCTGGATATCAGTTTCATTTGTCAGTATCTTCAGTTTCTTTCCCAAGTTTTGATCCTAATCCAATTCATAAAAACACCTCCAGAAGAAAGTAATAAGTCAGGCTAGATCAGTTGGCTGCACTCCATCAGTTGTAATCACCACTTCTTTGTCTGAGGCCCCAGACGCTGTGCTGAGGACATGGTCTGACTGCTTGCCAGGGATCTTCATTCACCTTTACAGACAGTCAGGATAATGCTGAAGTCAGGCATCCCAAAGGAGCATTTGAAAAGAAATAACTGATGATTAATGAAAGACACCTTAAGTTAAAGAGAGTTGTGCATGTTTGGGGTTTGCAATTCAAGCCACTAATATTATAACAGCTATAGGTTTTTATATGTACATTTTCATAAGCGTGTGTTTAATCATATGTGAGTTGCATAGTGGTGCTTCAGAGCTGGTATGTACGGTAATGTTTTCTACCTCCATTTGTTTTGTTGAAAACATCCTTGGTTATATGACCTTAAAGCTGGTTGGTTTCCAGGTCTGTCTTTGTAGGTGCTCTTCCTCTACAGTCCAGGCACACATAGCTACAAAAAATAAATAGAGGTGAAATATGATGCAGGTGACCATCCCTGGAAAACAGCCATTCATTTTCTTGCCCATGAGCCAGCAATAACTTATTTCACCTTGTCAGGAATGTCACCCCCACATGGATGGAAGCACAACCTGTCGTAGTAATAATACAAGAGCTGTTATGAAGAGATTACTTTGTGTTGATAAACCTAATCTGTGTTGACTGGAACCCTGGACCTGGTTGTTATCTCTGCGCTTTTCAACACAATGGTCAGTGTGCTTTTGAGGCCATAGCTAAATGGTCTTGTTCTGCTGTCACTGAGTTACATTTGGTGCCAGACTTTTGCAAACAACTTCACATGCAGACAAATACAGACTTGCACACACACGCATGCGCGCACACACACACACACATGCGCACTCACAAAGCAGATACAAAGGCTGGCTGACACACTGGCACTGGACCGATTCTTTATCCTCTAATCTAATTACTGACGTACTGAGGTAGTACTAAGCTCCATTCATTCAAGGCAGGTGAATAAGTTCTTCTTCCTCTGGATGACGTCGGTGCAGTAGTGGTGAGAGTTGAGCCTGGATGTTCTTCTTAATGGACATCAAATGACTTATGGAATGGTGCTCCTTCCGGTGAGCCATCATGACTCACAGACACACGGGGAGGAGAATATGACAAATGACAAATAAATGTGGCACAGTGGCGGCATAAATTGAATGGTTAATGCATCCAAAAGACAGAAGGCACAAAATCAGAAAATGACAAAACAAACAGAACAAAACAGACATGACAAGTAAAAGGCAGAGGAACAATGCTGACCCCTGATATGACCAAGTGGATTGGGATTTGACTCAGCAAGCATCCACCCTGCCAAAGTTTCTTATTACAGGCAGATGGGGGTGCTGTTTTGTAGCTCACTTGCTCTCTGACCTCACTCTTAAGAGCAACGTCTACCATCCATCTTCATTTCTTTCTTCTTTCAGTCCGTCCATGCATCCTCATTCCCTTATTTATTTGATTTTTCGTCTGAACTTTATCCTTTTCTTTTGGATTTTCTTATTCCCTTCCTTTCCTTCTTCTGACAAATCTGACAAATTGTGAGTCCTCAGTGTTGGAGTCTCAGGGTTTTGACCTTACCATACTTTAATTTGTATACTTTTCACTGATACATTTTATGCTAATAGAGTTCGATGTTTAAGGACAAGTTTGAATGCAACACTTTTACTTATGCAGTAATAGAAAATGTACTACATGTTTAATGTTTCAAAAGTGCATATATTTAATAACTTTTTTCTACTACTGGTTGAAAAGAACCCATTGATTGTCATGATGAGACAAACAATTAACAAAGATATAACACAGATAGATAGATATATTCTTTTCACTGAAAATTTGTTTTTTAAAGCAAATAGTTTATACTATAAGATTATATTGTGATGGAATGTGGATGACATGAATAGTATAGTACAATTTTGGGGAAGTTGCACTTAGTACTTTATACCTCTACTTCACTATTCAATTATCTGACTGCTATTGGTAATGAAAACATTTCTAATTCAGATAATATTATGCATATTTATAGTTTAAATTGCCATCTGCAACACTAAAATCATGTTGATTCATACTACAAATGTGTTGGTAAAAATAATATATAGATAAACTGTATGATAAGATAACTCTCATGGGACCATACTGGAATTCAAGTATTCAAGTATATTTACAATGTTGTAGTTTTACTTACATGAGGAAAGGTTTAACTCCCTTTCTCGTGTACAGCCTAACTCACTTAAATACAATAAAAGGTTGGTTAACTATAATCCCTGCTTCCTTCTGATGTTTTATTTTTGCCGTAGATTGCCTGTAATCTTCTCATATACTATTTTACAGCCTGGATTTCATCACTTTCACAGCAGCGCCATTAAAATCACATTTTATTCTCTTATCCAGAGGAGGAGTGGGCGTTGTAGGACCGCCCATCTGGGGTGACGTCACAGGTGGCGTGGCGATTTCACTGGTTTTGTCGGGAGCGCGCTTTCCCGTCACCCAGCCGGCCATCCTGTCAGAGCTAGTCCAGACTAGACCGAGTGTGGACGTGCTTCTCCTGCCGGGAACGGACCCTCACCACTAGCCAAGCCGTGCCGTGCCGTGCCTATAGCCGCGTTGCGTCTTTGCTCTAACCCGAACCAACCAACTCTGAATTCGCATTAAATATGTCTAATATCGTTTGCTGTCAAACGCCTCAGGTAAGACATATTTATCTCTTTCTAAAAATCCAGAGGCACATGATGCTGTTTGATGTCTTTGTCGAGGAACATACCGTGGCTGTTAAAATGTGAGAGAACCGTTAAATCTGTCATCGGCTACGGCGGATGTGCCCGCCATTCTTCAGCCTCTGGTAGATAACGTGTTCATTTGGCGCTTTGGGCAGAATGAACGGTGGCTGTTGTTTGAGCTGAGCCTGGCTGGAAACTGCTGGAATACGGCTTGTAATGTGACTGGCGCGGACAATGTGCCGCAAACCGCCGCTGCGCGCGTACAGCCAGCGTTAACTAAATGACGACGGTATTTTAGCGCATAGACGGAATAGTGACTGTCACATTGAACGGACACGGACTGAGTGTATCCGACACAGTCTGGTTTAATGAATTGAGGCAGTGTGGCTGCTTCATGGCTCCCCATCCTTGCTAAGCAGCTGGTTGTCCATTCGGAAGGCTAACATGCACTAGCCAGACCTCTCCATCTCTCTTCAGGTTGCTAGCTCCTTCGCTTCAACTGGATACCTACTTCGCTTGTAAGATAAAATATTTGCACTGTCTGCGTTTATAATAAGTGTACAAGTCGAGTTAACCAGATTGTTCGAGGGGAGGGTCTCCTCCCTGACCTAGTTTCTGGTGGCGGGATGTATGTACAGACTAGCTATATGACTTCTGGCCCACCGCCAGACATCATGGCCATGCTACCGGAGGAGGAGGGGGGGGGAGGAGGAGGAGGAGGAGGAGGCGGCGGCAGGCAGATTAATGACATTGCTTTGCAGCGAATAGACACACTCACACGAGATACTGTGTGGCCAATTGTAAGTCTTGCCCACTGGGGGGATGGCAGGGTGGGTAAGGTAGGGTGGGTATCGTAGCATGGGTACATCCCGTCCTTTACTCACCCTCCATTTAATGCCATATTGTGTCAAGGTTTATGGGCTGTGTCCAGTCTCTACATACTATTGACGCGCCACTGTTGCCGTCGACATTGAGCAGTATTGGCTGCACTCTATCGATTTTCCAGTAAAAGAAAATTGTCCAGCCGATGCTGTAAGATTTCCTAAGCAGCTTTAGTATGTTGTGTCTCCCGGCTGTAGGTTGCCTTTAAGCCATGGTAGTATCCGACCTACTGTGCTTTTAATCCGGGTTTGAAGCTGGCAACCACGTGGCGAATTCCCAAATAAAATACTGTAGATGATTTGGGGAGAAAGGTAAATATTTGACAGGCTTATCCCAATAGGTGATTAATAAAACACCCTTACTGTCTGAGTGTTCAGACTGTTCTCATTTCTACTTCCCTTCGTGGTATCGAAATGAGTTGCTGTACTTTCTGAATGTGGAGGTTTCACATCTCTAAAAACAAATCTGACATCTTCCTCATTTTCATTGTTCTGTAGTCTCTTTATGCATCTGGTGTGTTAGAACATGTGAGTTTAACGTTGCTTTGATCAGGGGGGTGGACTTTTTGTATTTTAAAGTCAAAAACAGTGTTTGCTACCTGCTTCATTTTTTTTTTATTGTCACACCCTTGTTATTTCCCCTGTTCAAGATGTGATGAATTAAGTGGTAAATTTCCACACAGTGAAACTGAGTGAAATATCCTGCAGTACCTCTCTTCATCACTGGAGGGGTGTCTAACAAGCATTGATTGTTCAGTGTCAGACCTGCACTTTTGTGCCTGACTAATCAGATGGAAAAATCGAGAGAGAAAATGCATTCAGAGCTACCCTCTGTGACAAAGTTGTGAACAATCTCACTCTTTCTCTTTTGCGCTTTTTTGTTCTCTCTCCTTTGTTTCCTGGTGTTCTAGCATATGCCCATATATCCACTTTAACAGCTCACTAGGCCTTTTTTGCCTTTAACTGACCACTGGCTGGATCTCTTCACTTATATTTCCCTATTCTCTCTCAAATTGTGGACATGAAGTACACATTAAGTGACAAATGGGCAAATGTTTCCTAAGAAGACAACAGCCAGTTTCATGTAGCCAGGCGTCAGTCCTGAAATGCTGGCTCCCAAAGTTACAGTGTCACTTATTTATTCACCGCTATGACTAAGGTGGCAACACTGTATTAAAGAATTCTTAATAAAGCTAAGGGTGTGGCTTGCCTGGCACAGTGTTTGGTTAAGTGAGAGAAATTAAAGTGGAGGGGGGGACACGGCAACAGGCGAGTGTGGTGTACCAAACCATGTGTAGGAGTTGAGCTTTTGAGCCTTCACAAGGAGTCTTCTGCCAGATGTTGCATAATGACTCAAAACTGGGTCAGTGTTCCCTCCATCCACACACACACACACACGGTAAATTATAGCTTTTCATGCCAGCCTTGCAGTAAATGCTGCTCAGTGCAATACAAAAAGACTATATTCTAGCATGTGCCATCGTGCTTGCCCGTTTACCCATAAAAATCTCTGGCACACTTCCCAGCAGTCTTAACTTGGTAGTTTTACACATCCGGCTTTCACACATCTTTGCCAGACTCAAACGAGTAGTGCAGCATGGCGTGTGTGTATATGTTCAGTGTGTGTTTTATTATTTAACTTGCATACTGAACATGATTAGAATCTTTCTATTCCAGAACAATCTCAAACAAAACTCAGCTGACTGTGACAAATGGTTCAAGGCACTTTTTTTTCTTTGTTTTTCAGAGCAACGCAATTCATTTTTAATATTTCCCTTTTATTCCTTCTCCCCCTTCAGTCTGACGTGGCCGTCATCCTGTCCCTTTTCAAGGAATGCCAGGCTAAACTCTGAACATAATTCCTCCTTTTTTCCTTCTCATACTTGACTTCTGATTATTACATTCTCACTACACAGTGTGAATTTGAGTTTAGTAGGTCAGTGGATTTGAGTATTTTGTTGTTTTTCTTAGTCTCCCTAAGAAAAATAACAAATGTTCTTTGTCTGGTTTTTAAATATTGGATAGATGGTGACTGGTGTACAAGATATAATATTATATAATTAATCAGTAAGCATATTATGTAAGTTTAGCTTTTGGTAGCTAAATGGCATTGTGATTTCGGTTACTTGTTCAACCAGCTGCTTGACACAGCTTTATTTATGTTGCTGTTTATTAAAGGCAAGGTTTCCTGAGAAGACATGGCTTCAGGCTGTATTATTTCTATTATTTTTGACTACAATAATATTTTTCCTTTAGCTGAAGACAAATGTTGAAAAATAATTTAGTATACATATACATTTAGTATACACTTGTATACCTTTTCCTCCAAACCACCTGACTGTGGAAGACGGTTATTATTTCAGCAGCATATAAAGAGCATACTGTTTGTCTGCTCTAATGTCCGTCTGGTTGTGTTTTACATTGTGTCATGCTAGCTGATAAGCCTGATGTCTACCCATGGATTGTGCACAATGTAACCAGACCTGAAACTGTTCTCAACAAAGCCTCTTGTGAGGCTCATTGTTACATACATTCACTGAGTGCCTGACAAGCAGTCTGTCAAAAGTCAGAGTTTGTTATACAAGTCAGATGTTTCTTTCAGGAAGGGGGGGCCGATGGCTTTACTAATGTTGTGAATTCTGCACACATTTTACTTGCAAATTCTTGCACAATGACTCACGTTCTACTGAAATGCGCCACCGACAGCAGCTAGAGTCACAAGTACATTACATGCGCCGCAGTCGAGTAAATCACAGCTTTTTCTAATGAGTTAGAATCGCATACGAGTTGGATACAGAACACTTGGACAAAGCTAGGCCACCCTGGAAAGCCTTGTTACATGGTGTGCGGATACAATTTCAGACTATGGGGCAGCTGCTGTGGTCTGTCCTGTCCTCTCTCCCCATATGGGATGGTGATAAAACTGTTGGAATTGCAGTGTAATTTATTTACTCAGCTTCAGACTGCAGATGGCACAGTGGTTTGGTGGTTAGGTGTAGATTTACATCAGTTGTGTTTTTTTTTTTTTTTTTTGGTGAGCATCATGTTGATTCAAATGAGATGTGTATGGCAACCAGATTTCATAGTGTAGCTATGCAGGAGTGTAAAAAAAAAACAAAACGGAGCATCACTGTATTTAACCAACTGACTGGCTGTGAAAACGCTGTCACAAGTTGTTCCCTCCTGCATTTTCCTTTTATAGGTCAGGGCTTGAATGGAAGGGTTTCTATAAGGAGGAGCCAATCAAAGGGGCATGTCGCATAAGATAGCGTTTAAGTGGCCTTGCTTCAGAGCGAGTGGAGGCAGAGTTAAAGGAAAGAGATGGATTAGTACGATGTATCTTGGACTGGATGAACATAGCAGCAGGTGTGGAGATTTAAAGTTCTAAATGGAAATTGTTGTTAGCTACCAACGCTGTATTTCTTTTTTGGTTTAAAGCGTATTTGGATAAAAAAGCTGAATTCCAGTTTTCTTCTGATGATAACATGAAGTGAGTCAGATTGTCTATTCTTGAATTTTCTATGCATGTGGGGAAATCTGGAAACATTGTAAGTTCGACTGCATGTTTGGAAAATGGCTTTTAAAAATGACTCTGAAATAGGAGGAGAAGAGGGCAGTGTTCTCAACTGTCACCCTGTGCACAAGGTTGCCTTGATATACCACGTGGAGCTGACTCGTGCTTGCATCGCATGTGTGCCAAGAACAGGCAGCATCAGTTTCAAAATGATCCATCTGCCATCTGCCTTTCTTTACTTAAAAAACAATAACTAAACTTGTTTTTTTTTTCTCATTTTCTTCTAGGTTATAATGTATGACCAACACAGAATAAGTACAACTCTATAGCCAACGGGATCCCGAGGACTTGATTACAGTCGCTTCAAGCCTGATAGTTTGTCCGTGCGGCGGCTCTCCCTCTCCCTTCTGCTCACGCCCGTTTAGTCAACTGGCATTTCTTCTAACATCTTCCCATCCCACTCCTCGGGTGAAGAAGACTTGGGTTCCTCTGTGGTCTCAGTCTGCTTTGCCTATTGTCTACCTTCAGTTCCTGTTCGACTCTCAGCAGTGGTACTTCCCTGGATTTGCATTATTCTCTAAAATTAGGTAAGGCCATGATTAATGCATAGGACAGGTTATAATGCGCACAATGCATGTGACAGACACCTAACCCTAATGCTCTCTCTTGTCATCAATTAATAAAGTCAGCCATTACAATGTGTCACATCTGAAGACATGTTGGACAGTGCAGGAGGTAAACATGCTGGGCCAAGAAATAATATATATTTTTTTACCATTCCTCTGCAGGCATACCATCAAAACTTACCAAGATGATTCCAAACGGTTATTTGATCTTCGAGGATGAGAGTTTCCTGGACTCCACTGTGGCCAAAATGAATGCTCTGAGAAAGAGTGGTCAGTTCTGTGATGTTAGACTGCAGGTACTAATACAAACACAGACGCTCTCACACATGGGCCATTGTTTTTTTGTTTTTTTTCCCCCAGAGAAGCCACTGAGTCCTTCTTTGAAACACAAGAGGTGAAGGACAGGGGATAAAGTGTCAAACACGTTTGGATTTTTATTAAACTCACATGTTCATACCAAACTAGAAAAAGACATTTGAGCATTTACTTCAATGTTTCCTGTTATGTTTCCTGTTATGTTTCCATGGTGAGAACCTGTTCCCACCATTTGTACAGTACAGATCCGTGAGATACGTGCAGTGCTTCAGGAAATAAAAGAGAGCTGCTGCTCAAGCACAAGGGAATCTGTTTGCTTAAATTAACTATTTATTATATTGCTCTTGAATTATAAACGTTCTTTCAGCCAATATCTGGTGTCCTTAATGTTGAAGCACTAAAATCATGTTTTGTTGAAGATGTTTCCACCTGTGTATGTTTTGTAATAGTATTTTTTTTTTTTTTTTTTTTTTAAACAAACTTGTACACTTCCTAATTTTGTCTTCTGTCTCTCCAGGTGTGTGGTCATGAGCTGATGGCTCACCGTGCTGTTCTGGCTTGCTGCAGTCCCTACCTGTTTGAGATCTTTAACAGTGACAATGAGCCTCATGGAGTCTCTCATGTCACTTTTGAAGACTTGGACCCAGAGGCTGTGGAGATCTTGCTCAACTATGCCTATACTGCCCAGTTAGTAGCACCTTTTGCCGCTGAACCTATTGCAGAAAAAAATCTCAGCTTTTGAAAATGATTGACAACCTGTGCTTTCTTTGTCTTGTGTTTGTGTAACACAGACTAAAGGCAGACAAGGAGTTGGTCAAGGAAGTTTACTCTGCAGCTAAAAGGTTCAAGATGGAGCGAGTCAAGCAGGTATGTTTTTACTTACCTGCTTTCTAATCAGATGGCAAGTTTAGCCGATTTTACAGGTTCTAAAGAACTGACCTTTTTACTGACTTGAACATATCCCATCTCCCTTCACAGATTTGTGGTGACTACCTGCTGTCTAAAATGGATTCCCAGAATGCCATCTCTTTCCGTAACTTTGCCAGCTCTATGGGTGATGCCAGAGTTTTGGCCAAAGTGGACGCCTTCATCCAGGACCATCTTCTGGAAGTATCTGAACAGGAGGACTTCCTCAAACTACCCCGTCTCAAGGTACTTTAAATGTGCATGCATGTTTCTGTACAAGTGTCTTATAGTCATTCTAAGTGTTACCAATAAATTATTGGATCATGTACCAGAGTGGGGGCCATTCTCCAATCATGAAATGACAAGGGCACCTATGGTTAATTGCAAGAGCACAGCACAACTAGCGACTGAACATATATTCATACATACAGGGACTCCTTCCAAGAGTTGCTGAAAGTTGTTTATTCTTGTCCTCCTTTGCTCCTGCATTAGACCTAGCCAGCACTGAAGGTCTTAAATTGAGCAACGGCTTTGTATGTACCCTACTTTGACATGAGATTAACAATTCATACAGTATGGAGGTGTGCCTCTTATAGATTTCCTACTGCTAAATCCAGCTGAGTGTATTTAGGGCAGGGGGCTTACAACACATGCACTAGTAAGGCCTAATGTAGGTGGGCTACAGTGTGTAGGTAGGAACTGCATTGTGTACTTTACCTGGTAACTCTCTGTTTGAGGTCAGATAAAGTTGTGTTGCACACAACTATTTATTTGACAGTGAAATACTTTACTCAATTTAAAACGCAAAACTTTTAGTTTCTGTGAGGATTTGCTCTTTATTTTCCAGTTCTGTGTGATTGATTTTAATGCAGTGGGGCTTTCTGACTGGTTAGTAAATAAAATAAGCAATTTGAAGCTCTCACTTTAGATCCAGGAGCTTAATATCAAACCTTTAGATTTTAAATGGAACATTGAAATGTAATTAAAATGTATTTATTGCTGAATGAGGCCCTAGTTGGAAGATAAATTGGTAATATTTTATTTCTCCTGAAATGAACCACACACTTTGATCATTATGATAAATATTGATGACACATAATTGGCAATTAGTTGTTAGTTAGTTGTTATACTTTAGTCACAACAGCAATACGGTGTATTATTTTTATGAATTCGCTTAAAGATTAGACATGAAATTGTAAAAGCTGGGTGAACCTGGGACACTTCACTCATAAATTTTGCACCAGGGACTTACTGTGCTAATGAGTGATGTAAAATGAATGAATCCTGTCACTATGACAAAATCAGGCAATTATACAGGTAGTGAATCGCCTAATTTTCAGGTAAATTAATAATAAGCCAGTAAGATCAGGTTTTCCGGGGGCCAATAAAGGACATGGTATTCATTTCTTCAATTAAGGAGTCACTTTATTCCTTCCGTGTGTAAATCTAACCCCTGTTTCACCCCCTCGTGTGTTTACAGTTAGAAGTAATGCTAGAAGACAACCTGACCCTGCCCAGCAATGGCAAGCTCTACTCTAAGGTGCTCAACTGGGTGCAGCGCAGCCTTTGGGAGAATGGAGACCAACTGGAACGACTCATGGAGGAGGTCAGTACCAGGGTGTGCAGTCTCAACTCTGACTGATCTTCAGTTCCTACCCTGCCCCTTCCCCTCCCTCTGACTCCTCCTGTTTTTGACGTTAAGAAGTCATTAAGGGGGCTGAAGTAGAAATGGCATGCCACTGTCATGCTGCTATGTCAGGATTGTTGTTTTTTTTTTCCCTCTGATTTGTTGAGGTTTTTGCAGTAAGAAACTCTGTACCCCTGAACCATACTACAAATTAGAGGTGAGCCGAAAACGAGCTGCTGTTTGCTCTTGTTTTTTGTTTCCACTGTTCTCTTTTGGGTATGCGGTTGGTTTACAAACAACCCCATCTGAGTATTACAGTGCTCTTCTCCTCTGAAACGCAAAAACACAGGTTCTCAAAGGTCTGACCCTTGATTCTGCTGTCTCACTGCCACTTTACTATCTGAACAGGTGCTCGTTTGTTGCTCCAGCACTAACAGGCACTCCTCCCCGTTGATTTATCTCTCTTGTAGGTTTATTAGCAGCAGCAGGAGACCGGACTGAAGAGCCAGGACTGAGCCACCAGGGTAATGAGTCAGAGAAAGAGAGGGAGGAGAGGAGCACTACTGCCTCTCAGCAGCCTCTCTTTGCAGCCAAGCAACACTGTGCTCCCATCTGTCAATGCCACATATACAGATGCATCACGTTTCTACATTTATGGAAACACATTGCTCTCAAACTTTTAGCGTAAATACACCTGACTGCCCCTTTACTGCACATGCCAATATATTCTCTTACTGATCCACTGACCTGAGGCATTGGACAGAAAATGGCATTGCATTGAGTCATTTTGCTCAGTGCAAATATTTAATCAGACTACAAACAAATTATTAGCCCTCCACATCAACATTTTTCTGAAATTATTGGAGCCTTTTGTGTTTTTCCTAAAATCTGGCATTCAAATTGGCAACTGCATGACTTCAGCACACATTCTCAAAGCATTACATTGTCTAGCCTCAACATTTCCTTTTGGATTTAGTCATATTTTGGGTAATAATATAGAGTAGCCTGATCATTCCTACAACAGCACTACTGTCTTAAGTCATCTGGATTTGACTGCCTATTGTGGCTGCCATCACAATGACCAACTCCTTCAGCTAGAGGACCGGTTTCCAAGCAGCAGAGGTGGAAAGAGGGCGACACACAGCCCCTCCTCCTCCTCCTCCTCCTCTTCTTCATTCTTCACAGAAGATCTTTCCAGATGCAACCTCTCATATCTCACCAGCTCCCTCTTTTTTTAGATGCAAATTAAGGAAGGAAAATTAAGGAGAAGCACCTTCTCAAGCTCAAAACACTTAACCCACTCTATGCAGTGGCAGCAACGTTTGTCTTTTTAAAAGAAGCTTTCCATCCAAGCGACTGAAGATCCAGGCCTTTATCCCTTCCCCCCCTCTTCCTCTTCACAGCACTCTGCGGCCCCCCTCCCCCTTCCTCTCCCCCTCCTCCTCCCTCCCTCCCTCCCTCCCTCCCTCCCTCCTATCCCCCTTATGCTGGCGCTCTCAGTGTGTTGCCATGGAGACAGCCACATGGGTGTGTTGTTCCTGTTTGTCTTTCAGGTGCAAACGCTGTACTACTCACCTGACCATAAGCTGGTGGATGGAGGGCTGCTGATTGAGGGGCACAGTGAGGTGTTTGGTGGCGAGGAGGACCACCTTCAGTTTGTGCAGGTACTCAGCAGCTCGTGCCTGGCTTCACTGCAATGAAGTCTCTACCACATTTTGCTTGGCAGTGTGTAGCTTTGTCGTACAGCTTGTGCCTGGCCATGCATAAAAATACTACACAGCCTGTGCCTGGCTAGAAGTAGAAATGGCTCATTTAATATCACAATTTAGCCACAATATAAAGACTAATGTCAGTTGATTAGCAAGAAATGAGCTCTGACGCCTGCCCGGCTATGCTGTTGAGCACATTAAATCCATTTCCAGTAAGCTAATCTCAACAAGTGGAGTACAGGCAGTGATGGCTGTCTCAGCTTTACACCCTCTTTTTTTTTTGCCGTTAGATCTGATTGTAGTGTGGTCTGAGCCTGTAGTTTGCAGTGCTGTGTTGTTGTTGGCTTCTGGTGGCGTGAGATTTCAATACATACCCGGACAAGAAAAACGCAGGTTCATTATGTCACATCTAGAATTAGACCAGCTGGATCACATGGTAGTTTGGAGTACGATTAGTAGCTGGTGTCGGCCACTGGTGGGCCTCTGGTGCAAGCAGGCTTCTGTAGCTGCGCTATGCTCTTGCAGAAGAAACCTGTACGAGAGAGCACCCAGAGACAGATGAGCTGCAGCTCCTCAGGAAGCCTGTCACCCTCCAACCAAGCAGCAAATGCCCCGAAACAGACCGCCAGGAGAGAGTGGAAGTACATCGCCTCTGAGAAGACCACAAGTAAGTTATACACTAAATATGTTTTAATGTCAGAAGTCTGACTAAAGAATTACACTTGAGGATGTAGCATCAGTATATTTTGCCTTCAAGTGTCTCTAACAATCTCCAATCTAACCCCTTAGACAACACCTACCTGTGTCTGGCTGTGCTGGACAGTGTGTTGTGTGTGATCTTCTTGCACGGTCGCAGCAGCCCTCAGACCTCCCCCTCTGCCACCCCCTGCTTGATGAAGAGCCTCAGCTTCGAGGCCCAGCCCGAGGAGCAGGAGGAGCAACCGCTCTCACCCATGCACTATGCTCGCTCCGGCCTGGGCACCGCGGCCCTGAACGGGAGACTCGTCGCAGCAGGTCAGCACTAAACCAATATTACATCATGTGCCATCAGCGCCTCCATCAAACTTTGTTTCAGAGTATTAAATATCTGATTGCTTAATATGAGGGTTCTGTAAACCACGGAGCTCCACCCTAACCTTAATGCATCTTTATATTCCTGCAGGAGGCTACAACAGAGAGGAGTGTCTGAGGACTGTAGAGTGCTATGACCCCAAAGAGGACCGCTGGACCTTCATCGCTCCCATGCGGACTCCAAGGGCTCGATTCCAAATGGCTGTGCTCATGGTACAGTTTACTGTTCATCTTTATCTCACATTTAACCACTCAGCAATAAAATGCCATTTAAAAATGTGCCTAGGTGTTTACCTCTCGGACTGTGCAAATGTTTACGCACGTACTTTACTCTGTCCAAACAGTTTCTGTTAACCTAATGTCAGAAGGTACTTTAAATGTGATTGTTTAAGTGTCAGTGCCATCATCTACTGACTTTTTACACTTCAAAGGGTCAACTGTACGTGATTGGAGGATCAAATGGACATTCTGATGAGCTGAGCTGTGGGGAGAGGTACGATCCACATGCTGATGAATGGGCTCAAGTGCCAGAACTGAGGACAAACCGCTGCAATGCAGGTCAGTCCCCCCCCACACACACACCCCCTGCAAGGGTTTATTAATGATTTCCAGGAAAACACTTTGTACAGTACTGTGACTGTGACTTCAGGCCAGTTTAACTCATTCCTGTCCCCCTCTGTTTCAAAGGTGTCTGCTCATTGAACAACAAACTCTATGTTGTGGGAGGATCAGACCCCTGCGGGCAGAAGGGCCTCAAGAACTGTGACGCTTTTGACCCTGTAACCAAAACCTGGTCCAACTGTGCTTCCCTTAACATCAGTACGTGGCATTCGCTCACAGTATTCCACTTAACATAATCTAACCTCGAGCATAGAGCTGAATATTTTTCAGACAAACGTCTGTCTCTAATTTAAAACTTTAATTACTCCCTCTGGGATTGTTGGAGCAGCGAGAATATTATGTTTTAAGAATGAGTAGTAGGATGTAAATGAGTCAGAAAACAGCTTGTGGTCTTGTAATATTTGCAGCCCAAGGGAGGAATTAGAAAGTTGTATTCATTAAGACAATTTGTTTTCAGGGAGGCACCAGGCAGCGGTGTGCGAGTTAGATGGCTTCATGTACGTGATTGGAGGGGCGGAGTCGTGGAACTGCCTAAACACTGTGGAACGCTACAACCCTGAGAACAATACCTGGACCCTGATCTCCCCCATGAATGTGGCGCGCAGGGGGGCTGGCGTTGCTGTCCATGCAGGTGAGCCCATGACCGCAAACCACAGTTCATCAAGTTGCAGTTCTATGCCAGCTTTTTTCTTTTAGTTTGCACATGGTAGATGAACAGGTGTGGAAAAACTGTGACAACATGTTGACAAGACTCAAACTGTTATGAATTTAAATTTGAGTGATTCAGCTTCCCTCTCTGACTCTGTCCAGGCAAACTGTTTGTCGTTGGCGGTTTCGATGGCTCCCACGCACTCCGCTGTGTGGAGGTGTACGACCCCGCCCGCAACGAGTGGAGGATGCTGGGCAGCATGACGTCTTCTCGCAGCAACGCGGGCGTGGCCATGCTGGGCGAAACCATCTACGCTGTGGGCGGCTTCGATGGCAACGAGTTCCTCAACACGCTGGAGGTGTACAACCCGGAGACGGACGAGTGGAACGACTGCACCAAGGCCCTGTATCCCCTCTCTGACTGAAGAGGCGGGGGGAGACAGGGAGGAGGGAGGGAAGGGGTTGGGGAGTCTCACAGTGCTTCACCTTTTTCCAAACTAACAGGCTTAGTGACGTAATCGTGTTTCGTGATGTTCTGTGTGGGTGGGTGTGTATGTGTGTGTGTATGTGTGTGTGTGTATGAGCGGATACGTGTGGGTGGGGGTGGGAATTGTCGGGATGAGGGGTCTTCAGTGAAGACTGGCTTATATTTGGCGCGTGGGAGGGTGGGGATGGAGGGGTTGTTGCCCAAAGCAACATGACGCCTTTGCATATTGCATACAATGTTTTTCGTGCTGTATATATTTTATTTCTTCCTCATTTTTTTGTCATATGCCAACATTTAATACACATTTAGTGCTTTTCTTTTTCTCTTGGAGTTGAAAGGTTTGTCACTTTTGAGGGTTTTCAGATGAGCTCGCAGTTATTGGTCACTTGGAAGGTGGCAGTATGGAGTGGTGACAATTTTTTTTTTTTTTTTGAAAGTTCAAAGTTTATTTAAGAATATTTCTGTCGTGGAAATGTAATTTTGCTCACATTTAAAGGTCAATGGTTTGAAGCCTTACTCAGAGTGCGAGTTGATAAAACACCTGTCATGGCTTTTTGTGTCATTTTAAACAAGCTGGATTGCTTTTTGAATCTCAAATGATGGCCTTTTTTATATTTTTTATACACTGCTGATTTACCGATAAAATAAAAAGTAGTAGCAGACAGCTTAAGTCAATGAATCTAACCAGTGCCAGTTTTAGTTTAATTTTTTGTGCACGCACCACACACGCACAACCATGCTTCTGCTAACCAAACTTTTGTTATTGTGATTTAACTAATTGATGTATATAGAGATGCAGTTTACTGAAGATCCTTTTTTTTTTTTTTTTTTCTTTTGTGTTTTAAAGTGTCAGGCATTGGCAGATTCTTCTGGAAGGAATGTTAGAGCGAGAAAATTATCACATTTGTAACATTTCTTAATTAATAAATCATTTAAATCAGATTTTTGTCTTTGTCCTACTTTTATAAATGTCATGAAGTCACGTTGGGCAATAATTTAGACCTGCCATGTCACAGTGACGTACTCTACAGGTCTGGTTATGTCTCAGAGGCTTTAAGCATTTTTAAGTCGTAGGTCAGCTGCTCGACCAGGTGCTGCAAGCCATGAATAAAATTCCCAACAGCTGATTTTCTGACCCTAAATTTAGACTTTGCCACCCCCCCTTGTGCTCTGTCCTGCTCTGACTGTTGAGTAATTGCTATATCCTCGTCACTGCTGTCTAAGCTTTCAGTGCCACCATTTTCCTCAGGGACTACCACACTAAGCCAGGTTTTTTTTTCCTGCTCCTCTAAGTGTCTTTTAGAGGAGATTATACTAAGCTGGCTAACAGACCTCAGCAGGAAGGGACGAGGACAGTCGCTGAGTGTTTTGAAAGGGGGACTGGCTGAGTTGGCTGCATCTGCATGACCCCAGAGAGCACTGACTGTGAGTCAGTTTATGAAATCCTCATGCTGCGCTCATTCACAAGTTAGCCTCTGTTAATCTCAGCTGACACACCTGACAGTCACGGCTAAAAAATAAAGCAGCATATGGGCCACGTGCTACAGGAAGCAGGGACTAAACGGAGGGAGTCTGTCCTCTGAATTTTGCCTTGCCACATCTATGCCTTGCATAGATTTTTTGCTGATTTTGCTGGCTTCCTCTTAATTTAAATTAACGAGTAAGAGCATGATCTGTTGTGAAATGACACAGATGTTAATGTTAGATGATTACATATAATTTTACAATTTACAACCAGCAATGGAAACCAAATTTATACAAAAGCAGACAGTAAATGTAAAACTCTTTTATTCTGTGGAAATGAATGGAAATTTCCAGCACTTCAACAAACTGGGATAAAGCTGTTTAACATTAGCGAGGCTGTAGAGGGAAAGGGTTCCTTTGGGTGAAGGTGAGCTCCTTTGGCACAGACTGCCCTGGCATGAAGGTGGTTTAAATTTAGAAATGAAGTCTCCACTGAAACATCACTGCGCATTTCTTATAAATGATTAATTGGGTTTTCAGTAAAAAAAAAAAAGAAAAACCAAAAACCAAATGATGACGCATGAGATACATCTGGAACAAAAAGTCAATGTCAGAGTCCAACGTTACAACTGAACATAATGTTCAGCAACAGCTGCGTCTGCATAGCCGTCCCACTCTGCGATGACGTAATGAGGCAGGAAGTTCTCTCATCATGTCCCCTCCCGTACAACCCCTACACCTGCTCCTGCGTGACGTCTGACGCTTTAGCCTTCCTGCGTGTCACAGCAGCAGGTGTAATCTCTGTGTGCCGGCGTCACCTGCGTTCTAATCTCCTTAGTCACTATACGCAAACATGCAGCCACATGCACTCACACTCAGGCTATCAATCACAGCACTCACAGACGGCAGTTAAACAGCTGAGCTTTTCCTAAAAACTGCAGGGAATGTCACAAGTAAAGCAGTTATGCAAGGTTACTGAACTCTGAAAATGGCTCATAAAAGATCAGCGGAAGCAAATGATGTGAGGCAGTGCTTCAAAAGATTTAATTTCTTGTAAATATATCACAAAATATATTTTGTTCTCAATGATTTTTTTTTTTTTTTTTTAGATTTTTTTACTTAAAGAACAACCAAAACTTTGCAAAAACTGATAATTTAGGCTAACTTTTACTGCTTTTGTTTTCAAACTAGACCATAAAAATGTTCCTAATGTATGACACAACCTCACCAACAGCTTCAGTTTTCAAGATAACTTCAAGTCTCAGCTCCTCACTGGGACACTTGGACAACCCAACTGGAAAAAAAACAACTATTTTACAAACAAAAATCTCAAAGGATAGCTGCAAGTCCATGTGTTCTGGTTTAAAAAAAACTGGATGTCAAACCAAACTTTATTTATTGCTTTGTTTTATTTTCTTAGCTACATTTTCAGTTAGTGGTGGAATGTCTAAAGCATGGTTAGTGACTATTTTATGAGGTGAAACATGAAGAACACAGTGAGTGTCTGATTTTCAAAACAATCTTTCTTTTTTAAATGCTGAAACGACTGTCTCTCAACATTTTAGGTTATGCTAAATATGCAGACACATTCGACTATAGGTAACAAAGTCTACCAACCAGCGTCTCTGAAGCTCATTAAAATGAATAACATATCTTGTTTATTTAAAATAAATTCAAAAACCAAGTGTCAAGAATGCAAATTTTATTTTGGTTTTATGTTGAGCAGTCTGCATCTTAAAAGAGATGTTTTGTGATCTCACTGATGTCCATTTTCAGCCCAGAATGATTTATTTCAGTCGTGAGGCCAAACAGTGTTTACACCTAACATTTACACGGCACGTGCTTGAAGAGGCACCACAGCTGAATAACAGGCGTAGAAGAACATGTTTTCCCCTAAGTTTTGTGAAATGAACACTATGTGACAGAGTAACTTAAGAAGGCCTGAGGTGACTTCCCAGATTTTGTTACCTTTGGCTGTTTCCCCCGCTTCCAGTCCTTATATGCTAAGCTAAGCTAATCGTGTCCAAGATCTAGCTTCATATTTAATGGACTGAAATGAGAGTATTATTCTTCTCATCTAACTCTCAGCAAGAAAGTAAATGAGTGTACCAAAATGTACTACTTCTTTAAGTCCAGTGAGGTGCTTGAGGAAGCTCTTGGTGAAGGTGAACGGTCATAAACAATGAGAAACAACTATTTAATACAGTCTGGTGAATGGATATTAAAATATATTAAAAAAGTAGTGCCCCTGTCTGTCACAGAGGTGGGTACCTTCAAACATAACACATTCATAACATCCAAAAAAAAAAAAATAAAAAAAATCACACTAAATAAATTCTGTCTGCACACTATTTAACAAACTGTGTTTCAAAAGCAAATGCATTTTTTTTAATTAAATAAATTGCTTTTCACAACATAGTGCACGTCTATGGACTTAGTAAACTGAAATATAAAAAGCTCTGTGAAAGTTGAAAAAATAGGAAATCACTGCTCAACCGATTTGGCAGGACCACGTAAGAACCGGGTGTAAAATAACTGAAGGAATATGAATTTGGGAGAACTTTGGAAGCGGTAGCTAATGTAGATGAGCTCTCTGTACGGTAAAAGTTAAATACTAAAAATATTTGTAAATTCTGTAAACTTCAGAATGATGCAGAATATGCATAGATATACATTCCTTCAGAGAAACAACAGTGTTACAAGAAACATTTAGTCCAAATCAAAGGAAGTAAACGGTTTCAGTCTTGAGCAGACATCCCTTTCACTTTTACAGGGCATCTGTTTGGCTGACGTGCAGACTCCCTGATTCTGGTCCAATCAGGACTACGTGGGAAAGGTGATGTGTTGACTTGTGGTCCCAACACAACAATCAAAGGCCGCTTTTAGCTCCATTAATTTGTTCCCTCCAGCTCCCAGCATCTCCCTGGGAACACAAGTAAAAAAGAAAAACGATAAATTAGATATATCTGCCAATGTTGGAACAGTTTTGGTTACTTCACATGAGAAACTTCTGCCTGTGTCTTTTTCTGCGTTCCTTCTAAAGATTTAAAGCAGTTCAGTGCAGCACAGGTAAAGCCTTGTGCTTATTTAGTCATGAATTTTTGTCTAGAGTTATTTTTGTCCTGAAAACTGCATTTCTTTTACTGCTGCAGTCCTGACTATGTGTCTGCCCTTGTGCGTTGTCATGCTCCAGTGTGTGGATTTGTTCATATCTTGGTGCATTTCAGAGGAGTCAAGAGTCTTGGCGTACAGTATTTCAGGTGGGCAAGGCTTAGCCACGTGAATGTTGTATTTAGCACAAAGTCTTGCATAGAGATTATACTGTTCATGTTTTATGATTAAGACCAAAGCCTGTTGGTTTAAATTTTTATCTGCCCCGGGTTTAGCTCAGTGTGTTTCAGCAGCAAAAACTCAATCTCACATTAAATTGTCCAGGGGAGAGTTACATAACTGCATGAAAAACCCTGGATGACATCTTGAAGAGTGAACTTTCTACGTGCTGATCATGTTCAGCACAGCATGTCCATGACAGACAAAAGAGCCTCTGTGGGCGCTGCAGCTTCCAGAAGCCCTGGGTCTCAATGGCAGCTATTAACGCACATTTTTCTCCAGCTAAACTACATTTTTTCGGGTTACATCACCATGTACATGCATGCAGTTACAAATGCACAAACAAGACACATAACCGGTCTTCACCGTGAGCACAAACACATACAGAAATTGGCAGCGGCGGTCTTGGAAACGGCTGCTTAGCAGCGAAGACACTGAGGGAGCTTGTTGCTTGTTTGTTTCCTCCTCTGCTTTGTTTCCATTGGAACATTACGTAACCGCCGGGAGAGAGAAGGAGGAAAGAAAGAGTAGAATTTGCTGTCTGTTCACGCCCCCCTGTTTTCATCCTACATCCATCCACATCCCCTCCTCCATCCAATAGTGCAGCTGCGTGTTTTCATAACCTGGGGAAAATCACAGGTTGTGCTACCCACGGTTCACTCTTGCCAGAGTTTGGGGCAACTCCCAGAATGTTTCGGTTGGCCACAAATGATCTGGTTTTGCATTCCAGCATGCTCCACCGGCAGAGGCACTGCGTGAAAGGCTTCCTGTCAACGTGATTACATTGACAACTACGGAATCATTAACGGGACACACGGGTCATGTTGAGCTCTTGCATGAAGAGTCTCCAAATGTAGTCGCACAAAGATAGTGACGCACATTAAATGGTGCACAAAGTCACCGACCCAGATCCACAATGTATACACAAAGAGTGAGAGCTGTGCTGCCTCTGTGTTACGCAACAGGCTGAATGGGTTCGACAGGTAATTAATGGATATCCCCAGGAGACAGGAACTATTTGTGTTGAACATGGAATCACATGATTATTGGTCTTCTCATGCCAGTCATGTCATATTGAACAGAAAGTATTCTCTTCGACCTAACTAAGACGCTGCTATGAACACATGCATCATCTCCATGGCAACCAACCTTTGGTCTCTAGATATTCAATATTAGAATAAAATGAAGAAACAATAGTAGGAAAAAAAAATATACAGGAAGTTGCTTTTTTATGAATGCTTTGCCCTTCTTTCGCTGAACACCAGTTACGCTGTGATGGCTTTTGTGTCGCACACTCCATTTCCATTTAGTGTTCAGTTAAAACATTGACCTTAAGAGTGTGACACAGCCTTACTGAAAGGCTTTCAAAGGAATGCCTGTTAATGATAAAAAGGTGGCATTGAGTTTGCTTAGGTGTTTGCATTTCAAGACTTTGAGTGTGTGTGTGTGTGTGTGTGTGTGTGTGTGTGTGTTTAATTAGCAAATGTTGAAACAGTGTTATACTTCAGTAATATTATGAAATCAAGGATGAAAGAAAAGTCTGTCTCTCTGTCCCTGGTGTGGCCATAATCCATTTTTCATTTTAAGTTATCCATCCTATCAAGCACAAAGCAGTTTCTCTTTGTTGTCGCTTTTGAATAAGAAGAAAAGAAAGTTAACTAATCTAAGGCTTTAAGTTTTCTTCACAGTCTGCAGTTCTCTAAAGGTTTGTTTCAACAGCAGTACATTGTCTCGCTCTGGTCATTCTGTTTGACTTACACACTGTAACTATTATGATACAAGATAACGCTTAAAGAGGTGACTGCTACAGATAAGGAGCTGGTGTTTAAGATATTGTTTGTCTGAGTCAAAGCTATTGTGTAAGAAATGATATGCAAGTCGAGCACTGATGCTAACGTGCAGCTTGAATTCACATGCTCTATATACAGCGTGAAAAAGAGGTGATCTTACAACTTTGTTCTTATCTATCAGCTGCCCATCGGCTAAGCCACGTCGTATTAAAAGCCATCAGGCATCCACCCCCCTCATCTTACGCAAATAACTTCACTTGTTTCCAAACAACACTAGGAAATCACACATAACTGGAGCACGGTGAGTGCCAGAGATGCAGAAAAAAGGCTTATGTAAACACACAAGTGCATGCATGTCTTTCCATGTTTGCCATGCATTAGTCAGGGAGCATCGGATACTATATCCTTCCTACTAAACACATAATAGCTCTCCTGTATGCATACTGCACATCCTTCAAAATACAGTAGCAAGTTAACAGCTAAAAACTGATAGAAACATAAATATAATATCTAAAGACAGACAGATCAGTCATTGGCAATGATGAGATTTTGAAGTATCAGTGGTTCTTGAACTTGTTGATCTTTTACTTTTTAGTTATTTTGTTTGTTTTTTTTTACTATAAAGCCAACAGGATGATTTTTAATCTGACATTTTTAAAATCTCATGGCTGCTCTGGAAGCTTATCTGCTGTTGAGGCCCACTTGTACTGAGAGCTGCCTGTCAATGACCAAACACGCTCCTGGAAAGGGCCTCCCTAAGGTCTTATATAACTCATGACGTCATACCACCGCACCGAGCACTGAAATCAAATATTTAACACCACAGATAATGCACTCACTAAATAAAAGCCTACATCACGTCACAGTGGATGTAACAAATAAAATATTTACAGTCACAACAGTGCCAGCTTAACCATATCTTTCAGTGGTGACCCGCTGTAACAAAACCTGGGATGACGTGACCGGTAAGTACCTCTTCCATGAAGTGACACAGCAGATGTTGTCTTTAATACTAAATAAACCTTTGGTATCATCTGACTGGACTTCATATCAGACTTGTTGGCTATCTCATTATTAATATACAGTATCAACCACAGCATAATTCTGATTTATTTATTTCAAGTGACCTATAAAAGAATAACTGACTAAAGGTGCTATAAAATCAATTATACCATTAGTGGAAGTCAATATTTTCTATTTGATCATCAGAAACAGGTCTTCACAGTCAGCCAGGTGGGGGCATTAAGAGAGGACACATAATAGCCTGAAGAGAAATAATCTGTTGAATACATAGAACTGTGGCTCGTTTCCATGGCAGCTGCCACGTTTAACCTGCAGTCATAAATGCACATCATGATGGACCTGTGATGATGGGGTTAGTGATTATATTATGTCCCTGTATGTGTGCTTCCTGTGCAAACATGTGATGTAAGCAAAGATTTAGAGCAACTATTATTTTTATTATCAGTTCATCAGTTTGTTTTGATTAATTATTTATTTGTCGATAAAATGTCGGGAAAATGTGTGGCATCCGAACTCATTTCAACTTTTATAGCAGGCAGAAGCTAGAACTAACGTGTGTGATTATTTTCCGTTGATTAAATAACCAATAATCAACATCATTTCAGCACTACAAATGTCAACCAGTTTAAATATAACAGTTTAACAACAGTTACACAGCTTTTAACAAATCCAGAAAATATCAGCTGCAGCTTTAAGTCTGTGTAAAGTAAGAATAAATGTGTTCTGAGTTTGTCAGACCAAACAAAAGTGTTATTAACCAAGCAGATAAATTTGAATGGTTGAAAATATCAACAAGTTCATAAAATTAGATGTCAAAATGAGCAGTATTCTGTGGGGGCATGTCCACTGAATGTGCTGAAGCCACAGCCACTCATGGGAGCAGTCACGCAGCAATTTTGAAGCGACTGAAACGTGTCAGAGGAGCTCAGAAAATGACATGACTAACTTTGAAACACTGAGCGAGATGAATTCATCTCTATCTGTCTTCTAGGGGTGCAGGGGTGTGCTCAGGGGGGCCTCAGCATGTCATCGAGCCACCCTTTCAGGACCGCCCACAAAATCCTGGACTGAAAACTGGTGAAAAACTGTTTTAATACTCCACACTCCACATTTCAGTAATATATTGTTCAATATCTTGTCGCATGTTTCCAGCAACTATTTTCCAACATATTTAATGTATTTCAAATTGCTTTTACACAGACATTAAGCAGAGGTAGTGCACTGTTAAACACTGTCATATTACGAGTGACAAGCAGAAGAAAGCAGCCAGGAATAAGACGGATACGTGGGATAACTGTGTGCTTGAAGATGGGAAAGATAATCTTAGATAAGGTGTGAATGTAAAGCCTGTGTTACATGAGCATACAAATCCCACCTCCTCCCGAAAGATACTTTACAACTTAAAAATACTGACATGTAATCCACGGGTTAAAAAAAGCTGTTTAAGATAGATGACATGGACAATACTCTAGTGAAGTGACACATAACTCACTTCAGCTGTGATCCCGGCTAAAACTGGTAAGTCAACACTTCCTTGACTTTATGAGTGTTTAAAGGAGTCCATGTAGGTACAGTCTGTATAAATCTCTGGTGTTTAAATAAAGCAGCCACTTAGAAGATACATCATTGTGTCATCCATAAATCCTGACCCCACAACACAGTGGGGGTGATTATGTTTCATCAGCTGACAAAACAAATGATTTGTGATCCGAGCAACTGCGTATCGGCATTGCGGTCCCGTTACATGCCAGCCTTGTGGTTAATGTGGTGGCCTCAAGGATTACACAAGTACAAAGAGCTATTAAGCGGCCCTTCAAACACATATGTTAATAACGGGTGTCACTAATGTTTTAGTGTCGTTGGCATGGCCGCAGCTATTGTGAGAGCTCTGCTGGGGATATCTGTGAGGAGAGCTTTAAGAACAGAGTTAACGGCCATTACGCTGGAAAAACAACACACATACGTGCCCGGGCACGCTGCAACAAAGAGTGCGAGAGAATTCAGAGAACCTGAGAATGTTTGATTAAGAGATCTGCTCAGGAGACAGTCATTATGAGAAGAATACCTCAAACAAAGTGGGTCCGTATCAGAGATTCAAATCTCTTTTTCAAGGTGAGACATACCTCAGGTAAAACAGCAGCAATCTGATACACAACAGCAACACCAGGCACGATGCAAATTACATTACATAATGTAATACAGTGCATTCACAGTGTTTAGTCAGGCGTGTGGTAGTTAGTTTAAGCAACTGCAGTAGACAGCAATCACATCCTTTATTCTAAGTTTAAAATCATTTAAAAAGAATAAAGGTCTCAAGTCTAAGCTTGGCCTACAGATCACTCCATAGTAGAACAGGCTTGTTTTGCTGGCCTCTGTATTGGTGGAAGGCACTGATTGAAGTTTATCACTGTTTTGCATGAATAAAAACATCTGCCTCGAGTTTGTATGACATTTGCCTGAGATGATCTACAAAATGTACCAGTGTTGGTACCAGTGTTTATTTGCACTGAACCAGCGCAAAATGAGAGATGGTCATCTTAAAAAAGAAGACTTGTGGTACCTCAGGGCTGACTAATACAAGAGGGAACAGGGCAGCAGCTGTGGCAAACCTAAAAATAGCTTCACCAAAATCAATCTGAGGCAGGAAAAGGCCAGAACCTGGTGTTTCCTAGATACAACAGGACTTTAGCCTGTAGTTCGCTCACGCACTAAACCCCAAGAGGAAAGTGACTAAAACTATTTCTAGGCTCATCCTGGATGTTAAAACGTACGTCATTTCTGTCGTGTAATAATTAAGACTGGTGAGGTTCTAGCTGTAGGGGCTGTGTGTATTAAGTCAATTATTAAAGTATGTGCGTGCCTTACCTGTAGTCTTGTTGTGAGAAACAATCAAGAAGGTCTTTGGCTGTCAGCCTGGAATCCACATTAGCAATCTGAAACATAATGCATATGAGACGTGCTAAGAATGAACGGGTGAAGGTGAGTTCAACATGACAAAGACCACTGCGATAGATAAATAATAGTTATTTCGATTAATGGCACCCATCCAATTCGACACCAACCTCATTAGAGTGGATGATGTTGAGCAGTGTTTGGGCTTCCTCTAAACCAGGGGCTGAGGACAAGACACTGAAAGGAGGAAAGAAAACCAGTGTTTACAGATGACCTCTCTTTCGGGTGAAGCTCGAAAAGTTGCAATATTTCAATCATCAGCTGAGTACAGGATTTTGTCAGATATATTTCCCCATGGTAAGAGCATTTATTAAATGTCTTCCCTGGAGCCACCCACGCCTCCAGATTCGACCACTTCTTCTAAGGCAGTCATAAAGGTTGTATACGTAACACTGTTGAGAGTATTTTAGTTTATATGCAGCGCTTTGTCACTGCTTTACTGGACACCCTGGTGCAAGCAAAATGGAAATTCATCCATCCATCCATCACCACACACCTGACTGAAATGCACATACTGTGCACACACCACTGCCGGCAACGTCATTATAGAGGTCTACCCAGCAGACCAAGGTAAAAAAAAAAAAAAAAAAAGAAAAAAGAAAAGAAAAAACACAACAGACAACAAAAGAGCAAGTGATGACAGCAAAGGAGTGAGGAATGAGAAATAGAAAATAGTAATTTGAGCAGAGTCCTAAATTATCCATATCTCGTGCCCACAGAATGAGAAAAATGAGGAAGAGGAAGACAGAGAGAGAGATAGCCTGTATAGAATGAGTCATAGCTCTGCTCAAACATGTGAAAATGAGTCTGGCTGTCTCCTTGGCAACTGTACTTGAGCAGCCCCATACACACATGTATGTGCATAGATAAGTGCAAAGATGCACACACACATAAGATTCCTGCAGATAGAGTCAAATGTAGCATTCTGCTAAAAAGCTTATTCTAAAAGATCTTTGCAAAGCTATCTAACACGACTGTCATGCTTATACGGTGTGCATGTGTAAGCAGAATATAAATGATTATTTATGCTCTGAGACATTAAACAACTTCTGCATGAGTTTTTATATTCCTGTAACTTAACACTCTTAGTAACACACACACATGCACACACGCACACACACGCACACACACGCACACACACGCAGTAACTACAGCCTTGAGAGAAAAACAAGATCTGCTTTCGAAAGAGGATGCAGGTGTGGCAGAATGTGTCAAGGACTTTTTGTGCAGAGTAAACATCAGCACCTTCACCAGATTCAGGTCTAGATTATGCTCAGCATATCAGTGCCATAACAATAGAGTCTGCACTAAACATTGTAATTATTACAAACAGAGTGAGAGGGATTTTTCGAGGACACAGCTCGTCTCCTCTTCAGACTGATTGACTTCACAAAGTCCCACTTAAGCAGCTAGCAGTCTGTAACGTGCCATCGACAACAGGAAATGATAAACACTGCCTCGCAACCAAACACACTTAATAAGTACATGCGATCAAATCAAAATATACACTTGAGATATAACAAAACATCTGGTAATAAAGTGCCACCATATAAGTCATGTACTCTGTGTCAAAAACAAACAAGGGAGCTTTAGAGACCAAGAGGGCCGAAATGGTAATAAAGTGCACTTGGGACACTTACTGAGAAGTTTAGTGGAGTGTGATCTGGAAGGAGTGTTTTAAATCATTACAGAGATAGATATCTAAAAACAACATGTAACAGATGCAGTGGGGAGCACAACTCACTGATAACAAGCCAAAAGCACAGCAGACACTCAAATAATCCCTCTGTACTGGATGTTTCCTGCTTGAACTAACTAAATGAAACATCTTTAAAAGTTTCATACAATAAAACAGTTATTTTCTGAATTGTAGGACATGGAAACCTATTGTACTGTTAAGATGCAAATATGGTACTGAGATCCAAAGTTCTATCCGATTCTGAAAAATAATGAATAATTAGTGATCCTATATTTTCATCTCACAAAAATGATTTATATTATACTTTATTGTAATTTCATTTATAAAAATATGCCAAAATGAAACCTAGTGGGCCAACTTTGATCTCTGACCTAGAGAGTAGGAGTTCAGAGTGACTCCTGGATGAAACAGTGGGATCAATAGACCAACTGTCCTCAAAGAGACCCAAATGTCACAGCAAATCCAGATAATGAATAATGTATTGAGTCTGACTGGGGAAAAAAGTTGAAGGTGATGTGACTGCAAGCAAGTGATGTCAGCTTGAGAAACATGGTGATATCATCAAATATAGAAGATGAGCACAAAACCCATTAAGAGCTCAAGTGGCAAGTCATCTTGCAATCAATTCTTTATGGTGGAAATTTCACATCAGACTTAACCACAGGTCAACTCAGCTTCTTGCCCCTTTGTTATTACTGTTTTTGTATTTAAATCTGCGTGAAAAGTAACCAAGTACAGATTTTATACACTTGAAAGTCCTACAAGAGGACCTACTGTTAGCATTTTTCTTCACGAAGGCACGGTGAGAAACTTAACAGTGCTCCACTGCAGAGCTGTCTATTGCGTCATGGGAAAGGTGATAAGGCAAAGCTACAAGGTCAAGTAGATTACAGTCTGACCAACACTACATGCCTAATAGGGCCTGAGAGCTATGGGAGCATTCAACAAGCAGACATAAGCAGGACACAGTAAGTAGGCTGGTTAAGGACAGGTGAAGGACAGTTTAAAGGGGCTTCTTAGAGGGACTGGCTGTCGACAGATAAGGCACACAGCTATAAAGGAATGAGGAAGGGTCTGTCAAGAGGGTCTAGTAAAGATGGACAAGTGGAGACGATGAGTCGAGACTGACACAGTTGGAAAAGAAGCTTCAGAGGTGCCGCATGAATTCCTGCTCCAGAATGCTCTTTCAACATATTAAAAACTTCTACACACAGCACACCAAAGATTAAGTCTGGAACAAATCTTGCATATGAATACAGTTTTCACCATAGCAATCAAGTCTAAGGCAGCTGAAAGAAGTAGTCGGAGATTATGCCATTTGCATGCTTTAAACCTGCAATAACTGATTTTTTTGGGCACCTGGGGGCAGCAGAAACAAGCTGTGTACACAACACTGAACACCTTTGAAGTTGATAGAGCAAACTATTTACACCTCCAGCAACGCCATTATTCATTTATAGTCATGTTTCTGGTCATGTGGTGAATGCAAGTCAATTATTCACTCTCTTTTCAGCTGTGCTTTTGGTCTCCACCACCTCCTGAGGGAAATATCTGGTACTTTAAGTCCACTGTGTCCACCAGCTAGTTGCTAACTTCGCTGGACAGGCAGTGTGCAGCGAAAACAGCTGCCTTCTGCCTCTGAAAATGACACTATGAGAGGGGTGAGAGTGAAACAAAACAGTGAAATCGCTGGCCGGAAAACTAAAACAATGAGCTGAGCGGAACCGCAGAGTTGATCATTCTTTGTGGGTTCATCAGGCAAGCAATCCCCCTTCACACACAAGCTATCATGTGATTCATTGTTAATAAAGAAACATTGGCTTTTATATTGAGCAAAAAAAAAAAAAAAAAAGACCAAAGTGAGTACACTGGATATTAAACTGACACGTGGCGTAGTGGTAAACAGGCAGATGAGTCTGGTGGTATGTTTAGACTGACAGCACTGAACATGAGTGGGCTGAGATACCTGCTGAAGGCATGGAGCAGATGTGAGACCATAGAGGACAGTTTGTGCAAACAGACCAAGGCATCCTGCGGTGGTGGAGGACCTCCCACTGGCTGTGCGCTCTGCATAGTGTGAGGGTCAAAGCCCAGAGCTTTGAACACTTCCAAGCTGAAACATGACAGAAAAAAATAACCTTAGGGGTCAGCAGAGTGGAAAAAAAAGCATATTAAATATCAAAATAAACAACCTCCAACGCCTTGTTCGAGGTATGTTTCTACAAATTCGCTCTCCACTTTCTACACCGTTCACTGTTGCAGAATGGTGTCTTCTTGGAACAAGTTTTCAACGTAAGGTGACATAGGCTTTGTTCAGACTGCAGGCAAAATCACATTTGCTTCTCAAATCAGATCCTTAAGACAGACTGTCCACCTTGTTATTTGGAAGATCAGATCAGATTTGTATGTTCAGACAACCCTAACTGATCTGCATGGGTTCCTGCAGTAACGATGTACACTTGTGACTTTCTAATGCAGAAGCACGTAAAAGGGCGATTCATCATCTTGCGCTCAAAACAATCATGGAGGACAACTCCACACTGCTCTGCTAGCAGCAGCAACGATTATACTCAGCTGTTCTGATGCACTTATCACTCTGGATTTGATGCTGTTGCTGTGTGTCACTTTGTAAGTGATGCAAAAACAAACAAACAACAACAAAAAAAAAAAACACTTTGAGATCTGATCTGAGTAACCAGAGCGTCCGGACCTGGATCTGTTGAAACCAGATTGGAATCGCATTCCAAGTGATTTGGAAAAATCATATTACGGGTCTTTTTTTTCCTGTCCAGACTTTCTAAATTCAATCTAGACACAATCTGGATATGACAAAAAAAAAACTAATTTAGGTTGGCAATCTGAACAAGGCCATAATGTCCAGGTGAAAACAAAGTTATTGTTTTTTTTTTTTTAAATAGGGGTGGAAATTGAAAATGGTGCCAAATTGTTAGACATGCCTCCAAGCTTATCAATTCTTTGTTTTTCTGTCAGCTGCACATTGGAAAACAATGATGGAAGAGTCATGACGGAGTGGAAGAAACAGTCCAAAGCATCTGTGGAATGATGAATTGGACTGGAAACACCAGCAATATGGTGAAACATCTTTCAACACAACAGGAGCTGAAATTCCAGGACGGCCACAGTTTGACACTCTACTCACTAGACACACAGTGATAGAGGGACCTACTGCTTTTCCACACAGAATGCAGAATCAATAAGGACAATCGATAGTGGCGCTGCAATCAATAAAAACTTATCTATTCCCATCCCCAGTAAAAACACATCATCCTGCTGTACGACCATTCCATCACTGCAACAATCACATCTCTGTTAACACCCACCTTATTTGACACACATTGGACCAGATGTTCTCAAACAAGGCCCAGACTTCCTGGTGAGAGACCCGAGCAGACACGGCCTGTTTGTCTTCATCATCATCATCATCATCATTCATGATGACATCACAGGCAGGAGTTTCACCCTGCACAAACACACACATATTTAGCTATTATGCAAAATGAAACATGTCATTGTGAACTGATTTGGTGCTCATTAATAAAATCAAATAGAATAGACTTCCTCCAAGTGCAATCTATATATAGACAGAACAAAAATGACAGAAGCAGTTTGTGCATATCAGTACGATATAATTCAGAGAGTGCAGTCCTGGGAAGGGAATCAAATTTTCAAACAGATCAGAAGTGGAATAAATTTGAGATCTGACTGCACGTGAAGTACACTTGAACTTCAAATGTGTCCAAGCTAACCTGCGGCTGTAGCTTATTGGAAATGTTGTCCATTATGGAGATGGCGCTGGGAACACGGCTTGATCTTTTCCCAAACACTTTCACGAGCTCCTTAGCTTCTTGGAGCGCTGCTAAGGTAGCGCTACAATCCACTGTTTTACCTGAATAAACACATGAGAGATACATATGAGTCATCAGATGTGTGCAGGCAAATACACAGAAATGTATGCGTAGACTCAGGTGGCAAAAGGGGATGTCGGTTGAACACCTTTTTCACGAGGCGATGTTTTGTGTGTAACCTTTTGAGAGGGACTGTTATGAATACAACGGATGGAAAACAAACAAGCCAGGCCGAGGCAGTGCAGGCCAAAACAATTCGGATCAGACGGGCTGTGAGCTTGTGTGTGTGTGTGTCTTATGTCCAACAACAATAAAATGTGCCAAAAATGAGGTTCTGACGGAAGCCCAGTATTCACGTCAAATCATGTTTTGATCTAGTTATCAGGCTGTACAGGCTACAGCACTCTCTGGACCTGAATTAACTGAATCGAACTGCAGTCATAAAATTTTGCCTTGGTCACTTTTTAAGAGGCTGTAAAAAGTCTGTCCTCACAAGTATAGCTACACACACATGCACAGCCTGTTCAAGGGAGAGCAGAAAAATCGCATGCAGTACTTTTCCACTCCTAGATTGTGTTCTTAGCCTCAGATACAGTTTATCCCTCCTTCCCTTCCCTTCCCTTCCTTTCCTCCTCCTCCTCCTCTACCCCCTCCTCCTTCTCCTTCTCCTACACTCACAGTTTTGGCACAGAGCCAGACTGCGTGGTACCAAGAAATTCAAAACCATGCTAGTGTACCAAGGATACACAGAGCAAGGGCAAACTCCATTGTTTTGACTGTTAACATTCTTGGATGGATCAAAAAATATTGTGTCACTGTTGTAGCAGTCAACCCCCACACAGGTGGACGGAGAGATTGAATGAGATGCTGACACACACACATACACACACACACACAGCCAGCACTGTAAGCATAATGCAATTAGATGTAGTGATGAGATCCAGAGCGAGAAGAGCTGCAGTGGGCGACTCAGCATCTTTCTGACACACATTTGAGTGTCCCGTTTTAGCTGATGACCTGATTCTTTATGTAGTTCTGTAGGGTTCTAGCGCAGTGCAGGACAGACGGCGTCATACCCCAGAGGAGTAAGCGTTTTATCTGGGGGATGACTCAGTACCTCAACACCACTGTCCGCTCAACAAAGAATACTTTTGTATTTAGACACCTCGGCGAGCTCAGCTTGGCCTTTTCACATTTCTGAATGTTTATGCTATCGTATCTCACGTAGTATCTCAAGTTTGTTATTGTTTGTTTTTTTTTCAAGCTCTATTGTTCACATTCAAAGGAAGATCAAAATCAACTCCTGGGAAACTGGCATCACATGTTTTCTTCTACAGTATATGATGTCATCAAGACATCAGCTAACTCCCCTCCTATTTCAGAAACTAGGCGTTTTTCTCAAGTTATTACACATGCTTTGGTGTTTGGACTATGGCCAAGACATACAATACTGTAATCCATGTTTAGAGACATCTACCTGACCAGATGATCCACTCATCAGTTTTATGTATTATCATGATATGACTGAAAACATGCTTGAAAACCACTAACATACATAATATTACTTAGACCTACATACCTACATACCTGAACTGAAGAAGTCAATAAGATTTAATACAGCTTTCTCTTTGCTGCGTGGGGCAATGTACCCAAAGACAGCAATCCAGTGTTTTTTGAAACACTGGAGGACATCTTGCAAAGTCCAGGGTGGTTTTAGATAAACTATCTGTTAAGAGAAGAAAACACATTAAATAGCCATCATGAGAAACAAAAAATATTGCAGTGTTCAAAATGGCAGTCCCAGTCTCTGTCCCACCTGTATGTTACACCCACTTCTGTATAGCACACACAAAGCAATATTATCTATAAAATGTTCACCCAAAACACTTAAAACTGATCTACAATAACCAACAAGATGCCTAAAACTGGTGTCAAGATAGTAATACACACCTTTAATCAACTGCATATAAGACATTAGTTATCCATGACATCTAGAAAATTCCAAAACACAAGTTTACCTCTATCCACAGGTCTTCATAAACTGCCTTCATCTCCACCTCTAACACATCAGACAGCACCTGCTGCAGACACTCTTCTAGTTCAGAAACACATGTACTGAGACATTTCGGCTCTCCATCTTCTCTTTTGCTCAGTTGCTTGTTATCTGTGATCACAGACATACATACATATTGAATATTAGCAAGGACAGAAAATAAACCTGAATGCAGATTATACGCATGTTCAGTATGTGCAGCAGGAAGAGAGCATATGACAGCGCAAAATGCATACTAGGTAACATGGCAGCTGTTGCTACTAACTGAATCTAATTTTCTATTTTTATTTCTCTGTAAATTGTTTGCTAAAACTGTTTTAATGTCACCGTAATTACACACTTAATGCAGATAGAGTGAAGCAAAGGAAACATGAAAACTGGAAAGGGTTGACAGATGAACGGAATGTGCGGTTAACTATTAGGCCATGATGTAATAAGCCGAGCAATTTCCTGTTTTGCAAGAAGAACACATTAGTCCCTGGCTTACCTTTCTCTGCGAGTCCTCCACAGAGGCCTGTTCTCTCTTCACTTTGTGGCTGGACCGATGTATAGCTCATGCTCAGCAGTGGTGATGAGACCTGAGGCCTGATATGAGGCTTAATGTTTTGCAGAGGATGAAAGCCATGTCTGGATCTTTCAACCTCTGCCTCCAAATCATTCTTGCTTAGTGCATTAACCCCACTCAGGAGGGCCTTACTGCATAGGTTCTTATCATTGCTGGAGAGGAAAGAGGGGATAACAGGATTTTTTTTTTTTAAATCAAGAAAGTATATATGACAGCAATAACACAAACAACATTAAGACACACAGTTCAGCTTTGGGAGGTAGGAGGTTTGGTGGCTAACACAGAATACAGAGTCATATGACTAATTAAAAGCTGCCCACTAATTTCTCTTTTAATTTTTAAAAAAAGATCAATAACAGGGTGTGGAAAACAGTGGCAGACAAAAAAAAATAGGTCAAAAGGAAAAAAATAAAGTGACACCACATAATGGCTACTCTATTCTGGCCATTCCACTCCACTATGCAAGCCAAAAAATCCCTGAACCAAACTCATAATTCTCTGTTCAGCACATCTATTCTTACTCAATTACTCTGTCACACTATCTCTTTCTCTCATCCCAACTGGAACTATCTGGCTGGACCCATTCACAGTCACATGCGCGTGCATTATTTGACGAGGACACATACTGCTGCTGCAGCAGCAACAGCAGCAGCAGCAGCAGCAGCAGCAGCAGCAGCAGCAGCAGCAGTGTAAGGTAGGGGGAGGGGGAACTCACGTGCATAGGATGAGAGCACACTCTGGGTACAGAGTCTGGTATTGCAGGCAGCACTGCAGCACTCTGTCATCATTATTCTCAGCATTCAGACCATCTGAGGACAAGGAAGTACAAAGAAAAAGAGGAAGGGGGAGGAAGAGGAAGACAGGAGTGAGAAACTTGGCAGCCCAGACAGTACAAAGAGACATGTTTATTCCCAACACTGGTAGCTCGCAGTAAGAGCAGCAACTTTTCTCTTTTTAGGACAAGATGGAGATTTCAGATAACACACTAAATGTTTATGTGCTCCTAAATACACAGACATAAAATATCTCTTTGTCGCACGTCTTTTTGAAGAGACCACTGCTGAAAAATTTATATGTGGTCTATACTGTATACAGCTGTACCTTCTGGGCGTAACATAGCCTTGAGATGTATGCTATGATGATAAATGATGGAGGATCAGCTTGGTGCTAGTGCCACCTAGTGTTTATTTTAATGTTGAGCAAACCGTGGCTCAGGAGGTAGAGTGGGTCATTGATCACTGTCGACGTGTCCTTAGACAGAACAAGTTTCCCCTGATCGGCAGAACACAGAACCTGTGTATGGGTGTGCGTGTGTGGGTGTGTGCGCGGGTGTGTGTGAATGAGAGGAGACAAATCCTAAAGCAAACTCATTTTAATGTAGTAATTAATAAGATAAAAGTCAATGACCAGACACATTTTTACAGCCCCATGGATTGGAGTGTTCATATAATATTTTATTCTATTCTTAATATTATTTGATTGTGATAAACAGAACAGAACAAAACAGGCAGAAACCCAAAACTTTTCCTTTAAGTGTTGATTGTTTTGCCTGCAATTTCTGTAATGTTTATGTGTGCTCTTTTGTAACCCAGGGTGACATTTACAGTATATTAGCCTGCACTGCCATCATGTTTTTGTCTTTGGTAACAGTCCTCAGTAGAGATCTGATATGGGCACATGGGCAGGTTATGGAGACAATAAACAACCTTAGCTTTTATCCTTGTTTATAATACATGCATTTTAACATACATTTTCCTTAAATGAACACTCACTGTTGATCTCCGCGGCCTGCTGCATAGACTGCCCCCAGAGGTGAGGCTCCCGGCTCTTCAACGAGCTGTAAACGTACGAGATGGCAGGAACGGCGAGGTGGGCCACTGAACCTGTTAGGCCTTTCCCCCTTTTTAATGAGTCCATCTCCTGAAGCACCACCCATGGGATTAGGAGTACAGGGAAGCCGAGGCCTAAAAGAACATGAAATGTGGAGAAACAACAACATGAGTGCTTTTTATCTATATATGTGAAAATTTGATTTTAGTCTCTCCTGGGATGACATTTTAAAAATCTAGCATCATAACGATGATGTCCTCCTCTTTGTATACATGGATTAACATCCTGTTGTGTTGCTCTTACTCTTAATTATTATTCAAGTAATTAAAATGGTAGGGAAAATATAAGGAATAAGAATATATTAAAATATATTGCACTTTGACCCCTAAGATGTATTGCTTCTTTCCAATGAAGATTCAAATACATTTTGTGTTTAATAAGGTGAGGGCATCTCTTCTCTTGATAGTGTGTAAAAATAGTCCAGACGCTATTGAGAAATAACTTCTATTAATTAGCTGCCAGTGTGCCAGGAGTGTAAACTACATGAACAGATTTTTATAAAGGTATTAAAATCATTTTAAACACCTCCGAGGCCGTGAGATCTGATCTTTTTCACATAATCCAGGTGACTCAGGAGAATGTTGGTGTCCAAAACGAGGATTAGGTCTTGCTGAGGTTGTTTACCTGTAAAAAGACAAGTTTAGGAATAGGGCATTGAATAAAATCAATGAATAAATAGCTGAATAAAATCAATTCAACTGCACGCAGCATAATGTCAGCCAAGATGTAGAGCCTGTGAGGGTGCCAGAAAAACTATTTTCACTGATGTGTTTTACTATCATCTTGGCTTCTGTGAGGTTATGCTTTCAAAAATGTTACAGATTCATTCATTTTATTGCAGCACCAAACCACAGATTAAACTGCCATAATGTGATGAGACAGGTCTTATTTTATAAATATATTCATGTGTCTTTCTGAGGCAAAATAATACACGATTTTCTCAAATCATGTATCAGGTTTCAGGTAAATCACTCTAAATGCGACACTATTACAAGGCATATATGCCTTGCCTGTGTGGTCATTAAAGACTACATTTCACAAAGACTTGTACTGGGAGACTGTCTCCCAGCAAAACAATAAGACTTACAGTGCGTGTCTGCTCCCTCTTCTGGTGGGTCTATGTCCATACAGGTGAGTTGGCCATAGCTTTCCAATACATTGAGCTCTAATCTCTTCTCAGAGCGGGCAAGGTGAAGTTCTTCAACCACTTGCTTCTACAGATTAAAACAAAACACAAACATCCTGTCTACCGTTTTGAACGATTGCAGCTAGAGAATTCTGAATTCTGCATTTTTACTAGCTGGAAAAATGCTTTTATTAGACACCTGACACAAACACTGACTTCACTTAACGGTGCTTTATATTACCTGGTCATTCCACAGCTCAGTGACTGGGAGTTGGCCTGACGAAGATGAAACGTTATCTTGCCCTTGAGATGAAGAACAGGGAGTAACATCCAAGCAGCTTTGAGCTTGCTGGACAGTTTGCTGCTTGGATTTGCTCATTAAGGTCCCAGACTCTGAAAGTTCAGTCCCATATTTGAGATTTTTCTCTGTAATAATAGTGTCATTTTTCTCATTGGTGCTATCAACTGGCCTTGGCTGAACTGTCTTTGGTATCTTAAAATTAAGAGGAGGAGGTAATGCGATTGAACTGATTTCTTGCTGAGCAGACGAGGACTTATTTGGCTTATGTGACACTGATGTGACATTCCCTGGGATTAAAGTGAAATTCTTCGCCGCATTTGAGCTACTGAGTGAGAAAGCGCACTCGGCTGAAGTAGAAGACTGCTTTGTGGTAGATGCAGAGGGAGTTTTTGCTTCTGTGGCCTTAAACTTAATTTCTCGATACCATCGGTCCATTTTCTTGAGCAGCTCGTTTGTCTTCTGCTGTGCAGAATCCTTGGAGACAGAGGGCGTCTTGCTTGGTTCCCTGGTCTTGATAGTGTTTTTGTAATTCTCAGTCCTTCGTGGCTCTTCAGCTGTGCCCTTCGTCTTCAGTACATTATGTGCTTGTTCTTTCTGTTCAGCAGAAACCAGACTGGGACTCATTAGCTCCTTTTTTGATATGGATGGGTTCCTCTGAGAAGACTTTTCATCTAAGCTGCTTTTATACATCTCTGTTCTATGAGGAACTGTATCTGCATTGTGGGTGTTTAAGGATTTTGAGGATTTGCTTTCCACAGTTCCACTGACAGAATAATGTTTCCCTGAAATATCAGTTTTTGTTTTACTGGAGTAATTTACCCCATAAAATGGCACAGAGACACCTTTTCTTTTTGTGCATTCTTCTTCCTTATCAACAGGTTTCTGGTCTGTTGCTTTTGTTTTTGCCAGGCTGTAGACAGGCTTTTTGATCTGACGGGCGCTTTGGGAGTCATCTTTTACAGTAGGACGAGCACTCCTTTCCTCTTTTGTGGCACCTCTACGTGTAAAAGAACAGAAAAATATCACAATCAGAGATATAATAAAAACAAATCATATAGGATGACATGTTATGTGAACGACATTAAACAATATCCAACCTTTCCTGACTCTTTACGTCTTGCTCCCTCTTAGCGCTTTTTCTTTTTTTGGTAGCATCTTGTTCCTTGGATGTCTAAAAAAAAAAAAAAAAAAAAATTGTGATAAACAATTTAATCAGAATATTTCAAACAATAACACAAAATATTTGCTGGTTCCAGCTCCTTAAATCTCTATTTTGGCTTTGGACTATTAATAAACAAAGCAATATGAACATGTGTTGTCAAGGTCTGATCAGTGTTGAAATAATGATCTTGAGACAAACTTTGTCTTTGTGAGATTTATTTCTGTGCAGCGGAGCAAACAAGAACAGAGCGTACACACAGTCTGTCAGAGAAGCTCAAAAGCAGAGCGTGTGACGTGACACTTATACAGACACAGGGACAGAAGCACATCCAAACAGCAAAGGGTGGGCGTAATACTCCTGCTGGAAAGTACACTGTGAGGTCATACTAGGCAAAACAGTCTGGCTGGAAAGTGTGTTTTTCTACCCTTGTGAGGACACTTTCTACAAACACCTCTGCAAACACCTATGGAACATGTGATTGCGCAGTATATGTTCTAGATGGGCAAAAGGTCAAAGCATCAACAGGTTACACTTCTTTATACATCGAATAGGTCAAAGCATCAAAAAGTCATACATTGGAAAATTCCATTACAATGTCAAGTTTTTTTTTTCTCCACATCACAACACAGTTTCTAGACATTTAATTAACTGACTGATATAAAAAAAAAACCAATAGATTCATTTCAAATGGAAACAATGTTGCAGACCCACATGACCAGAGCAGACTATATCAAAATGTATGACACAAACTAACATAGCCTGGTAACAATAATAAACAGTGTTGGATGTCTCCTCACCTTCTCATCTTCTTCACTTGAGGAAGACTTCTTGCGCTTTCTCTTTTTGGACTTTTTACCCATTTTCCTATGAAGCAGAGTTGAGTGAAGAGTGAAGAGCAGACAGTGACTAAACGAAATCCTTACACGACAATCAATTTTTACCTTCGTTGGCTATTAATTAGAAAATATAACAGTAGTAGCGGGGTAGCTATGTCTAACTAACACATGACAGAGAAGAAGTATCATTAACAAATGTCCTGTCTGCGAGGCTACCTACATTGTCATCATGTGGCACATAAACCAGTTAACTACATGCGACACAACCGGGGGTCTGTGTAATGACACGGTAATGCACACATATACAGTTTTAGCCGAGTCAGTATCAAACTAATTTCTAAATTCATATATTAAATATAAAGTGAGTTTTGGACACAACAACCAGAAACTCCGTTACCTTTTAAGCCAACACCATCCGATGGAAAAACACCAGCACGGCCGCTACAGTCCAGGCTAACTGTCTTTTGTTGTCTTACACGTTCGCGTACATTAATTCAGAGCCATAAAACACGTTTTGTGGGATGAGAAGTGAAATTACCACCCAGGTAAATCACTAATGCTTTCCAAAATATCAAAACATCCGCTACTCTTCCGCCTCTTCTTCTTCTACGGCTACTTCTTCTTCTATGGCTGCATTACCGCCGCGGACTGGACTGGAGTGGAGGTCTGCGCGCTTCGATATTATTCTTGCGATGAATAAACAACAAACTCCGGAGAGTCTTCGTCGTCGTCCTCTAGTAGAAGATACACACAGCACGCAGATATGTGACTACTGAAGAGACAGACGCTTCATGATGGAGGAGGAGCACAAGGTCAGTGAGTGAGAATCAGAGTGTGGGTTATCATAACCTTTTTGTTTTACAAACATAACAACCAAGTTTCGTCAAGGTTACACCACTTCACAGCAGTTCAGTCTGTAGTTTTCCACTCAGAACATTCTACCACACCTTGCACATTCACTTTTACATCAATACAGCCAGGCATGGTCCCTATGTGACTTTGGTGGCCCCTAAACACTCCCAGCAAAATCACCAAATAGTCACCAAACTGAATGGTCACAGACACACACAAACAATAGACATGGACAAATGAACAAATGAATTACCAGCAAATCTCTGACCTTATTCGAGGGTTGGCAAGTTGCTACAAACAGTAACATTGTGTGAAAAGCGATTGTTCAAAAGGCCGGCGGATCATAATTTTGTCCACAAAACATTATTAAACTTGAAAGCCAGCCTAGAAATAGAAGAGAGGGAAATACTTCTTAGGTGAACTATTTTGTTTGGATTTGTTCTTCTCATTCATTATGTCAGAGGTGTTTTCACACATATTTACTCGACATTACAAAGGCAGTTAATCTTCTGACACCTTGGCAGCTAAATTTAAACTATTCACCAACGATACTGTCTGATAATGAACAGCTAGGATAAATTCCAAGGATGATTTGCACACAAGACAATTTAACATACATAATTGTATTTTCATGTCAGGGCAGTTGTTTCCCTCTTTTCTCGTGTCTTGTTTTCGCCCCGTCTGGGTTTGGGTTTGTGTGGTCTCCCTTCCTCACTCTGACCCTCTGGCTCTGCTCTCTACACACCTGCACATCATCAACAGTCAGCACAGCTGTCTGCCATCAAGTCATCACCTCTGCCTTCAAGAGCTCTGGACAAATTTCCAGTCCTTGCTGGATTGTAGTTCCACTCACAGTTAGTCTCTGCTGCACACACACACACACACACACACATATAAAAGTTTACATTTATGTTAGTTCGCCTGTCTTTCTGACACTTACACCTGTTTTCTCTGTCTGTGGATTATCTCCCTGCCTGCTCATCTCACCATCCACCAAGTCTGCTAGCCAGCTCTTGTGCTTGGCATTCCCTCTGCCAAGCCTCCGCTGGGATCTCTTCTGAATTTCTTCTCTGGCCTCAGCCAGCCACATCTCTCCATTCCTGCTGGCATACTGAATAAAAGACTGTTTTAACATCACCTGCCTGTCCTCTGTCTGGATTTAGGTTCAGCTTTACTAAACTGTGACAGGAGTGGATTTGAAGCTTTTTTATTTGATGGGTGATTTTCTTCATGCAGCACGAGAGCATGTTGGCAAACCTGCATGTAAAATTACTTTATATTGCTAGATTTTGGCATTGTGGTACAATAATATTCATGACTGCTAACCTGAAACCTCATACTAAGACTCAAAATTGACAGACAGAGCATCCCCATAACGATAACGACAATAATTCAGTGTCACACCTGAACTGTAACCATAGTAACTCTTTGCTGCTCACATGCTCATGTTGGGAGAGGAGAGATGCTGACAGAAGAGTTGCTGAATTAAGCTGCTTTCACATAATATATTTGACAATGTTTGTTTGTTTGTTATGTAGGACACAGACCAACACGGACCAAATCCCGAAGCCCCCCTTTTTTTTTCCATCTCTCTTTCTTTTCTCTCAAGTCTCAACTCCCTCCTGTCTTCCTGTCTTCCTGCTACCAGCTGACACAGTCCATCTCCAAACTCCTCCTTCCACCCCCTTCTCTCCATCCCTTGTCCCTTCATCATTGGGTGACCTTTATCCACAATATGGACTAAGCCTGACTAAATCTGTATTGGTGTAGTCTTTGTTAGTGAAGCCAAGTTAATGACTATTTAACCTCAGAAGATGTTATGTATTATATAATTTTTTATGGGAATTCTAAGTTTGAAGTCTAAAACCACTCATTTGTACAGTACAGTTCTTATTTCATGAAACCAACACTACACTGCAATTGCTGTTAAATGCCACAAAGTGACACTGCGGCTCCATTCTGAAACACCCTGTCTCCCTTCGCTCCTGACATATACTGCACTAAGCATTCACAATGAGCCATCTTTGGGTCCCTGAACCACAGCTTGACTGCCAGTTCTGTTGAAGACTTTGAAGGTGAAAGAAATCAGACGACTAACAGATGAGCGGCGAGTAGTACCAGCTGCAGGGAATAATCTCTGACCACTTCAATAATCTTGGACAGCAATGATAACAACATGTACGAATTGTGACAGAAACAGTTAAATGGATTGGGATTCAGTAGATGACACAGTTTGGATTAGATCAGTGACATGTTAAATACATAAAGATTATATTTGAAAATTGGAAACAGTCGCTTTGTTTTGTGGTTCATAGAGTTGGTTAATTCTGCTGGCTTTAGTTGTAATGAAATGTGTTTATGTGGTATGTTGTGATGAAGGTCCAGAAGTCAGATGTCAAACAGAGCAGTTCATAGGATTTCATCATCAGAGGACTACATGCAGCAGTATAGCTCCCCTTATTACCATGAATCATGAAACTCTATCTTTGCTGTGAACATTAAAGAAACAAAACCATTACGCAAATGGAAATCTGTTCTTGTGTCATTCTTGATGAACAAGACTAGACAGCACAACGATATCACTCTCACACAAAACTGTTCACACATACTTGACAAAACAAGTGTGATATACTTAGATTAAGAGTCCCAAGTAAATGAAAAAAATCAGGGTGAAAATCAAGTTAGTCCTTGAGGTTTGTTTGTTGTTATAGCAGCTTTTAAAGACTGAATTAGTCTGAGGAGAAGATGAAACTTTTGGTGATCAGTCGCCTTCTGACTGATTAAGAGCTGGCACATTTTGTCAGACTCCGACATATGTGTTCTTCTGTTCATTTGTCGCTTTCTTTCTTTCTTTCTTTCTTTCTTTCTTTCTTTCTTTCTTTCTTTCTTTCTTTCCATCTTTCTTTCTTTCTTTCCATCTGTCTATCACTCTATTTCTCTGTCTCTCTATCCCTCTTCATTTTTCTCTCTCTCTTGTTCCATCTCAAAGACATTTGGCTTTAATCACTGAGCAGATTTGGACAGACGGTGTATGCTTCTGTTACGTGTGTGTGTGTGTGTGTGTGTGTGTGTGTGTGTGAAACTGTGTGATGTTTGAGTATGTGTTGGGGAGGGTCTTTGCTCCACTAATGGTTTATTCAGAAACCCGAGTAGGGTGTTTTATGAAAATATGAAAATATTCTTTCAGTCATTTAGATAATGGGCAACTACTGTGTGTCCATATGTGTGAGTATATGTGTGTGTGTGAGAGAGAGAGAGACGGGGGGGGGGGGGGGGGGGGGGGGGGGGGTTTTTATGCTTTCTGATTTAAGGACTGCCAAGGTCCTCTGAGGTCAGGTGTGCACGTTGCACATACACACACCTTTGAACACAATGATGGATACACATCGTGTGGCTTCACAGTGCATAACTTATTCTCATTTTGTCTCTCATTCTCACTTTGGATATTTGGACTAAGGACTGGATGAATCTGAGGGATCACACAATGGCTATGTACCTAAAATGGAATAAGAAGAAACATTTCTGTGTGCTAAAATAGTGTGTATTTGTTCTATCTTCTCAAATTTGTTGTGAAATATCCAACAACATATTAGCAACTAATAGTTTTAAAGCTACAATGCAATCAATTACGATCAACAGAAAATCATCAGCAACTTTAAAATTTTCAAGCAAAAATGCCAAAAAATTTGCTAATTCTGGTGTTAAATGGAACTGATGCTTTTCTTTGTCATACAGCGTACAATAATATTTCTACATATCTATATCCATAGCCATCTGACTACATTGCATTTAGTTGTGGGAAATTATAAGAGACAATACTGTCAAAAAAAAATTATTAGTCAAAAATAATCAGCCGTATATATGTTAGTTTTAACAGTTAACCACTGGTCTAGAATATTATACTAACTTATAGCATGCAATCCTTTCTATATGAAGACAGCATAAAAACGTTGGCTTCCACTGCAGAGCCAAGAACAGTCCCGCCAGAACTTACTAAATATTTATACATCTCCATTTCCCCTAAATCAAAACGAAGGTGATTCTTTCTGCATGTCATTGCCAACAGAGATGACTCGTCTTCTGGGTTACAGTTTCATATAAACAAATTGGGCCTTCAACCATGTGTCCTGAATATCTTGACTTGGCCCAGGATCTAATAAGCCCCACTTGGCTCTGCAGTTGCCGGTGAAAAGTGGTGACTAACACACTGACTGGCTCTGTGACAGACACCTACCTCAACACATTCTTCAGGTCTCTTTCCCATTAATAAATGCTCTTTTATTAGTCTGCTCTGATAATTACCCTTGGAGAGAATTCCCAGACTATAAAGGCAAGTTTGTTTTACAGAATAGTAATAGTAAAGTGTTAATAACCCTAAAACAATAGCCTGCCTTGCAAACCATTTGACCACACATGCCTTCTCTTACTTCACTGCATCGTCTCTCCTCATGTTTGATGCAGAACAGCGTTTTTGATCTTTAACAAAATATTCCTTATTTTTCAGATGTTGACAGTTCCTACATAGCTCTGTTTATGTGTGACGATGATGGTGATGATGGAAATAAGGATGGTAATCACGATAATCTTGTGGCGGTGAAGTTTAAAAAGAAGCAGATTAAGATGATAAAGGCGAGGCCAAAGAAAAATGTATGAAGGTGAAAGTTAGGTGGTGAGGATGAAAATGACAACAATGATGATGAGTGTTAATGGTGATAATGAAGATCAACATTGTGTTAGAGCAGAGGATGAGAAAGAAAGAGGAGACTAAAGATGATAAATATGATGATGAATGACGATGATGATGCATAATTGCATGTAAAGAAAGAAAAAACAAAAAAAAAAGATAATTATAGCGTTCATTTAAATCTGGTATGCAGGGTCATGATGGGGATGATGACCATAGACAGATAGATGCTGGCATGATAATGATGATGTGTGGAAAATTAAGGCTTGACTGAGTGAAGGTGATATCATATTGTAACTGATTACATCTAATTGGGATTACTTAATCAAATTACAAAAAATAAGTAACACTAATCAGCCAGATTACATTTGAAAAAATTCAGTATCTGACTCCAAAAAAAATGAAAATAAGGATGATGAAGTTGAAAGCGGTAAAGATAATGTCGATGGTGGTGATGATAACGTGCACAGCTGATGGAAGTGATAGTTTGAGCGCTAATGATGATGATGATGATGATGATGGGTGATTACTGGAGGACTGAAGAGAGCAGAAGTGATCAGGATGATTTAGACAATACGGATGAAGAGCATTCTAACTCCGCGTGGCCGCACTTGTACCGGTGGTGGGAGTGTCCGCGAGGAGGGTAGAGCCGCTCCACTCCATACTCGCGCGCAGACAGGAGCAGCTCTCAGATGTTTTCATTCTCAACTTAAAGGGTCGCGAGAGGAGGACGTTGACGAGCCGGACACGAGGAAGGGAAAAAAAAGTCTGCTCTTTAATTTGTGTGTGATTTTTATTTTTTTATTTAAACTTATATTTCCTCTCGGTGTAATGTCAGCTTGTCGTGCCGCTTTGGTGCTCCTGTGCGCGGTGTTGGCGGTGAGTCGCGCCCGCAGGAGCTCACCGGAGCAGGAGGATGTTCAGGAGAAAATCAACAGCGCCAGATGCTCGTCCAGGTGCCTCACTCTGCACATGACTCAACTAACCGCTGCCTTCAGACACCTCCAGGTACCTACAACCACTTTGTCCCTTGTTTAAGAGTGTTTACCGACCTGAGGTCAAATGTGACCTCCAGTCAGCGGTCGACATGACCGCCAGAGTATACAAAATAAATTAGAAGTCATAAAATAAAAGGACAGGTAGCCATGACTGATTTTTAATGCTAGACACATGTCTGTGACTCTTAAAGGTGAGTAAACTCTTTCTTTAGGTGCATTACTGCTATTTTCTGTAGTTTTACAGGCCAGTTGCAATTGTTAAAAACACTACACTGCAACTATATCATCTATCAACTATCTATCTGGTACATATAGTTGAGTGGGATCAGTGTTGGGGTGGAAAATTGTGTTTGTGATACCTATTAGCCACTTTACAACACCCTTATTTTGCTGAATTCTATTTTATTATTTTAACTAATATATTTTGCTTCACACAGTGGCTTATCCCCTTAAAATGTTTCACTGAGAGATATTGAAGTGTGAAATTTACAGAAGCGGGGATAAGGATGAGCATTTGGAATCAGGTGTGGTCAACAGCCAAATTGGTAAATAAAATAGAAGGACGGAAGCTTAAAAATTACTTTCTCACGATACACCAGTATAATGATCTCTTAGTGAAATTTCATATTTAGCAGTTTACATAAATGGTTGTGTCTGTTCGCAACGACGCATGCAACCACAGACATTAACGTCAACTTTAAATTGCCTCATTAAACTTTATTAAAACTTTAAAACATAATAGAAAATAATTCTTGTCTTCTGATTTAAAAAGCCACATCAGATGTACCTCTGACCATCATTCACCGTTCAGTCGCTCACTCAGTCAATAACTGTGTTGCCTGCTGGAAAAACATAGTGTGCAGTCATTATAAATGTTTTCATAAAGCTTGCCATTCTTTCCTTCTTAGGGTCTTTACACAAACACTCAATGAAATGTTGTGTGGTGATTCTAGATCCGCTAAGAGGTGTTGTTATGCACAAGAGGAGAAAAGCACAGTGGAGCACTTACTGCCTAAATAATTAATCAAAGGGAACTGCGTGATCTCGCCTGAGAACAGTGAGTTGTTTCCAACATGGTTTTCATCAGGAAGTTTTCAGATTGGAGTTGCCCCGTGTCAGTACTCAGAAGGCCAAAGGTACCCTGAAAAGAAGTTAGATTTATAATAGTTGACAAAATTACTCATCTCAGTGAAATCGCTGGCCCATGTTCTGTGGCCTTTGTAGTGAGGAATGTGAGATTAACGGGGACATTAGGACGTTACCAAGTTCGAAAAGCCACTTATCGTTAACGGCTTCAACATGTGCATGCTGTGTAGTGGGTGGGAAAGTCATTAACCACAGAGTTCAGCCCCAGTGGCTCTGAGGTGTGTAGAAGAAAGTGTGTGTACGTACAGTGTATGTGTGTGTGTGAGTGTGTATGAGTTTGCATATGTTCACGTATAAAACGAAAGGTTTGGTCTGGTCCTCGTCCATCTAGAATAGACTCCCGGCACCTGTGCATTGGGTAATGAGGGTGGCCCCTGGATGACTTTCTGGGTGTGTGTGTGTGTGTGTATGTGTGTGTGTGTGTGTGTGTGTGGTGGGGTTTCTGGAATGAAGGTGTGAGAAAGGGAACATTTGGTTTAAACTTTATGAAGTGGAGTGCAGTAGTCAGATGCTGAGCATCAAACAGCAGCAATGGAAATGAGACCAACTGACTGGGAGGTAGCAAACAGGGCAGACATGCATTTTCTATGTGGGATTCATTTTTATTTAACGCAGTGTTGTTTTCATTTATGACACAACTCTCTTGTGACTTTGTTTTCTGTTATAACTGCATCATCAGTTGACGTCCATGGTGTCTTTAGACTTTCAGGATTTCATATCTTTGCTTCCTGATGTCTTCAAACATCGTTCACTGGTTTCAGAATCCAAAAAGGGAAAAAAAAACAAAAAAACATTTAAACGTCCCACTTTATTTGGTGTACTGTACAACAAATTGGCCCTCTCAGTGTCATATTCCATAAAATCATGCATAATCCACTATAGGAATTTGATTTGTTTCAGGAAGTTTTAACACTGAACAACATACAACATAAGAAGACAGTCAGTTCATAAAACATATTTAAGTAACTCACTCCATTACTCCATTATTTTAAGAAAAATGGATGATATGAATGATATGGTGTTTCCTTTTATTGTATTTAAAATGAGCATTTTCTAGTTGATTGGCAGGAAATTATTCAGCACCTAATTTGATAATCAGTTAATAATTTGAGTAATTTTTCAAGCAACAATGACGGCATTAGCTTTTTCAGCTTCTACGATGTGGATTTGATCCTTCACTGTGTTTTATATCATTGTTAAATTAATATCTATCTTTGGGTTTTGGAGAATGGAACAAACAAAACAATTTGTTTTGAGAAGATTCCTTTGGCTTTGGAAAGCTGTGACAAGAAGTAGTTTGTGACAGTTAGTAGACAAAAACGAGAGACCGAGAATTTAGTAGCTTAATCATCCTTAGTTGCAGCCCAAATCCAAATGTTTATGAGAAAAAGGACTCAGCACTGATGTCGTTATTGATTAGCAGGATGGTGACAAACAGGAAAGGACGATGTTGACATGTGACTCGGGGAAATTTTTCAGGATATAAAGGGGCACTGAAAACTTTGTGTGTTACACCAAATTAAAAAGAGCCTCTAAACTTTGAGCAAACAAGGAAACAAGTTTCCTCTCAGCCACATCCTGGGGAACAGCATCACTCCCTGAACCTATTATAGGACAGTGTAGCAGAACACAGGGTGATTAATGGGTGGGGAGAGAGACTGTGTGCTAGCACATTCATTCATTTAAAGAACATTACATTTAAAACAAAAAAAAAAACCCTTTTGATAACATCTCCAGTAACTATAACATCAGCCAGGGCAAATAGAGCTTTACTCATCCTACTCTGTCACCACACTCAGACACAAACACACACATTGCTTCCTCTGGCTTCATGTGGGTGAACCCTGTGTTTTTGGCTCTTTCTCTCTCTCAGTGTGTGTGTGGCTAGTGTGTAGCCACTAGAATGTGAGTCACCAGTTTTCTATTTACACCTCTTTTTCTGCTGCTTCTCTGGGTTTTCCACTACTTTCCCTTGTATGGTGTAATAGTGTAATTATAGCTCTTTGTGTGTGTGTGTGTGTGTGTGTGAGTATATATATATATATGCTGGTATGTTGTCATATTCCCAAATTCCTCCTTGATGTAAACTCCTAAAAATAAGGAAAAAACTCCCCCCCGAGAGCTGGATCTTTTTGCACATACGTAGTAGATCAGATTAGACTGCGTGTCTTAAACACTCACAGGTCTGTGGTGCTGATGAGCGGAGGGTTCGTGGGCCAGTGAGACGCTGAATGAGTCGCCTGTGCATTCATGTTTATATGTGTGTGTCCCAGCTGCTCTGCGGTAGGTAAGTCTAATCAGCCCAAAGGTCGGTCAGCCAACCAGTCACGCTCTGAAAAAGACCAGAGACAACGGTCAGGTCAGGTTGCACAGAGACAGACGGGGGGGAGATAAAGGCAGGTAGATGGACGCGGTCAAGCTTGAAGACAGGCAGGGGGAGATGGAAAGATGGGCGAGCGGGCAGGTAGACGCACAGACAGGTGTGACAAACAGACACGAAGACAGACAACCTGAAAAACTGATATACAGGCTAAAAAGTGGACTGACGTGCAGGCAGACAGGTAAGCAGAGAGACAGGCAGAGAGACAAAGGCTTGTTTGATTCAACTCAGAGATAAAGCTTCTACCTCTCTCTGCGGCTTTGTGACTGCCCTGTCATTTGATCAGTAGAACCAGGGGATAGATGGTGATAAAACTGTGGCAGTGTAGGAGTGACTCTCACCTGAAACCAGGACAAGAAATTCCAAGACAGTAAATCACAGCTGGAATGGCAAAGCACTGAGCGGCATCGCTTTGTTCTCTAAGCTTGAGAAAGAGAGACAGATAGAAAGACTCTTTTACCACATCAAAACCGTCACAGCATATTATATCTGATACTCGGGCAATTAAAGCCATTCTTCTTCTCTGCACCCTGAATATGAAGCTGCTGCCACCAACTGAATAACTCAGCTTAGCACAAACACTGGAAACATGGGAAAACAGTTAGCTTGCCTCTGTCCAAACAAGACCTGCCTCTAAAACTCACTAATTAATACGTTCTATCCAATGTGTTGTTTAATTCGTGCAAAGATAACAAATGACACAGTTTTGCAGAGAGTTACAGTACATGTTGGACTGTTTGTTGGTCATAGGGGCAGGTGATCAGGCCCGAAACTCAAATAGTACTCATATAATTGCAATCATGATCAATGTTTCAAATAGCTGATTGTTTGAATTGTGAAATGCTCTGTGGTCCATAGCCAGATTTGAAATAGCCTATGAATTTCTCTGTTTGCACCACTGAAACACTATTGCATCAAAGCTACTACACGGGTTTTAAAATAGTGATTAAGATCAAATTGAAATAGTTTAATTTAACGTTAAAGATAACGTAATCACAAAAGAAGTTAAATACCCACAACTCAATTGCATTCTTTCCAATATGGCACCCAAGGAGAAGCTACGTGAAGTCATTTGTCCAAAGAGCACGGCTACATCACCCTATTGGCTTGTTCATATAGCGTCGGCTAGTTAATGAGGTCATGTTAAGTTTGGAAACAGAAGTAAGGGCACATTAAATATCACAATCTCTACGATTTACCTGAAAAGTAGATCGCAGACGCCTTAGATCACACTCTATAAATTTGTCAGATTGCCCACCACAAATTGGTTAGGCCCAGTAACTGCCTGCAGTGACTGCTGGGCAGTTGGTTTACAGTCTTTGTGCTCAGCTAAGTTAGCTGGCTCCTGCCAATAGATTCATATTTATCATACAGATACGTGAGTGGTATCAATTTTTCTCATTTCTAACTCTCAGCAAGCAAGCGAATTTTATTTCCAAAAATGTTGAACTTGTTGATCATTTAGAGTATTTTCTTATCGTTTCATTATCACTGCTGCCGTAACCGAACCGAAACAGAAAGACACATGCCGACGTAATAGTCGGATGAGGCAAGGTTCAGGACGGTACAACAACCACGTTGTTGTGACCCTTGTTGTTTACAGGATGTGGGGCACCACAAACACTAACGTTGACACACGTGCACAGACACACACACACACACACACGGACACACACACGGACATACATACACACTAATTAGGGGCTTCTGTCGGGAATGTTCAGACCTCAACACAGGCTTTTTTGGAAGAACTTTATATTCTGTTGAGTGGAAGTTAGTCATGATACTCTCACCACACACACGCACACAAACAACGCATGCACACATCGTTGCTGCGTTTGCTTCTGGTCATCTGGGTATGATTAGGAGAGTTAATGCCTCGTGTTAAATAGACTTTCTACTGCGCCTCACCGCAAACACTGACCACAACAAACACACACATAATATGTACACACACATACACTCTCTTTCCCACTCTGTCTCTCTCTCACACACACACACACTTTTTTATCGCTGCATCTGGCAGAAGTGTGATTTATATCTCACTCTCTTTCAAACACTGAAGGGTGTGTGCAGCTGTGAGCGTGCATGTTGGCCGTGCACATGTTTCTGTGTGTCGGTGTGTGTTTGCGTCCATGCTTCTTTCCTGCTGTTGCATCCAGTAATATCAGGTTGTTTTTCTTCAACGCTGATTACTGTGGACTCAGCAGTCATCAGAGACATGTGGAAGTCCTTTAGTGCAAGTGTTTCTCACTCCGTGGGTCAGTTCTGTTTCTGACAGGTCTCTCGTGTCTCAGGCTCAGACAAATTTCTCTTGTGGATCCCAGGATAGAAAAAGTTTAAGACCCTGTGTTAGTGTTGGTATGAAATCCAGCCATGTGGAAATCTATCATTAAAATGAAGTGGGATTTTGGCACTTTTTTTTATTCTTAGTCATATATCATAAAATCCGGTGTGATATATTTTGTGCATGTGAGCAATACTGTGAGGATTTTTTTGGTGCCCGAACCGTAAAATGCACTAAAGCCTTTGGACCAAGATGTTTTGTACGTCTTTGATGTCGATTTTGATGCGTAGAACTTCATCCATAGCCAAAAGTGTAATGCCACAATAAGTGCATTTGCATTTTAACTTCCACTATAGATGAAAAGCCACATATCAAAAGTTGGCTTCCCGTTAATAAAATAACTCTTATAACCGACCAAATTCCAGCCAGATGAACAGCAGTCGCCAAAATTTATTGAGTCCGGTTTCACAACTAGTATCCACCACTCCTTGCCAGTCTCCTCCCTGCACCAATTAACTAATATTTATTTCCATCTTTCACCCTCTTTTGTCTGTCTCCCTCTGCTCTTTTCAACTTCCTCCCTCCCTCCCATTTCCTCTCAGTCTCCCACATCCAACTTCTTTTCTCTTCTTCCAGCCACCTTCTTCCAATCCTCCTTTCCTTTCCCCGAATTTTTTTAACATGTGCAGCTGTTTTGCCGCAGACAGACACACACACACACACACACAAAATCTGAGACCCTACGAAACCCCACTTTGACCACCGTTTAATAGCCGTGCAGCACACAGGCCCGTCTAAACTGCCTTGATTGGCTCTGACAGCAAATATGTCCCATGAAATTGTCTTGCGTGTGCGTATGTGTACATCCATGTGTATGTGCATTAATGTGTGTGTTGCGTAGGGATCTGAGAAGTAGTGACAGGAAAAAGGGGGATGTTATGGCGAGGAAGACAGAAAAAGAAAGAGAGCGTGAAAGAGATTAAGAGAGGGGATGAAGATGTGAGGCCAGCAGGGGGGAAAGAAGCTTTATATCTCCTCAGTGAAAATCTGGAGATGTTTAACTGGCCTCTACACTGTCCTTCAGTTCTCTGAATGGAGCATCTACAGTATATCATCGCCATCATGTCCTCTCCTGTCATCTTTACAGGAGTAGGCAGCAATGTGGAGAAACTGAGAGGGAGACATAAAGAATGACAGAGTGGCCAAAAGAGGCTAATCTGGATTAGTAACAGCAGGAGGAGGAAGAGGAAATGTAAAAGGTGTGTGTGTGTCTGTATATTGTCCTCTTCCTGCTTGTCTGTAAGAGAAGAAAGAAAGGTCGAACGGCGCCGTCCTTCTTCTCAATGATGTTCTTCCCATCGAGTATGCAGCATGAGCAAAATTGACTAAATTAAAAATCCTAATATTTTTGATACCTTGGATACTGAATAATAGATGTCAGCAATAGAATGATATTTGGGAATCTTTAAGAAATAATTAGGACTTCAATGTGAATTTAATTGTGATTAATGTGGAAATGATCCATCTGGTGTCATATCACAGAGCCAAAGCAGTATAATTTGGAAAATGACCTCACCTAACTGTAACACGTCTTCTAAAATCAGGAGAAGACAATATTTAAGCTGTATTAGCATATTTAAATGACTGAACTCAATGATAACCAAGATTAACAAACATGTTTATGTTTTTCTGTCAGATTTTCTTCATTCCTTGGTTCCACAGCTGTGCATAGCCACTACATTTTTCAAAGAGGTAGATGCATTGTTGTCTACTTAGAGCAACATGAATAGACAAGATTGCAGTACAGCTGTAAGACTTTCTCACACATGCACTCGTCATTACTGGTCGCTCACCCTCCTTAAAGAAACCCTCCTTATAAAACCCAACCAGTTCAGGTAACTTTAGAAAGACATTCTGGTAAATGCGGGGAATTTGTAACATAATCCAAAGTACTAAAAGCAATAAATTATATCGCTCCATCACTGAAAACCTCCAGGAATTCACTGAACATCACAAATGTGTATTGAAATAGTATCTGAGGATGGAATTTGCTTCACCGCTGCACCCCGGGGTGCCAATTCTTCACTCACACAGCTTAAAGGAACTCGGTGGAGATTTTGACCACTACGAGCGCTATGGAGCAATGTTTTTATGATCGGATCGCCGTTTTTATTTGTCTGCACATGCACACATGCAACCCAACCCTGTTTTCTCTTTATTTTACTGGTATGTGCCGCAAAAAACTCTCCAACAAAGGCAGTGAAGAAGAAACAGCCTGCAAGTTAACATGAAAGTTAACATGGATGAAAATGATGCAAGTTTTTGGATTCACACGTCAGGATCAAAATGATTTATGAGAAAATATAGACACACATTTTTCGTGTGAAATAGGAACTAACTCCACAAGGCACCTTTAATTGTATGATGGCAGACTTTTTTAAGACATCCAATGAAGCATCTAAAACTTAACCTCTTAAGCCCCAGGGTCCCTCAATTGGGGGACCCTAACCCTAACCCTCTCTGCTCTATTCATTTTGGGTATGGCAGAGGCCTAAAAAAGAGGCAAGGGCTTAAACCTGTCAAAGCTTTGCACAGAAATAAATGTTTTATGTCTCTGAATGTCTGTGAAAGTTTATCTTTCGCAACAGCTCTAACTCTAACAACAATGGATCCAGAATACAGTGAAGGATTGCCTCTGGGCTACATCGACTGCTTAGAGGCGTTTAATGTTTGGGAGAGTTAAGAACCTCCTGCATTTGTGTGAGTTACACTGCTATTATAAGACCTGTATCCATGGAGACGCGGTCATTTTTTATGATGCAATCACTAGCACCTGGGCGGTGTCAGTTTTGCATCATCAGACAGGAGGAAAGAGAACAGAGGCGTGCAGAGGAGGAAGTTGTTTGTCTGTCTCTGCAGTGGTACCATGACACCCGTTCGTCTGTCTCACCTCCTCTGTTCTGCTCTCCGCTATCCGTCCTTCCCTGCTGACTTGTTACCAATCTATTCATCAGAGATTCAACCATTATTTTAATCCTCTACTGCTCTCTTCTCTGTCTCATCTGTCTCCACAGGAGGCTGGTTTAGCAGTAGCCTCAGCATTATCCCTTTATACAGCTAACACAGATTACTGTTAAGCCGAAGGTGTCCACCCCCATCAATACTCATTGAGTCTTAAAGACATATTGGCATGTGCAAGGACTGCACTTGTATTTCTTCCATGATCATGTCCAGTCATTTCACAGACAGAATTTCTGTTGTCAACTGAGTGAGTTTGTTGTGGCGTTTGTTCAGAACTTGATCTGATTTTGGTGGGTCTCCTCTCTCAAAAACTAACCACCTCCTCACTGCTGCCAACAGCTGTACGACCGAGGCAATAGTAAGCAGCTGTAGCAGTGGACGTGGAGACAGGGGTGAGAGTATGAGAGGAATGAGGCGAACAAAATTTGTGGAGGACTTGGAGCTCTGACCATTTTCACACATATTCTCAATGGCCAGTCTCTGCGGAAGTCAGGCATGACTGATGGTTTGTCAGATTTGGAAATTTACAAAGATTGCGAGGCAGCCCTCCCTAACTTACAGTCTGAAAGAAGCTTTCAACTGTACTATACGACGAGCACTTCTTTCAGAGTACGTCACGGCCTTAATCTTGCCCTCATTTCAGTAGAAACCCCTGGCTGTTCTAGTGAAATTCTTTTAGCTGCTACGCACAGCATCTCCACAGGGTTTTAAAGGGAAATAAGTCCTCAACTTCGTACTTCAAAGTCCAATTTAACTTCTTCAGCAGCTATTTCATCAAAGTTGTCATTATGCATCTGTTTTGAATGTTAAGAGTGAACAAGTCTATTCAGCATCTTCTGTACCGTGAAAGCCCTTAACCCCTAATCTCCTACCTTTAACCTCTGCACTGTTACCCCAACTCTAACCCCTTAACCCTCATTATACCAGGAGCACAAAGGCTATTTAAAAGAGAAGAAGGAGCCCTGAAAAGTGCGTGTATGTGTGTGGAAAGAGATGAGCTTGGTTCAGTCTAAATACAGCAAACTCAGGAGAGGGTTTAGGAGTCGTTAAGAGGGCTTATCCCACACACACACACACACACACACACACACACACACACACACTAGAGGCTCACATATTCCCTAGAGGCGCACACGTACACACACACACACAACAACAGACAGATACACAAACGCGCACACACCAGTATTCTAATAGTTGTTTTGATGTTGGAGGATGGCATCATGATTGTGCTGATGATGACAAAGCAGTTCAGACGGAAGAGCAGCAGTTTTGCCGCACTGACTGACTGTTACCTAGTTGAAAACAGCTGACAGGGTTTTCTGTCTATATTTAAACCATTAAAATGATCCAAAATCTCCCAAAAACAGAAAAATAAAATAAAAGCTTAATTACCCAAAGGTACATAGGGACTCAAAAAGGTGCTGCAGGGGGATTTGGGTAACAAGTGGTAACATCCACAATAGGATTAATGGGAAGGAGTGGTGAAACGACTGACTAATCAATTAGTCGATTAACAAATAATATACCTTGTTTTCTGTCATTAATCTTGCAAACGCTAAACATTATATATTTCCATTTTCTCAAATGTGAAAGTTTTTACTCTACTTTGTTTGGGTTCAACAAAACAAGCTATTTGGAGGTGCTGCATTGTATTCCTGAAGATTCTACATTTTTTAGTCAGTAATCACATACATTACATCACATAATCGCACACAACATAATGAAAATAATATGTTGTATTCTAAAGGGAGGTGTGAACTTATATATCTTCACCACTGCCATAGAAGCCATAGAAGCTGCTGTCTCTGTCCTTAAAGCATCCTTGTTTACCAGTGTAAACACCAACACTCCAGTAAAGCTAACTAGCTAACAGAAGCAACATTTTATAGTTTACTTTGCAATCCACCAGGAAACTCTGTAAATCACAGAGAGGTGAGGTGGAGCAGCCACGGACATCAGAGTGAAAACCACTATAGAGTTACATATAGTAGTACAAGAAGAGGCGGACAGGGCGCATAGTGGGAATGACAGATGCATCATGCACCCTATTACAAGTCAGTGTATCACTAAAATGATAGTGAAGCTGTTGTTTAAGGGTACAGAAGTTACATAATGTTACTTTAAGGTGTTTTATTTGGTTGGAAGACAACATTCAAAAAGCTGAAGAGACCTAAGGACCAGGGGTTGGTTTGGTTAATCTGTATTTCTGTCCCTGTGGTCATGAGATGACGTCTCCCTCTGTCACAGTGGTTATAGCAGCCATGTTTACTGGTGGTCTTGAGTCACTTAGCCGTAACTGTACACACACACGCACACACACAAACATACATTTCACCAAGTGACGTGGTCTCTGTCTGGTTCAGCAACCACAAACACAGCGTGCTAAGTCATTTTGCACCCTGAGGATAATTAAGTAAATAAGAGAAAGGTTGAGTGTGTCTGTCTGCAGTCAGGTTTACTCTGGTGTTGCAATTTGGCCAGTGACCTTCATTAACAATATTTAGATTTCTGTCTCCTTTTCATGTTAGACAGGAGTCTCGCATGAAATGTGTCAAATGTGGGCAGAATGCGTCAAACGCAGGTCGTCTGTGAATGATTTATTTCTCTCTGTGTGTTTGTTTTAATCCTCATCCTCTCTGTCTTTTCCAGAGTGACCAAGTTCTGGTTTGGTGTGAAAACCACAGACGCTGCTCACAGGTAAACACACACAAACTTGGACTGCTGCACTTCCAAAGACATTATAATGACTTGCATACAATTCCCTGAAGGCTTACCCTAACATTAATCACTTTGTGCCTCACCCCTACCCTAAACCTATCCTTAAGCCAGTCATAACCCTAATGTTAACCCTAAAACCAAGCCTTTGCTGCAGTAAATACCAGAGGTTGAACTCCTGGTTAAAGTAAATCTCACTTGGTGGCTCTGGCCCATTGAATACAACATGGACGTACAAGGGTGGTGAGCCTGTGAGTGTTCTTGTACTTTTTGCTGCACTAGCAACTCCTACGGTTAGTTGGGGTGGAACTGAGGAGGATGGCATGAAACCTGCATGTTACAGCTTCTTAGAGAAGCTAGTGAAAAGAAGCAGCTGCAGCCCTGCCCAAAACAACAGTGAAGTTAGCAGTGACAAGGACTGCAGTGCACTGGTCCCCACAAATCCACCCAAAAAAACAGGGCAAAGTCTTACTGCATGTATAAAATAAATTGTTGATCTTGATCTTGGGGGACTAGTTTTCTGCCCTCAGTAAAAGTACTCCTACCTGAATTAGTGATTTAACAAAACGTTCGCAGCACTACAGCAGACTACCAGAAAACAAGAAGGTGCTGGAGGCCAAAACATCAACAAAAAAGATTAAAATATAATAATATACAGTTATCGCATTTGCACCAAATTATCTAAGCTAGAAGTCAAATATTAGCCAAGTATTATTGAAACTAGAAGTGCACCGATGTTTTGTTCTTTTTTCATCGACTTGTGATTTAAATTTTACGCCGTGGCACAAAGCTCTGGTGGTGCACTAAACATCATATAATGGTCATCATACAGTGTACAAGTATCATGTCTCAGCTCAGTAATATACCAGGGCTATGGAAAATATGTGTCTGTTTGGCTGGCACAAAATGGTATAACAAGATACCTCAAACAATAATTAATGAAGCAACATAATTTTCTGCTTTGTGCTACTTTATCAGCTAATTGTCACTAATGTATTGGTCCAAATTGCAGGTCAAACTGACAACAAATTAAAAAGTGCAACAACATACAACAAAGTATCCTGCTGAAACAACAGCAGTACAATAAAAAGAAGAACATCACTCTCACAGAGAGTCTTTCGCTTGCTTTCCTCGTGTACGGAATCTTTACACCCACCGCACAGCTTGTAATAGCTAAGGTTGTGTTTTTAGTTAAAATAACGTCCTCCCCTCTATCCCCATTATCCATCCACCCTGGAGCAAAAATTATCCCCTGTTTATTCACTTAACACTCCCTGCCAGGAGGCTTCAGTGTGTGTGTGTGTGTGTGTGTGTGTGTGTGTGTGTGTGTGTGTGTGCGCGCACTAATTCATTGTTTGATTGAAGAGGAGTTTCCATGTGGTGTATTTTTAGCTGCCAGTCTGTCCACTCTGCAGCAGTTAAGGCTTGTTCCAGCGTCCTGGACAGTACTGTGGGTGTTTTAGACGGCTGGTCCCATCTGAGACACACAGACAGTGGGTGGACAAAAAAAAAAAAAAAAAGGTCTCCATATTTTTATGCAAATTATCATGTTTTGAACCACAAAGGCCAAAAAGCGGAAATCTGATTTGAGAAAAATATCTTTAGAATTGGAAAAAAAGAAAAGGGAAAAAAAAAGAAATGCATATTTAGATCACTAAACAGTGAAGCTGTGCTAAAAACGTGTCTGTAAAATATCTGTCCACCACGACCTTTTACTTATTGACCCGAACGTACTCAATATTAATGACTTCTTGAAAGATTCTGTCTGGTTTCTTATTGATGTGTTTTCTGAACTCTCTCTGTTCAGGTTCAGACTTATTTAAAAGCTTCATCCCAGCTGAAAGCACACCTGAATCGTATTTTACTTCTTGCAGCATTTCCAAGCTTTGCCACAAATTCACATGTCAGTCGGATAAAAGAAAAGCAAGAAACCGGCATGAGAGTGAGAGCTTTTTTTCTGTATAGCACATATATCAGTAGTGTGTGTATGTTGAGGTCAGCCAGGGTTAATGTCAACAACAGCCAAGGGCATGCCCCCCCTAAAACTCCCACCGACAGACCGTTGCAGGGGATACCACACTGAGCAAAACATCAGACATCAACTTTCAGCTTTATCTAACCCCCCTCACCACCTCGAACTAAAACACAAACATACACAGCTCCTTTGACCTTCCCCAAACTTATCTATATCCTTCTTTCCTCCCCCTCTCCCTTCCTTTGTTTCTATTCCTGATGTTTAAACAGAGAAACAGAGGGAAAGAGAACGGAAAATATTTTCAAGTTTAATACCATGTCCAAACTATACTACCCTGGCATTGTCTCTTGCTGTCATACATATGTGAATGCCGTGTGGCACTATGCTGTAACCGACGTCCAACAACAGTCTCTGAAACTGGCCAGTGGGGGCTGACGCTGTGTAAACCACAATTTTCCTCTCAGACAGCCTGATACTGCGCAGACACGCACAGTGTCTCTTCATGCTTGTTTGAATTGCAAAGTTATTAATTCTTACCGTTTTACAGTCTGTTGAAAGTGGCTACAGCCCAATTTGTAAAAGTCACCACGGCAGGCCAACAACAATAAATTAGAACATAGAGGCACATATCCCAGTCCTGCGCAATAATTGCCAAGATTAATCAAAATAATGAATTATACAGCGGAGGAAGTCCAGCACTGTTTAATGCTCCCAAGGTGTGTATATTTGTTAAGAGGATATGTGGGAGATGTTTAAGCTTTTTTTTTTTTTTTTTTTTATTGATTATGCACTTCGGGAGCATTATACAGTGAGCACAGTCCACTTTATTATTGTTTCATTAGGCTAACAAATATTCCCAGGTTCTCTTCTGTGTTCTTTTAAATCTACATTTGTTCTAGTAACACATTCTTTTATCCGGAGCACAGATCCCAACAACAGGCTATAATGAACTGCAGAGAGATAGATGGGGATATTGTTTGAAACATTTTAGCAGCTCTGGGGAATATCAGTCAGCTTTGTTCACCACATTGAAATATCTCAACAGCTCTTAAATGGATTGCCATCAAACTGTCTCGAGATAGTCACTATTCGCAGAAGATATATCCCAACACCTGTTGGTTGGATTGTCATGACATTTTGTATTCGTATTCATGTTCCCCTCAGGATGGATCGCAGTAATTTAAGTGGTCTCCTGTCTTTTCATCATGGTCACCGTCAGGTCAAAATATCAATTTTTTCTCTTTGGTTTATGATACTTGTCATATGTGCCTTGTATTTTGTGCTAATTGGCAAATGTTTGCATGCTAACATGCTAAATTAAGATGGTGAACATAGGAAACATTATACATGCTAAACATTAGCATGTTAGCGTCGACACTGAGAGGTTTAGCATAATGACGTCAGTGTTGTATCTCGTGCTTCAGTACGGCCTCACAGCATGGCTGTAGACTCCTGATACTTTTTAGATATATAAACAAAAGCCAGAGTTCTCCATGTTTTATAATATTAAACATCATCTAATCAGAAGCAGTCAGAAATGAATTTCATATAAAAGACTGACTGTACAGTATAAGACTGACTTTGATTTAGATTCAGTCTGATTAATAATGAATGAATGAATAAACAAATCTGGCCAGATGTTCAATGTCAGCTGTGAGTACTTGATAGTTTTTGTGAATTGGTGCACCAGGTAGACGACTATTAGTTCGAAACTTTTTTTTTTAAGGTGTAATACCCAACTCTTTTCTCCTCAGAAAAAGAACCAGATAGTCAGTGGGGAGACAGTCCACTGGTCATCTTTTGAAGGAAAAACAGTCCTCTGCACAGTTTGATTTTCAGACTTTTTCTCAGGGGAGCTACATTTTTCTTATGTTTATAAACCCAATTTTAGAGCTATTAGTAAAGCAAATCTAACAAAATGTGACTTGGTCTCGACCTACATTCCACTGCAGGATCTCATAAAGCCTTTTGGCAGTAAAACATACTCAATAACTTTTGACAGAGATTTTTGCAGAATAATTTGGGGACTGATATTACTTTTCCCTCATCTCCTTTTTGGGTCCTTAAACAGACTTGGAGCAGTGATGAACTAGGTTGTTCTCACTGAATTTTAACATGTGTAACACAGTTAATCTGTCCGCTCGCAGTCACACACCCACACACAAAGTGGTGCACTGTGAAACGAGGGATTTTAATTTAATTTCCCACGTCATCTGTATCACTTAAGAGACTGAGGTTTGCAGTGATGCATTATTTCACAGGGAAATGGCAAAAATGAAATGTGGAAACACAAGTATGTATTGTAGTTTTTGTTTAGAAATGACATTCCCTATTCTTTAATCGTCTTCAGTCTCAGAGACCCAGGAGCATTAAATAAAAGCAAACAAACAACCAAACAAACATAAAATTATAAATGTATAGGGGACGGTAAAGTGCATGTGGAGGACATTTATGAAATCTTTGATTGCAGGATATTCTGGCTTGTCTCATTGACTGTGGTGCTTTATCTGTGCTTTTCTTACATCAGGGCCGGGAGTTTCTCCATTAAAGACACACACACACACACGCATCAAGCAGATGTTGCCCCAACACATATGGTTTGTGTCACATCATCAGTGGACTCTCTCTCTCTTGTGGAAACACACATGGGAGTTCACTAAAACTGAACTACAGCCCTCACTCAATTCCTCCATCTGTCCATCTCCTCCTTCTTTTATCTCTTTCCGTCCCTCTTGCTCTCGCGCACACACATGCAGAAGAGACATAGTAATGTGGACCAGGTGTGTGTGCGTCAGCGGGATGTCCACTGACAAACAGGTCTGATGCAGAACAAAAGAGCTGAGCTATCAAGTCACTGCTACTCTTCCTCTTATCATCCTCTCTTTCACTCATCATTCCTCATAACTTGCTCCTAAGAGGTTCAAATGACTTGTAATAGTTGTAATAGTTCTGTATACTTAGGCTGTGGCTCAGGAGGTAGAGTGGGTTGTCCACTAATTGCAGGCTTGGTGGTTCGATCCTTGACTCTTCCTGTCCACATGTGAAGTTTATCCTGATGAGTTATTACTGTTTTATGCATGCAACGTAGATGCTGTGTGTGCATAATGAGCACAGGAATAATTATTTTTCCCACTTCCCCTTAATCCTCTCTATAAATATAAAAATATTTAAATTGTTTTTTTTAGAGATAATTTCTTCTCCATCAATTTTCCATCACTTATATAGGTTGTAGCAGCACAAGGCTAAGCACAGTAGTGCAAATGTCCTCATGTCCACCCCACTCTAGCTTCTGTTGGTGGTAAAGCAATCCCAGGCCAGGTAGGAAATGTAGTCCCTCCATCAACCTCTTTGTGGCTTCCTCTGAATTGCACATGCTGGGTATATATCCATAGGGGTGCAGGTGGTGTCTCTAAGCACGAAGGCGGATAAGCTGTAAAGAAAACCTCTTTCAGCTGGTTGTATCCACAATCTCATTCCTTCAATCTCTACATAGGAGGGGTTGGAGCATATATCGACGGGTAAATTAAGAACTTTGTCTTCGGGCTCAGTTCTACCTCCACCACAACATTACACCAACCCTCCTTTGAACACATGCTCCATCATACACGCATTTTTCCACCGCATCATGACCTCAGACTCGAAGGTGCTGACTCTCACCTCATTTGCTTCTCACATAGCTGTAAATCAAGAGTTTTAAACAATCAGGCAGTCATCTCCGTGCGCCAGTCTGAAGCCCCCTTCTCACCCTCCTCCTTCGATTTTAAAATATCTCAGTCACTATCACTCCGTTTGGACAACCCAGTGCAACAGCTGCAAACAACAGCTTGCTAGACATACATATCAGTTTTAATTTGTTTTATTTTGTCTCCTTTTCCCACGCTCATTTCTATTCCCTCTGCTGTTCATTTTATTTCATGTGTGGTTTAGATGTCACATTAATTTAGGATTAAGTGCCAATTCTGTTAAAATATTGTTAGAAATGTCAGCCGATGCAGAATTATATCAAATTTTCAAATCTGTACCTGATTGAGCTTTGGTTTTTGGTTTCCACCTTCTAGAAAGTTAATGAACCAGCTAATCCTACAAAACCTTTGCCTGTTTCTCACAGTAAATCTCATGTAGGTGAGGTAGTTTGGACGCTTCTGCATCATCCGTCATCATCCATTTCTTTATTCCTTCAGTTCCTCGTCCAAAATAAAGTCATCAGTCTAGCATCCTTTATTAGTTTTATTTTAGACGGAAAGAAAGCGCAGAAAGAAAATGATTAGAGGAAACAGAGAGAGAGAGAGAGAGAAGGAGGAGAGAAGGATCTCTGACAGGATTTTGTCTGAGGCCGATGTGGGCACATGTGGTTTGAGAGGTGAGGAAGCTAACCACTGAACTATCTCAAAGCATTTGTCTTTTTGACCGTCGCCCCGATCTCTTTTTCTTTTTCCTCTGTTCTCTTTCCTCCCGCCTTTCCTCTCCTCCCACAAGCTGCCGCCTTAAGTTAGCTCTGGTTGTTCTACATGTTTTTCCGAAAGGTCTGGCAAAAGTCTAACATGCTTTTCAAAGGGATATTTGGAATTTGTTCCGCTACTTTTCACTTAAGTACCACAAAGCCTGAAATGTGTGTTTCTGTGTGAGTGTGTGCATACAGTGTATATTGGTGTGTGTGCGAGCATTCAAAATGTAAAACAAGCATGTTCATGCCCTCTGAAATGTTCTGTTACACCTCATTTAGCATTACAAGTACAGTTGCATATGATTTAGACTGTAAAAATGTACTAATATTAAAATATAATTTGAGGAAAATCAACTAATTGTAATCCCATATATGTTGATTTTTTTTAAAAATAGATTTCTACAAAGTCAGTGCTCGTCTTTTTCTTTGCTCTCTTTCTCCTATTACTGTATTTTAGACAGTATTACATTAAATGTGGCAATATTACAACTACTGAATGATCAATAAATCATCACTTATAACACACCTTTAACCTCGAGTCAGTATGTGACATTAACCACTGAACCACGTGTTACAGTGTGAGCCACCAGGTCAGATTTTGCAGGAAATCTGCTCGATTACTTTACAGGAGAAAACATTAAGAGGATGTGATTTTTCATTTTAAACAGAGCTTTCAGGTTCTTAAAATAGCTGATGGAAGATGAGAAATGCTGATGGAGAATCACTTCCAAGTTTTTCTTTTTGGGCGTGCGTTTAAGAAAGTGAATATGAGAATATCGTAGGGAAGAAACATCCTTTAGTGCAGCAAGATTTACTTGAAATTCGGTCTCAACATGAGAGCCGCTTACTAATGCCACACAGTAATAGCAGTATTCTGAGACTGAGGCGTGACTGAGTCATAGCTATAATTTTACAACTCATATTTCCACCATTAATATGTAGTTATAATATATAATACATCAGGGAGTCTAACTGAGAGAAAGATGTTTAAAATGCTGCTAGGGCTGGGTGTTTTACCAGAATAGCTTCTTGGTGCTGACTGAAATATGTCTTCAAGTACAGAAGGTAGAGATAGTTTTTGATATATCTACACACAATTTCACAATTATTGCACTATTTTATTGTGGCACCTTGTGTATACCCAGCAATTTACTTTGACTTCCTTTGTTAAATAGACACAGGATTATGTAGAAAAACAGTATTGCTAAATAAAAAAGTATTGTTTTAATATTGGTACTGGCACTGGTGTTGATTTTGGCCGCAAAACTAAAGCAATAGCACAAACCCAATCCTAATACCCAATCCTAACCGCTACACATATGTACTGTGGGGTATAGAATATAAAATAAACTCTGAACGACTGATGACAAGCTGAACACATAAATTAACATAAATACTTTTTCACATTACACCCACTGAACTGATGACCGTGTATGGAGAGTGAGCACATCTGGTCTGTTGCTCTCTTTCTCTGTCTCTCTACCTTTTCTCTGGACCTGTTTCACTATTTGTCTTTCATCTCTTCTCTCCTTTTCAACTGACACTCACTTCTTTCCCCCCTCTATCCACTCCGAAACCACATCTCTCCTCCCCTCCCTCTCCCATTTCCTCTCCTCCCTCTCGCTGAGTGTGGCTGTCATCCCTCTATTGTGGCAGGTGAGGCCATAAAACAGCAGGGGAGTCCAGAGGAGGGCCAAGAGACAAGGTGTGTGTGTGTTTGAGTGTGTGTGTGTGTGTGTGTGTGTTTGAGAGTGTGTGTGTGTGTGTGCGCTCGTGCGTGTGTGATTAATTATTTTACAGATATCTGAGGAGCTCCTATGCAAACTGTGCGCTTATACACACACACACACACACACACACACACACACAGACACATACATGGTCATTAATCTAGGATCTGTTGTTACAGTGTGTTAAACAGTAACATCTCTGACCTCTGACCTCTGCTGTGTCTACTGCTCTCTCTCTCACACACATAACTCATCATGTCACCTTCAAGGCCAAAAGTGTCCGTTAGTCTCTCAGCTCCTCTTACACAAATAAAGTACAGTGGATGTACTTTTCAGTGATTTACAACAGCCAAGTGATATTTGAGAGTGTAAGGTGTGTACCACGTACATACCACAAGCATTTTCAGCTTAAATCCATTAGCCTCCCCTTTTCGCCCCTGTCTTCTCTTTCCCTATGTAAAATAATAAAAACTCACATTTATTACTTAAATGGACAGTGTGTAGGATTTAGTGGGATCTAGTGGTATAGTTACTGATTGCAACCTCCTTAGGTCACCCTTGCCTTTTTTAGTGTGAACGAGAAACTACAGCTGTCTAATGTGTGAAAAACGGTGAAAAAAAAATGTCAGTTCAACATTTGTTTTTGGACTTGTGGCATCTGTAGATGTAAAAGGCTCACTTGATGGTAATAAAACATTTTCCATTTCTGCCATCATCCATAAATAGAGCCCCAAAATCTGACACACTGGAACTTGAAATAGTAAGAACACTGTCACATGTAAAAGTTTTCCATAAAAAAATGTAGTAAGTAAAAGTATGAATTATTTGACTATTACTAGCAAATATACTCAAAACATCAAACTTTAATAGAGTACATTTTATTTAAATGTTGTAGCTGCACAAGGTGGAGCTCATTTTAATTCATTAATAATGCAGTCTTTTGTACAGTATTGTATGTAAATAATGCCAAGCTATAGCTGCCACATAAATGTGAAGTGTAAAAAGACTTTCCCTCTAAAATATGGTGAAAAACAGTATAAAGTAGCAGAAAAGAGAAATAGTAAAATAGTAAATGTGCTTATTTACTTTCCACCGCTGATGTATAACACAATAAAATCAAACTTTATTGTCCACCATGGTGGAAATCTGTCTGTGACTTCAGCCACAACTAGTCTGTAAAAGCAGCATAAAAATGTAATAAGCAGACACAGAGACTGAGGCAGCGTGCAAAATGTAAAACATTAACTTCATCCAAACATAGATAACATCTGTGTGCACCTACACTGACTGTGACAGTGTAGTGTAGTTGTGTAGACTAAAGAGAAAGTGCAGTTTCAAGATTAAAAACTGTAGTGGGGAAATACGTCTTTTGTAAAATAGCACAGGAAGAATAATTATCATCATTGCTAGCATTCATTGTTATTTCAAATATGATGGAGGTTATCTAGTATCCGGTAGAGACTGACAGGAAAAGGATCCAGACTGCTGACAATGCGATTACATGGTCAGCATCCTAAATCTCTATCTCGGAGCGATACCGCACATGCTTTTTATTAAAATACATCTCAGTCCTAATGGAGTACAACTCTCTCACCTGATTATGATAACGATTATGATTATGTTGACCCCCTGAGCTACACTGCCTTTATGTTTACAGATAAGATGCACATACCAGGAAGTTAAATTTAATGTTAGCACAGTTTCTACTATTGCTTTTAACCTTGAAATACCTCTGGACTGCAGCCAACAATAAACTTCAATGGCCATGGAAGTTTTAGCCTTAGAGGAGTGGAAGATAAGTCAGGGAGAGCAGGTGACGAAGAAGGAGAGGTATTGAGCTGAGGCAAGGAAGGAGGTAGAGGAAGACAGTACATAGATGAGAGGTCATGGAGGAGAAGAAGAGGAGTGATAATGTGAAGACAGGAGACAAAAAGAACAGAGGATTATGGAACAGGATGGGAGGGGGAGAAAGGAGAAGGGGAGGATGAAGGACGAGCAAGAGGAGAGGAATGAAAAATTAAACATGTCTGTAACTGATCAAAGTGGCAGAAAAGGAGGACGGGGGGGAGTACAGAGAGGGCTGGGTTTGGCTGTAAGATGCAGTGTGTGTGTGTGTGTGTGTGTGTGTGAGGTGTTTTTGGGGAGATTTTGACAACCTGAACAGCACGTGGTCGAATGAAGAGACCCACGAGAGCTCCTTGAAAAAACACATCACACTTCAAGATCTGGTTACAGTACTATGAGTGTATGTGTATGTGTGTCTTGTATTATCTCCGTGTCTCCTCATACCCAGACTCCTTGAGGAATGCATAATTAACAGAGGAGAAAAATGGGGGGGAGAGAAAGGGAAAATAACTTAAAGTACTTCACTCAAATTGGATCTTTTATGGGCCAAAGCTTCAAAGGTGGCTGTAAAATGGCTTATTCATGGAGAACAATGTTTGTGGTCAGCTTGGCAGTTTTAATGGATTCAAATGTCGTATGGATTAGAAGTCCAAAGAAATTTCTAATCCATGTGGTATGGGTGTTCCAAACAGTTGCTAAAATATTCGTGTTGATCAATGAGCTGGGGATAAGCAGTTTAACATGCGTGGAGTGGCCATTTTACCAGTATTGTAAATACCAGGGCCACCCAGACTTGTAGGGATGCCTAAGCGGGCATGTGTTAAAACACCTGCAATTATTTTTTTCCAATGAAAGACCACACACTCACAAACTTGACACATTCATTTGCATCAGCTCTCCTGAAAAGCAGCATATTGTGGAAAAAGCAGACTGACGCATTTCAGCTTCAGACTTCTTCTTCTGTCTGTATGACATGTCCTGTCATCTGGCGTGCTACTCTCGACAAATGATGCGATGTGTGGGGGCTGCAGCTGACGCTTGTTTTCATTATCAATTAATTTCTCTATTAGAGGTCCAGTGTGTCCAGATTTAGGAGGCTCTTTTTATAGAATATGGCAGAAATTGAATAACTTTGTCTTCATTAGTATATAATCAACTCAAAAATAAGCATCATCATGTGTTTGTTACCATAAAATTAGCTTTTTATATTTAGAGCCATGGAGTCCAACATGTTGAACCACCATGTTTTTACAAACATTTTTTTTTTAAGAAATCGGCCTTTTTGAGCTTTATTTGACAGAGACAGCTTGAAGAGTGACAGGAAATGTGGGGAGAGAGAGATGGGGAATGACATGCGGGAAAGAGCCACAGGTCGGATTCCAACCCTGGGTCACGACGGCAAGGACTGAGCCTTTATACACGAGGCTCTACCGACTGAGCTAAACGACACCCAGAACAGACATTTTTAAACAAAAAATGATTATTGGGATTATCAAAATAGTTGCTGATTAATTTTCTCTAGATTGACCAATCAATGAATCAATCGTTGTGGCTCTAGATGTGTGTTGCACTTCCGTTTGACTCCTAAATATGGGCATCATTTTAGCATAATCTACTAATAATTCACTAATTAAAACAATCCTGTACATGAAACTGTTGTATGCACTTCTGTAATGTTATTAGCACATTTCTAACTTATGACATTAACATGTTACAGAACATAAATATATCACTAAGTGGCTTTACAATGTGTAGATTAATGCATTCTCCTGCTCGCAAAGTTGAGATATGCCTGGAAAAGTAAAAAAAGAGATCATAGATAATAATTGCTCATGTCAATTTTTAAACATTTGCACTGATCCCCATGAAAATATGACTGTTTGGAGCATAGTGAACATATGGACGATCTTTTATACAGTCAGCATTGGAATTCATAGTAACCTACGTCAATCTAAGCTGACCACAGCCTTTGTTCCCTGTGGAGAGGCAAACTGCAACCTTTTTACAGCCACATGTCAGGCCTAAAGAGCAGGTTTTAATGCTCAAAAGAGAGGTTTGGGGTGTGGAGTATCACTTTAAGTTAACCCAACCTTTTTCTTCCATGACTTAAATGAAATGAACCGACTGCACAACATTAAACAGCTATCATGCGCCATGCTGAGACTCCATTTTATGTCCCAGAGGTTAAGAAACCAGCACATGTGGCTTTGCTGGCTTTGGTTTGGTTTGCTGTATGATTCCAGAGGACAAGTTACTGTGTCATATTTGTCCTATTTTCTACATGGAATGAAAGTTTACGTAGTGTTAAATGCATTGCTCAAGTGTGACCATAATGCTAAAGGCCCACACAGTTGTCATTTGAAATATTCGCAGTCATCAGTCTGCTAATGAGCTTCCTTAAAACAGTTTTCATCCAACGGTAGCCATTTATTTGTACAAAGATGAAGGTTTTATGGCTTTCTGTTGATTCTGTTTGTTCCCCTGGAATCAGTGAGATGGAATAAATTGGGGAAATGATTGAGGCCAGGCATGCTGGGGAGCTGAGGAAGACAGACGGACAGACAGACAGACAGAGGGAGTGAGAGAGGAAGGGGGAGGAGGTTGGGGGTGAAACCACAGTTTTTATATGTTGTCTGGTTTTAATTTGGTAAGAGCCATCATTCACTAGTTCACTGAGGTGGCAAACCAGATGAGTGTGAGCATGTGTGCTTGAGGAGTGTGTGTTTCCTTTGTGTTCTCTACCTGCTAAAACACTGAGAGCTCCATGTCTGCAAAAGCTGAAATGCTCTGACGTTTTGTCAGTTATCCATGTTTGTACTATTTTTCTTCAAACCGAGGCTATTTAAAGGAATACTCAGACATTTTGGGGAATACGCTTTCACTTCTGGCTTTGAGTTTAAAACAGTGGTTCTAAGTTTTATGCCTTTATACTCCCCACCACACATTTTTTATCAGTCATTAACAATGATAGGGGAAGCAACTAATAAAAAGGATCCAAGATTAATTTTAGTAAAATAAAGGTCAGCAAATTGTATTAAAAATCAGTTTTTCTTACACAAGTCATATTCAGCTTAATGTCACTTCATATTTTTCCCCTGGTCATCCATGCCTCCCCTGCAGCTCCAGTCAGTGTCACATTAGCTTAGCTTAGCACAGAGACTGGAAGCAGGGGCAAAGAGCTAGCCAGACACTGTCCAGGGGTAACAATATCTGTCTACAAATATCTCTAAAGTTCACTAATTAGCATCTTATGTCTTGTTTGTTTAAAAGTGTAAAAAGTAAAGAAGAGACTTCAGGAAGTTTGACAAATGACAAACAACTTTTGTCATTTATGTACATATTAAACAAACAAGGTATAAAGTGTTAATTAATCAGCTTTAGAAGTATTACTGTTGGATGGATTCAGGCTGGTTTTCTCCTGTTTCCAGTCTTTATGTTAAGCTAAGCAAACCAGCTGCAGGCTTCAGCTTCATGTTGAACAGACAAACATGAGCATTGATCATCTCATCTATTTAACTCTCCACCAGAAAGTAAATAAACATATATCCCAAAAATGTTAATCTACTTCACTATGTTAAATCTTATTTTGGTGTGCCTAAAGCTCCATATTCTGTTTATTTCTCTTTGTTTATGTGTAGTGTCTTCAACCATGCAAGGATCTGTGGGAAACCAGGAAGGTGCTTTCTCAAAAGTCCTGTGAGGTAAGACAGAAAGAGAGTGTATATGATTTGTGTGTGTGTGTGTGTGTGTGTGTGTGTGTGTGTGTGTGTGTGTGTGTGTGTGTGTGTGTGTGTGTGTGTGTGTGTGTAGGTCACAACACCCTTGGTGGCAGTGTCACTCCTGCACCAGAAACTTGCTTTTGTTGGCAGCATGAAGCAGTTTTTTTTTTGACTGTGTATACCCCGAATGAGCATTCCTGTGTGTATTTATGCAAGCTATATGTGTGTGATATGAATAACATGTTTGTGAGCTTTTTAATGTATACACACGAATAAGCGCATCAGTTATGTGTGTATTTTGTGTGTGTGGCCCTAAATGATTATTTGTAAAGCCAGTCGCTGTGGCCTTCAGATTAGTTTTTCATCACAATAGCTGAAGCATGTTACCGGCTGGATGGATGACTGGCTGGCTGGTTAGGAACACAGGGTAATTCAGAGCTATTAGCTAAAGCTCGTGTTTACATTTTGCTGCTCCGCAGCCATGTGCACAGACACACACGGAGACACGCACATACATAGTTATGCAGCCCCCTTTTCAGACCCGGTCTCAGCGGCTGCCTTCAAAGATTCAGCAGGAGTTTACCAAAGGAAACACTTTCACCTCTGCTGTGTGTTTTTCTGCCCTCATGTGTGTGTTTATAAATTACATATTATTTCCGTTGTGTGTCATCTGCAGTAATAACACTTCCCTCCCTGTTCTTTCTCTCAGAAGCAGACAGAGTGTGTGACGAGCAGGGAGTTTCTGACCTCTCTGAGGTCGTCTCGTCAGGGCGACTGCCCTCCGCCTCAGCGAGCCACTGGGTTTGCTGCAGCCTGCGTGGAGAGCTGCTCGTCAGACCAGCATTGTCCCTCCCCCAGGAAATGCTGCTCCAATGGCTGTGGACACACTTGCCAAGCCCCAGCCAATCTATATAAAGGTAAAGATGGTTGGGACTTGTTTGTGGGCTCTATTATAAGTGGCTGCTACACTTATGGAAGGTGTGTTTGATTGTTTCACTCAACATAACACTGTGTTGATTAAAAGTATTGGTGCTGTTGTCATTGGCCACCCCTGCTTATTACATATAACACTGAACATGCTTTTAGTTGCTCTTTTGGGAGGGATGCAGTTCCAATATTTGATGACATCTAGCTCTTGTTCCTTTGGTGTTCAAATGTACTCATTGTGAGTCTGTTTGGTTAAAAGTGTCTGCCAGATGAAATGTAATTTAATGTAATAAAGATCCTTAAATACTGCCTGCTTGACTGCATCTGAAGTCTCAGGCGGCCCCGCCGTGGTTAAAAGCTCCAGCTCAAGTCTGTGTGGATCCAGTCAGGAGTACAAACTGCCTCAGACGCCTGTGTGGTGAAGATTCGGCAGCCATAATAATTAAACACAAAGATAATATTGTCTGAGTAATTTATACTTTTGCATGAGCAAGTTTTGGTATTTTTCCATATATGATAGCAATATGCAGACTTTAAATCACATCATTTTTTGCCAGTAACGATTGCTGCCTGGTTATTGTCATCATCCTGATCAAGTGATTTAACAAATATAAAAGCACTAACTATATAGGCCACCTATGGTATGACTCCACCACCTGTTCTTAGTGTTAATATGGTGGTAGTCAGGTGAAGTAATGTTTACTCATATATGCCCAAATCACAAATTACAAAACTGCAGTCAAGTTTCAATAAATACCCTTCTATACGCAGACCATCAATCTATCAATAATCTATAATAATTTCATAATAATAAAATAATCTTGTTTACTTCCAGGTGTTCCTCTGAAGCCTCGCAGAGAGATGAGCTTTGTGGAGGATTCAGAGGGCAATGTGAAGGTGGCGTGGGTGTCGAAGTTCAATGTCAGCGTGGAGCCCATCGTTTACATGCTCCAGTCCCGCTGGAACGTTGGGATTCATCCCAGTGAAGACCACGCCTCCCCTTGGACTACTGTCGCCATGGTAACTACAGTAACCTGCAGCCACTCACCGTCTTTATTTGAGGTTAAGAAAGTCTGAGATATTGAAATCATAACAATGGATAGAGTTATGATAACATTATTAGGGGATAATAGCTGTGGAGATGTAGGGAACTGATAGGAAAAAAACATGGAACAACATGGGATATATATATATATATATATATATATATATATATATGTGTGTGTGTGTATATGATATATAGTAGATTCTGTCTAACTAACAACTTTCAGTCACTGAAGCCATAAAAATGGCTCCCTGTGCCTTTAACAGTGGAACAACGCCACAAAGTTTGTAACATATCTTTACCTCATAACTCTCAATTTGCCTCGAATGATGAAACTTCTCAGCTATGGAGATGGATGTTAGACTCTGTTTCCACCTCATCCGTCTGCTGCCTTGCTGTCTAAACCTCTCCACCCCAGCCAGTCTCCCATTCTGCCAGGGTAAACCGTATGTCTGTGTGTATGCGTGTGTGTGTGTGTGTGTGTGTACACGAGTGAGTGTGTGTGCACACTGTACGTCCATGTGTGTGTGTGCCTGTGTGAGGTTAGGTAAATAAGCAGAGCTTAAAAAGGAACCACAGGCAGCCACAGTCGTTCCACAGGCTGACTCTGAATGACTGAACGCTCATTATAGACTTAAATAGATGGCAGCTCGTGTCTGTGAGTGTGTGTATGTGTGTGTGTGTGTGTGCCTGTGGATGAGTAGATTTTAAGCAGTGATTACATTTGCACTGTCAGGGAGACAAAACATATGAATCTTTAGCAATTTTAACCATAATTTTGGCAAATCGTTTAATTTCACTATTATCAGATGGAATTCCAATCCGACTGTGCTCATCTGGCTTTCCAGCTCATTAACTTGTGAAACTTATATGTGTAAAAGTACACGGGACTTTATGTCATGCTTTTGAAAGAAGATATAGTATGGATTTGTGAGAGATGACAGAACAATTGTGCCAAAAGTTAACTTAGTTTGAAGTTTCTATTTTGAATAAGAAAAAACATAATAACCGATTTTAGTATTGAAAACTTAATATTAGTCTAGAACAGTTCAGCATTTTGGGAATCATTACATGAGAAGATTGATAACACTCATATCTGTACACAAAGTATGAGGCTACCACCCGTAGCTTGTTAGCTTAGGTTTGCACAAAGACAGGAAACACAGGGAAACAGCTAGCATGGCTCTGTCGAAACAGTCCAGCACATAACCCGACACAAAACCACAACGTGTTGTTTTCACACTGTTCTTGTACAGTCGAAATAAATAAGGTTAGAAGTCAGTCAGCTTTAGAGATGTAATTGGATTTAGTTACTGCTGGATACAGCCAGGCTAATTGTTTCCCCCTGTTTCCAGTGCTAAGCTAAGCTAATCAGCTGCTGGCTGTAGCCAGGACAGATAACAGGCATGAGAGTAGTATGAAAGTGAATGTGTGTATGTCCTGTAATCTTTGAAATATTAGGGTGAATAAACAATGATATGCTCTTGAGGGGGGGGGGGCCTGTATATTCTGTATATATTCATCTTTGTAGCTCAGTAAGGATGAGTATCAATTTGTTTTTAAAATGACAAACATTCTTTAAAATCTGTTTTACCTATGACTACACCAGCTTCAATGATAGGTGTGGTTAGGTGTGGTCAGAAGCATGCTTTGTTGCACGTGTAACCCCACCCAACAGATGTCACACTGTCCTGAGTGCACCTGTACATCAGTAAAGTGAGAAGTTACACCACTGTAGGTAAAAAAAAAACAAACAAAAACAAAACAGATTTTCACAGGGGTGTCTCAGTTAGCTTGTCTTTCTTTATTTCCAACATGTAAAAGAAATGAACGCTAAACCTATACACAAACTCAGTGGTTAAGTTCTCAGTCATATATAATAATATCTGTGATCTGTGAACTCCTTCTTGGTCATTGTCATATGTGATGTGTTTGTACTTTTAGACCCTTTCTGAAGATGTTCTACTGTCAGATTTGAGACCTCAGCGCTGGTACCAGTTCAGAGTAGCAGCCATCAACAGCCACGGCAGCAGAGGCTTCACCACACCCAGCAAACACTACATCTCCAGTAAAGGTAGTGCAAACACAGCCTAAACACACACTCTCATTTTCTTTAGAGAGCTGTTATGACTGTCCCGCAGAGACTGATGAGTCCTCCTGCATGTTTCCGTAACCTATCTGTGAATTTTGATATTCTGTCATGAGACACTGAGCAAAACACGGAGTCTTGCGTTCCATTTGTGTCATTTTATGAGAGATATTACACCACTCTGAGGAAAAGTCAGAAACTCGGGAACTTCCTGTGCTTCCCTGTTCTTTCTCTCTCTTTCACTCAGAGTTGATGGATAAGGTACACACAGCAGGAAAAGTATCAGGCAGTCCATAAAACACAGACAGGAAAGGAAAATAGGAAAATACACACAACTACACGTGCACATATTCACAAATACTGTACAGACACACACACGTACTGTACGCATACTCAGTTGGTTTAGTGCCAGAGTGAAATCCCTGGAGTGGGTCAGTGAGACAGGGTGAGAGTGAGAGTAAGACAGTCTCACACACACACACACACACACACACACACTGTAGGAGGTCCTTGCGCTAATGCTTAGCAGACTTAGGTCATATTGGTGTTGTGCCAGGATTGGCTAGTGATATGAGTCCCCTGCCAGGATTGGCTAGACATGTTTGTATGTGAATAATGACTTTGGGTTGGACTGAGCTTTGGAAAAGGGTTCTTTATCAATTGCGCACTTATGGGAGATTATGAAGAGGTGTCTGAGATAGCATTTTCCACCGCCTTCAAAATAGTTGAATTCCTCATGCCTCCAACCTGTTAAAGGAATATTTGGATCCATTATATATAAAGCTGTAATTATACTTCCCCTATGTACTGTAAGTGAATATAAACAGGTAGTAGTAGTAGAAGCGTTGCCGTGTTTAACAAGCCACAATGTAAAGAAAACATAGAGGAAATCAGGAAGATTTCAACCCAGTGATAGCGTATACAAACCTCTACATCTTTGAGACAAACAGAAGAATTGCATTCATCAATGTAAATGGATGGACAATTCTAAGATGGGCTTATGGCAGTAACATTACTGTGCTGCTATGTACAACCAAGCTGACGAAGCAGTCAGCTTTCTTGCCATACAAGCACTAACATTTTTGAGATTTGGGAGGTGTGCACATTGGTGACCTAAAGTTCAGAACTTTTGCAAAAATTCTGCAAAAGCATAATCCAGTTTAAGGCTGCAGCCAGCAAAGTGTGAAAATTACAATTTTACAAGCGATTATATGGGTAATTTGATGCCTGGAAGCAGTAACTTCCTGAATTCTCTCTCTGGTTGCTTCTTTTGTATGGATTGAGTTTCCTGTCAGCGGATATTGATACTTTTGGAGAGGTCCGTAACCACTTCCCCGTTTTCTAGTCCTTGTGCTAAACTAAGATAACTAGTTCCTGACTACCAAATAAGCAAAGTGTACAAAAAGAATTTGAACTGCACAAAAATCTCAAAATGAAGTGTTTAAACTTCTTTTTTATTTATTTATGCTAAGCTAAACTACTGCCTATAGCCTTATATGGACAGAGATGGCATTGATATTGATCTAATCATCTCACTAATCTGCAAGAAAGCAAAATGTTGTTGAAGATGTATGTGCACCCATTTGTATGTGTAGCTATGTATTTTAGGGCCCGGGTTAAAGAGGTTAAAGGTTAAAGACATACTTAAAACATTATGAATACCATCTGATCGGAGTCAGAGTCTTGTGTTTTCAGTTCACTGGTCTGATTAGTCAGGGGCTGGAGGTTAGGGGTCACAAATCAGGAAGCTGGCAGATGTCAGGATGGTTGAAGTTCCTCCACTGTGACCTGATGCTAACCAGAGAGAGAATTTGAATTTGAAAATATCCTTTTCCTGTTCATTTATATGTTAGGTTTGCACAGGACGTGCCAGCAGTAATTACAAGGGAATGTCTGGAACAGAAATCTCGGTGTCTTCATCTCATGAAACAATGGACTGAAATCAGCTGATTGAGAGAGACACACAGAGTGAAAGGGGCCTCAGAGAAGAACGTGTGTTTTGGTTGTGATCTGACAATTACTGCTGGCAATGAAAGACACACTGCTTATTCCAAAGAAAAACCACACATGCACACATAAACAGGCCAGGTCCTGCAGCCCTAATGTGCTGTCCTAACTTTGATCTCTGCATTTGGGTCAGCCAAGCACAGCCCGGGGCCTGTGGGAGGCCTGCCATGGGGGATGTAGTTCTAATCAGATGCATTTTGTAGTTTTAATCAAATACAGGGTTGGGGTTTGAGGTTCTAATGAGATACAGAACCAGTGTTGAAAGAGCAGCAACCTCAGGATTTAATCTAGGAGGCAAACAGTGACTTAGTGGTGGTCGCCTTTGGTCTGTGTTGTGGTAGCTACTGAAATGGAGGCTTCAAGCTTCTCCAGTATCACTCACCTTTGATGCTGTGAATCTAATTGGCTTTTGTAGACTTGATTGAGACTAAGAGGAAATTAGCCTTTTCCCCCCGGAATGGCTTCTATATTTTCTCCACTCCAAAATCGAGTTATTAGACAATTCTGTCAAGCTGGTGAATGGCCTCTGCTTTATAGGATTTATGATCTTAACCCCAATTAGTCTTCACTAAATTTTAGTGTAGTTTCAATACTCTGTCACTGGGATAGTAGATAAACAACAAGATGATCTTCAGATGGGTTTTGCCACTCTGGCTACAGTATTTTTTTGGTGGAGGATGTTGCCTAAGAGGAGGACATGCAGGTACCACTTAGGGCTGAAAAAGTACCTACGTTTCTTTCTTGACAGCATGTTTCTCTGACACTCTCTTTCTGCAGACCCCTCACCTCCAGAACCTCCGATGAATGTGAGAGTGAGCAACCAGACTCTAGACTGGACGAGTTCGCAACCCTCGACCCAATTCACAGAAAGGTATCCCAATAGATGAAATATAATTAAATAGATGAATTTGCTATTTTCCTTGCTGGGTTAGTCGCTATGCACCCTTTCAGGACTACAGAATGCCGATGTGGGCAATCAGTCATAAAATGCGGTCAAGTGGATAGTCATTGCCTGTCTGATGCAAATTACAGTTCATCGTTGTTCAATCATATATTCCAGCGTGTTTTCTATTTGCGTCCTGCAATGCTAAACAAGGTCATATAAAGTTCAGACCATGTCTTGGATCAGCAGCAATATTCCAATGAAACATTTAATAACAGAGGTGAGGATTTAAATTGTAGCTTCTGTTTAACATGATGATAGAAATATCTGAGGCTATACTTCAAATACATAGAATAAATGAAAGATAGGAAACCCAGCATTTAAAGCAGATGACAAACAAGTATTGCATCTATTTAAGTGCCACTCAAGTCAAAAACATTTACTGCTAAACTTGACATATAAGGAAGTAGCTTTCTTTCTACTTTATTATCAGAAATTTGTTGACATCCACGTTGTGAAGTTGTTTGACCTGTTGTTTTGTCTCCTTAGGTCGAGGGGAAATGGCTTCACAGTGGCGGTCTTATTAAGCTGGGAGCCCCCCAGAGAGGGAGACCTGCCGGTCCACAACTACAGAGTTACCTGGATGTCTCGACGTGCACACACAGCACACAAACAGACACACACACTGCATGCACACACACATACAGTGCAGAGTAACCTGCACACACGTCCTACGCACTCACGCACGGCAGAACAGGGTAAAAAGGAGAGCAACAGCAGAGTGACTCAAGGGGTAAGGAAACATTTTTAAACTTAATTTAGACTAAATTAAAGAATATTGTAATTAACTACATATTGGTCCTGTCCTCAAATGCTGTATAACTTGATGGATAATTTTGTCAGAGGTATTCTGAAAAGGTATTTTCTTGAGTGAATGACTAAAATTGCAAAATTTTTAATTCATCCTTTTCTTTACTTTTTTTTTTTTTTTTGCCTATTTGTGTAGTGTTTGTACATCAAAAATGCAAACATCAACACATTTACTATATGCACAAACTGTCCCATTCATATCGTAATGTCATGTTTAGTTCATGAAAACCCAAATGCAGATGTGAATGTGAACAAAAGGAAACTTTAATAACTTTCTGATCTGGTAAACACAAAATAACAAAAGACGGCTGATGAGTTCAGGAAAAAACAAATAAAATCCAACAATCCAAGATCCAAATCCAAACAACGGAAGTCCAACAGACAAAAATCCAGAACTGAGACTGGGAGCAGAAGTAGGAACACGAGGAGAAGCACCGAGACAGAACAAAGGACTGGGGAAACAGCCACAGAACTGGCAAAAAAGCACCAAGGAACACAGGGACTAAAAACACAAGTCAAGATAGGACAACAAGACACAGCGGAAAGCTAATCAGGAAGGAGCAGATAACCAGAATTGTTGGGAAATACAAAGGCAGGAAGCAACACAAAACATGGAGATGGGAGAACTGCAAAATAAAACAGCACACACTAAACAAGAAACTGAAAACCATGACACTAAATTGTACTGTGATCTTTGCACATTTTTTTTGGTTTCATTTTAAAATAAGAGTCCCTGCTCTTGCCCTTTCACTGTGGGGCTTGGTCTTAACAGTTCAGAGCATCAGGGCTGTTTTACAGTGCCTGGGCTTGTCCTGAAGTCATTTCTGGTTTTGAAGTTCCCATTGATGGGGTTACTGGTGGCTGCTTGCTTTTGCTCCCCTTGCTTTTGAAACTGGGGAGAGAGCAGGGATGACATGCTGCAACTACGCACTGAACCTTTGCACATGAGGCACATGCTTGGCCAGAGCTACAAGGGTGGCTCCTGTAAATTAAGTTTTAACTTAAACATAACAGTTCAAACCTCTGGGAAATGTGCTGAATCTTTTGCTTGCTGAGTTAGATTGATGGAACTATCATGTCTGTATGATAAATATGAAGCTACATCCAGGAGACAGCTTATCTTAAAGACTGGCTGCAGGAAAACTTGTCTGGCTCTGTCCAAAACCAAAGAACTCACCATAACATGACCTCTAGAGCTTACTAATTAACAAGTTGTATCTCATTTCTAAATATGTACAAAAACTGAAGTGTAAAAATGACATGTTGTGGTTTTACGGGGGATTATGTGCAGGACTATTTCTTGGCCAGGAGCAGTGACTTTGTGGAGTCTCCACTAATTTCCTGGCAACCTCACCGCAACAACAAGACTTAAGGCCAAGAACAAAAATTTTCTCATCTAATTCTTGGCAAGAAAGTTAATAAGTGAATAATATTTAGCAAAATGTTGAATTGATTCTTTGACCTTTAAAACCAACTTTTAACCCTAAAGCAGTCCTTTGAAGTGAGCATCAGAAAAAACATCTATGAAACAAACACCTCAGTTTCTAGATTTAAACTCCACACACACCACTTACATAAGATCTATTGCTGCACCTGAGAGATTTTACTAGGTCTGTAAACCCATTCACCACACACACACAGATGCGTATACATTCCTCATTGTACCCTGGTTGCGATTACTGCAGTCATTTTTACAGCCCTCTGTAGTTTACAGGAACAAAACAGGTTCCTGTAAACAGCTACTGTATGCAGGTGAGGGTGTAGACTCATAACTCATTTAATATCTTAATGGCAACTTGTGTGTTGTGTGCGTTTGAGGTACAGCGTTGCAGAAGTGGAGAGGAAACAACACAACCCATAGGCAATCATTCGTAATATTAGATGTTAAATGATAACTTTAAATTAAAGAATGCCCTGTAATTAGGGAAGTAGGAGGAGACGTACTGGAACTAATCAGACATCTCAATTAGGGTTGTGGATTTATCTAATGAGTAAATAAGGCTCTTTCCTGCTTACGTGTTAAATTTGGCTACTTAAACTTACACCAACTAAAGTTGATGACGCTTTTTAAAGATAACTCAGGTTTTCTAGGTGTGTTTTTATGATGTTACAGATTAGGTTTTAGATTAGGTTTAGACACATTCACCCTGAAATAAAATTTAAAAAAAAACACTGACTGGTTGGCATGCTTTTCCATTACTTCTGCAGACATTTTGTGCACATGCTCCTCAGACAGACGTACCATTATCTTCACGGGACATAACTTTGTTAGAGTGCAGGCTTTACAGCGGTGAAATCACATGACAACTTAGCCATGTAGATTGATTGACAACAGAGAGAAGTGGCTTTCCTGCATTCGGATAACGTGTTTAACTCAAGTCAAAGCATGTGGGAATGTACTGACAACATGCCAGTCACTACAGCGCAGGGGCATTAGTGAGAGAGCATATCAGCTATCATAGAAGTAAAGCACGAGTTATACACGACTGATGTTTGGATGGTTGGTCATTACTGTGCAAGTACAATATATAAATGTGATACAGGCATTAGACATTATTTTAAAGAGTACTAAAGTGAACCATTGCTGTATTGTCGTTGCTCAATTCAAAGAGGAACTTCTTAAGAAATACAGCTGGTTTCTTACTGTATTATATTTAATGCAGCAATAACAGTCAAAGGGTGGATTTTACTATTATGATTATAGGTGTGATGATGATGCAATATGTTCACAAAGCAACTAAGTCCAGTCAGCAGTGCCAAAATACCCATAATCACAGTAAACAACACCGATATTACAGCTTTGACGCAACAGTTATGATTGCGTGTGTAGTGACTGAACATTTCTTCTTCAAATTAGGAAGTCACTCTTTGCACAGGATCCTTCAGCTTTAGATGTCCAACTCTAATGTGACCATCCATTTAAAAAAAAAAAAGAGAGACAAAATAATTAAAAACATAAACATAAGCGATCCAAGGTTTTAATTTAAGTGGACTCATATGGACTTAGCTACCCTAAGTAGTGATGGCGATCCCAGACTGAGCCTGGTGGAGCCATTTATCTGTAGTCTGGTCCTCTGTTCTGCTTGGTTGGGATGCCTGGAATTTAAATGAGGCCCCCTAACTAGTGTTTCCTACTTGCAGCTGCATCTAGACACACACAGAGACAGCAGCATCACAACAGGTAGGCAGGAACCAGAATAGCATTTCTGCACTGGGTAAAATAGTTTTCATAACATGGAACGCATTGATATTTTATTGGTCTCCATTAGCACACCATAATATTTTCCCTAGATAGGTATAAAGCGCATATACTGTCAATCAGGAATGTATGAGGGACTGGAGGGAATTAGCATTAAACCTGACGTAAAAGTGGAAATTGGAGGAAGTATTCAAACATGGAAGAAACCTCTGCTGAGTCAGTGCTTTTAAATATACATTAACTTCTTACATATAATGTCCATTGACATTATACACCAAAATAGAAATCCAGGCTTCTCTCGCTGTCTGTTTCACAAATACACACACACATGCACACACACATGTACAGCTGTACAGGCCATATGTTTTGTCTATCTTGAGCGTAATGGAAATACTTCAACCCCATTTTGTCTGCAGGTCACGAAGAAACTGCTTTTAACTTGCTTTTGTCTCATTCTGTCTATACACACACGCACACACACACACATACACACACACACACATGCTCGCACACTTATACTCACACACACACACACAGACTTGTTATCATTCAAGCATCTTTTTGTTGTGACTAGCTTAAATCCACACAGACAGACAGACCTGATTGACTAAGAGCCTGTTAATGAGCTGTCAGTCAAACATTGGGCTAATGCAGAACAGGACTGTCAGTCACAAAGCAAGGCATAGTAAACACTCAGGATGATGAGGATTATGATGACAGTGAGGAAGATGAAGATGGTGGCAGTAACTATGCTGTGATCCAGTGCTGGTGATGAATTTAAGGACGTTTATACACAAGTTTAGGAGATTTGTCTGGTTTTCTTTTGATGCTATTTCTGTAAGACCGCTGTCAAATTCTAGCAGGTGATAGTGAATGAGGATAGACTGAGACGAACCAGTGTTCAAAAGCACTCAAAAAAACATCTCTTTCCATGTTCCTATTTATTCATGTTTTTACAGGCGCAGTGTGAGCTGTGGCTGCAGGGTCTGCAGCCTGCTACTTCCTACTTCCTGTCTGTCCAGACGGTGGCCTACTGGGGTCAGAAGAGACTCAAAAGTCCCAGAGCCCAAATTGTGTTCACTACAATAACTCATACAGGTAAATAAACATCTTTCTCATAGGGTTGGGTGGTAGAATTGACTGTATATCATGGTATAGCCTCTATATTTAAAAGTAACATTGTTTTTCACAATATGCAATTTTATGTGCATGTTTTCAGTAGAATGTGATTGAAATGCATTAAAGGACATTCTTTATTAATATACTTTACAGTGGTCTTAAAGAGCTCCACTCCTGCTGCAGTTCAACTAAAGATGTAATGTTTTCTGGTGAAAAATATGCAGCTTAATATTGCATACCATGAATCCAGTGTTTTCATCATCTCCTTTCTCAGCAGTTTGAATGAGCATCCTGTCTTTAGACACAACGCTAATTCCAGAAAAGAAGTTTGGACACTGGAAAAACTCAATTAAAAGCAAATGCAATGATTTGCAAATCCTTTTTGACCCATATTCAATTGAGTACAGTACAAAGACATATAATTTCGTATTATTTTCTAATATGTATTTAATGTTCAAAATTGTAAACTTTATTGTTTTTTGTAATTATACACTTCATCTGAGTTTTGATGCATGTAACACGTTACAGAAAAGTTTGTTGTGTAGTTCTCACAGATCACCTGTTTGTAGCATTCAGAAGAGGTTCATTGATAACAGGTGATAGTATCATGATTAGGTATAAAAGGGGTATCCTCTAAGGCTCACGATGAGGGGAGGTTTGTGAAAAACTGTGTGGGCAAATAGTCCAGCAATTGCATTTCTCATCGCACTATTAAAATAAATTTAGGGATTTTAATGATCGGCCAGATTGTTATCAGAGCAAAGTACAAAAGCCGGTATGTGTGTGTGGTATTGGGGTGCGTTAGTGCCTATGACATGATGAGTAGTTCTTTTAAGGCACTAAAAGTCACAGCAACTTTGACGACTTTTTCAGACATTTTATGCTTCCAGCAAGATAATGCCAAGCCACATTCTGCATGTGTTATAACAGCGTGGGTTCATAGCAAAAGAGCGCGGGTGCTACAGTCTCCTATTGAAAATGTGTGGCACATTAAATGGCACCAAATACAACAACAGAGACTGCTGAGCAACTGAAGTCGTATATCTAGAAAGAATGGGAAAGAAATTCACTTTCAAGACTTCAACGAGTCAACAATGTCCACAGTTCCCAAACACTTAGTGAGAGTTCTTAAAAGAAAAGTTGATGTAGCATGTTACAGGCAGAATGAGTTTATATTAGGGCAATAAAGTTCATCAGTCTGAACATTAAATATGTCTTTTACTCTACTATGGTATAGATCGAAAAGCATGTGCAATTCATTGCCTTTTGTTTTTATGTACATTTTACATAGCACCCCAACCTTTTTTTTTTAAATCTAGGTTTTAGATGCATAAATGGAGCCAGTTGTAAAGTCCCTCAAAGTCACAGTAAAGGACTATAAATAAAGCTAAGAGTTGCTCAGTAGACCAAGTTTTATTGCACAAATAGTGTAAGCTGTAGCTGTACTGTTTGTGTTACTGTGTTTCAACAATACAGCCACCAAACCTCACTCAAGTGCACATTCATGAACATTTTATTGTCATGCCATTTATAAATACTGTATGCGCAGCCTACCATTTGTTAACAGAGCCATATATTATTAGTTAGTTAGTCCAGAGCTGCTGCATATGCTGACTGTCAGCATATTTTGTCTCCCTACAGCTGCACTGTTTAAACACGCACATACAGTGGAAAGTGGTGATGTTAATGGTCGTCCAGGCAACAGTGGTATTTATAGGTGACCTGTTGGTCAGCCCAGCAGAGGATTATAGCCAGCTGCAGCTCAATTATCAAACCACATACCAACAACTTTATATGGAACATATTGCCATTTATAATTTAGCTGCATTAATATTTGACAGAGTCCATGTACTGGGCTGGTTTCTCTCAATGCTAATGAGGGTCAGTTAGGCCAGATATTGTCAATTAGTGCTTCTGAGTGAATGAATTAACAGGAAAGCTCGCTACCAGCTGCACTCCCTTCCTCAGTTTATGATATTCCCGGCACAGTATAATACATTTATAAATTCCATGTGTTCTATAACATGTTTCATACATCCAGCTGATTAGGTGTGCTTTTGCATCATGCAGTGTTTTAAGTTTTAAGTTGTTTTTTTTATTATGAAAATGTGCAAAAAATAATGCTTGCTATTTATGAACTACGTCTTACTGCCTGTTTGTTTTCAATCCAAAGAAAGACCTTATAATAAGTTGTAATTTATTTATTTATTATGTACGTAGTAAATTATAATGAAACCTCCTCTCCTCTTCTCTCTTCTCCTCTCCTCTCCTCCACTATAGGCGAAGACTTCTCCAATGAGCTCCCCTCTTCCTCTTCTTCATCATCTCTTCCCTCCTCTCCTTCCCTTTCATCCTCCCCTTCTTCCTCTGACCTGCCCCACTCCTCCTCTCTGCCTCACCCTGAATCCCCCCTTAACCCCATCACCACTGGCAACCTCCGCCTGGAGGTCGCTGCACCTCATTACCATGATGACCAGCTGCAGGTCAAGGTGTTCTGGAAGTGGCCTAACCATGGTGAGTGAAACACTGAACTGAAAGAAAAGAAAAGAAAAGAAAAGAAAAGAAAAGAAAAGAAAAGAAAAGAAAAGAAAAGAAAAGAAAAGAAAAGACTGGAAAAAAACAGATGCAATAGATTACCTTGGAGCGTATTACCCCACTTATAGAACAAAATGCCATATGTAATAAAAAAAAAAAGAAATAATTGTCATTAATTGTCACTCATAACTAACTTTACTGGAGAGACAATGGACAAAATGTTCCTTCCGTGGCAGCTGTCCTTCAGACAAACAGTTTCACTGCAGTTAACATTGTTTTAAAGGTCTTCTCTTTCCTCTTTCAAGCTATTATTTAGGCGTCCAGATTCATGCAAATATCAAACACATTTTTAAATTAAATTGGCACAGCTTGTCGCCGAGAAACTATTTATCCTACCAAATACAAATAGGCCTACCTAATTTAGAACTGCATTTACAATCTGCTTAGTCCGGTTATCCACACCGACCAGTCAGGATCCAGACTCTTCATTGGCCAATATGCTGCATAACTGATATTTGGGATGCAGACTATAACGAAACAACAAAACAGTAGACTTTTTACTAGCAGAAGTCAGCTTTTAAACAGCTTGATTTTGTAATGAGTGACTCCACACACAAAAGAATCCAAATTTAAACTGCACATGGAGATTTGAAGGAGATTGATTTGACGTATGCAGGTAGGCAGCCACATGGAAGAAAGAGTGACTGGCACTTTCTTTTAGTCTCTGACTCTGATTCTTTTGTACCTGATGAAAGATACTGCCAGGGATTCAGCAGCCGCAGTTAGCTTTTATAATCTACTGTGATGCAGGTTTCAAACAGTATAATTCACAATGACACAGATAAACACAAACACATGTCCATTTATACATTGCATTGTTTTTTTTTCTTTTGGCTTTACAGGCAGACAGAGACACCCCGGTCCATACATTTTGCGGTGGCGTCCACATACCTGCAACACTAATGCTACAGGCACAGAGCGGACAACAACTGTGCAGGTATAACTGGCTGGATTTTACATCTCTCTCTGTGCTTGGGAAATTGTGTATAGATGTCTTGTTTCTATGTGAGCATTGTTGTTGGGTCTTTTTATGTGTATCAGAGATCGTATTTCATCATCATAACTCAGATCAGTCTGGAATGCTCTCATCCTCTGTCTGTGTGTTTGTTTCTCTGCCTAATATCATTTTTACCATAAATCTCTTGCTGAAATATCTCATAATTCTGTCTTTGTATGTGTCATAGCGACAGAAATATGGGATAATTTAACTGATCTATGGGATTGCAGAATCATCTCAGAAAAAAAAATGCTAACTATTAAATGTGATACCATAATTAAAGTATATAAACAAAATCTACTTTAAATTCAAATTTTAAATTCATATTTAAAGCATCTTCTCCCTAAAGAATTTTTGAATTGAGGCTGCAATGCAGTGTAGATCTTTACCCACTGTTGTCCCAGTTGTAACCTCTCGTCTAAACTGATCACAGACCCAGAGGGTTGATAAATATCAAAGTGCTGTGTGCAATTTGCTGAGGTCACAGAGTATGATTTCTCTTCATTGAAGTTCAGCCCTTTTTTAAACAGTTATGCCATTTTTTCGCCATTTCAAGCTGCCAACCTAAAAAGCTGCCAAATGGTGCTTCAAACTATGTTTATTTTATCATGGAGTGAACGAGCTGCTTATATGAAACAGGTTCTCAAACAAAAATAGAGGTAATATGTGTATTTAAAGGAACTTTGTAATACGTCAGTTTTAACAACCAGCTGTGTACAGTTTACACTGTAATGTTTCTTTAAACACTCTTTTTATCCCTAACATAACCCTGACTTAATTTTCTCTCTCCAGGGCACACATCACACCATTACAGGCCTTTTGTTTGCCTGTAAGTACCAGGTCTCCGTGGCAATGAAGGCTGACCCAGGGTCAGAGGCTGTTGCCTGGGTTACGACCCCAACTTGCTCCTCCATCAGGGTCAGAGGAAGCAAAGCTTTGCCCTGCAACACTGATGGTAAGAGTCACTAAATATAAATGCACACCTACACACACAGTTGTGTTTCCATCACTTCACAAGACATTGACTTTATTTCCTGGAGACTTACTCTAACCCTACCCACCACCATTTGCTAAGCTTAAGCTAAATCTAACTTTACTCTAACCTTAAACCAAATGTTCACACCTGCGTCCCTGTCCCCAAAAGGAAGATGAGTCCCCACAATGTGACTGTGTAAATAGATGTATGTCCCCACAACATGAGAAATACATGTCCACACACACACACACACAATGCATAAATGCATTGTTCCATTAAAGGACCAACATGTAAGATTTAGAGTGGCATCTAGTGGCGTTGTTACTGATTGCAACCCCTTTGCCTCACCCACTCCATCCTTGAGTGAAGGAGAAACTACGAAACTATGGTGGCCATGAAAAATGTTAGCCTTATCTAGAGCCAGTGTTTAGTCTACATGTTCCCGTCTGAAGGCTCATTCTGTTGTGACAAAAACATAATTTGATTATACACTAATGAAAACAGAGTTCTACGTATTATATTCATGTCAGTGATGTTCTGTAAATAAAGCCCACTTAATCCTACACACTAAACCTTTTATCCTACAATGACTAAATGTGTATTTTAAAAAATAGATGTGGAAAGTGGTTCTCTTGTCTTCTTTTTGAAACAGTACGTATAATACAAGCACTGAATATACACTTACACACAGTATATTATAGTTTCAGTAGTCGAAACAACCACATTTATATGCAGACAGCTACTTTAATGCACTTTGAATAAATCCCTTATAATTACATAATCAAACTCTGATGAATCATGTTAAATAAGCTATTAAACCCAAGTGTGTTCTGTGATAGTGAAAGAAATGTTTTTGTTTGTGTCAGAGCGCCTCCTGTCAGGCAGGAAGGTGGTACTGCGTCCAGAACGACTGACTGCAGACTTCAAAGAAGTCAATGGCACCCTGCTCACAACGCTTCGCTGGAGGATGTCCCAGAATGCACTGGACCCGGCAGCTGTGGAGGGGTTCCAGTTCACCTGGACACTGCAATCGGGAGTCACCACAGCAACAGAAGGGCTGGAAGACACACTTATCTCCCAGACGCAGACAATCGCACCGGTGAGACACAGGGAGAGGTCTACACTGACAGCACTGTACTTTGCTAGCTAGCAGGTGGAAAATACCCTCGAATATGAGGGGGATATGAGCATGTGTGTGTGTCTTTTTTATAAAGTCAGGCAATATCAATGGGGGAAAGAACAAAAAAAAATTAAAGGTTAATTTTATGAAAGTGGTAAAAAAGGAACATCTTGACAAAGTATTTACCTTTTGTCCAGTAAAAGTCTCATGATATTCTTTATTTTTGTTTTTTGTCAACATATAGAATCAAATATATGGGTGAACACTCAAATAATTTACTTTGATAATTTGACCTATTTTGAAAATAAATGTATATAATTGTCACTCATTTACATTTATACTAACATATTTGGGAAGATAATATAAGTGACAGACTAACACATTTGTTGATGAGAGAACATATAGAATCACTCTTAAATTTTCAATAGGTTATTTCTGTTCTTACTCAATTCAAATATTTATGAAAGAAGAAGAAAAGCGCATGTATTTAACTGTGATCATACCCTGCTTCACCCTCCACAGACTCAGCGGTCAGTGTCAGTTCATGGTCTTCAGGCTGACAGTGTTTATCAGCTGCAGCTCCAGGTGTTAACAACAGGGGGAAGCACCGGTGCCGCAGTCTCCAAGACCATTCATACTCCAGCCATCAAAGCCACACTTTGATAGGTAATGGTGTTTTTTTAGTAACACACTACATTTTTAGGCCGTTTAAATGATAAAATAGCATACATTACTATGTCTTGCATGTTTTTCACCTTTAGTCCACTTAATCCTATTAATCATCTCTTCTAGGTCCAAACCCCACAGCTTTCACCATCTGCTGCACCACGGTCATCCTTACCATCATGACTTCTCCACTATCTTCCACCGTGTAATATGATTTTATTGCAGTTTAAGTTACAGAAAACATGACCAAAGCCGCAAAATAAAATAAAGTTCCTCTGTGTAAATTAGATCACTGTCTCACATGAAAGGTATCTCATACTCTGACTGTTTGCGTCTGTTTCACTTTATCACATCACTTTTACAACATCAGAAAGGTTGTGAGCTCCCTTTAGTGAAAAAACAAAACAAACATTAATCATTCATCTAATCAATCATTAATCTGTCAGCTGATCTAAAGGTTATTGCCTAAGTCGATAACGTTTTGTATAAATTGTAAAAAAAATTACTTCCTGTAATTGCATCTAGTGTTGGCAGTGAAACGCGTATCTTTAAGCCATATTCTCTTTTATTTTTTTACGCAGCATTTTCCAAATGATTCCTCTTGGCATTAGTGCTGCAGCATTGCAAGACATGTATGTGAAAAGTGAGACTCCTTGCACGGCTGCATCTGTACATGTTTGGTGTTTAGATGTGACTAATAAGGTCATTTCTAATCACCTCACATCACTGGAGCCAAATGACACTTGTAAAGAGACATATTATATATTGTTTTTGATCACGCATGTAGAGAATAATATAGCACTGACCTTATGTACAAATAGAAATGTATAGCAACAGACTGACTGTGTTTATTTCAATGCATAATCTGCTGCATTATCTTTGGGGTCTGAGTTGGTGTGCTGAGCCTTGAAGTAAGCTCAAATATATTTTAATATTTTGTTTATATGTTTAAAAAAAAAAAAAGCTAATTTTTCACATCTGTCAGAAGTTACGTGTTTGATACATTTTGGGCCTTGTGCAACTTTCATTTGCATTATGGTCCACCCATTTCATTTAACAATATGTGACTTTACATAGTTAATATAGCTATACCCGTGGTAGATTTCTTTATTCTACAAAAATCATGGCATTACTTTGAAAAGGTTGAAAACTACTGGTATCAAGTAACCAGTAATCATTATGTTAATATTCTCTCTATGTACCCTTTATTTTATTGGGGTTTTTTTTAAACATTTTACTGTTGATAATTTTGTACTTAATTCCTTTGCTTTTTGACTGTCAGTTTTATTTATTGTTTTCCTGTCTGTTTTTTTTTGTAATTAAAGATGATATAGTGATAGTGTGTGTTGTGTCAGTAATTTATGGTGGTTAGAAATGATAAAAAACAGGGATAAAAAATTCCTAATACAATTTGTTTTATATGAGTCATTATATGGCAAGATAGATTACATATACTACTACTAATAATAATAATAACTTTATTTATAAAGCACCTTTGAAAACAGTTTACAAAGTGGTTTGACATGGTAAGTTGAAGACAATGAAAAATAAGGGCCTTGAGAGCAATAGCCATTTAAAGAAACATTTAAATATAATAAAAGAAAGAAAATAGATATAGCTCATATATATAATAATATATACTATAGATATAAAAATAAATAAACTGGATGTATATAGTTGTAGATTTTCGTGTTATCTCTTATAAAATCCGTATTTTAGAGAAGCCTCTGTGATACTGTGTTTATATGTGTGACACTGTGTTTATATGTGTGATATTGTGATATATTGATTGGTGCCGGTCCGAGTAGGGGATTAAAGACTATCCGGACGCAACCGACGCTAAGACAAACGCCATGACGTAATCAATGAGCGACGACAACTTGGATTGTTGTTTCTTCAAATCGTGGTTTGACCAAACTCGGTTTGTTATTTCACAGACAAGGTAGAGTATAACGACGTTTATTTTCACTTCTCGTCTTGCCTTTGGCTTGCACTCCATGTCACATCAAATACAGATTCGTAGCTCCTGTTTTTGCCTTTAAACGGCTCCAACTTCCTCCTGAAAATGGAGGAAATGTGTCGCTGCTTTGTGTTTTCGCCTGTTTTGGCTGCAGCTAGCTAACTCAGCTAGCTCCAGTGGAATGACTAACTTAGGCAAAACTTTGTGAAATGTGACATTTGACTTAGTTAAATGATCTGACGGTGTGTCATATTATGTCCACATGTATGCATGTCACAGTAGCACAGAGCCCAGAGTTATATTATCGTGACTAACGCAGTTTTTATTAAACTAAACAACTTAATTGATTGGTTCACTTCCAGCAGACAGTGGTGAGGATGCTAATGACTAGCGGAGCTGTTAATGGTTAATTAACGTGGACGCACCGACAGACTGCCGCTCAGCGTCCGTTAAATGTGTCGCCGTTGTGTTGCTAACGGCAGCTAACCGAAAAGGAGACGTTAACGTTACTTTAATATGAAGAACAGCACGCGGTCTTAGTTAAGTACTTGTTACTGTGTTGTCGTGAGAAGGTGAGTTCGTTACAAGCTGAAGCAAATTAGTCTCATTTTGTACCTGAACATGAACATTACCCACCTGTTAACTGACGAAAACATCATCGTTGTTTGCTTAGTTCTGCACTCAAATCAGTGAATATCGTCCCCGGCAGAATGAGGAAGAGATTAAAGGGACACGTCATTTTAGATAATACACATGCATGTTATTTTTACTGTTTTGTCTTGCTTCACAACAGGTCTGCCCTCTTAGTGAACAGGAGAGAAACTGTCTAGTGTCACCAAAAGACAAATCCTCGACCTGTTGGGGGAATAGTTTGAATAATTTTATGATTCTTAGATTTATAACAAATTTATTGTGACATGTTAAGAAGCTGTCTGCAAAATCTGTTTGTGCTCATGCCGAAATGACAAATGACATCACTCCGCTGTCATCATCATCATCGGTTTAGAGATATCAGAATCAAAACAGATCATCTGAGAAAAGGATATATACATGAGACCAGAGTCATGCTTCATACATTTCTTTCAGTGGGTGTTTTTCTCTCTCTCTCTCTCTCTCTCTCTCTCTCTCTCTCTCTCTCTCTCTCTCTCTCCTCACCACATTTCCCACTTGCTCTAATTAGGAGACCATGGTGGCGTTACTATTCCACGCAGAGTCTACCTGTCACTGAGGAATGCTCCTGCCATGTTCTAGCCTGCTCTTGTACCAAAAGCCTCTATGGTGGGAAAGGGTTGAGAACAATTTCTTTTCTACACAGTGAGGGTACTTCAGAAGAAGAATACCTGGAAGGAAGTGTCAGGATAAAACCTAAGAAAAGAACAAACCACAACGCCTAAAATTCAGAGGACCAAAGGGGGAGGAGAGGACAGGAGTGTGGGAGAGTGGGTGTTGGGGATGGGGTTGAAGAGCCAAAGGAGGACGTCATGGTTCACAGCGGCTCTGCATCCCCAATGACAACAACACCATCAGCTTCACCTCATTTAACTGTTCCTGCTACAGCACCTCCTCTGCAAGCAGCCCCTGACGTGCCCCCTCCTGGAGACACTACAGATCAGGACCTAACCCAGACCCCTGCCAATATCCAAAGCCACACCACTGACCTTACCTCCAACTCAGAGTTGACCCAAGCCTCCACTCTAAGTCCTGCTGATGCTGAACCACATGTTATAACTCCAGGAAAAGCACTTGCTACTAATTCCGATCCAGCGTCAGCCTGGTCCTCTACACAGGCATCAACCCTTGCTCAGGGCTCAGTCAATGGCCGTACGTCAGGCAGGAAGAGGACTCCTAAGGCCTGTGACTGCTGTGGCCCCAACAGTACAGGGCACAATGTCAGAACCTCGGGCAGAGGGAGGGGTAGGGGGAGAGCAAGGGGTAGGGGAGCTGGTAGTGACCTCTGGGACACCCCAAAACGGAAAGTGGGTGGACAGCTGACGCATATCAAGTGTCTAGATTTGACCAAGGAGATGGTAGAAGAAGCAGAGGATGAAGATGACAGCTATGAGAAGGTGCAAACGACTGTTGTAGTGGCTGATACTCAGGCACAAACACCCGTTTCCCTCCCTGTCACTGGCTCCCTGCAGTATGGACCAATAAGGAATTCTGCTGCTCCAGAGAAATGGGATGCACAGAAAAAGGAGGACATGTTGATAGAGGGGTCAGGGGTTGATGGTGCAGGAGGAAAAGGAGATGATGATGATGATGATAGCAGAGACATGGAGATGAGATTATCAGGAATGGCAGTTAGAGGTAGAGGGAGAGGAGGAAGGGGAACGGTGGGAGCATCGTCTGCATCAAACGCGGAAGCGGAAGGTGGATTCAGGAGGGGAGGCTTTGGTGGTGGCGTTATCGGTCTTAAAACGTATTCCCGACCTCGATTAGCATTGCAGAGGCAGGGACCAAACAAAGATGCACAGATGGACCTTGGAGAGCAGCCTGATCCCAGCTCAGTTAAATCTGCATTTGGAAATGGAGACACTGTTAACCTGTCTGACACCGAACCTGAAGAGGAGGCGAAGGAGGACAACATGATCTTGAGTGAAATGGAAAATGGACTACTTTCTTGCTCACGACAGTCACGTCCTGCTTCAAGGTCAGGATCTTCCCAGGACCTTGACTCTGAGATGCAGGTGGACCAAACTCCTGACGGAACAGACTCTGTGTCTTTACCTGTAGCTCTGTCCAATGGAGACATCACCACATCAACAAATGAGGACCACTGTTCCACACTTATGGAGGTGGAAACTTCTCATCCACCTACGGTGGTTCTTTCATCCCAGGGACCTATAACAGTATCGAGCATGGAGCACCACTGGGCATTAAGAGACCACAGGCTGTACTGTCAGCCTGGAACCTGGGAGAAGAAGGAGATGGAAGAAGTGTCGGGCAAAGATGGAGAGATGGATGAAAAGACAGAGGATGAAGACAACCTGGAGCAGCTCACTGATCTGATCCACGGTAAGATGTGATTGAGCACACAGCACTTGTGTATTCCCCCTCCGAATATAGCCATCATAATCTGAGATCAAATGAAGCATTGTAAATCATTAATCTTTATACACAAACTGACAGAAGTAAGTGCTAAAGATATCATTCTGTCATATGATGTTCATAAAACATGTGGCCTCGTCCATGAAATGTTTATACACAGACTTGATCGTGTGTATGCAAGAACTTTATGGACACTTTTCTTATTTATTGGAACTGAATTTCCTGCATAAGACTTAAATGTGTGTGTGTGTGTGTGTGTGTGTAGTTTGGATCATTTCTTTTCATCTTTCGTTGTAACGTCTTGGTCAGAAGGGAAAATGCTTAATTGTGAGAAGACATATTTTCAAAACAAATGTTTCAACAGTTCCAGGTTCATCTAGGACAATACAACAAGTAGTTCAGAAAGCCAACACATTATTAACAGACGTGACCCTTTTATACACACACATACTTTCTGTCCTCTAGAATATACTTTTGTGTTTCTTGTTCTGCAACAGGATCCATCTTGTTTGAATAAACAAAACTACAGGCTTGGCAAGAAGAAGCAAAAAAGCAGTAAAGGATGTGAGACAGGATTTCAGTAGTGTGTGTATTCTTGAGATAAAGAGAGAAATCCACAAAAATATAACACCGCAATGGATTCAGTGTGTGTATTTGGGTTTTAACATCAGAGAAATCTGCTCATCTTAAAAACCAAAAAATGTTCCTGCTATTCAGCTCATAGGATTCAGCTCATATTGACTTGTCTTGCAGAGTTTCTGGAGAGCTTCTACATAAAGTACGGCGGGTTCATTCCTCTCAGTGAGACTGATGTCCTGGAATACCTGAAGAAGAAGAAGAAGGGCAACTCTGACCTCAGCAACAGGTTAGTATGCATATGCAAACACACACACACAGACAGTTTGCCTGATACTTACCTTTATGTGTTCAGTCTTTAACATGAATCCAGTAAAACCTGGAACAGTAAATAACAGAATATCATCAATGTTGTATACAGTATTTTTACAAACAGGACACAGAGGGACAACAAAAATACATCAGTTACTGTGCTGAGGATTTTTGTGTGTGTGTTATTTCCTCAGTAGAAAATAGAAACATAGATTACTACTTGATGGTGTTTTGTATTATGTATCAGATCATGCCGGTTGTCAGATTATTCTGTTGGAGCAACAGTAAGAAAGATCTGTTTGGAAGTACACTCTAGTTTGATTTCTGTGAAAGACTTCTTCCTTTTTTTAGAATGTTATTTTTAATCTCTGACCTTGTCTAGTTCCTTATCTGAGCTCATCATCAACATCAATTATTAAAATGTCCTTCAAGATATAATAAACATTTCCAAGGTTTGTATAAAATTTCTACTGCCTTTCTCCTCTTGGTGTTTTTGTATTAGGGGACTGGACATTAAACGAGAGATGTCTCGGTATAGGGCGGGGCTGGCCTCTGCGCCTGTTGCAGGTTTCATGGTGACTTATAACAAACATAACCTGGGCCTGGAGGACCTTGGTACACTAGAGGAACAGAACTGGCTTAATGACCAGGTAAAGAGCTACAGAAAAGCACCCTTGCCTCCATCACACATTTCCTCCAGTCCAGTCACTTTAAAATCTAAATCCTAATGAAGGAGAAATATTATGATTGTTGTTTTAGTGGACATCTTACATCGAAACTTCTTTCTTTGTCTGTCAGATTATTAACATGTATGGAGAACTCATCATGGAAGCAACGCAACACAAGGTACATGAGGCTGTTTGTAGGTTTAAAATGGGGATAAAATGAGAAATTCTGACTTTGTAATGTGTTAATGTGTTTTATTATTCCTCTCTCTCAGGTTCATTTTTTCAACAGTTTTTTCCACAAGCAGCTGGTTGCCAAGGGTTATGATGGAGTGAAGAGATGGACTAAAAAAGTAAGGAGGAAGTTGGAACAGTTAGGAGTTTTCAGTTATTTGGATAGTATCGCTATTAGCTGAACCATAATTACACTTTTATATCTGGCTTTTTTTGTGAGGTCCCACAGTCGACCTACAAACTACATACAGTATGTGTCATGTAAAATGTGTTCAGTAAACCACTATTTCCAACCAGCTGTACAAGTAAAGGTAAAAGGTCAAAATATATCTAGTGAATGTAGAAATGCTCATAAACCTGTTTGTCTTGTAGTTGGTGACTTTTGGAAGGTCTTGTCACACATAAACCAATTGTTTCTTGAAAATCGGATTTGGATTATGTAGACACCAATGGAGTATGGGTTATTGTGTACAACTTGCAGCTTGACACCTGCAGCCTTTCGTATTTTAGACATGTAATTTCTGCGTATGTTTAATTTGTGGGATTATTTCAGGTTGACCTGTTCTCCAAGTGGCTGTTGCTAATCCCCATCCATTTAGAAATCCACTGGTCTCTTGTCACGGTCACCATGGCAACCAAAACCATCAGTTACTACGACAGCCAAGGCATTGTCTTCAGACACACCACAGATGTGAGTGCCTCTGTGTGTGATGATGTCTTTGGGGTTGTATTTCATTGTTTACAAGTTTGGATGATTTGGAATCTTTGCGGAACTAACAAGCGCTGATGAGACGAGATTGTCTGTAATCCAGCTTTTCTGCTAATCATCTCCATGAGATGATGAAATCTTTTCTCAGTGTGATGTCAGTAACAGTAGATATTCAGAATGTGCCAGTGGTTTCTGTAGAAATCGTGATTTGTCATCATACAGCTGTTATGAACCAATATGCGGTTTGATAGTAAATGAATAGATTAATGTTTCAAAGACAAATGTCTTGTCAATTTGTTTTATTAACATTGTTTGGAAGACTTTCAATATAAGTGTAACAAAAAGGGTTTTAAATTCAGTCGTAATACTGTTACTGTGCTAAAAGTATCTTACAACTGCTGTCCAATTAAAGCAATGAGCAGTCTTGAGTTCAAGTTCCACTCCTTCAGAATAATTAGATACTTATGCAGCATTTTGGATGGCAAATGGTACATATTGAAACAGGTTCTTATTCCCAAAGGGGCAGGTTTTGAAAAGTATGAAACCGTAGTACAACCTGATCCCCCAACGTGTAAGTGTAAAGCAGTGTGTCGCTGCAATTTAGCCAAACAACTTTGTAGAAAATGGTGCACAGTGTTTTAAAAGTCCTGTTGTCACCTTTCGTAAAGCAAATGGCAATCAGTTCAAGAATAATGATGAATGATGAAAACATGAAAGCACTGAAATGTGTGCTGCCGGTCCAATGCTAGTCTGTAACTCTGTCTTCTGTGTGTGTTCTGGCCTATCAGAACATTATGAAGTACCTTCTGTCTGAAGCCAGAGAGAAGAAACAGACTGCTTTCCAGAAAGGCTGGAAGATAACCATCATTAAGGTAACCCTCACTGTAATGCTCATGCTGTGTTCACCTTGTGTCCTGAAAACTTTTCTATTGCCTGGCACAGTGGCTGTTAGATAAATGCAAAAAAGCTGAAGCCTCTTTCTTATTGTCAAGTTGTTTGTGACAAACGGAGGACTGAGCTAAAAGTGCCAAAATAATTCTAAAACACAAAGCTTGTTATTAGCTTGTCATTTTCTACATTGTAGATTAGTACTGAATACATAAAAAGAACAAAAGTGGAAACAAAATAAATGTTTTCTATTTTAGATTTTTCTAAGAAGCCTCCTTTTGCTTTGATGACAGCGTTTGGCATTCTCTTAATCAGATTCATGAGGTAGTCACTAATGCTGAGCACTCGTTGGCTGTTTTTCTTTCACCCTGTGGTCCTCATTCCACCATGTCAATTGGGTTTAGATCAGGTGATTGTGAAGGCCAGGGCATCTAATGCAGCACCCCATCACTCTCTGTCTTGGTCAAATAGCTCTTACACAGCCTGGAGGTGTGTTTGGGGTGATTGTCCTGCAGAAAAACAAATGATGGTGCCACTAAGCCCAAACCAGATGGGGTGGCATGTTACTGCAGAATGCTACGGTAGCCATGCCGGCCAGGCGTGCCTTGATTTTTGAATCAATCGGCCTTTTCCTCTAAGCTTTGTGATGGGAACCACACATGCAGACACCATCTGTTCACCCTGTCTGTGGCTTTCAAAATTTGTACTCATTAGACCAAAGCACAGATTTCTACTGGTGTGAAGCTTTTTTTTTTTCTAGGCTCTTAAAATGTTTTGGATTGGCCGACCTTCATATCTTAAAGTAATGATGGACTGTTGCTTCTCTTTACTTAGTTGAGTGGTTCCTTGCACAATATGGATTATTACAGTAGTCGAATAGGGATATTTACTGTATGCTAACACTACATCTGAACACAACTGATGGTCTCAAATGCGTAATTCTGTTATTTTTTTTTATAGTTTTGATGTCGCCAGTGTATATCTACAATATAGAAAATGATGAAATGACAGCAAAATTACATTTTTGTTGTCCTTATTCCTGTTGCTGGACTCCTCATGGCTTGACTGTGACTTGTTGACTCCTCAGGGTATTCCTCAGCAGAAAAACGACAGCGACTGCGGAGTATTTGTCCTCGAGGTGAGATATTCTTTCTTTCCCTCCTCCTGTCCTTTGTTCATCAACCATTTCTTTTCTGTTCGTCATCTCCTGCCCATTTGCCACCTCTTTTTCTTTAATCTGTCTTGTCCCATGCAGAAAATAAAAGAAAGCAGAGCTGTGTCTCCAGTGTCTTTCCTGTCTCAGTCCCACATTTGGTCTTTGCTCAGGTCTCCAAGGGGGCGAAAGACACTGGAGAGAAGCTTCTGTCATTGTCCACATTTAATATGGCAGCCTAGCTGTGGTTGTGGATTATTTTTTCCTCACTGCTTGTCTTTCTGTCTTGGTCTATCAGTACTGCCGCTGTCTCTCTGTGAAGCAGCCTCTGCTGTTCAGTCAGGAGGACATGCCTCGCATCCGCAAGAGGATCTACAAGGAGCTGTGTGACTGTCGCCTCAACGATTGAACGACTGAATAATGGTCACCCTCGCTCACTGACTGCTTGCCTGGTTACATGAGATGGCCTGTCCAAATCTGTCAGACATCCTGTTTCACTGACAGCCTGTTACATAAGCTAACATGTGTTCCAGGGAGTCCTAACTGCCACTCTGTCTGTTTGACTGACAGCAGAGTGGCAGGTCACTTGGACTTCTGGTGACTTTTGGAACTCAATAACAGTCTGTAGCTAAGCAGATTTTTACTTGCAAACTTGCAAAGAACTACTGATGTGGCCCCCCTACTGACCCACAAAAAATGCTGGACCCGTACCCATCAGGTGGTTCTTCCATTCTATATTTACCATCCCCAATGGATTTCAACCAAATGGCCAAACCAGCTGCCTTTAAGGACACAAAGGAGCTCTGACTTGAACTGAGGACACAGGCGTTGGACCAGCCTGGACCAATGGGAAGGACTTTCCATCCCACATAGAGTGGCCTTACCTCCTGCATGGCCATTTTAACCTGAATGACATTTTTAACTGTTTATTTTATGCTGGACTTTACAGCAGTATCATTACAGTTGTATGCGTGTCTTTTTTTTTTTTCTAACATGTTCATGAAGCTAGGATGTGAGATTCAGTGGACCAACCGTTCACTTTAAACTTGAAGGTTTGAGTTGGGTATGTTCTGCTGGACGACAGATATTTGCACGCTTAGAGGCCTATCCATTGAAGAGTCGAGAATATCAACTGAATGTACTGATCACCGTACAGGCTAATGGCACATTTTGGCTATAGCTTGAAACAGGGACATAATTTTTCAAGGTAGTTTTTGTTTGAAGTGTCAGATTTTTGACACCTTACTCCAAATAATTTCGTACTAAAAATTCCAGTTTTTCGACCACGTAATTTCCTGCTTTTTTGTTTTGCTGTGATCACTTCCGTACAGTAGGTTTTGCACAAGCTTTTTCCAGCCATTTCAGCTGAAAGCCATTGTATGATAGTACTTTACATTTGAATTTGTCAAATTAAGTCAAACGGTTTGCTGGTTTGTAAATTTCATGTTAAGCTCTACAGCCAGCTGCTCATTTGAGGACCACAGTTTTTTATTTTTTTTATTCTAGTGAAGCAGTTTCTCCATGTTGACTTTATATTGTCATGGCCTACTGCTTCACATCAACGCATTAACACAAATGAAGAAAGTCACGGTTACAGAGCGGCCTCTTTAGCAGAGAAACAAGTAGACCTCATTTTGTTCAAATCTACAGTCCAACCTGGATTTTGTTGTTATATTAATTGGCTTATATGTATTTACAGATTATATTGTACGTTAACTGGCCTACTACTGTACATGCTTGCTTTGGCTAAAAACCACAATTGTTTCTGAACCGTTTTTATTGTTGTTATTAAAAGGCCAATACTGCTGGGAATTTTGCTTTTCCCTTAATTGGTTCTGAATGCATAGTGAACTGGTGTGATCAACAAAATCACAAAAATCTCTTTTCATCATGTCCCATGTATAGATAGACACATTTTTCCAGCAGTGCCTGTGTCAAACGTTTCTCCTCTAAGAGATGTCCTTGAGATCCATTACCGATTTTGAAAATAAATAAATAAATGCCCCTGCCAAAAGTAAGGAGAGGACTTCTGATATTGATACAATTGGTTGGAAAATACGATAAAATCTCTTTTTATATCCCTGTTTTCAGTAAGTAAATGACAGCTGGGGACATGAATCTGTTCTTCCACCAATGATAGTGACTTCAAAGATCACCACATCTTCTTAGCTATCTTGTCCTGGCATCAAAGTCTTCAGAAATCAGAAGGAAAAAAATGTGATGAGATTTCTGCATTAGTGAATAAAAAGCCCAAAGCATGTATTATAAAAATATGTGCTCATATAATGCCCATGTGTTGTAGCCAAGGTCTCATGTAATACAGCATTACTACATAATTACCAGAAGAGGGGGCACTATATCAGCAATTATCATCCTGCCACCGTCTTTACTTTTCCAGAGCACAAGGTCAGAAACATGTCAGTGGCCCTGGAGCTAGCTTGAGGTTCACTGTGTTTATCAAGGGCACCTCAGCAGGAACGCCTACTTGACCAATGCCTACAGGATCATGGGTCGTATTCTAATCATTATGCAAGTGTCGTGACCTTAGTGTTGCATACTTGAATGTCATAATTAGCATTACACTGTCCTGTAAATTAGTTGACATTTAAGTACAGCTTTATGCTAATTATGTGCTTTACATAAAGGCAGGTTCCATGTCTTCATCATCTTAGCCTGTGGGGAGTGTTCTCTGAAGATATGCACAGCTAGATTACAGGCAGCCTTTTTTGCACTTCTTGATTCTTTGATTGGGCTCGTCTCTGTCGGAGTATTGTGTGGTTGTGAACAGAGACACTGATGAGCTACGAACTTTGTGGTCAATTAAATATGATATATGATATTTAACAGCACTGGGTCAACCTGTTTAATGGTGGGTGAACTGTGCCAGTATAGGGCGTTGCTCGTAGCAACAGAATGTTCAGCTGAAACTAACTGCTGGTGGCATCTTCCACGGGAAAGGTGCGTCTCTAAGACCTCACAGATTCAATATACTAATACATTAATCAAACAAAGCTACTTACCAGCAATGCTAGCAGCTTGTTGAGTGCCAAAGTGGTGCTTTAAGCATTACTAACAGCAGGAAGCAAACACAATGACAAGTGTAGGACACTTCCTCAAGTGATTGCCCATCATAGACAGTACAAACATGGATGCTGTGATGTCACTCATAATTTTCTGAAGAGTCGTTATGAAGCTCAGCGTGTGGTGGCTCTGGCCGCCACCATTTTTGCGGTCTTGCCTCTTCCACATCTTGGCTAATTTAAAAATATGGACCTGAGGTGGGCTGAATGATGCATGACGAGCCTCCTGTAACGGATGTCGGTAGCCTTGAAGATGTTGGTAGCCTTGAAATCAGACGTATTTCATTTGTCAATTTGTCTGGTGAAGCCACGTCTAGGAGGTTGGCTGTGAAAGCAGTTCAGACATACAGTGGTAGGGTGCCTATGTCTTCATCTCTCACCAAATCTAATTCAGTTCTACACTGGCAGGTTAAGTGCTGCTAATCCGTGCTCTATCTTTCTGATGTGGGGGAACTATAATAGGATAAGCTGATAAGAGGCAGGAGGAAATTGCTCTTCCTGTGTGAGAATAGGGCAAATGTTTTTTTTTTTGTTTTTTTTTTTTTAAAACATATCAGTGGTATGTCTGATGCCTTTCTGTCTGCCCCCAGCTTCAACTTCAGCTGTATTGTCCCAAGAGAGTTTGCAACCAGGGCTAAAAATACACATAAAAGCACATAAAACAAAATGTATTAAAGGCATCCCACAAATAGGACAATGAAGCTGCAATATAACTCATATAAATCAGAGAGTCCAAAACAAACCACTACTGATAAATGAAACCTCTAAACACCGATAACTCAGAGTTCCTCCTGCTTCATTGATGTTTTAAAAGCACGGCATTATGAACCAATCCAAGTAAAGTGCTACAGTATAAAGTGCCAGCTGCTTGGAGCCAGATCTCATTTAGTCTATTGGCATGCCCTGCAAGCATTTTGGGCACCATGAATCTGTAAACAGTATATATAGTTTTCGACAGGTTTGTAGTCCTTTTGATGACCATATAGTAAGCCTATGTGCTAAAGGAATTTCAAAGAATTTAATGAAGCAGTTCTGGTCTGCTTCCCTTATAACCGAGCTTAGACATGTCAAGGTCCTCAGGGATGCTGTACAGTACAGACTATATATGGGAAGAAGTTTGAATGGAGGCTCACTACTTACAGTAACCAATAAAACTGAGATCCAACTGAAAATCTTTTCAGCAAACGTATAAAGTGGAAAATTCAATAAACAGTAACTATGTAGGGGTTTTTAGGAGGGGTGTACAAATAAAAAGTAATCAATGTTGGACCTTCAGTGACTCCTTGTAATATTTTTCTGACCCTCTCATCTGACATTATTTAGAGCGTAGGGGTTCTTATTTTCTGGAGCACTGACAAAAAGGTGGGCACTGTTACTAAATACATGAAAGCAGGCTCCAGCATCCTGCCGCTGATACCGTCTGATCCTGAACTTTCAGTGGCCTGTCTATAAAGTACTGCAGCACAATTATAGGAGCAGATCAGGAAAAATCACACAAATTACAATCTCTGAAATTACAAAAAAGAAAGTGAGTATAATAGTAGTATTAACTCTCGGATAAAAACGATTCAGATCATCTGGCAGCTGTTTCAAAGTAAAACCATCCAGTGTGATTATGTTATTACCCCTATCATGAGTGTCTGTCATGCATTTCATTCCATCTGAGGTTATTACAGCTGAATTTAGACTAAATTGTTTGCCTCACCATGTCTTGTTTGGTTTCTCTGACAGCAGCTTTGTTCTCCACCAAAACCAGAGTTACTTTTTGTTTGGAAACCCACACAGCTGCATGGTAGCAGTCCATGGGTAGCATAGAGAAGGACATCCATTTTCTACATTTTCATTCCCTCTAAAAGAGTTGTATTCTAAAGAGAAGAAGACAGATCTTGTCTTTTCTTGCTCAATTCAAACGTTTCTACAGAGAAGGACTGGAAAAGGGAGGGGAGCATTGACAGAAAGAGTGAGACGGACCGAAGTGGGCATGAAAAGAAGGATTTATTTTAGAAAAATTGAGAGAGAGGTCGGAAATAGAGGATAAAGCTCAGAGTAGGGAGAGAAAAAAGAAGAGTTTGGATTTTAAAATGACATTGAGATGGATATGGTAAGAAGTGAAGGAGCCGGATTAAGGGATGAGAGAGGGAGATGGATGGTTTGGAAGATCTGAGGAGGTCAGTGCTGCCGGAAATATCCAGTAATCACGGATATTAGTCAGGAAGCGTAATGTGGATAAGAGACTTTGCAAGTAGTTATGTAAAATATGGTTGAGGCTTTAACAGACCAGTGTGTGTAGGATTTAGTGGCATCTAGTGGTATAGTTTCTCACACTCGCCTGGCGGCACTCAAAAGGCTGTATTGTGTGTCTGTACTGTAGAAACATGGTGGTGCAACATGGCAGACTGTGTGTAAGACAACCAATGGCAACAACCCTTACTTGCACGTCTATGAACCCTGCTTTGTAGAAGTGAAACATGAATTGACCCATTGAGGGATTAATAAAGTAAACCTTCTTTTTCTTCTTTTCAATCCCTTTGTACTTAGCTTCACTTCTAGTAAGTTCACTTTGACCTGCATTCAGTCACTGATCATCATTAGGCAAACAACTATACCATGCACACAAACGAATTCTCATTTTTTTAAACACTCCTTTCTTTAAGACTGTTTGCTACCAGACATAGCATGCTATACATTTATGTCAAAATTGTTTGTGAACCTAGATATTGGATGAACTTACTACAAGTCCAGTTTTCAACAACCATGGTACATTTAAACGTCTCTTATTGTATACAACATGTCACCACTTCAGTGTTACTCACACAAGTCCTGTTTTTGTGATATTCGAGGTGCAATTCTTAGCTATGATTGGCCCAACACAGACATAAAGGAAATGAGATACGTAATATTATAATCACTAAATGATGTAAAATGACTGAATGATTATATATGTACATATAGTGATCATTCCATGTATACAGTATGCATAAAATATACTCTAGATCCTTGCAAGATTCAGATAAATACATTCAATCATATTCATCACAAGCACAATGAAATATATTTATATTTACTGACAAGATAAACCTAAAAGACTTGACGTAAAAAATTTTAGGTATGTGTTTTTACTGAATCATTGCTTTTCTAAAAGTCTTTTTCAGATTCAATAAAACTCAGAGGTCAGAAAGTTCACTCACTTATTCACTGATTCATTGACTCAGTCATTTGGTTACTTCTGTTATTCAGTTATTCAGTCATTCAGTCAGTCAGTCAGTCAGTCAGTCAGGATTACACCATCTCTGAACAACACATTGACCCAGCAGTATTTACTTGGCCTCTGTTGGCTGAATACTGCTGAACTCTGCTGGCTTTGGTTCACATTTATCACACTGTGTGTTGGTATTCATACATAAGCTGAATTTACTCATCGATTTTTTTTCTTTTCATTTGAGAGGCATGTATCTGCTATTTTACAGTGATTTCCACTTAAACATCACACCATTCAGTAGCTTCACATGCTGACCCGAGCTGACAGCTCTACAACAGATGGACATCTTAATCTTCCTCATCATCCCTTCCTCCAACAACACTTCTATCATAGTGTTATAGTGCCTGTGCTGTTTATCAGAGACAGCAGATTGATGCAGATCTTCATTTATGAGAACATAAACACTGTTATTGAGTTAATATTGCAGCAGATTTATTCAACGGCTTGATTAAACACCTGTTGCTTAGGTGGGTATTGTCTTTTAATATCACAGTTTCTATTAAATTATATCTTGATTTTTTTCAATGACATTAGACACTCTTATTTCTTTATGGAGCAATAACAAAACAAGATGTTGAATGACTGGTTGAGTCTTTCCTCCACACAAACACACACACACACACACACACACACACACACACACACACACACACACACACACACACACACTCTTAAACGACTTCTTCCTGTCCACAGGGTGCTCGATAACCTTCTTGCTTCCTTCCTCATCGCCATGACGATGCCCTTTAGGTAAATCAAAACAAAAAGAAATGTCTCTGCCATCATAGCCATTTCGGATTCACTCTATATGTAACTGTTTTGTCTTTACTGAAACAGGAAGAAATGACAAACTGAAGAATGAGTATTTTTTTCATAGCAGCTGTGGTGTATCCATTACCATCACTTTGGTTTGATGGATTTTTCTTCTGCGGTTTCATTCATTTTGATTAAACAATATAAGTTCATCTATTGTGTGCGGGTTTACACACAGTACACATACAAACACACAAGTTTGAACTTGTAACTTTATTGACATCATGTATGATAACATCATGATATTTATGCAGCAAATATGTAGCTTAAAAAAGCAGCTAGTTAGCTTAGCTTAGCATAAAGACTGAACGTAACAAAATCCTCTGAGCTGTGCTGTGCCTTCCAGCGCCTCTAAATTATGTTATTTTGTTTAAGCCATACAAAAATAAGTATAAATAAAAAATCTTGAGATTTTATAATTAAAAAGTGAGCCTAACTATTTGACTGGGAGCAATCACTTCCACAAGTCTTTTTCTTATAACTGCAAATTAGTTTTTAGACTTTGATTTTTGCATGGATTAAATGGGAAATAAGATGTTTCTGATATTTTCACCCACATTTCACTCACACCCACCTGGAAACTGGGTGAATGTGTCTTCACTTATGTCCTCTAAACTCAAATTGGTCCTCACAAATACTTTATAGAAGTATAAGAGAGCACACACATTTACAGCCTTCTTGTATAGACAAAAAAATCTTTTTTTTCTTCTTCCATTTCCAAAGTTCTCCATCACTACTCTTGTTAACAGCCTGCACAAACTGCAGAGTGATTGCTCTCCAAACAGTCATTACAAGGAAGATTCAACACAGCATTGTCACTCTACCAAGGGAAATTTTAGGAACAGGAGTTTTTTGGGGGACATGCAATCCCCAACTGATTTACAAAGTAGCCTGTTAACCTTTTATCTCACAAGGTGTACTTGCATTGTAACAACCCTGAGAAAAAGAAGAAAACACTGAGAAAGACTAATGTTAGTATGTTGTCTTTCTGAAAAGAGACAGAAAGAGTGTCATTAATAGAACTAAAATGATCAGGTAGTGTTTCAAGACAGGGGAACAGCTGTTGTGTTGGTAGTGCAAAGCGGACCTTGGTTGATTATGAGATTTTCTGCCAAGAGTGTGTGTGTGTGTGCAAGCTTCTATTTCATGGCTCAGTGGAAGACAAAGACACTGAACGAGAGAGAATTTTCCTCCAGTGCTCTTGGTGCATTTGCAGTGGTTAAGGATAAGACTAGTGTTATTTTGTTCTTGTATTACAACCAGCAAAACCCATCAAATCAATAAATCTGTTTTTTTGTTTTTGTTTTTTTTTTTACTATTAATACATTTTGCTTGTGTAGCAGCTGCCTGCTTTGCCATAAAACTCATCATTACCATAAACATGACCAGAGTACTTTATTTCACTCAGCATGTCAAACTAGCAAAGTAGAGTAAACAAGCAACCTAAGCATGCTTTGTGAATTTGTACTCCCCAGAGATCGAAAATGCAATCTCAGAGCTGTCCACAATAAACCTCACCGACCATGTTCATTGTAATGAATACATATACCCCATGAACACTGATAATAGTTGTTCGATGGATAAATTCAGTGTTGGTTTTGGTCTTTTCAGGGAACTTATTCAAGTAAATGATAAGATAGCACCAACCACAAATAACTGCAGCAGAAACAGGTTTTCCAAACCATAACTTTTAAAATCAATAAATTGCAATGAACTCAATCTATTCAACTGTTTTTCAATGGACCTTGTGTTCTTTTATTTCTTTGTGAAGTCTTTTCCTGCAGATAAAAACAAAGACAGCAAAGAGCTCCATCAATTTTCCCTGTGTCTCTACGTCCCAGTGGTGTCTGCCATTAAAAATAATATCCCACAGAGTATCCTCAGTGGGACAGAGACATTTATGGAGATAAACTTATATGGACATTCATACAGAGAAACTCTGCTGTAAATATTTCATCACTGTATTTCCCTAGCTGAGTCCCCTAATGGCCCTACACAGACTGAAACATGGGATCTGTATGACATTCTGAGTGTGTACATATAGAGTATGTGTGCATGTGTGCGTGTGTGTGTGTGTGCGTGTGTGTGTGTGTGTGTGTGTGTGTGTGTGTGTGTGTGTGTGTGCGCTTGATACCAGTAAAAGCATGTTGGCGTGAGAGAATGTATAAGGTTAATGCAAGTGTGTGTGCATAAATATTTCTTGTTTCTATAGAAACTTAGTGGAGGCGTGTCTGTTAGTGTGTGTGTTTGTGGATTAGTTTTGTCTTTGCTTCAGACTGGTCATAGCAGACTCAGGTTTTCTGTGTTAAAAGCAGTGAAAGGGACAGAAGAATTTCTCCTCGTGTTCAGAGAGAAATATTCTTAAAGGCACCATTTGATGCATTGAGTCTGGCTGTTTTCCTGTTCCACTGAACTGTTTGTGTGTCATTGTGTTCGCCCAGACCTGTCAACCAATTGCCCAATGATTGAAATAATAACCCAATCTCCCTCCAGGATGCTCTCTCTCTTGCTCTTGCTCTTGCTCTGATTGCAGGTCTGTGAAACCAAAATGGCACAAACAATGCTGCAGGTCAAATCTTCTTCGTATGTCTGCTTATGTTCATTTATATAAATGCGCATGTTTGTTTATGCTTTTTAAATGAGTCTCTCTGACTGTACGCATACATGCATCTGTGCATTTTAGCATTTACGTGTGTACATATATGCACAGTATGGATGTATGGACAGACGTGTTTGCTGGCTGGGTAAGCCTACAGAACTCGCGTGTAAGGTTGTATTCCTATATTTAGACGGAGCGCCAGGAGATGTGGAGAAAAAGCACTTCAAGCAAAGACTGACCTTGAAATCAAACTCAGATGTTTTCCTCTTTTTGTTTACATATAGACCGGACAGAGTGCTGAATGCATGTTTCACGATACGAATATCATAGCTGTGTTTCACTCTGTCTTATAGATCTTTATGGTGAGATTCTGCTGCAGTGTAGGAAGATAAAATATGTTCTGTACAGCGATGGGACACAATATTGTGTGCAATTTAACTGAATTCATTATGATAGCACTGCAGCAAACACTACACTTGAGAAATTAATTTGGTATAAAGGTGCTTCACAAGTTAGTAGCACTTTGGATCGATGTTTAGCATTCTGCTATGTAGTACATGTGGTATTTTTTCTGACACAGATAATATTTGAAAAACAGGATGTGCGGTGTGTTTTTACTGGTCTTTGGTACGTGTGTGTCTACTTCAGCATTTGTCGAGGTATGTGCAAAGACTGTGGCGCAAACAAAATATATAGCTCCAGTACAGATTGAGTCACTTGTAACATGAATACTATGTGTTGAGACATAGAGTGAGTGAGTTATTATTTATCAGTCAGTCACTCTGGAGCACTAAAATTGTTGAATGACAGTGTAACTGCTCATCTTGCTTTTCCCTTCAGTTCACATGCAGGCTGTGTCTGCGCTGTTAGTCCTGTTGGTCAGCAGTCTGTTCATTGTGTTTAAAGTGTTTTGGATTTTTTGCACTCAAGATTTGTTTTTCAAAACAGGTGAGCCAAGTGTGGAGGAGGTCTATTTTTAATGATGAAGCAAACTGTAAAATATCCACAGTGCCCACCATCTTCTACTGTAATACCAGATATGCATCGCTCTCTTTTTGTTTCTCTCGTGATAAAAAGAGTCGCATCCTCACTATGCGGCTCAATACATCTGCAGTGCAGTTATATTAACACCAGTCAGTGATGGTGGAGTATTCAGGTTTCCCGTTAAGTAACTTAAACATTGTGAACTTTGACCAAGAAACACATTTTTACACTGTTCACCATGAAGCTGAGACTTTCCTCTTTACACACATACCAAAACCCCAAAATGATGAACCAGGTCACTGGTTCAAACATCCAGCTTCTGCCACTAGAAATACAAATGCAAACCAAGTTAAACTTAAGCAGTGACAGTTCAATTGTATGAAGACAATATTGCAGCAATATTCCCTTTAATATAATCAATGGTGCTAAATAAGATCTGGTTTGGAATGAATTGAACTGAGCATGTTTGCAGGATGACAGCTGGTGCAGATGACGTTGAACTGGAGCTCATGGTGAGTACATCAGACGAGGTTGTGGATACAGGATGTGGGTGAAAGTTATGGTTCTCCGTGTGCGTCGATCCTTAATTGAATATCAAGTGAAAATGAATCAACTGTACAAAATGATGCCTCCACATTTCCTTGTATAACTTGAATGCATGCTGATGGTGGCAGTTGCTAGTGTGTATGTGTATGTGTATGTGTATGTGTGTGTGTGTGTGTGTGTGTGTGTGTGTGTATGTGTGTGTACAGACGCTGTGTTTTGCTAGTGAGTCATGTCTGGAGAACATGCTGTGAGGACTGACAGGTTAAATTCACCGTGAGGAGAGTGAAATACCACAGTGTGTAGGCAAAAGCACTCAGCACGCCTCGCTCACTGTACACAAGATGAGCAAAGTGAGCAGCAGAAGCTTTCTAAATGAGTGATCTGCCTGTGTGTGTGTGTGTGCGTGAGAGAGAGAGAGAGAGAGAGAGAGAGAGAGAGAGAGAGAGAGTCAGCCAGAGGGGTGTAAAATGATTTTGTCCATATGTGTTGATGTACAGTATACTGTGCAATATGTGATGTCCACAGAGGACAGACCAATGTAAATGGGACAAAATGTGCCCAGTACCAACGAACTGACCTCATCAGTCGGACATTTGGGGGGACCCACTGGTGGGGGTTGGCTGCATGGCCTGCTAGAGGCCTGCTTTACAATAATGTGACAAGTAATAAGGACCAATAGATATATTGATGTGCTTTTTTTGTACAGCACATTCTCAGAATAGTTTGTTCATCATACGACAAAAATGCAGAAATAATTTCCTCTTCGGGCAATGTTTAGCTCAGGTAGTAGAGTGTGCGTCCCATTTATGAAGCTGCAGTAGTCCAGGGTTCGACTCTGACATGTGGCCCCTTGCTGCATGCCATCCCCCTCTCTCATTCCCCGCTTTCCTGTCACTCTTCAGCTACCTCTACCAAATAAAGCTAGAAGAGTCTATCCACCTATTTTAATCCTTACTTTCATGATTTAGATTTTTTTTCCCTAAAGCTTGTTATTGTCTTATAGTTATGTCCGAGAGAGAGAGGGACCTGAGAACAACACTCAACATGCTGCCAACAACATTGTTAGTGTGTGTGAGTGTGACACAGTGTGTGGAATCTGCATCCCCTCACTCATCAGTCAACCTCCGCTGTCTCTTCTGATTGGCAGGTGTTACGTTTTTATTGTGAGCGGCACAGTGGTGCAGTAGTTAGCACTGTCACCTCATAGCAAGGAGGTTCCTGATTTGAATCCCCCACTCGAAGACAGCTGTTTGAGTATGCATGTTCTCCCCATGTCTGCGTGGGTTCCCTCCAGGTACTCCGGCTTCCTCCCACAGTCCAAAGACATGCAGCTTAACTGGTGACTCTGAATTGCAGAGGTGGTAGGTAGGTAGGTAGGTGAATGTGAGTGTGAATGGTCGTTTGTCTCTATGTGTCAGCCCTGTGATGAACCAGCGACTTGTCCAGGATGTTCCCCCACCTCTTGCCCATTGTCAGCTGTGCCGGCTCCAGCCCCACTGTGACCCTGAGAAGGATAAGCTATCATGGAAAATGAATGAATGGATGTTTTATTGCCCTAGACTGAGCCTACAGATGCTGTAGTCCGCTTTCTGTTGAACTGTTTCTACAGAATGCACAAAGTAAACGTTGGCTCTAGATAGCGCCTTCCACAGTTTCATAGTTTTTCCTTCATGCTTCAGAGAGGGGGTTGTGATCCATAGCTACACCACTGGATACCACTAAGTCTTACACGCTGGTCCTTTAAAATGCCTAAGTAAAATACATGTTACCTTTCCATGTTTGCATTTACTGTGTCACAACTGAATCAACCACACATGCTAAAAGGAAAATTACTACTGTGACTGTCTGCTTTCATAATGTTTCTTAATGTGACACAAATTTCCCATACTGTCCCTAAGAATAAGAGCCAGCTGAGAGCCAAAACTCCAGAGAGTGATTTGATGAGTTTGAAAGGAGAAACACTGAATAGCACAAGATAAATGCAAGACATGTTTCACATAAGTTCATGAGTGTTACCTCTGTTTACTCCCTCTCTACCAACATAAGCTGCAGTTTCTTGAAATTCTTGACGTTTATCTCAGTCAAAGTGTGTCTGACACCACACAGAGGGAATTATTGTTATAATCCCACACGAACACAGCGCTCACCTACCACGGAAGCTCGCAAGTGCGCTCTGATGCATCAGCTTGGCTCAGTGGCTTTCAAGGTCAAACTAATCTTAACTGCTGTGCACATAAACAATGGGATGAAGTTGCTTTTGTGTGTCTGTGGGAAAGCAGAAGATGTTGGATGAGGTGTAATTCAATACAGAAAAAGGTACACGTGTTGCCTAGAAACATTCTCTTTTTTTTTCTGGCAGACTTGATGTTTTATCCTCACCTGAGTCGACAGATGGTGAATTTGTTTTCCCACCAGAGAGAAAATGAAAGCAGCATCTAGCGGGAGTGTGAGGAACTTAACTTGAAAGTAAATCTGCAGTGTCTGGTAAGAATAAGAGAGACTACTGTATGATATTCATTGGACAATTTGACCTGAGTTTCTCTGCAATCAGACGTGAGTAGAGACAACTCCCGGTGAAACAGAAACACAATCAGTTACAGCATGGGGTGGTGGTCGTTTTATTTATATGTGTTATGTGTGATTGCGTGATATGGCTGGGTAGACACGGAAGGACATTTTTTGAATTATTTATTACATGCTGATATTAGTGTGAGTGTATGTGTGTGTGTCTGTGTACTTGTTTGCATATGTGCATCCTTGTGTGCATGTGCATGTGTCTCAGCACCCCTTTCAAACGACCAGATGGCAATGCTTCCTAATCAGGGTTGTGTTACTTAAGTGGTAAATCCCCCTGTACACAACCACTTTGCATAGACGTACCAACACCAAGACACACATACACACACCTTGTTAATGTACTAACTGTATCGTGCACATGTTTCACACACATCATTAATTAAACACTATAACAAACAGACCTCTTGGGATTTGCGGGTTGCAGGAAATGGGTCGAGTGGGAATCAACAAAAAGTGGCGAGTATCTGCGTCCAATTAGAATTACAAAATGTACCGTGTCATAGCTCAAATAAATACGATTGGTCACCCACAGTGGCATCATCTCTCATCAATATGGAACAGTCCAATTCTCATCTGTCTTGGTGCCCAGTGACAGCATTTCACAGTGAGGAGAGGGAATTATGTCAGTGAAATGAGATCATAGCAGCTGTAGTATTTTAATCTCTGTAGTAGAGTCTACACGGCCTTCAGATCTGTTTTGCATATTATGATTTACAGATTTTTTAGTTCAACTCAATACATGCATGTCTAAATGTGAGATTGAGTCAATCCACTGAGATGCAGGGGAAGGGATTGAATTGATTTGCATTCAGAAACATCACTTCAGTTTTGTTCCCTTTTCAATTCATCATAATCCTTTTCTTCCCTCTTTGGTTACAAATGAAACGCAGCTCCGCTTTGGAATATGAATAGATTCATTTAATCTCAATCTTTTGTCACATAGAGGTGATGTTTACATCCCGGCAGATAAATGTTTATCTCCTGTAAACATATCTATTCAGCCTATGACTTTATTCATAGAAATATGACAGATGAGCATCTTTGCAGTGGAGGTGGTGCTACATATCTCATCAGTGTGCATGTTTGGGACAGGTGAAACTAATCAGTGTGTGTGTGTGTGTGTGTGTGTGTGTGTGTTTGCAGTCCACGTCTCCACAAAGGGAAGAGTAATCATGTGTTCACGCTCAGGCAGGAGGGCCTCTCCCTGTTCCTCTCCTCGATTACCGTGACCTGGATGGGACAGACTCAGACTGGGCCGGCTATACAATGTCTGTAAAGCTTGAGCCAGCAGGAAGCAAGTGGTTTAAATAGCTTTGTGCGTGCAGCTGTGTGTGGAAACACAGAAGAAGAATATGTGTGTGTGTTGTATTTTCTCAAAAAAGGGCTTGTATAGGAGCGTAAAAAGATTGCAATTCCTCAGGGTTTCTAGACCAGAAAGAAAGACCAAACACACCTCAGATTTATTGGCTTCAAACTGTTTTTTCACTTTGGTACACTTGTTTTTCACAATAAGTTGTTCTGTTTGCTTCTGTCAGTACCAGCTGCTACTGTGAGCACAACATTCAACTTTAAATTTCATTTAAAAAGTCACTTTTGTAGGCAAAGAAAAGATGGATTCTTAAAACTGATTCCCAATTTGTTTTGAGGGTTTCCTGTTTGAAGGAGTAGTTTGTCATTTTACACTTAAAAGTATCACAAGAGTTTGATGAAAAGACGGATAATACTCCATTAAATATTCAACTAGAGTTGGCAGGTGATTAGCTTAGCTTAACTTATCTTAACTTTTGGTTGTGTGCATGTAAACAGTCCATGTGAAATGCAAGAGGGGCGGGATGTACATTAGGGATGTGATGATGGAACAAAATACAGTCTCACTTTTCAAAAATGTATCTACATTCAAATGCATAAACAATCTGGTCATTGTTTCTCATATCTAACTTGATTCTGACGTCTCGAGTTGTTTATAATACTGTAAAAACAATGAGCGGCACACAGATGAGAGAGTGTTGGCCTGCACATTGGTTATCTGGATGTACGCTGGCTACACCAGACGCCCCAAAACATTGGACATTGTCTCCAAGATGTTCTAAGATTGCATGCCTAAACTATTTCTTAATAGCTAATCAGCTAGCTAGCTGTTAATTATGTGTTAGCTTTAGCTTCTTTTAATTCACATTCATGACATAAATCTTTTTATTTAATTCCTTGGTGAAGTGAATAAGTTGATTTTCATGTCAAACTGTTCTTTTAATTGAACAAGAACTTTGAAAATAACTTTATTCATCGTGTCAAGGTGTTTATGTTAGCTGTTTTCACTCATGTTGGAGGTGTTATTTTACCCTACCCAATTAGTAGCAAGTAGTGTATCCATCCTGAGGTGTAATTTTCAGTCAACATGGAAGCTGCACAAATCATGCATTGCTAGGAGCAGATATCTTCATGTTTTTTCACATCAGGAGGAGGAATCGTTCTAAATCAGCTTCAAACAAAGTTTGTAGCTGTGTCGATGTCAAGGTTACAATTTTTAGCGGTGTAACAGGAATATGACGTCTTGATTCCTATTGCTACATACGTATCACATACTTATTGGATCAGTTGTTTTTGCAGACACAAGACCTATGTATATAACTGAAAATCAAAGATCCAGGAGCTGTGAGCCAGGCTATGAAAACAGCCTGTTATCAATAACAGATCCCAAAAGACGCCTAGCTGGTAGACTTTTTTAGCTATGGTAAAAAGTGAAAGTATTCTGCTGATGTCAAATATAAATTTAATCCAAACTCATTTATATTCTGTGTTTATGACATCGTTCCACTGTGACTGAATGAAATATTCTAACCTGAGGCCTTTAATAGCTCATTCAGGCTAATAAGCCGCGGACAGTTTGAGGCATAGATGGCGTACTCATGTGAATCTTCCAGTAAATATTACTGCTGACTGATCAGACCTTGGTGTGCTGAACTGTTCATTAAGGATGTGATGGCTGACTCTGTGTGCCTTCAAATCACAATATGTTTACGAGCCCTCGAAAAAAGTAACGGTAGTAATGACAGGCAACAGTGCACCAGATGCACTATTATACAGACACATGCACACAGAAAATCGCCCTGTAAACGGCAGCACAATTTAAAAATGGTTCTCTCCTCCTTGTAATGTCTTACCGCCTCATTTCCCATAATGCTAAGCCTTAAATACTTTATTTCCATAACTCTGCCTCGATGATAAGCGCTCCCGTGGGTGTGATCCTTTTTGTCCCAAATAAAAACAGACTTGATACTTGACACAAGAGGTTGAAAGGGTCAATGATGTGTTTGCCGGAAATAATATTTGTAGTCAATAGGCTGCTGCATTGTTTCTAAATCCTCATCCTCATCCGCTTGAGGAGATTAGACATGCTTTGTGTTGGCTGAGGGACAAAGGATTTAAAATAAAAATGGAAAAACCCAAATCTCTCTGTGAGGAAGGAAAAAAGTGCCATAATGAGCTCTAATATATTAGTAAAAAGTCTTTCCAGTCGGTCACAATCTCTAAATTCAACTCAAGACTGAATTGAAAGTGAAACGTGTTCAAAGTAAGCAATAATATGTTCATATAAGCCTTAGATGTGAGTTGTGTTGCTAAGATCTGTCCTTTCTGTTGAACTGAAATGTCACATAACCCCTATGCTTGAATTAAAGTAGAAATTGATTACACGACTATAAAGGTCTTCAGCCAGAGACAAAATTCGAGAATAATTGAGACAATCCTTCCAGAAATAACAGCCTCCGTCCTGAGGCTGTTATTTATATTCTTCAGCAAATCCTCCCAAACTATCTATGTTTAGAAATCATGACTTGAAATTGTTGGTAGCAAAGAAGAAAGTGCAACACATTCTTTCAAATGATGTACTTTCGTTGTGCACTTCTAGTTTTCCTAGAATGTCTTATGTATCTTTACTTCCTGCTTTTGTTGTGTTTTTCCAGATTTTTTTTTTTATTCTGTTCCAACCTGATTAGTTTCACCTGTCCCTGATCAGTTGGCTGATAAGTTGGCCACAGGACAACAGGACCTGTGGCTTGTTGTCCTGTCTTGTATTTAGTCCTTGTATTGTGTTCCTTGGTGTCACTTGCCAGGCTGTCTGTTTCACAAGTTCTGTTTTAGTTCCTCAGTTCTGTGTCTGCTCCTAAGTCCTTTGCTCCATACTTGAGCTTCTTCTCAGCCTTTCTTAGTTTTGGATTTTGTTTCTTTGGACTCCACTACTGGTTAATGGAGTTTTCCTGGGTTTATCTGTCTGCATTTGGGTCGTCTTCTTGAACTAACCACCACAAACCATGAGCTTACCAAACCATGATTATGGAGGCCCCTCCAGCCTTAATGAAGTCATACTTTTATCCCAAACCATGAGCTTTCCCTAACCGTAACCAAGTCATTTTTTTTTATCTTGAATACAGTCAGATCATAAAACTGATTTATTATATCATATTACTGATTCATTTTCACAGTGATCTGTAATGATTTTGTAGGGCATGGACAAACAAAGTTATCCTGTTGATAGTAGATCAGAAAACACTTAGACGTGTTCTGGAGGGCGCAATGTCTTATTTTTTTGAGAGACTTAACAAAGATGCAGATTTTCTTTTGTTGGGTTTGAGGATCAAAAACACAAAGATTTACAGGGTTAACCATGTACTGAGCATGCATTGCCTTAATCCCATTTAGACGATTTCAGGTTTATTTTTGTCCAGCTGTATTTTGACAAGGTGCAGATTACACTTACATGGAAAAAGCTTCCTAACCCTTTAACCTCCTTGGTCAGTAAATGTGAGCTCCACAGGATTATTATGAGAGAAATGTCACAGACTTTTATGTATTTTACTGGAAGAGTCATCTTTTTTCCACACAGAAAAATTACGGTCTCACAGGGCTTAATAAACAGGAACGGACTGGAGCCAGCATACGTGGAGTCCTCACATCCAACATGAACTGGTGACACTGTGACACACACAAACACACATGTTATGCAGATACACAATTCAGTTACAAATTTATTATAGAGAACTTCCAGACAATAAGATGAGACACATGACAAAGCAAAATATATGAACTCACAAGAGAGTAATATTGCCAGGGTTTTTTTCCACATTATTCTTCCTCCTGTTGACTGGAACAGTACAATTTTCAGCCGCAGTTTATTTACTGCAACATGGGAATCTCTTCTGAAGTCATCTGTAGCTCTAAAAGGAGGCAGATGTAAAATATAGGATATGGGAATTCACTGAGCTCATGAGCAGCAGCATGCTCATGCTGAAAAGTTAATAGCTCTGGTGATACTACGCATACCGTGAAACAACAGGGTTGAAAGAGAGCGTTGTGTTGTGTACAATATAGTTGCAGTAAGTTTGAAACAGTTTGATCGCAACTTTCCTGCTGCTCTGTTCCAGTGAATGATGTAGCAGTAGTCATTTCACAGGGGACCCAGATCACTTAACCCCATGAAGCAAAATTCTTGCACTTAATATCATATTTTCCACCACAACACTGACTAAATCTCCAGGGATAACGTGAAGCAGTGTCTGAGGAGATATATATTTTATTTGGACTGATATATGTACATTAGTTCAACCGATGCACAAAGAGCGGTCATATTCCCAAGGAAGCTTCATGCTTCAGTAAATCTTTTAATTTGATCTCTTTGTGTTCATGTGAACCGGGGGGGTTTCAAAGTCTGTGGCTGTGGGCCCTCCCTTTAGACAAAGCTCTTGCCTAATTTGCTAGTTTCGCATTCCTGAAGAGTTCCTGAATACCTATGTGATCAAGATTATTTATATTATATATATTATTATTTATATTATTGATTATTTATATATAGTATCGCAAAGATACTCAATAACTGAGCTGAGCAATAACACATTTAGGCTATGATGTTTGATCTTTTGGTATTTTGACTCTAGGTAGGTGTGAATGTGAGTCAACGGTTGTTTGTGTCTGTGCCCTGGGATAAAATGGCAACTTGTCCAGGGTGTACCCCACCTCTTGTCCAAAGTCATCTGGGATAGGCTCCAGCCCCACTGTGACCCTGATGAAGATGATGAAGCGTTACAGATCATGGATAGATGGATGGATTTAATATTTTTTCCACTTCAGTGCCCCCTGGAAACCTTTGGTTTATACATTTTACACCTGGTAAGTCAAAGACAGCTTTCTGATCTGTAGTGTTTGTGACCACACGCACAGCAGACCTTGTAGTGATTGCTGTAGCTCTGGTCGTAGACCTTGTTTAGCCGTTAAGCCTTATGTCACAGACAAACTGAAGCCAGTTGCTCACCACTAGTCGGCAATAATCAAGAGAATACAGTACTTGAGTAAATGTACTTAGTCTACATTTAACCATGCTTTTCATGACTTCATGTATTTATTCAGTCAAATTATATATTAACTGTTTTACAGCTGTAAAAATGTTAATATTTTAACTATGGGATAAAATGTTTGTTCGTGGTTTCCGTTGCCTCGCTGACAGAGCTCTGGTCCCAGTCTATAGACGCTCTGATCACCTCTCTCTCTCTCTCTCTCTCTCTCTCTCTCTCTCTCTCTCTCTCTCTCTCTCTCTCTCATTGGTCCACACTCCTCATCTGTTCAGAGAGGAGGAGGAGGAGGAAGGAGGAAGGAGGCATGGTCGGACTTTCAGATGCATTTGATACGCGAAAGCGTTCAACCCCCCCAAACACAAACATCTCGTCTCTGTGAGGAAGATTGTGAGTGGTAAAAATGGAAAGTAACCCGAACAAACAGAAACCAGTTTAGTTAACGCGCCAGTTTTGTTTTTTTAAATAAATGTTTTGATCTCGTTACAAAAGTGGACAAGAAAGAAACCTTCGATCATGTGAAGACCAAAAACCGACAGAGGAGTCTGGACTACCCTGTTCGCTGTGGGGGGACAGCTGTGGAGTAAACACATCCCAACAGAGGATGGAGAAAACATTCACTGATGCGGAATGAAAGACATTTGTTTTAGATGTGACAGCTGATCTCTCCGGGCCGAAAACAACGTGCAAAATACGTCGGGATTCCCTTTGTCCCCACGTGTGGATGAGCTGTGGAGAAGTCGCGAGGTAATCAAAGGTTTTTTTTTTTTTAATTTAATGTTGTCGAAATAAATTTACTTTTCTTAAATTTTATTTGCAGGGCGAGCTTGTGTTTTGATACAAAAGGCAACAGTGAAGAACATGGGCTGAATAGAAACGTGCTTTTGGAGATGTGGATGTTGAACGTTTTGGTTGGCTTTGTTTGGCTCCTGTGATCGTTAAAACACACCGACAAGTTCAGCCTCAACCTCAGCCTGGTGTTTCCTCCTTTTTTTTCAGCAACATATGCAGGCTGCATCCTGTCAAAGAGGTCCACTAAAACCTTGAGCCAGATAAAGTACAAAGGTCCTGTCATATTCATGCATGCAAAATGAATTCAGTCTGGACTTTGAGATACAATAGATATTTAGATATTTGAAATCCAGATTTGACTTGGTAGGTTATGTAGGTTGACCACATAACCTACCAAGTCTTTCACTTGGTAGCTAATGTGGCATATTACCTTTTTTTTTATTTTTAATTCTGGTGTTGGTGTATATATTTTTATTATACAAAATAACAGTACACCTGTCCGTCGGCATCAGTGCCATCGATTCACATTAGACATATCAGGATCATATTTCCATCAGCAATATTATGCTGTAAGCTCATCCACAACTGCCTCAGTACCTTTCAGGAAAGTGCTCATTAGCCCCAGTCAGAGACACACTGGCCATGTGGATGCTGCCTGATGGTGCTGACCTGACCTGCTAAACAAATGCATTATCCAAAAGAGGTGCAGAGAGCTCTGCATCTCCGAGGCAGTCCAGTTTTAACTCTTGAATCCTGAATCCTGATTAAACTGAGTGAAACTGTCCATTTTATGTAGAGCGTTAAATTCCCGTCTTCTTTCTTTTTCACAAATGTGTAGAAGTATCAAACCGTCTGCCTGCCACTGAACTTGGCAACTTAATGTCCAGTATTGCAGAGAGCTGCAGCTTTCCCGTTTTGCTGTTTTTTGCTCCTCCTCACTGACAGTGGCTTCAAATCCAATGACGTTTCAGATCTTTTGACAGACTTTGCGGACGGATCGGTCATGGTCTGTTTCTGCTGAGGTCGTTTTGTATAAGCTCATGATTTGCATTTTTTTTTTTTTTTTTGCTAAGAGCTAAGTATTTATTCAGAACATGAACCGAGATGGAGACCTGGTACAATGGGAATTCCTTGCAGGACGGATAAGCAGCGTGGGGACTCCCAATAGTGACAGATCCAAAGCAGCAGGGTGTCCTGCTTTGTGAAGGAAACTGTGAAAAATCAGAGTGCTGAGGGACTAGCTGGCAGGCACATTTTCTTTCTCTATCTGTTTTTGTCACTTCTATAGTCTTCTGACTCCCCACCTTTATAAATGCCCTGATACCTTCTCTCCATGAGTCCCTGCCCGCCTTCCCTCATGCCTTTGATTTCTCTACCTTTGAAATCCTCCAGCTCTTCAGTCTTTGCCTCTTTCTTTGTCTTGCTGTCATTCCTTCACCGGATGAGAGACCTATGTCTGTGACACTATGGCTCCGTACCAGTCGTTCCATCCAAAACTCAGGGTCTATCGATCTGTTGGCTTACACTCCATGTGTAAATGTGGAAACCCATTGATCCGTGAGCACAGCTCTTAATGGTGAGGCACAAGTATATTCAGTCAAGCAGCAAGTGAAGTATTACTGACTGTCAAGATTGACTTGCGCTATTTACAAATATTTAATTGGTATCATTATGGTGCTGAAATTGGTTACACAGATCCACTTTGAGACTGTAATTGAGAACTCTATAATGTGGGCACACACAGACGTGTGCGTGGTGTTGATGCGGGTTACACAGTGCGCTATGCATGCTCTATAAACAGTTTTTATATTCATTACAGTAATCACACACAGTTAAAGTCTAGGCATGCATGCCAGCCAATTAGCCTACTTAGAATCATGTATGTACTTTCGCCCAGTAAGTGGGTACATCGCTTTTCTGTTCTCATAACTAGAATATAATTAGCCTCAGACGCTCAGACGACGATGAAAACCTGGTGGTGCCTGCTTTGAGCTGCCATTCTGACATGTTTTATTCATTTATTGATTATTTTAAAGAGAGTGGGGCTGTCCCTTCACTTTCTTTTACATTTTCATTGTGTACATGGTGAGCAAGATGCCTCCAGCAGGATTTAAAATCAGCGCACGCATACAGTAACTCCAGAGATGACTGTTTGATTAGCCCTACATTTCACACTGAAATGGACTGGACCCATTACTAGCATCATGAATCACCTTTGATACAGTAGATAGACAGCAACGGCAGTAAGGAAACATCTCTCCTGCTCCTTTTTGAGCTCTCTTTTTGTTATGAGATTAACAAAATCTACTGAGACGCACTTTGGCCTGACTCATCCATGTCAGAGCAATTGTTGAGCGCTTACGTGGCTTAAGGCGTCATGAGACCTCCAAACTTTGCGAAGTGCTGTTAGAACTGCAGCTTTGGCCTATTTCTGTTTGTTTATTAATGTATTTAGGGTCGTTTTAAGCTATTATTGGAGAGCAGGCAGGAGAGGGAAGACAGGAAATAAGGGGAGTGAGAGAGAGATGAGGAATGACTTGCAACAAGTCATGATTCCTCTTAGCCAGCAGGGTGCCCCGCATGACCTATTTATAGCCTCCAATGTATTCATCAATGAAATTCAGTGGTTGGAAGTTTCCGCTTTGTTGTTCAAGGTTGAAAATCATCAGGAAAGACCATTGTTGACTCAGGCTTATCCATTCAGGCGTAGGAAGGGTTTGTGGTGCTGTCAGGATTGACGGAGAAGACTGTCAATCATTTATCACACGTCCTACTCGTGATGATTTAAATTTCAATTTTTTAAGTGAAATCGTGGACTGACTTTTCAAGGTTAGGAGAGATTTCTCTAATTTGCTTTCACTGTACTGTTTCAGCCTTACTATTTCACACCTGGGAGCTGCACAGTGTTGCGACATTATACCCAATAAAGATTTGCTGACTGCATCTGGTTTTTGTCAACAACACCTTGCTTCACAGCTGCATGTTTTCACGCCTCAGAGGTGTATATTTATGCTGCTGGCCATAAAGAAGCTCCTCTTTCCATGACCAATTACTGTGCCTAATCTGTTGTCGTTGAGGTAGAGGAGGAACACGTGTTTTTGCTCATTTCACACAAATTTTAAATCTCTGCACTGGCCAGTGGGCTACCACCACTCCTTTTATACATGTGATACTTGTGTCTTTTAAACACCATATTCCACAACACATCTTCTTGCTCTGTAACACCTATCCCAGCCTGTCACTCAGCCATTCCCACCACTGTGTCATTTTAATTGCAATATGGATTATTGGAATTTGCAACTCAATAACAGAGCTCAATTCTGCTCTCACAGGGAATATAAGTAAAGGTCAGGTCAGTTTTTGAAGCTCTTTATTTTGCAGGTAGATACAGAGTAGCTGAAGCAGATTTATGTGTTATTTAAAAGCTAGTTAAACTGGTATTCTTTTTCTTGAGTGACACCGTCACAATATTTGGCTTGGCTTTTTTTTTGGAAGTTAGTGAAATACCTTTGGCAAATCCCTCCAGACAGAAGATGCATCTGCTAAATATCACTTGCTCCAAGAGCTCGTTTAAAAATCAAATAAGAACGGCAGAATGCGAAGCATGCCAACAACTAATTATATCTCTTTCTGGGGGTTTGCAGGGTAAAGATGTTAGCCTTGTCTACAAGTCTGTGAGTGCTCATGTTTTGCAACCATAATATGCTTGTTGCTGACACACTCTTGAGTATGTAGTGTCGAAGCTATGTTTTATACACACGGCACGACAAGATAGTGTTTCCTCTTGTGTGTTCTGCATGTTGATACCCTCTGCATAGGTTATGTGTTTTGTGTGAGGTGTTGATTTGCATTATTGTAGTATAGTGCAGGATTGGGTACTCTGGCAGTAGCACGTCAATGAATGAACCTGAGGGTCATCACTACTACGACCTGCTAATAATATAAAAGAGTGTACTTTAGGAACATAGCTATGTCAAAGTACTGTCTGGGAAATCGTGGTACTACCTACATAACTACTCCTATTAGTTGAGCCAGTGTCTTGTCAATTTGGTCAAGATGTTGTTTTGGTTACCATAGTTAAGTCCTTCCTCTCTTTCAGGTTAGGATTTTTGCTTAGCTATATATTTCCAGCTCAGTTTGTACAGACTGAAGTCAGTCTAGATAAAGTCTATCAAAAAGTGAAGTTGGGCATAAATCCAAAGAATCTAAACACTAATGTAATTGTTAAAACCAGTATGATATTACTCTCCAAAATCCCTGCCAAGTACGTAATGTTTCACTTAAGCCTCAATTAAATGCATTTTCCAAAAAATATGATGGAAAATTGAAAAGATCAGCTTATTGCATTGATGACTGTTGCATTGTTGATTAAGGGAGAAGATGTCATCCCCTCGTGTTTCACTACAGCTAGCAGTTAAGTTTAGTTTAGCAACAGACCTTTATTCCTCCTCTTCCTGTTGCCTGTATCCACCCAGCCGTCACTGTATCGTCCTCACTGGGCATTTTTGAGTGGGCTTTCACTTGTCTGGTCGATAGAGACATGGCAGGATAATGCCCACAGATCTATAGGCCAAATGGAATTGATACATAATGGTGGATAATCAGAGGAGCAGAGACAGCCGTGTGTGTACATGCATTAGTTTAAGACAACATTTGAGAAAGAAATGGACAGTAAGAGGTTGTCTGGCAACTATAACTACAGCAGTGACAGTCAGAGCACATTTCATGATAATTGGGTTGTTTTTGTGTCAATACTGAAGTATTCCTGTTTATCATTAACTTGTCAATACCAAAGCATCTGCACCCTTTCTCTGTGAGATCCAGTGGACATTAGATTCTGTAGATGATACTTCTTACATAGTGCATTTTATAATATTTGTGATATATTTGTGATATAATGATGCATGGGAGGATATTCTTTTCATAATATATGATTATTGATGGGGTGGCGCTTAGCTCAGTCAGTAGAGCGGCTGCCCCATATGCGAAGGCTTGCTGTGGCTGGCCCGGGTTCGAGTCCTGACCTGTGGCCCTTTCCCGCATGTCATTCCCCATCTCCCACATTTCCTGTCACTCTTCAGCTGTCTCTATCAAATAAAGCTTGGAAAGGCCAAAAAAATAATATATATGATTATTGATGCACTACTTACATGCAAAGAAGCAGGGAATTGCAGTGCACAGGTGTTCTGATTACATGTTAAACGAAAGTTTACTTAGCTGAAAAAAAGTGACAAGAAATGAGTCATGGGTGTTTGAATTTAGCATGCAAATAACTAACCCTGCCTCAAAAGTACTTTTACACTTAAGAAAATCATCTCACCACAAGGTCTAGTAGCAAATTTAAGTTTTTTTTTTAAATACTACCACATTCTCAAGCAGAGTTTGCTCAGTTGCTGTAGATGTATAAATGTCATCTTGTCTCATTTTTTGAGCACTTGAAGTGCTACTTCTTATCCATGTTGGCTTAAAAGCAAAGCTTCTAAGTTAAGAGAGAGTTTTATTTGAGCACCTGAAGGAGGCCATGCTAAACTCTGCAACCCCCATTCCCTACAATGACCAAAAGTGAAGAACAGACAGAGAGCTGTAAGTGTTCTGGTAAATGTGTTTTACTTTGACCTATTTAAGAGGCTGCAGCTGTTGGATGCCTGCTTTACTGTACTATCCAAAGGCTACTCACTAGCCCCTTATACTGTTATTTTATTGTAGGTCACAAACTGTGGGTGGTCCATTTTTTTCTATCATTCTCTCAGCTCATCTGTTTCCCTTCCCAACTCTGGACAGAGCTCTTTATGAATATCACAAACCAACAAAATCTTTGTTATTGATTTAATTAGTGAATTACGAAGAGACACCCACTCTCTGCCCTCACTCATTGACTCTTAAAGAGTAGTACCCTCACTAAGCTTGAGCTGACAGCGATGACTAGCAAGAAGAAACGAGAGAGATAATTGAAAGTAATTACCATGCCAGACAGTCAGCTCATGTCTTCATGTTCAAGAGAAACGCAAGCTAAAACAGATGAGTGGATTGATAGACTGATAGGATTGGGTTTGGCTTTCTGTGCAAGATATGTGTTCATATATTAAACCCTGCCTTAAATCTGAAAATGTAGTGTTTTAGACAGCACCAAAACATATACATCCAAAAAAATTTGCTTTTCAAATGGGGTCCAAATGTATCTTCTCCAAAGCCTGTCCCAAATTTATTCTTAGTATGACCTCTATGTTTATCTGCCTCCCCTAACGTCTCTGTGTGAGGTTTGTATGTGCACTAGGTGTACCTGCCCTGCACTTTGTGTTTGCCCTTCTTTTCACAGCAGACATTTCTACTTGTCAAACACAAGTCTACAGTCATGCTAGCGGCTTTGTGAAACTGTACTTAGGTACCACAGTGCTATGAGGAAAATAACACCAGCATTCTAAAGCTCACAGCTGCTCACAGTGGAAATGCTAACATGGTGTTTAAAGTTTTAACCATGTTAAACATGTTATTTTGGTATGTTTAAATGCTAATATTTGCTAATTCACACCGAATACAAAGTAGAGCTAAGGCTGACAGGAGCGTCATTAGTTTTACAGGTGTTTGCTCCTAAAATTTTGACCTGATAGTGGCATTAAAGGAACAAAATCGGAGGATCATGAAAGACAGGCTTCTTCTGTTGGGGATCAAGAATGTCTGTCTGTACCACATTTTGTGGTGATACATTCAATAGTTGTTAAGATACTTTACTTTGGACCAAAGTGTTGGACAACCCATGCATGCTACGTTGCTAGATATTAATAATGGCTGTGTTTAATTCAGGTGTGTTACTTCCAAGCCCTCAGTATTGTTTTTACTGGCTCACTGGTATGGCTCATTAGCACACCAAAAAGGAACTGAACCATGTTTCATGTTATTATTAAACCTGTGGTTTTCTTGGTATGAAAAGTCAAATTGTGCTTTATGTTTGTGTCAACAAGGTCATGGCAGGAGGATACTTATTGACCAGCCAGCCACTCAATATTTTCCACTTATTAATGTAACACCTTGGTAATCAATACTCTGATTGAGCAGAGACTCATGTTTGCCATTGATTGAATACGCTGAACATGTTGAAGTCTGGCCTGACACTGCTCGGCTTTGGTATGAAAGGGTGAACATGCATATCTGTAATCACTACAGGATTAATAAAAGGTCATTGTAGGGTCACAGTAGGGTTGATACAGAATTATTGTATAGTCTTCAAGCCTACCCAACCAAATTACATTTAAACAGGATTGTATCTCGCAAGTTGATACGTGTTTTATATGGGCCTGTGTTGTGAGATAAATTAAACTGATTGATAACCTCTTTGTGAAGACACCAAATAAAAGAAGTTGCACTGCCTCACCAGCACCATGTTATTTCCAATGAGATAACAACTTTTTAAACAGTGGAAGTCAATGGCTCTTGTCAGCAAACAATCTTTTCTATATATTTGCTCAGTTGTAATTCTGTGTGTAATGAGTGATGTGTATGGAATTACATCTGTGGACTTCCGGGATTAGCGACAATGAGGGGATTAACCCATGACAGCAGTCTGGTTATGGCCGTGTCAAATGCGGGTTGATCCCATGTAAAATAATCCTATGTCATATGGATTGTCTGTGAAAATGGTATACAGTAGTGCTTACCAGCTGAAGCCCTGCCTCCGGTTCTTGTGCCAGTTCCAGGAACACTCCCCACACGGGGCCTGAAAACGTCCTTTTTCCAGTCCTCCAAAGCACCTGTGATAGCACAGTTCTTCTGTGCTCTGGGCTTACCGTAAGCAGCATGACTAACAAACTGAGCTAACATTAACTAACACCAGCTATATTTAACAGCAGTTTATTTTACTGTCCACCAAGAAAGTCTGTAAATCACCAAGAGTTGAACCATTGCTGCAGGAGGACGTCAGAGGGAAAACCAGAAAGCATAAAATATGCTCCAGTTCCACCAAAATCAGTGACGTACTGTAGCTCATGGTGTGTGCCGCAAAGCAATGCGTACGTCTCGTGAGAAATGGTACCTGGAGCCAAAAGTTACATTTGCCCTATTATAATATATATAATAATAAAATTATTAGCTAATCAGTGTAGCATCAAATGAATATGTATATTTAAATATGCTATTTTGTGGTAGAAAGGTTTTACAGTGTTGCTCTAATTCACAATTAAAATCCATAGTCACAAGTCTAAAAAAAATGAATCTTGACTTTGTTGATATGGCTAACTTCTGCACCTTAAAGGCAGAGTGATACATCCAGAGAGATACTGTCAGGCATTTATGTGCTATCTACTTTTGTGTTTGATTATATCCTCTTTCGCTCTCCCTCTGCCTCCATCTTTATTTTATAATGAACACAGTTGGTGTAAAGTCCCTACTCAAGAGTATTTATGCTCTCCAATGCATGCTCAACAGGAGTGCAGCCCTCACTCTGATTGCGGTCCCTTCTTTAGAATGACACTGTGCATGGGAGCAAGTGAAAGAGGGAATGCTAATCAGGTTTTTTTATTGTCTCAACAAGCCGATATTATGAGAACTTATGAGAAAGCGCCTAGTGTTTCAAAAGCTGATTTTGCTGAAACTTCAGTCAAGTGTCGGTTGCTAGGCAGTTTTGTAAAAAAAAAAAATCCTGTGTGTGTGTAAGAAATGAAAATATTCATGTCAGGGTGTGAAAGCAACTGAAAAGAAACAAGAGTCTGTTAATTAGGAGCTCCCTGAGCACCAGTTTTCTGTCACACACTGATGATCTCTGTGAGGAGGAAAATCCCCAAACAGAGTGGACTGGAACCACCAGATAAACTAATGATAATTGGTCTATATGTGAAGTTTCTCATCAGCTGCTGCTTCAGGACCGAGGAGCATGCAGTATTTTTTCAATTTAAGTTCTGTGTTATATTGACTTGAAGCACAGGTTAACTGTGGTGTGTGGAGCTGAAGGGAACGATGTTTGATAAGCCTTCAAACTTATGGATCTACTTAAACTGGACATCCTGTATTATATCCAGTGTTGGGCAAGTTACTCTAAAAAAGTAATGAGTTACAGTTACTAGTTACTTACTTAAAGTACTTACTGATTTACAAATTATATAAGTAACTAGTTACTAAAGTAACCATTGTGTTACTTTCAAGTAATTTTTTAAATGCTCAAATGTATCAAAGAATTTGGACCCCACCTCCATCCCTCTTTAAACAGAACTTAAAATACATGTGCGTGTTCAGTTATTTATGATATATACTATACTATACTTCTATTTAAAGAAGGCTACTTTTGGACTATTCGGGCTCACCATTCCTGTTTCTCGTTGACTCACGTGAATGTCCTGTGTCGTCTTTGTGTGTCTCACAATTTGTGTAAGCAACATCCACCCAACTCCACCTCTGATTGGCTTACCATGGAATTTTACTCAACCTCAGCCAGTCGTCATTGTTTATGCGATTGTCTCATGCACCCGCCCTCACCAAGGAAGGAGGAACAAGAAAAATCTTTGCCACTTGGCTTAGAGATCTAGTGAGTCTGATGAAAAATAGCTGCCTTCAATCATAATAACACGCCACATTTTTTGGCAGTAACAATAATGGCATTATAATGATGGGAAGAGTCAATCAATTAGATTACTTGTTACTGAAAAAAGCCGTGAAAACGCCTTTATTCCCATCAATGCCCAGCAGTGAAGTATCAGAAATTCACATAAAAAGGCCATTTCTTGATCAGTGTTTGGGTTGTTTCAACAACTGCACTTGGACCGTCAACCTTGGTGGGTCCGACATTAATGTTGTGGCCTGTACTGTTTTTGTTTTTTTACCAAGGCCCAGTGTCAAATCTAGTTTCATCAGCTTTATTATTGGTTCATATTTGCCTTCTGAATATATATTCTGAAATAAACCTGTATTTAATGAAATGACCACAATCAAACTGACTGACTGAAAATCTGGAGCCAGATAAATTAGTCCAGGACTCTTTGTTAGGGTCGTGATGAGGGTAAATAATGAAGCAGTGCAGTCACAGATTTTAACCCAATCTACTCACCCTCCCGTTCCAAATGTGAAGGAGAAACTAAATAGTAAATATTTCTTATGACATTTTTTTATTTGCCCATTCATGTGTCTTTGATTTACAGAGTGTATGTAAATAACCTAATGACAATGGTGCAGACCAGCATCGTACTCTGAGGCAGACCATAGACAGTATACAATGGATATACATGGATGTAGTATCCGTGATGTCACCTACAGGTTTCTGAAGAGTGTGGTGGCTCTGGTTGCCGCCATATTGGCAGTGCTACCATGTGTTTACATTTGAATTACACCATGTGACTTAGAATGTAAACAAATCAGAGAAAAAGGGGCGGGACAAATGGAACTGTAGAGATCAGAGCAAAACCACACATCAAAGTCACATGCATTGTGACATCATCAGGACTGTATATAAGGCCACGGCTCTTCAGTCAGTCAGATCATTTCAGACCTTTCAAAACGTCACACCACGGTGAGAAAGAGCGAGAAAAGACAAACGACTGATACAGAATACAACTGTTCGTCAGAGATCTACAACTGCAACCTACAAGCATTACTTTGTGACTGACTCTACCAGCCAAAGAAAATGCAGCGCCCGAGGAACCCCAGTGGTGACCAGAGGAGCGATGAAGTGCAGACGTACGTACGCGGCTGCTCTTGTGAAACCAGCTGCCAACTCAACCAAGAGTTGGAGGAAACAAAGGCACAGCTGAAGAGACAGAAATCCTTGAAAGAGATGTTCATCAACAAGGAAAAAGAGACAAGGCGAGAGCTAGAGAGACTGAAGAAGTACACCGATCCAGAAACTCTCAGCACCGCAAAGATCGCCAACCAGGTCAGAGACACCACCAAAAGGAAGAAGAAGAAACTCTTGCAAGTGGACTACGAAGAGCTGCAAGTGGCTCACATCATTAATGAGGAGAAGTTCACCAGTGACCTACAGGCGGAGAAGAACAAGAACAAGCTTCTCCAGGAGGAACTGGAACGGCTCCGTATTTCTTACAAAGTCCTCAATGCAAGATACGAAAATGATGTGCCCAAAATCAGAGGGCAGGCTGATGCCCTTAGATGTGACCTCGAGAGGGAACTCGAGCAGAAGAAGCTCCTACAGACGAAGTATGAGGAGATGCAAGAGGCACACAAACTCAGCCAGGACAAACTCTCTGCTGAGCTGGACGCAGAGAAGGAGAAAAACAAGATTATCCAGCAAGAAATGGACAAGATCTGCATTTCACACGGTGAGATTACCCAGAAGTATGAAACCGAAGTCGTCACGGTCAGGCAGCAGGCTGACACTCTCCAGTGTGAGCTTGACAAGGAAGTCAAGGCTCACGCAGTCTCAGTGTCGGAGGGCTTCCGTAAGATCCGCAACTTGAGGGCTGAGCTGGAAGTCCTCCATCAAAAGATGGAGGAGGAGATCAGTGTTCTGAAGCAAAATGCCCTTGAGAGTGAGAAGATTTTTGGGAGAGAGCTGGACGAGCTGAAAACTCAGCTCAGTGTTCAGATGTCACTGAACCTGAAGCTATCCACTGAGCTCAAAGCTGAGAGAGAGGCTTTCCAAAAAATCACCGGCCGTGATGACAACCAACCACCGAAGGAGGCTGAAGTGGCTGAGGACAAGCAGTGCGAGGAGCAGGAGACCACCAGTCCTGCACTGGCACTCGAACCACCAAAGGAGGCTGAAGTGGCTGAGGACAAGCAGTGCGAGCAGCAGGAGACCACCGGTCCTGCACTGGCACACGAACCACCGAAGGAGGCTGAAGTCGCCAAAGAGAAGCAGTGCGAGCAGCAGGAGACCACCAGTCCTGCACTGGCCCTCGATTCCCAGAAAGAGGCTCAGGGAAATCTTCCAGACAGGAGAGCAGAACCACCTTCTGTCTGGAAGAGAACCCGTCACTTTCTGGGGTTGAGGAAACCAGAGAGGTGGAAGAGGAGGAGGGAGGACTAAGATAACAGTTTAGTCCTAAGTTTTGTGGGTTTTCTCCAGGTGCTCTGGTTCCCACACAAAAAAAAAAAAAGCAAAAAAAAAAAAAAAAAAAAAAAAAAGTTCAGAGTTCAGATATTGTTATTATTTTATAGTTTTTGTAGTTGCACAGTTCACAGTTCTTGGGCATTTTTACAGAAACTTCTCTGTCTGTGTCTTATTCTGATTTAAGATAACATTATAGAAACGAAAAATGACCTCAGGATTTGAATTTAGCTGATAATATCCTAACTGAGTATAAAAATATAATATTTATATAAATATTTAATTCTTTCTGCAATTAACTGTTTGTGCTAAATTCAATTCATTCATCAATTCCGCACTGCAAAAAATGCTGCCCTCTGTTGGCGAAATGTTGTTACTACACATCAGTGTTAGCAGCAATCACTCCCGTTCAATATTAAACAAATAAACCTTCATATTACACACAAAATAGCTATGGAAATATCATTACTGTGTGCGCCACTTGGTCCACATGCAGAATGAATAAATAAAAGGTTACGCCCCTAGAAATTACGTTAACTGCTCCGTTTGAGCCTCTCCGTGACGCTAGTTCATTTGTAACCATAGCAACCATCAGTATTGGGCAAGTTACTCTAAAAAAGTAATGAGTTACAGTTACTAGTTACTTCTCCCAGAAAGTAACTAAAGTAGTTACTGATTTACAAATTATATAAGTAACTAGTTACTTTGGAAAGTAACTATTGCGTTACTTTCAAGTAATTCCTGTTTCTTGTCGACTCACGTGAATGTCCTGTGTCGTCTTTGTGTCTGACAATTTGTGTAAGCAACACCCGCCCAACTCCACCTCTGATTGGTTTACCATGGAATTTTACTCAACCTCAGCCAATCGTCATCATTTATGCGATTGTCTCGTGCCCCCGCCCTCACCAAGGAAGGAGGAACAAGAAAAATCTTTGCCACTTGGCTTAGAGTTCTAGTGAGTCTGATGAAAAATAGCTGCCTTCAATCATAATAACACGGCACATTTTTTGGCAGTAATGATAACTGTGTTACAATGATGGGAAGAGTAATCAGTTAGATTACTCGTTACTGAAAAAAAAAAAACGCAGTTAATAACACTGTTATTTATAGCGCTGTTATTCCCATCACTGATCATATCTGATTATCTTAGTGGTTCCTAAAACACACACAGATAGACAAACACAAACTTGTGGAAGTAATAATTATTTTTATTATCCATTAATATGTCCATTGGTTTTGATTATTGATTAGTTGTTAATTGTTGATCACTGTTTTCCAAAGCCCCTGAAATGTCTTGTTTCGTCCACAACCCAAATTTGCTGTCATAAAGGACTGAGTATTCTCTTTTGAGAAGCTGAGATCAGAGAATTTGTATGTTTTCTTTTTGAAAAAATACTCAGAATGATTAGTTATCAAAATAATTGGTTATTAATTCAACAGTAGGTAACTAAGTGATTAATCTACTAAGATCACCAGAGCTGCTTTGAGACCAACAAGTCCTACAATGACAAATACATGTTTGTCCATACCTGTCTTCTAGAAGAACACTTACAGTAGTGTTTTCTGATCTGAACATAGACAATAAAAAACATAGCCGTAGTCTCTGTGATGTCACCCATAGGTTTCTGAAGAGTAGTTGTAAAGCTCAGAGTGTGGTGGTCTTGACAGTCCTGCCTATACTGTCTACCGGCTAATTCAGAAATGGGCAAAGTTGAGGTGAATGTTGAATGAATCCTGGTTGTCCTGTTGTGACCTTTCAATCAAAAGCAAATATGCTCCTAATTATGTGTAACTTCAAACCATAATATAATTTGAATGGTGAGTTAAAAATCTGTTATGTCGGTTGTTTGATCAGGTTCAGGCACAGAACAACCAACCACACATTAGCTGCAATGCTAATGTTGTCAGGAGTAGCAGTCAGTAGAGTTTGTTTTTGTAACAAACCTTTAGTTGGATCTGCATGGTGACATTTTTGCCAGCAAATATCTTGTTTGTCTCATCTACAGACAAATTACAGTAATGAGTGGTATTTTTCATTTTTATGAACTGAATCCAGAGTAAACAGATGATCTCATGTAGCAGCAGATGTGCCATAGTGTTAGCTCAGGGAGTCAATGGTGGCACTACAGCTGCAGCTTGGGGCCACTAACTCACCAATTTACAGACACGCCAAGATGTGTCCTTACAATAAAAACAAATTAATGAACAAACAAAAAAAAAATCTTAGCAGAGAACATTTAATCACATTTTGTACCAATTTAATAACAATGATTGCAGCCAATTTTATGTTGTTTTCTGTCACGAGGAAAACAAGTCTAAGACCTCCAATATGAGGGTGGCAAATTGACACATTTGGCCTGTAATTACTCACTGTGGTCACTTGCACGTAGATTGCTTATGAAAATATTGTATATATTGTGTTCGGGACTGTGTTGTACTGTTGCATTATCTGTTAGGTTCCTAATGTGCATGTCGGTAAACATTTTTTTTAAAAGTGAAAGTCTGAGACTATCACACATACAGCTACAACTATAGTCCACATACACAGACAAAAGCAATTACTCTGGTTAATTATCTTTGCATTTTTGCTCCTGTTTCTGCACATTAATGAACAAGCGTCATGTAACATTTTTAGGGCGACTGTGGCTCAGTGGTAGAGTGGGTCGTCCAATAATCCCATGGTTAGTAATTCAATCCCTGCTCTCGCTGTTCAAAAAATTGTTGCCACAGCCAAGTTGCCCTTTAGCAGGGCATCAAAGCATCAATCTGTATGCATCAAAGTTTGGCAGAACATCATTTACATTTTTTTTCCAAAACCCCTAAAGGCTCTCCTCAGGCAATCCTGCCCTTATATACTGCTGATGACTGTTTTAGCAGTGTAAAAGAAAAAAATACCTGACTCGATATCTTCTCTCTTCAAACAATAAATCAGACAGAAAATACAAAAGATAAAAAGATAGAAAATGCATCCCATTTGTCCCCTCTGCTTCCAAAATTCCCGCTAATTGCGATTATTATGGACTATTATGTAAATTGCCTACAGAAAACCTTTGCCTAGACATCTGTGTGATTTAAGCTTAATTAGAGGATTCAAATCATGAACCAATTTTTGAATGATTAAATTTGAATTGTTTTTTTTTTCCAGCTCTGGAGAAATTTCTTTTCTGCATCCAGTAAATTGTCATAATCAATTCTGTTCCTCCACAAAAACAAAAAAAGATTATTTGGTGCAATTATGGGACTCTATGGGACTTTTTTTTTGGCCTTTTTGAGCTTTATTTGACAGAGACAGCTGAAGAGTCACAGGAATGTGGGGAGAGAGAGAATCTGTTAAAAAGATAAAAACAGAACAAATACTGAGCTCAACACTAGCTTTTTATGAGACTTCATAACTATAATAACTGATGGAAATATATTCTTAAAATACTTACCAATACTGTATAGATGTGTCTGTTTCTTTATGTAAAGATGAGAGTATTCCGGCTCTCCTGATATAAAAATATCAGGATTATTAAAACAGTGATATTTAATAAGTAGAGGAGGAAAAATAACTTGCCACGTTTCATATTTTGAACAATAATTATTGTCTCTGTAGCTGTTTTTTTAATAATATAAAATGTTCTTCATATGATCTTCAAAATGTATGCTTTGTTGAATTTTTGCACTAAACTTTTACCTCTATATTTGTATTAAAGATCAGGTTTTATAAAGCGTAAGCTTGCATGTTAAAGGTGAATTTGCTCTGCACAACTGTTTCCACAGGATATGACAGGATTCAAAATCTGTAGAGGATTAAATTGTGCATTAAGGGCGTTTTGAGTATTTATTAATACCAGAATATTCGTTAATATAAGACCAACAATTCAGAATAATCGAATAGTTCTTAGAATTTGGTTAAGCTGCTTTGTATTGGCATCATGTTATCAGTGTATGAGCACAGTCTCTCTTTGCTGTCTTCTTTTCGCTCACACACATGCACATACACATGCACGGTCGCACACACACACACACACACACAAAGTATGATGATGAAAAACATGAGGTAAAAATTTCAAAATGTGGAGCTGTCTGGATATTTTCAGCTGTTATCATGTCTTGGCATTGAGTGGCAGAAAGCAGCTGTGCACTTTGTAGCTGTAGGGAAACAATTGCAAAAAAATATATAATAAAAATAAAAATAAATATTGGATTGGACTCTGATGGGAAATACAATTTAGCTACACAACATTTTATCTTTGTTGTTGTACATCTGTGGTCTGCTGGCATGATGCAAGAGCATGACAGATCACGGTGAATCAGTGAATGGGTGCAGACAGGCTGCATGCTATTATTGTTGTTCCTGTAGCATTTGGTTTTCCTTCATTTCCATCTTTTCATTATTTTCTCTGGAGCATTTCAAAAGAATCACTGAGTCTTTCAACAAGCAAGACTGGTTGTCACTTAAAGTCCGTTATGGCCCTTTCAGATACAACGTGACAACAGCACCACGGTACTATGAAACCCATTATCTCTAGGGGTGTAGCGATCAGACCTTTTTTTCTTTGGGAAAAAAAAGAAAGAAAACTATGTAACCCTATGTCTGTGAAATAGACTATGAGATAGATTCACTTTAAATTAACTTCACATAAAAGAAATATTTAGCGCCATGATACAGACCCTTACACAGACTTTTAGCCCCTTGAGTTAAACTATGAAAGAAGAAGCGAAAGGAAAGTTTCAGACTTTTACTACAGCTAACAGCGGTGTGGATCAGAAGATGGGTAGACAGAGAGGTAAACACATCCTGCTTCTCTTCCTCTGTCAAGTGTCCCATTGTGCCAGTTGTCAACAGGACAGGCAGGCATGCAGGCAGAGCGCTTGTTATCTTTGCTCTATTAGGCTGATACATGACATGCTCCGTTGAAGCCACCTTCCAATGACGTGGTCGCATGTGAACCCAAGTGTTTGTGTGCGAGGTACAAGATGAGATGTGACAAGCATGACACCAGCCTCAAATTGTCTCCCTGTGCAACATTTGAAATTAAATACCTGTGAAATACAGTTTGGGAAATTGGGTGAGATTTTCAGGTAGTACTGTGCATGAGCCATTGACTGACTGATGGCTTGGAGAAGAAATATTTGCCTGTTTTGCCTTAGAGTCTAACACCGTTTAGCTAGAAATGAATAAAGGCACTCTGGATTGCACAGTAAACAGTGCTGCAAATGAAACATCACATACTGGTGCCCAGTGGAGTCAAGGCATTAGCCACACCTGCCAGTAAACAGTCAGCTTTTCCAAACAGCGAATGAACTCACATACTATATACTGAGCTGCAGACAAGGTCAGGAGGTCCAGTCACCACTCAAATTATGTGATAAACAAAAAACATAGAAAGTGACAGTTCTCTGGATAAAAACAAGTGACTCTCAAGGGGCCGCCATGACCTGCAAAGTCTGTACTTGAGTGAGTAAAACTTTTCTCAGCTAAGGGAAAATGCAGTAAAAGCTGTGTTTCTTTATTCCCTCACCTCCGTTTAGTTTTGACAAAGCGGTGCCGTTTTACTGTAATGAGAATGTAATCGATGCAAAACATTTCAAAAACAATAAATATGAGAGAAACAAATTAAATCGACATCTAGGTGGCCCTGAGAGCTTGATGTGCTGCAATTTAAGAAAACTCAGAAACGGCAATAAAAACGGTTTCTGTTTCTAGGGTACGCTAAAAAGTGATGAACATGGCTTCGACAACCTTGTTGTTGCCAGTGTTTGTGACACACACACACACACACACACAAGTATTTTCAACCACGCAGTGTGATTGGTCAACTAGACATTTAGGATGTGCTCAAATTGGCAGGACAGCCCACCAAACTCATCACTGAAAATATTACTTTAGTATTTTCATGGTAATGGCATAACTGCCAGAGCTGTAGCAAAATACAATCAGCTACAATAAATACATCTGAAACATGTTTTCTTCTTTGTTTCAAAGGTAAAATCATGATTTTATGATATCTTATAAACCAGCAAATTATCCAACAGCAGAGGTTGGCTGTCTGTTGGAATATGAACTAAAATGTAAGTTAGACAACAAGTATGTCCCTGCTGTGTCTGGGTGTGTTCATCACTCTTTTGTGTTTCCTGGAAACAGTTTCTGCCATATTTGGTTGCGTTATCCCTCTTTCTCTCTTTTCTGGGTTTCTTTGTTTGTTTGTTTTTAAATTTGCATGTGTTCTTTCAGGGCACCTGAACTGAAGATGAAGATGTACCTTTTGGAAAATGGCTGCTGAGTTAAAAGTCAGTGAAGTATTTTTGCTGTATAAAGTCACTTTTGTGAAACATTTGTGAAGTTGTGCTCAGTGTCAACACATCTGCCACGTTCTCGCTTTGACTTCAAGCCAAAGGGATGGCCGTGTCACAGGGAGCTTCCTTATTTTAGAAAAGCGGAGGACGCTTGTACTCCGCTATTGTGGTGGGAGAGTGACAAACAAGTTATTGCCAAGTCATTACACATAAACAGCATCTATGCATGTTGAACACATGCTAAATAGAGATTTTTTTTTTGTATTGTTTTCATGCACAACGCATACGTTTGGGTGTGCTTGTCCCCCGTCTTAACACCTGTCTTAATACTATGAATTAAGCAGAGGTAACACTAATGAGGATACTCCAACCCGCCACACACACCACACTCCTTGTTAGTGCCATTGTGCCTCATCCCCTGAGGTTAGAGCGTTAATCTGTGTTCACAAACTGCTTTCTACATCTGTGCTGTCAAGCATGATTTTCAGATCCGCTCTGAAACACAAAATTATTGTACCCACTAATTATCTGCTAATGGTGATAACTGATTGTCATCTCTACAGAGAAGCTTTGCCACTGGTAATTTCCTCCGTAAAATATATATTTAAGACTCTAAAAAAAAACAAAAAAAAACGAATCACCTAATTTATATCATTGAGTTTGATGAGCTCAGTAATTGTGAAACACAATAATATTTAAATGGGGAAATTAAGTTTTTTTTCCATTTAACTGCATGTGTTTAAGAGGATTAATGTATGTTACAGATGTTGCTCCTCTTGCTCTCACTGCATTTAGGTGATGTGATGGTGGTATTCTGATGTAATAGGAATTTCTGAAGCTGAAAGATGTCCATCTGCTTCAAGGGCATAAACTGTCCTTAACCGTTTGACTTCTTATCATGTAACAGGTTGCATATGGCATCTCAACACGACAGCGTTCCTCATGAAGCTTAAAAGGGTCAGTTAGACATAGTTTGAAAAGAGACACACAGAGTCAAGCTGAGTAGACTGATACCTCCTGTGAAATACAGGCACAACAGAAACCTAACCTGGCTCTGTCCAAAGGTAACAACACCTCAACTCGCCCATAAACATCATCTCATTTGTTTAATGTGTGCACAAACTTAAGTGAAAAAAATGACAATTCACTGTTACATAATGTGTTAATTAGTGAGCTTTAGAGGTGGTGGTAGGTGCATTTGAAGAGCCAGAGTAGCTGTATTCTCCAGTGTCTAGCCTTTAGGCTAAGATAAGCTCATCTAGTCTTCTTGGCTGATTCTTTCTCTCCTCTGCTTTCTAATTTCACACCTCATTCCTCAATCCTTCTTCTTTAACCTCCAGCCTTTTCTCTTTATTTCATGTAATTGTTTTTGACTTGCTTGCTTGTAGCTCTCTTCACCATTCTACGTCTCCATCTTTGTATCATTCACTCCTCTTCTTCTTCCCCAAAAACTGTCTCTTACATCGTCTTTTACCACCAGGCCCTCCCTCTGTGTTACGTTTTTTGCCACTGCTGATGCTCTTCTCCCCATCTCTCCTTAAATTGAAGACAAAAAAAAAGGCCATCTTAGGTCACAGGAGGAACATATGAGTTCTTGGGGCCTTTTTAACGATTGCTTAAATTGGCTCATTAGAGAGAGGCGCAGTGGCTGTGGAGTCAATCTTGTCTGCTGCTTTTGAATGATTGGGTGGGGGTTGGGGGGTGGGCGCATAAAGTGTACTGAACCATTGGGATTGCTCCAGGTTTCATTTGCTCCCTGTTTCATTAGCATGTGTTATTGAGAGGGAAAATTACAAAAAGAAAAAGTATAATTTTGCCCTGGCAAGAAAGAAGGCTCATAAAGATTAGCGAGATTGGAAAGATTATTTGAGAGAGATGCAGCCGAGGGACACATGATTGGGTCTAATCAGTGTGTGTTGTGAGGGAGATAGGGTGGTTTATGTGAGATGTGTGTGTTTATTTTAGGTGTATGTTCATTTGTCTCTACATGTTATACACAAATACATGCACACATGATAATTAGCATTTTTTGTTTGAATTTAATGTTTATTGTTTTTTGCCATGATCAATACAGTATATTCACTTTGTTTTTTCTATACCAGTTTGCAGTTTGTTTTTCATGTGTGTATCCAATATTCTCTGCAGATTTACAGGACAATAGCAGCACAGCGTAATAGCAGGGACTGTTAATGTAATTTGGGGCTATTAGCAGCAACATCAGATGAATGGCTGCACTTTTGTTTGTAATAATATTCATTTGAATGACCCAGTTCAGGCAGACAACTTGAGTAGTTCTTTACAATTCACACGACACACTCTCTTATTCTTGAAGCCGTCATCTTCTGCTGGCTCTGTCCTCAGCTCTGTCTGTAGCTGCTGGTGTTATGGCAGGGGAATCTTTTTTATTGTAGATCTGACTCTTGTTGGAATCACTGAGATGTGCAATCTGCAAAAAGTTACCGGAATTACTGTCTTCATATGTCTTTATTTGGCAACCAATGCTCTAAAAACAGTAGGAACTGTTGAATGTTTCTGGCATTTTTGCTTGAAATCACTTTAATAATTAATCAGTTATGTAATTAATTTTCTGTGGATTAAATATTTGATTAATGGAGTAAGTGTTTCACATCTACAAGAGTCTAACTCTCCTTATTCAAAGCTGTCCAGCAATGTGGGCCTGTCCTACATCAGCAACTGTCAGGTGTCTGGTTTGGTTAAAAATCTGTTGGAATTGAAAGTCTTCTTTTTTCATTTTCCTACCTTCCTTTTCCTTTTGTTTTCTTGAATGCATCACATGGGATCTGCCATTTTTGTTTTATAGAAACAAGAGGATGCTACAGCACGTCTCCTGTTGTCACATCACTTGTCGGCCATTTCACAGAGTGATTTTATTGATTACTTTTAAAGATCTTCATTGCTCCCTGATATATTTACAAGATTTCAGTCCCCTATAATCTATCAGCTATGGTACAGTAGCTTGTAATCTTGGACGGAGATATTTTGTCTCTTTCATAGCACTTAATAACCTAGGTTTTATATGGGGTGTTTAAATTATGATTTTTATTGCTGTTATTAATTGTATCTATTCCTATACTATTCAAGTGCAAATGTAATCACCCTCAAACTACCCACGTATCAGCTCTAATCAAACTCTGGTTTGTATTGGTGTTTTTTCTACATAAGCCATATTTTGTTGACACTAGCTGACTTATAGGAAATAAAACAAAAGTGAGTTCAACAAGGAAGCGATCAAGTTGCCCAGAGCGGTGCATCATGGGGGATATCAGCATGCTTTGATCTATCACTTAAGGAATGCCCCTCAGTGGAGGCTGTTTTGTTTTGACTGCATTGCTCTATTCCAAAATGAGTGTAAATGCACTTAAATTCAATATTGAAGCACGGTGAAATGTGTACATATAATTTTGTTTTACTTTGTATTGTTCAGAAATGGTGGGATAACTGTCAGAAAACCCTGAAAACGATGATATTGTATAATAAAGATCAAGGTAAAAATGTATCCCCTAGTTTAGTAATGAAAATGTGCCTCACTGTCAAAAGTTTGCATTGCAACTTGTTCTTAAAGAATCACAAAATGCACGATAAACACCATTATTTGAATGTTATTTGTGTTAATTGTGTTTTCCAGGCGTGCATGTGAAGCTGCAGCAGGTGGACAGCGAGGGAGATACTCGAGGAAACATGAGGAAAAGCAGGAGCGTTCTCACGGTGTCTCCCAACAATGTAAGTCAATATATAGTATATATTGACTATATATAGTATAGTAAGTATATTCCAGAGATATGTGTCATCACTGGAGATGAGGTTTCATTTTGCTGTGTTTAAAAATGTTGACCTTGTTGTAAAGAAGGAAACCCCATTAATGTTCAGGGTAAAGAGCTACCTATACAGATTCTGAGGAATCCATCACAATATGTTGATCAGCTCAACAATAGAGACAGAAGAAGAGACATGAACAGAGAGTAGCAGACAGGAAACCCCTGACTGAGAGAGAGACAGACACAGATTCATAATGGATCATTGTGGATCATGAACAATGGGGGAGTTTTGAACAGAGAAATCAGGACACTTCATGCAGTTTCAGCGTAAACTGTGTGGCAGGAGAGAAGAAATTACAGAAATGAGCAGTTCTCCATGTGCACAAAGAACACGGGATGATACACTTTCTTCTTGAATGCTCTCAATCGTTCCTCTATTTGTTAGTCTGCCTGTGTTTTGACAGCTCTTTTGTATTCTTTCGCTGGCTCTCTCCTCCTTCGTCTTGTCACTCTTGCACAAACTTTCTCTTCAGTTAGCATAATAATTCCCATCCTGTGCTCCGTTCTCCTTTTGTTTCTGTCTGATTTTTCTTCTTGCAATGTTTAGGCCTCACAGGTACAGGGGTTTCCACATGTAGCCTTTTAACACATCCTACACCTACGTCTTGATTTTATCTGCTATACTGATCCATGCAACCAACTTACAGTAGATGTATGCATGTGGACAGTGAACAGTTGCTCCAGAATATTATAGTTAAGTGTCCAATTTGCAAAGCTAAACATGTTTTAGTGAAAACACAATGCTTTTTTCATCACAACAATGTTCTTACAAAACATTAGCTGCTTTTGCAAGTTTTGCAAGATATTGTAGGATTTGTAAGATATTTTATTGTAAGATATTGTATGTGTTTTTACATGTGGGAGAACCTAGATCTAACCCAAACTCTGCACAGCTCACAGCCTTTTTGCTGTGAGGTGACTGTGCTGATCACTGCTCCGCTGGGCTGCCTGGGAACAGAAAATAATTCTATTATACAGTTTAGTGCAGAGGTTGTGTACAGATAGTTCGGTAAGTTTATAATGGCACACCTGATATCACATCTGGTATTAGGTTTCTCTATCCACAGGGGAGACCTTTCACATTGGTACTGGAATCTGGGCAAGCTGTTCGGTACTTGACATCAATTTCTTTTCAGCTCTGTACTTAGAGAAAAGGTGAATCTTCCTCCATGGATCATTGAATCTTGACCAAACAGCTTAAGTTGTTAGTTGGTGATCAACTAATCGCCAGTTGTTTTGATAATCGATTAATCATTTTAAGTAATTTCTTAAAAACTACTAAAAAAATCTGAGTGTTGGCTAGCTGTTTGTTTTTGTTCTGAACTTTGAACAGAGCCAGCTGTTTCTCCAGCTCTTTATGCTAAGCTAAGCTAATTGGCTCCCAGCTCTATCTCCAGTGAACCTAGATAAACCAAAAGATAAAAGCATGGAGCTTACCGAGAAAGAAAGTGAAATTCCTAAAATGTTAAACCATTATTTTGAAAATAAGCAAAATGTAGAAGTGTGGCGTATTACTTTGAAGGTCTCATTGGTGGTTTAACATTTAGGATTTGTGAGTTACTTGTGTAAAAGCTCTTGAAATATGGTGTTTTTCTTATGAGCAAACCAAGAATCCATGCCATCCACCAAGTTATGTGCTTGTGTGTATGCATTTAGTGCATTAAAGCCTTTGTGTTTACGGCATATCTTTCAGTAAAAGTGTTAAGTGTTTCCTGAATCAATGAGGTTAAGCGTGCTGAGGTAGGATGTTGTTATTGGATTTCAGCTCTAACAGAAAGGATTTGGTTCGGCTGTTGATGTTTAGCTGGGATTAGATTTGAGTGGGGTAAGTGTGTGTAGATATGTCAGTGATTGTTTGTGTTAATGATTTGTCCCATCATGAAGCTGACATTTAGATCGGATTAGTTTGGTGTGTTGCAGGCTGTGTACAGTGGTCCTCTATACATTCAGAGTGTGCCTGTCTTGTGGCTTGTATGTGTGTGTGTGTGTGTGTGTGTGTGTGTGTTACAGTGGTGTGCTGAGGGGTGGACAGATCAGATGTGCTTCACAGACCTAATGACCTCATTCCCATGCAGATCACAGCTCTGATCTGATCAACTTTGAGTCTTCATCTGTCTGTGTGTGGATGTGCTCGGGTGCTTGTGAGTGTGCTTGAACGCATGCCACCGGTGATATGTGACACTGCATATTTATGTGTGGGAATCTTCTGCTTATCTCCACAGTCACATTCACATTTACAGGTGGTTTCAGCATTCGGTCACTCATTCAATTAAAATCTATATCCTATGGTTCACAGTGAAGTGTGGCTCCGCACACATTACTCTCATCAAGTCCTTCCATATCCTGGAAAAAGTCGATATGAGGTTTAGAGATTTAATTTAACCTTATTGTCTCCTCTGTATGTCAGTAAATACTTTAAATAGAAACTCAAAACCTTTGTTTTTTCTTTTGCATAAATCTAACTAAACCTTAACCATGGAAAGGCAGATGAGAAAATGTGACCATAAGGGTTTTGGAAAGCACTGACAGTGTCGTCTATAGGGGCACTGGATCAGAACACTCATATGGGTCATTTTGAAAAGGCAATAAAAATGTTTGTTTCTCTTTTATGTGTTTTTTCCTCCCTCTGGACTCTTAATCTCTCTTGCTGCCTCTCCCTGTCAGTTTTCTCTCGCTTCTTTCATTCTCTCACTCCCTCTCTCACTCTGGCAGATAAGCTCGTATTTAAAGGGAGAATGGGTCAAACTGAACAGCTGTTCATTCTCCAATTAGAGAGCTTGGAAGCTGAGAATTGAATCTTAGCCAGCGAAAGCAACAGTTCGGTGCTTTCCCTCTCCCTTCTTCCCATCCTCTCCTCTCTGACCTGTTCTCTGTCACCCTTCTTTCTTTTTAATGACATCCATCTCACCTCCTTCCACTGTTTCTATTTCGGTTTTAACAAACACTGTAATCTTCCTCCGCCCTCTGTCTCCCTTTTGTGTCTGGTCAGGAGAAGTGATGGTGGTTACCGTAGCAACGCTAACTCTTCTCTCCTCTGGCAACTTGGGATTATATGAACTGTGACCCCTTGCGCTTCGCCTGTCAGTCTATCGGCTGGCATTGTTTTGGGTTCACGCCTTGTCATTCTCTGAATGTTCTCCTGTCATGTAGTCAGCGTGGTTCTTCAGGTTCCCTGCACTCGAAAAAGCCATTGTGTCATCCGGGTGGTAGTGATGGCATTCACTCTGAAAAAACAGTGAAACATTTTTAAAAATGTGCTACTGACTTATCAGTTATACTTATCAGTGGTGTAGTGGTGCCTGCAGAAGTGGGTATACACTTTTTTTTTTAAAGCAGCCTGTACATGCTCTCTGTTTAAAGTGACATGTAACACTACACTTCCATGTGTAGCATACTAAAATGGGCCATTAGTATTTGCACATTGTCACTTAACTTCTGCTGCTTGACTTGTGACTCATTGACTAGGGAGTGAGGCTCATTACAAAATTAACATTAGCCACAGATGTTGTGCAGAATTTAAAATAAATACTGACCCACAGACGAGTGAGACAACTACGTAACTGTTCATTTTGAGTGAAACATTTCTTGTTCTTTACTCCATTCACTCCTGAGAACTATATAATGCCTTTAACATCCAAGGAAAAACAATTCAGCTTGCAGAACACCACTGAATGATGAGGATCAGAGCCGATTTAGAGCCCTGCACCCTCTCGCTTTCACAACCACTGAAGGGACACTTGTGCAGTAATAAACAGTATCATAACATCCAATTTTCTACACAGATTCATAAAAAGATTACGGATAAACTGACTTTAGTGAAAAATGAACACTCTCTTTTCAAATCCTGTTTTATTCATATCACTTTTACATCAGTTGTTGAGTTTAATGACTACATTTTTTTTTAGTTTTTACAAGGTTTATGCATACTGTATGTTTGCATGTATATCCTGCACAATTGAGAAGTGTTGAGTACATTTTGCATTGAAATGTAGTTAATTTATGATTTGTTAAATATTTGTCAACAGTGTTGTATTGTTAACTAATGAGGCAGATTGTTTTTTTGTTTGTTTATTTTTTTTTTTCTTAATTAATCACTTAATGTTTTGTATGAAAATAGTAGGAAATTGACTTATCATCACCTAAAGCTCAGCTGATGGGTCTAAAATGATTAGATATTTAATCTGTTACCACAGAAGATAAAAATAGATGTTAATAGAACAGCTCAAATGTACTAAATGAATAGACAGATTTTTTTGAGGATGGTGGGGGTTGATTCTTTGACACACTCAAAAAGAAATGAACAGAGGAACAGCTTGGATTCAGTCTGGATCTCAATCTGGTCCTCATCCTTTGTTACGTCTCAGCTGTCTTCCCCCTCTCTCTCCAATAAACTGTCTGTGGCTGCATACTAAATAAATGACGCTGAAATCTCTTGATGGCCTTCAGCCAATTACACTCAATGTGTTTTTGTGCTCAACCCTCCAACAAGTCAAATTTATGACACGTCACACGTTTCTATAGAGAGGGAAAGGAGCCAATTTATTTTATCTCCTGTCTGAGACACGGGGATCGTGCTATTTCACAGCGATAAAGAAAAGATGATGATAAAATAAAGAAAAGAGCGATAATAATTCACAGTTTTATTAATATCCTGTTACTCTCTCAACCTCAGGGGAATATTTCATCACTTTTAGCAGGCTATAAATCAAACAAAATGTTAGTAGTCCTGAAATGGCCTTTTATTCAAAGGCGACTACCCTATCTCTGTTGCATGAAAACCCTGTAAAATGTTTCATCCAAAATTTTATTGTTTGATTTTATTATTTTTTTTTAATCTGCTGATTTATTTTAAAAGCCCTGACTTAGTTGAAGCCATTAACAACGTCTTTTACAAAAAGGGACAGTCATCAATGTGAAAATTGAAATGTGACAACAGAGCTTGTGATTTTATTCCAATGCACTGACATCGATGGCACACATACATATCAACCAACCATCATGCTTGTTTGATTAGGCTGTTCTAACAACCTTTAAGTATCCTCATACATGGATGTGCGTTTGCTGGGTTTGCTGCACAGGTGCGCATTTCTATTTGTGCGTATAGAAAATGTGAAGTATTGGATGCATGTCTGCATGTGCATATTGCTGGAAGCTATGCTCCACTGTAGATGAATATGCCTTACTTCATACAATACTAATCAGTCTCTTTCAGTTGCTCTCCCAGTGCTCCCTCTTTCTTCCGCTCTCGCTATGTCTTTCACTCTCTTCTCTACAGTTTCCCCCCTCCTCCTCTTCCTCACTCTTTCTCTTTGCTTTACTCACCCTTCTCTGCGAGTCTTCCATCGCATTGCCCTGCCCCAGCTGTTCTTTCTTTTCTAGCGTTCTTTCTTCCTCTCCCTCACTTTCCTCTCTGTCAGGAAAGCCAATGACCTTCTCCGTCTTCCCTCTCCCACTCTCTATACCGCCCCCTCCATAACTGATGGGAAGCAGGTGTTGTTTTCTCATCTCTTCATTTCCTCCCTGTTGTTTTGTTGCCTTGGTGTCAAAATGGTGAGAGTGAAGAGGGATTTGGGTGTTGGTGGGGGTGTGTGAGAAATGGGAATCAAAGGATCCCCTAAAACACTCATTCTACTAAAGAATACATTTAATACAAATAGGTGTTGAATAAGAAACTGAATAGATTTCCAGCTTTTGTTCCAAAGAGAGCTTTAAAAAAGTCTGTCCTAGCAAACATCCATCACTCCGTCAAACACTTGGTTTTTATGTTCGTACACTAAATAGATTTTTTTAATTTTGATTTTTCTGGCATCTCTCTGAACTGCAGATTTGTACTGGGAACTTAAGGTTAGCTTACTAGTTTTTCACAGTTCTTTTTAGACTATTCAACTGCCTTTGGAAAATGGAAAAAGGAGGCAACACCCACTGTGCAACAAACAGATAAACCGGTCATGTTGAGATGTCATCATTATACACTGTAGTTGGTTTGGGATGGGATCATGGACAGCCTCACCAGAAGATGCTGCTAAAACCTACACGCAGGTCCTTTAAGATCTCTGCTAGCATAGTTTTCAAGTCCTCACGCTCACGTGAAAAAACTGTCTTAAGGTATAAGGATGTTTGTCTATGCAGTGACCCGTGTGAGCGTATGCTGATATAATGCCTCTTTGGTAGTGCTTTTCTTAAGTTCATGAATCTGAAACTAGTGGGTTGTGGTTGGAGAAAAACTGTCCTCATGGACGTGTTCACAGGAGACTGGAGACGTTCCGCGGCGCGCCCTGTGTGAATGGTTTCATTGATTAGAGTGGCAGCGATCAGCTCCGGTGACCACGGCGCGGCCGTTCCGTGGCACTTGTGTGAATAGGGCTCTAGTCTTCTGTTCTTGCTCTGGTATAAAGACCTCGTATTCCTTCCTGCTTTGTTTCTTCTCGTAACCACAGGCGATTTTAACCTGTGCTATTTTTTTTCTGCGACAGTCATAAATCACACGACAGCAAAAGGTCACTTCAGGTCGCTGTTTGAACAAATGACCAATGCTGTTGTTCTTCTGGTGTCTTGACAGGCTCAAATGGCACTGACGGATGTGTGCTGCATCGTCTGATTATAAATCTACTGTTGAAAGCTACATTATTGTCTTGTGACCGGGCTAGTATGTGTGTTTGGTGTTTGTGCATCAAGTGCTTAGGGAGGTGAATAGACGTTCTTCTTGTGTGTATGCAGTGGATGTTAGTGAGACTAATGACAATGTCACAGTCTTAGTGGTCCCAGGAAGACGGAAAAGGCCATGGGAGGAGTGCTGCTAATGGGCTAATGGACTTCTGCACCTGACCCATCCTGCTCCTGCTCCACTGATGCACACACCCCTCCCATGCACACACATCACAGCAGTTGAAGGTCATCTAAGGATAGCAGGTACTATGGGAGGAATGAGTGATGGGTTAGCAGCAGTCCTGCCTGTGTAAAATAGGCCTGCTGTTATATTCTGATGTATTCCATGTGTCAATTAAATAAGATTTTTTTTTGTAGAAGAAGAAAGACAAGAGGTTAGTCTGTATCAAAAATTAGCTTCAAAACCTAGCATAGAGTTTGATTATATCAACAAAAACTGAATATTATAGGCTTATTTCTGGGGATTTGTATTGGATTACATTAATTAACAGAGGTAATACACTTGTAATAATCTTTTTTTTTGTTTTGTTTCTGGCTCAAAATAATTAGCTTCCCAGACGGGTTTCGTGCCTCTGGTAGACCTGCCCATTCCACCAGGGGCATGTACAAGACACCCAGGCGGGTCTCAAGATAACATTTAACCTGTTCAGATTTGAAGTCTCATCCAGTATTGCAAAACCCTCTGATACAGCCTAAAATGCAAAATCGGCTATCAGGATATGCGTGTCTGTGCACGGTTTGGATACCATATAATTTATTATGCTCTCTGATTGGTTTTCCCTGATATTCTTACCTTAAGCCTAACCAATCCAACCACGCAAACCAACAGAGGCAACCAGTGTGAACCATTGAGAGGGAGAGTAGGGTGGCTCATGTGTGCTATGCTGCCCCTGGGTACAGGCAAGTACTGTTTTCAGTAATTTGACTGACTGTCAAATTAGATCATGAATGAAAGATTTATGGTGTATTTAAAAGGAGCCAGGCCATACAACAATGATCGCATACAGCTGTTTTTATATATATATATATATATATAAAACTGTATTTTAACATAGATCAGTACTTGGAATCAGTTTCAGATTATTGGAAGGGAAAAGATGCTGTTTAAAACAGTCTTTGAAATTAAATCTCACACAAAAAAGAACACAATGTAGCTCAAATTACAAAACATGATCCTACTAATGTGACAAAAGATAAGTTAAATTGAATATATGATTCTTGTTTCAGTAAAACATTGTGTTAAGACAGAATGTGAAGTCAAAGACATGAGAGAGAAAATGGAGAGACTAGAGGGAAATAACAGAAAGAACAGTGAGTTCTGAGTTCATACAGAGGGTGAGCTCTTACATTCACCCAAACATGTGTGTCTGTTGTTAGTTAGCTTACAGGTATTGTCTGTATTGTTATTATGCTGGGTGTTTGGGATGAATTAAAGTTAATGGTCTGGTCTGAACACAATTTTACTTTCAGAAGTTATGTTACAGATTATGATGCTACTGTGGCTTCCTGTTTACAGTTAATTGTATTTGATTAGACGGCTCTACAGATGTTTCCTAGCAACCAAATTACACATTATTAAAGTCTATTCCTTGATCACAGTTTGAAACCAGCTAGTAGGTATGAATAACTTAAGACAGATTTCACACACAGGCTTTTCATGGATTTATGGATAGGCGGTGCAAGAGAAAAAGTAAAGGAGTTAATTAAATAAATTAAAAAAAACCCTGAATGACTCAAGTTGTAGTCACATCTCCGGATTTACGACTGTATCTGTGACATTGTAGACCTTTCTCTCCTTTGAAAATGTGAAGTGATTAAAAGCCTGGTGACTGCTTCGTATCTGATGAGTCGGACTAGTTGAATTGGTGAGAACTTTAAATTCACACATAGTTCCGTTCTTTTCTTCTCTCAGTCGATCAACCTCAACCTCACTACTCTGTGAATGAAAGAGAGAAAAAGGAAAAGGGAAGTGATTCACATTTTTAAAAGTTGGCCATGTTCAACTTTTTTATGGTCGTGATGTTCTTCCTGTGGGAGATGATGATGTGTGTGTTATAGAGCTGGTAAGTGTGGTGGCTAATGCAGTGATCTTAAATGAACCTCAACATGTTGGTACATCTTTTCAGAGCAACCTTCACAATAATGTGACTATACATTTGCAGTAAATCAGAAATTAAATCAGTCACTTCTATTGAAGAGTTACAATGGCTCAGGCACTGACAGGCATTGAGCACCGTGCATGTCATCTCTGTATTTCTGTTCAGTATGATTGCTACTATAATGATATTATCTTATCTTACTGCTTGCGTATTGAGCTCCATCAGTGTTTTTATTCACGTGTCCTTCACTCTGCTATGGTATTTCTGATGTAATTTTGTTTTAGTAGTTTCTCTCTCTGATGGCCTTCTCTGATCTATTATTATTTTAATATTTTAAGATTATTTTTTTAGCCTTTTCAAGCTTTATTTAGATAGAGACAGCTGAAGAGTGACAGGAATGTGGGGAAAGAGAGATGGGGAATGACATGCAGGAAAGAGCCACAGGTTGGATTTGAACCCTGGGCTCCCGCAGCAAGAACTGAGCCTTCTCACATGGGGAGGCTGCTCTACCAAGTGAGCTGAATGCTGCCCCTCTCTGATCTATTATAACCAACATGCTTCCTCCTTTCTTTATCTTTTACTCTGCAGTGCAGTTCTTATCACTCTTGTATCTCATGTTTCCTTTCCACCACACTATCTCCTCTCTGAACTGTCATAGAAAAGTATTGTTGTCTCTTCCTCCTTACTTCTGTCAAGGAAAGTATCTGTTTATAGCACCGAAAGCTAGACATTACTTTCTGTCTTATTTCTGTTCTATTTTTATACTTACAGAGGGCATTGCAATGGAGCCCGAACCGCTTTGTATTTAATTACATGATGTAAACAGCAGTTGCCAGGCGGATTTGTCTCTCACCTGTGTTTTCTCAAAATACAGTCTTCCTCACCTTCAAGACAAGCAATGACTCACAAACACAGATTGTTTTGATTCCAGTATTATTAAATGTAGTATTAAATTTATTATCGACTTTGAAGTTTAGATGCAATGGATGGCAATAATTCACAGCTCCTGTATCGATCTGTTGATGAAGTGAATCTGTATTATTCCTAGCAATCATGAATTAAGTTGCATTACTTATTATTATTATTATTAAGTAGTGCTGGGAAGAATCAAATCTATTGTAATCTGCATGTGCTCTTATTGAGTCAGCACCTGAATGAATAAAAGTTTAAAAGTTTGTTGAGTCCGGGTGAAGGCCACTAGAGGGCAGGACATGCTAATTGTTTGTGCAGGTACTGTATTGGGTAGGTACTGAAGAAGTAGGACAATCATTTTTTAGTTTTACAGTGGGTGTTACATTCTGAATAATGGTGCATGATTTTTATAACTTTAAAGTTTTTCCACATGTGAGATTTTAATTACTATGTAATGTTTTATTAAATAAAGAAATGTCCACAAACTTTTTGTTCTGTAATGAGAAGAGCAATGAAAGTGTTTTTTCTCTCCAGAACAAGCCACGCAATTAACTCCAAATACACAAAGAACATGCACATTGTGTGCCAGAAGCCATTAATGATTGATTATCAGTGCTGACGATAACTTTATTATCCTAGAGGGAAATTAGTTTGCAGTGTGGGTACAAAATTAAACTTGCACTTAACACGTTGAAAAATAAAACACAGTAAAAAGAGTCAAGGACACAGTACATGCATGACAGATACCTAATTCCACTGTCGTAGCACGTGGGGAGAAAAAAACAAACAAACACAGCAATAAACAGTACATAGTCAGCACTAATCTACAGAGTTTATACAAGAATTTCATAGAAAAAACTAAACTGATGAGACAAGCAGTGAGTATAATGGTTCCTTGTACCCGACTAAATTGCTGAACAGCAGCACTTGCCGGAAAGCAACCACTAAAAATACAAAAACCTGGCAGAGTTGTCCCACTGTGAAATATAATGAGTGAAGTCTTTATTCAGTACAACTGGCAAACATCTACATTAACATTCTTCAAGCAGAAATCTTAGTCTGCAGTGAATGGCTGGAGGCAAATAGTTTTTTCAGCAAAACAGCAAGTTCACAAATCCATCTGATGTATCAACTACCAACAACATATTCAGTATCCTTGTTGTTGGCCATTAGCGCTCGATCGAGTAGTCGGAATTTGTTGGGCTCTGGGAAGCTCCAAGGGAAAAAGAAGTCAACACCCATACTACTAAAAAGCACTCATGTATGACTAAGAATGGACTGAGGTTGTAATGCTTCTGTCACGATAGCTGGCATTGCAGTGTTAGTTTGGTAATGCACAGAAGCCGTGAGTGGGCAGGGAATGGCAAACAGACAAGGAGAACTGTTGTGGGACTGAGAGTGGGAGGCTGTGTTTACTGGAAGCAGGACTTACTACTGGAGACCCAGTAGATATTCAGGAAAAGGAATCAGTGCAAATGATGTGGTCATTGATTTTTTTTTTTTCCTCTGCAATACTGCCAACTCTGACTAGACTTGTACAATACAGGTCAAGAGTAAAAACACTCTGACCTGAAAGTGAAACCAAAGTAGCACTGTGGTGGAGTTGTTGGCACTGTCACCTCACAGCAAAAACGTTCTGGATTCTAATGTGCTGTGCTTTTCTGTTTGGGTTTCTTTCAGGTGCTACAGTTTCCAATTGTGACTTTTAATTGCCTATAAGCGCAATTGTGTACCCAGTAGGTTGTCTGCCTAGATAGGTCAGCCCTATGATTGATAAGTACCACATTGGACACTTTTGTCCAGTGCGGTGCCAGTTTGGCTCTGAGAGTCACATGGACAAAAAACTAAAAACCCCCGGAAATCAATCTTGTTACTCATCAATGACATATCCAAGACTGTTATAATCCCCCCAAACCAAATTCAGTTTGCATTCAGTATATTGGAAATAACCACCCTTTCATGTGTTTTTTCACCATTTATATCATATATGTACAAAGGATATATAACATAACAGATTTTCATACAGTATAATTTTATGTTAGTACTGGCTAAAATCTGTTACGTTACAGGTGCAGATGATTTGTGTGTTTGTCTCTGTTTGTTGGCAAGCACATGATGAGGTGCTGCCAGGTGTCTTTTTAGCTCAAACCTCAAGCTTCCCAAAATAAATAACTTATATTTGATTGTCAGGTTATGTGATTTAGGGCTAGCCATAGTGGAGGTGGGTTGGTTAAAAGACTTGGGGGGAATAAAGGGGAAATGCATCGATTTTAAAAAGTCATTTTGGATCATAACTTCAGGACAGATTTCTCCTCCTTGTTGAGAGCATAGAGGTGGTATTTTTAGTCCTTGTCAAGTTGAGAATGATTCCTAGAAGTGTTTCAGAGATGCTCAGTAAATACGGCCCAGTTTTTTCAGAACAGTTAACAGCTGATGAGACAACATAGATAGTCAAGATTTAACGTGCCCTACAGACTGGCACATAAATTAGACTGCACAACTTGGTTATTTATGGCCTGCAATCAGTTTGCTTCAGACAGCACAAGCTAACAAGACAAATTAAGCCAGTAAATGAGGCAGGAAGGAAAAAGTGGAGATTTCAGAGGAGGGATGAGTGAAGAGATGATTAAAGAAAATAAATACATTTCCTGGAATCATGCTGGATTCATGCTGTTCATACTGCATGGTAAAGAGCTCAGATCTTATTTTAAACACTTCTCTAATTTAACGTATTATTAAAATAAGTGTCTTTTATCCCTGTGGGTGGTCAAAGATTTAATCAGCGATATTTTATTTTCTAATTTTTACATTTAGACTCCTAATCCAACTCTGAAATTTAACTCTGAAACTACTTTAACTCAGAAACCCTGAAGATCCATATAGTGTCTATAAAACTACCAACCTCATTACTACATTTGATACACAGAGTCGACTTTTTTGGGTTCATGTAATTTGTGAAGGTGATACAGAAACTTGAATTTTGATTCCTTTGCCTTATTACATATTATCACCACTCTAAGGTCTTGAGCCCTTGTTTGCAGGATTTCATTGTTTCATTGTACTTTAAACCCATTGCTATGTACTGTATATGTAATTGCTCTGTCAGTGACATTTCCGGAATAAAACTTCTAACTTATAGAAACCTAAAAAACATCTTATCTGTCATTGATTTTCATTCATCCCCTTTCTTAATCATATCCCAAGCCTTTAGGGTAAATTTGACAATTAAATTACCATTTACATTACAATATTTTCTAATACATCAGCAGTGTCACAAAGTGATTTTGCTCCATCCTTAGTCAGAACCAAGCCTGTGGCGCCCCTTAGTGGTCAAGTAGCTGTTGAGCTGGAGAAAAGTCTAAGGCAGGGGTCACCAACACGGTGCCCGTGGGCACCCGGTCGCCCGTAAGGACCACATGAGTTGCCCGCTGGCCTGTTCTAAAAATAGCTCAAATAGCGCCACTTACAAGTGAGCTGCATCTAATTTATTTTGATTGCTATTCTTGTTTAAATCACACTTACACGTAAACTGGAAATGACAATATATTAGGGATGCATCGGATCAACATCGGTATCGGCCGATGTTCGCCTCCTTAACTGACATCGGCCATCGGCAAATAAAGATGACATTCACCGATGGCAGTGGCCGATGTTTATATGTTGATTTACATGTCGTATGAACGCTGTGCTGAGGAGAAACCCCGCTCCACACGTCTCTGGCACGACATGTACGCGCCGCGGTTTTGGTCCGTCCTGCACGCGACTTCAAACGACACCGGGAAAGTTTCGTTTATCCCCCCAGACTTTGTTTACTTGCTCAGATTTGGCCATTTCCCGGTGTATATTCTTCTAACATGCTTCTGCATGTTTAAATATGCTACGTAGTTACTTAGTTTTTTGTCTTTTTGTCTGTTTTTACCACCGGCAGTTTGCACGGTTGTGTTTATTCTTTATTTCATGTACCAGCTTCTAAATCTGAGTCCGACTCGCAATTTACGCCGCAAAATATGATGACACGAAGAAGTTTAATTTGATTTGTGTCCGATGATTAGAGAGAGAGAGAGAGAGAGAGAGAGAGGGGGAGAGAGAGAGCTTTGATACAGAGTCATAGGGTAATAACACAGAGAGAGAGGTATAGACACGCCTACAGCAACCCACAAGCTACCATGCTATCTGAAAGTTTATTTTTGTATTTTACATGATTTATTATTTGTACACGTGCAACGTGGTGCAAAGTAATTCATGATTTGTTAAAAAATGTTAGTGGCTAGTGAAAATGGGACATTTGAAACACACACAAAATATAGAAATAAAGTGTTGCATATTGATATTTATCTGTTTCCTATCTTGTTAAATCATTGTTGATATTCATTGTGAGAAATCATTAACATGATCAGTGTCTGCACAGAGATGAATATCATTAATCATCAATAATGACATTTAGTTAAAGGTAAATTGAGCAAATTGGCTATTTCAGAAGTGTTTACCAATATTGGATATCAGTCATGTCTGCTGTGATGAATTCTGGGATCATTGCTACCTGCACCTGTGCGCCTGTACTCTGAGCTCTGATGACTGGGAATTTTGGCCCTTGTTTTGCATTGATAACTTGTGTAGAACTTGTGTTGATTAACCTTAACATTTACATATATTACCATATGTATCACCTGTGTCATTAAACAGTAAGAGCTGTGAGCTTCAATTGTAATTCTGCATCTGGTCATTTAATATGCTGCTGCTTTGTTACAGTGGCTAAATTGTTTAGAAAGTTTATAATGTTTAGTGAATCATTTTGAGCAGTTGGTCGATGATTGACCAACTGGTCAGTACATTTCCTAGAGAAGCCACAGAATGCTCATAGCAAAAGTTTTGCTGCAAAACCACACGTCTTAGCTACGTGCATATGCATGTGTGGTAGTTTCACAATGTGTTACCGTCCTGGTTCAAAAGTCTGTTTAAATGTAATGTCCCTAACTATTGTTGCCATTCTCAGCACAGTGGATAATATGTGAACATTACAGACATTGGTTTATTTTCATAATTGCTACACTATTGATTGGCCAAGAAGAGGAAGGAGGAAGTCTTCTACTGCATATAAAAATATAAAATAATCTGTCATAGAAAGCTAAAATTACTAACCTTAATATCTCCCTCGTTGACTCTTTGACCCTTTGTGCAACGCTTAATGTGTGAAAATCATGTGAACTAATAAAGAAAGAACATCATCGGTGTGGTTTAGAGAATGAGTGGTAGAAAGGTGATGATGCTCTGTGGAATAATGTGTGCGTTTACTGGACAAGTACTTTTAGGTATATTCTTTATTTCTCTTTTATGTACACTGGTCCTACACTAGTCAAAATAACACACCCGCCATGGCAGAAGCACCGGGCCCGAGCGGTGAGGCTGCCGCAGAGTCGTCGTCAGTGGAAACACTAATTTTGCTCAAAAAACCAAACTCGTTGTTTCAAACTTGTTTCAGTCTACTTCTGACTTCACCAGTATTATGTTTATCATGCACCAAACAATTATAAGTAATTAAGTATTTATAACTATAGGCATGAGTAATATCACATTTGCAGAAAACAATGTCAACCAGCACTTTGCATGTGATTTGTCAGTTATGTTCAGGTTGTGAGTGTGTTGGTTTGTATGTAACTCGAAGTCATTCTTGGGTTCTTTCCAAGGTTTAATTTCCTTTCATGATGCCTTTACTCTGTTTATATATGTACTTAAAAATGCTTGCAATGTTTGATTATTTCTTTTGTCATTTAATATTTTACACTTACAGGATGTGACTAGCAAAGTTACTAACTAGTAAATAACTACTAGTAAATACAAATAGCATTTATGTGTTGGGATTACCTACTGTCTTCTAGTATATTTAGTTCATGTTGTTACTCTATTTAGAGTATTAATGGGGACTTGAATTTAAAAATGCTATAATTGAGTTTACTGTGTTCTTGTTATTTTCACTGAATGCACAAGAGACAAACTTCGATTGGACAAACTGTGCAATTTGACATATGACCTTCACACCCAGTTTCATGACACATTGTCATTGTTTCGTAATAAAGAATTAAGCACTAAGAGTACAAAAATATTTCAACGTTTTTTGTCATGAAGTCTCTTTATGTTGTTGAATGGCACGAAAACAACTGAATTACACTGACATTACCCAGTACTGGTAACCCTTTAAATGTGCAAAGTATCATATTTATGAAATTTAATTTAAAAGGGGATGAATTTCTCAAGATTTCCATCAGAGGACGACATCTCCTGCCATCTCTTCTCAAATCAACAGCTGTCCAGCTCAAATATTGCAACGTAACAACAGAAAATGTTTACTTAGTGTTTACAGTTTTATTTGAATACACACTTTCTCTCTTTATAACATTATTTACAAAGTGGGGTGGGGTGTCTTGTCTTTCTTCTCTTCTCTTGTCTTTCTCCTCTCCTCTTGTCTTTCTTTTTCACTTTCTGATCTCACTGTGTGTTTCTCACTTATATACCTTCCCTTTGGAACGAGCGCCTTTATGAGGTCTGTTCTCGAGTCCGAACCGAACGAATGGGTTCGAGGCCGTAGATAAATATCACGTGACCCGGAACCGCGCGGGTTTTAGTGCCGCGTTCATCTTTTCAGTCAAATAGAAATGATTTTGATTCGACTTGTGGTCTTAGTAAAATATATGAACACTAAAACATCAGTCCGTTTGTTTGTAGCTGCACTTCTTCATATTTTGGAGTGTAATGATGAACTCTGATCAAACTAGAAGTAGATCTGACTGTGGTTAAAAAACTGATGGTTTTAATATTTATTGCTGTTCCAGCAAAATCAGCTCCGTAAACCAACGTGAGAACTAACAAAACAAAGAAAACATTTCACATTTCTGTTTCCATTTTGCCAAGCAATAAACAGGGGGGCAAAGGTTAACATCATTTTCCAACACAAATCATCACTTAATTAAATATCACCATAAGCGCACAACACACACCAACCTTGTGCCTCCTCGGGGAGTTGCCAGAACATACTCTTTGTTGCCGTTTGTGTTTTATTTCCTTATTTTCCTGTTTTACCGTAAACTTTTACCGTCTTTACCGCTAGCTCATTCATTCCGTACACAACACAGGAAGGAAATAGAAAATAGTGCCCTTCAAAATAAAATCTCACTATATAAAATTAATCTTTGAATATATTGAATAAAACTTTGAATATATGGAGTGAAACTCTGACACTCTTCATCCATCTACTCTTCCTCCTCCTTGTCCTCAGAGTTGTCGTCCTCCTCCTCCTTATCCTCGTCATTGTCATTGCCGTTCTCCTCCTCCTCCTCCTTGTTGTCCTCCTCGTTCTCATCATCATCCTTATCATCCTCCTCTTCAATGACGTGGAGGAGGAGTGGGAGGACGACAACACTGAGGAGAAGGAGGAGGAGGAGGAGGAGGAGGAGGAGGACAACGACAACGACGACGCTGAGGAGAAGGAGGAGGAGTAAATAAGAACATTTCAACCTTGGCTTAATTCAATAAGTATTAATTATTGAATTAAGAGAAGTTCAAAATGTCAGAAAATATAATTGAATGTGCCAACATGTCATTGATTGTTGTAGATAAAGGCCCTCCCAATCAGGATGCAGGTTCGAGGCTGCAGCACACGTTCAGCACCCTGGACAGAGACAGCAGCTACCTGCTCTGTTGGTGTCAGTTCAGCACCTCAGACAGGAAGCTCCACCTGTACTCACCTGGGAGACAGAGACACAGCTGCAGCCAATCACAAAGCATCCTGATACACCACAGAAGGAGCTCACTGATTTATAATACAACACCAACACACTGTTTAGTTGCTATGATAAACGATGGTACGTTAGGACAGTGTTTTTCAATCCTGGTCCTCGGGTAACACTGCCCTGCATGTTTTAGATGTTTCCTCCTCCACCACACCTGATTCAAATGAGTGGCTCGTTATCAGGCCACTGCAGAGCTTGACAGAGCTTGCATAATTATTACTGTATGTAATTACAGTAATAATTATGTATTATAATTATGTATCTTACTACTATGTCTTGAGATCATGTCTCTTACATGATGTTCTATTGTTTTATTCATTTATTTTTAACCATTTATATTTAGTAGAATAGAGGAAAAGGGAAAGAGGGAAAAAAAAGGAAAAAGAGAAAAAAAAGTGTGCATGTGTTCATATATTACACACATGATTTAGTTTATCTATCTCGTTTTTCACTTCTTGTTCTCTTTGTGACTCTGAATGAATATTAAAACTGTTTTTAAGGTTATGCACTTCCTTTTTTATTTTTCTTTCTCTTCTCAGGACAACAAAGAGCCTCCAGATTGTTGCCTCAGTGAGTCTTTCACATCCCCGTCCTGCACACTGGGCGTTGACCTACGCCGTGGCCGACGTCGTTTCTCTGGCAACCTGCAGCTACCTCCGTTGTCATGGCGTCAGGGGGAGAGATCACGGACACCAGATGAGGAAATCATAGCCAGGCCAACATCCTTGCCCTTTGGAGCTCCCCCCAGGATAGACATCACACCGGTTGATCCTGAATGGTGAGTGAACAGTAAGATAGAAGGCAGGAGAACACAAACTTGCTCAATGAAAGTAGAAATCTATTGTTAATGACACAATGTAGAACCACGTGGATACAGCCAAACACCTGCAGTGTTCAAACTTATTTCTTAGTTCCTTAGTTACTGTGGCGATGCATTGTTCTCACCCCACATCAGTGACACATGATAGTGCACTGCTGTTGGATTAGACGTTCGCATGCATCAGTAGAGGGGGCAGTAGAGCACAAGCAGACATATCTATCGTACGTGGTTATCAGTGTAACTGGATAGGGATACACTTTAACTGATCTGGATATTGTCTTTCATGTGTACATCAGATAGATACAGCACTTACTGATGATTGGAGCTCAGTTTTTTGTCTTAGCTTCTTGCAGTGTTTTGTAGAGAGAGATGGTGGTCACCTTAAACAAAGACCTCCTCAGCCAATGTTAAAAAACAATCATAATATTTGATAATCAACTTATTAGCACTCTCTGGTGGACAAACTCTGTAGTGGTGACATTGTAGTTACTTATCAGTGAACATACAGTATACACTGATACCAATATATATGCAACAAAGTACAAGCTATAAGACCTACAGTAGTTCTTTTGATGTATCACATGGCCAATGGTGTTCTGTGTTTAACTAATGTGGCTATTGAATAGGCTGTCATCTACAAAGTAAATTGAATGTGGGAAAAGATATGCCAAAATCTAAGTGGTCAGCTTTCTTGGGAAAAACCTTGTTTCCCAATGCATTTTTTCTAAAGTACTAATACCTCCCAGTACCTGAAGGAAAATTTGAGACAGAGGCTTTAGGGCTTGGTTGTCCTGAATTGACAGACAGGTGTCAGGAGGTGAGAACAGATAATGGATGGAGCCATAACAGGAATTCAGAAAACTTTCAGTTTGCCTTAAAGAGGTTTCGGCAAACTGTCAGACAACTCAGACAGGGGAGGGAGGGCCTGGCCTAGACTGATCACACAGTCACACAGACAGGCCAAAGACTAAAGACTGAAGAAGTCAAAATGCTTCACAGTGGCAAAGCCTGAGATGTTTAAGACATGATATTATTGTCTTGTCTTTGACATTCCAAAGAGGTCAGAGACAGTGTCTGTGAATTGGCAGATGGTGGTGGTGGTTCTTGCTGTGCTCCAATTAACGGTATCACACTGCTCGGCCTCCCCGGGGTTCTCTAAAGGAGGCTCCGAATTATTGTTGAGTTTCAGTTTTTGCAAGAGTAATGTGGATTTTGTTTTAGTTGTTGAACATTAGACAAACTCTTGCAAGAACACTCGAGAGGTCAGTGAGGTTTGCCCAGCCAGCTTACATGTGTTCTGTAGACATGGAGAAGGTTTGTGATGTGTCTATCTCCAGGTGTCATGGCCAGGAATATCAGGCCCAGGGGCCATTACTATGAGCCACCAGGACTCATACTTAGTCTGAGCTGACGTTCTGCCTTGTCCCAAACCTCTGTTTGTGATTTTTATTGTCAGAATTTCTTGGCACAGCTGAGGAGTGTGTCCAGTTTGGTGATCTCAGGATGACATATCAGCTTGTCATTGGTGATGTAGTTCTGTTGGCTTCATCCGACTGTGACCTTAAGTGTACTGTGGGCGTGTGATGGCTTTAAAGACATTAATCAAGCTATAAACAATGTGTGCATGACATTAAGTGAACATAATGTCATTTTTACGACTTAGAAGCTAGTTGGGCGGCACTCAAAGCTTATTTAAACACACCATATAACACACCACAGGCCCCCCAGTCAAACTGTGTAAAGCCTGGGCTTTAAAAGTCTTGTTAGAATACCTCTCTGCATCAGTGACTGATCTGTCATGTTGCATTCAGCCCGCTGAAGATGACACTGCCTTGTTTAATTATTCACGCACAATGCCTTCAGACACAGTTATACAGTCACACACACACACACACACACACACACACACACACGCACGCACACTCACTCACTCATAGCAACAGGTACAATGTGTAGTTTCAGATAACACATAACGCAAACAGAAACAGCAAGTGGCCAGTTCGTGGCAAGCAGCCAGTTGTCCAGTCGTGTCAAATTCAGATACGCTTTTACTTAACAAGCTAATCAGTCCTGATTGGCCCTGTGCTCGTGTATAGTGTGTGTGTTTGTGTGTTTGTGTGTGTGTGTGCGTGTGTTCGTGTGTGTATGTGTGTGTGTTATTTGTAACAATGGAGTCACTTGAGGATCACTTAAATAAGAGTTGCCAAGTGTTTCGTTCCTTTTAGGTAGATGAATAATGGCTTCTGGAAAGGCTAATCAGTCCTGATTGGTGCAGCATTGAAGTGTACGTGTTTTAATGTGTACTGTATATACGTGTGTGTGTGTCTGTGTCCTGTCAACAATGTTGTAGGTCACCCTAATGCTGGAAGGTTAAGCTTATAAGCATTTTCACATTTTTACGACTTAGAGTACATCAAGTGCATCAGTCGAATATGCTCTAGGTCTCAGTCCCCAATGTTTTTTTGTGTTTTTTTAGGCAAATTGTGCCGACTAGTAGCATCACCTCCAAATCTTGGTAACTTGGTCATTCCTACTGTGCGAGAGTTAAAGCACATAATTTTTGAGGAATTATTGGATATGATAGTTACAAAAATTCTAGACAAAGATGAGGTAAGGCAATATAAGCGTTTAAAAAAAATATGGATTACTATGTGCAAAAAGCTTATATGTTCATCATCATTTATTTGTATTGATTTAATTGTTTTGTGTTAGAAACGGCAAAGCAAAGCATCAAATTCCCACATTTAAGTAGCTGGTACCAGTGAAAACATTTCATTTGCAACAATTGCTTACCATGTTGGCTTCATATAATATGGACCTGTTAAAATGAATTAAAACTTTGTTAAAATCCTGAGCTATAACAGAAAAAAAAAAAAAAAAGAAAAAAAGTTTTTTTGAGCGATTGCTTGAAGAGCTGCAATTTCTATTTCTACCAGAGGAGTGCAGTGTGAACAAAGTTGTTTAGAGGGGCTTACACACACACACACACACACACACACACACACACACACACACACACACTAATATTTACACATACAAACTGGTGGCAGATTAAAGAGAAAGCTGAATAAATATATATAGAAACACACATGCAGATGCTTCCACACGTGGCTTCACTAAATGGTTTGATGAGTATGAAAATGATGTGATTAAATATGCTTTGTGTTCTCAACCCAATTTAACATCAGTGGGAGATTTAGGGCTGGTGTGTGACTGTAGTGCTCTTTACCATCATCATCAAAACACTAAATGAGGAATATTTTTGTGAAGAATGATGTTAAATCTCTCTGTCAGGGTTCCAGAAGCTTGGAATATCTATACCAAGGAGCACTGAAGCTTTTTTTCTTCAATGTTTTTTCTCTTTTATGATCCACGGTATAATTTGTAATCCATCTGAATTCATGTATGTATTTTTATTTTTATACAATCTGACAATGACTTCTATTTCTTCCTGTTGGCAGCGAGGTCTTTGGTGGCTGTACAGGCCGCTCGGGCACCCGCAGACTTTATAGCAGGTGAGGTGTGTCAGCTGTCAGTAACCCTGGTGGTAGAGACAGACGTGAATCCCCCTGTGTGCTTTTCCCACTTGACCCTCCTCTCTTTTAAAAAAGCTATCACACCATGTCTCCTTCAGGCATCACTGCTGCTAAACATCAGGGTCAGCAGAACCTTGCTGAAAGTCCTCAAGTCTGATTACTCCCTTTCCTTCAGCTGGTTGATGTGTGTGTGTGTGTGTATTATAAGTGTGTCTTATCTTGCTGTAACACTATTTAAATACCAGTCATCAACACTCCCCTCATCTATTCTCCATCCCCTCTTTTTTCTACTTGTGCTTATTTAAGTGCTTTCATCGATGTTTGGAAGAAGGAGGAGGGAGCGGGAGAGGATTTATTTTGGGATTCAGTTATTTTTCCTGCTGATGTACTTCATGGATTGATTATTGAAAGTGTGTGTCGCTGGGTGTGCCTGTGCCACTGCCTGAGAGAAGCCAGTGTTGGTGCAGACAGACAGCCACCTGATTGAGAACATGCATGAATGTGAGCTGTCTGTACGGAAAAGACGAGTTAGTTGTCTTCACTTTCACAATAATATGCTGATGAAATGCCAGGTTTTGCTTTACTTAGCCCTTCTCATCATCATCATCATCATTATCTTCTGCTTGTGGAAGATTTAGCTTAGTCTATGGCTGCACACTCCAACAAAACTTCAGGTAATGATTGGCTAAAGACACTGTCTAATGGGCTAGAGATTGTTGTGTGTCAAGGAACATGTAAAAACCACATAGTGCAATCAGACGGAAATTCTTTTCCTATTCATTTTGATTGACAGAGCGGGTGTGATTGACCTCTCAGTCAGGATATATTGTTTGTTTATGTATTTTTGATACCTGCAAGAGGAAATGCTACATGAAGCAGCAGAGAAGGAGGGATGCCGCATGGCTGTTAATGCAGATCAGAGGCCGACAGTTTTAATAAGAAGCTGTATAATAAAACACGTTTATGGACTACTGTTGGTAAACTGTATGCAATGTTTGCTCCGGCAGTTTATGTTTACAACGCTACCCGTGCTATTTCCTGTCCTCCTCTTTTTGGCCACAATATATGAGTAGATGTTGCCAGGCGAATTTTGGATTTTTGCCTCGTACTTGCTACTACTATTCACCAAATCCCCCATAACGTGACATGATCTGTAAAAATATAAAAAAAAACAATACATGAAGAGAGAAGTGAACAATTCAGTAGTATAATACTCTTTGTAAGGGTTAAAATTCAGTTGTATGAAATAGTTGTTATGCGCTATTTTATTTCAGACATGCACCACAAAAGCATGATTATTATGTCTGGTAGTGATACTAGCTTGCATGTCCAGTACACTGAATGCTAAGGATGATCACATGTCTTCCCAGAATGCTTGTGCTTGTGAGCATTTATCTATTTAAAGTCCAAAGTAGTGCTGTCTGTGATGTTTAATGATATAATTTCCCACTATGGATGAAACTTCCCATCCTTCTCAAACTCGATTTAAAACTATATTTGGATATGTTCCTCATCCTGGGTCAGGACGACACCGGTCAGATTATGGCTTGTCTGCACTCTGTGTACTTTCTTTGTGCTGTGTGTTGCTGAGCACTGCTCTCTCTCTGCTGGTGTTCTTGGCGGCTTTCGTGTGGGTGCGTGTAATCCACACAGTCAGTGAGCAGAAATTGAATCATACACTTTTAATTTTAGAACTCACAGAGACCAGAGCAGACAAGTTACGCACAGACATTTTATTTGTCTTAATGTGAAGTTCCGGCTATTCAGTTTTAGCCTTTTATAATTTATTGTTTTGCATCTTTGAATATCATCAGATTGATTCAATGGATTTTTTTTCAAAGCGAGCAAGAAATTAAATTAATAGAAAGAGATGTGGAAGTAAACAAAGGCTAATAGTGCGGGTTTGATTTGTACATGCTGCTCCAATTGGGTAGATTTTTGTGTAACTTTTTGGTCATTTAAAATGGTTAAATTATCGTTTTTGTTAAATAGGTGGGGTGGGGCCTGTTGGTGCAATACCAATGTCCATCTGGGGGGGTGGAGTGCTGCTCACATCAACTTCAACAAAACAAAAAGAGTCAACATGCATCTAATATTTCACCAGTATTTGGTACGATTATACGGCTTAGCTAGTGGAACATTGGATGGCCAAATAAAATCCAGTTTTATGCTAAATCCTTGGATTGAGCACTTGTGTCCTCCACAGTTTCATCAGCTTTGAGAGAGTCATATTTACCTCAGCTACACTCTTGGTTGTCAGTTTGTTTTCCATGGCAATCCTCTCATGTGCGAGTGTAAATTAAACCTGCGATTCAGAGAAGTTTAGTCTGTTCGGGTGTGATTTTACAGGGATTTTTTTTGAATGGGTTAACTGTCTTTATGCTACGGTATACTACTGTAAACATCCCAGGGAGAAATCATCACTCTTTCTCTGTTCTCTAAGAAATATGAATAAGGTCACCTTTAAATTATAATACCCCTTTTTTGGCCTTTTTTCCAGCTGTTTATTCATAAACCACCTGTATCCCCCTTGTTACTGTTCTTTGCTTCGCTTGCTCATATTTTTCACTCGCATTTCTGTTTCCATAAGCTAGTTTCCTTTGTTTATATTTCCTTTGATTGCATGACTATAATTTACACAGATGAATAATTTACAGTCTCTTCTCACCTGCTGGTGGTAATAAAACAGCTGCAGGTGAAAATGGTTATTGTAATATACCAACGTTCATGAATGAGTACAGGTCTGTTAATCTCGACCACAATGCAGTATTTCTCTTCACTCATGCTACATTAAAGGCCTCTCATGTCAACACCTAAATCCATCACACACACACACCACCCATCACCTCCGTATGACCCACACACGATCATGATAAACACACAGAAACATGCAAGTTCCCCTTCACTCCCAACACGCACACACAGGTCCTGAGGATGTTCTGGTCCCCCTGCTAAGGGTTTCACTGTGGGAGACCAAAGACTAAGACAACATGGGGCAGGCTTTCTTGCATGTTGTGACATTATAGAAAGTGGCAGGTGGGGCTTGGAGGGACTAGAGGGATGCTTATAAGATTTGTTAACCCTATACTTGTTCAGCAAAGTCCGGACGTAAGATCAGAAAGGTGGCAGGATGTTGGTGGGTAAAGTCTGGCTGATTCTGGTTGAAATCCACATAACAAGTATCCAAATGGGAATAATCTTATTAATGCAAATCAGTTGGTACCAGAACCTTATCTAGTAGATAATCTGTCTGAAGTTAAAACCAGAGTCACCACAGCCTAAAAGCACATTACAGCAAATCCTCGTTTTTAGCCATGCTAATGGCATGGCTTTAGGGATGGCACCTCTTTGGTCCAGACTGAATTATCTCAACAGCTATTAGATGAGTTGCCATGAAATTTTGAACAGGCATTCATGGTCCCCAGAGGATGAATCATACTTGCTTTTCTGATCCCCTGGCTTTTCCTGTAGTGCCACCATGATGTTGACATTTGTGTTTTTAAGTGAAATGTCTCAACAACTATAAGCCTTTTTGCCATTTGGTGCAAGCATTCACGTTGCACTTTGGATGAATTGTAATCAATCTGCTGATCTCTTAACTCAATGTATTTATTCATAATTTGGTCAAAATTTTGATTTGATACTGTAATTGACTAAAATGTCTGCAGAGCTAAATTTATTCCCATCAGCCTCAGCAGCACTGTGTTCAGTGTTAAAATAGCAAATGTTGGCATGCTAATATGCTGTCACCTAAACAATTTAGCAATTGTTATTATTGTTATTATTATTATTATTATTATTATTATTATTATTCCATTATTGTCAATTAATTATCTGTGAATGAATAATTGATTAATTGACAAATCATTTAAGACCTTAACCTTTACAGGTGGCCAAGATGCCTAAAAGGATGCAGCATTTTCATCAGCTCTCCCTGCTCTCCCACAGGTACCAATATTGAGGTCCACAGGAACGTAACACACCAGTGGAGAAATGCCAGAGCTCCTTTACTGTTTGCTGCCGGGCCTGTTGTATATCTCACTTCTTTCTGTGCTGTGCTGTGACAGTCCACTGTGTGCTTTCATTCAGGCCCTCAAAGAGTTTAATGTAGAATGAAATGGCCCAGTCACCCTAATCCAATCTCTTTCAATCTTTCATCTCTTTTAAAATGACTTGCTGGCATTGGTTTTCTGCCCTTGTCATGTGTGCTGTGTCATTCGTCTTTTTTCATCCCCCCTTTCAGTGCAGAAATCTCACGAATGTGCAAGAGCCAGCAATACTATTTCATGATTTTGTGTACAGGTGTTTTATCTTTATATATGTTGTGTGTGGTTTTAGGAAAACATATCAGGCAGGTGGAGAAACTGGAAGTTGTTACTTTTCTTTTCAATTCTAAAAAGTACTTTTTAGCCATTCCAGCATTCCAGTTTCTGTATTTACTGATTGCTTCCCTGGATGAGAGTCCTGTATTTACCTGAATCGCTTGTCCAGAGGTTTCAAAAAAGCCACCAACTCACTGTCAGGGAATCATTTATTCAGATTATCTGTGACTTCCTGATCAAACTACCTGTTTAACTTTACTACTTTGTGGTGTATGATCAACACCTTTTAACTGGCCTGTGGCAATATCTCGCTCAACTACTATTGTCCACTATTTCCCCCCCTTGTTTTTTTTTTAATACCATTCTCAATCATCTGCTGGATGTGACAGTTCTTTGACAAAAGATGTGTCACGTATCATATAACTTACAGTAAAGACTGTAGGCTCATTAAGCACTGTCCACATTTGAGCATGATAATGCATCCACTGATGTTTGAAACGGGCCAACACAAGAGCACTGCTATTCAGTTCTGCAGTGCAACTCTCTTGAACTTTTAGAAGGCTATTTCTTGTCCTCATCCTTTTGGCCACAATATGAGTAGATGTTGCCAGGCGAATTTTGGAATTTTGCCTCGTACTTGCTACTACTATTCACCAAATCCCCCAAAACTCAACATGATCTGTAAAAATATCAAAAACAATACATGAAGAGAGAAGTGAACAATTCAGTCAGTAATACTCTTAGTAAGGATTGAAATTCAGTTATGAAATCGTTGCATCCTTCCACTTCTTTCAAAGAATGGTGCACTGCCAATTCCATGCAATGAGCCGAACGGTGAAGTGACTGGACTCATCTCGTCGCAAGTCTGTTCTCTCTCTCTGGCAGGACAGCTGTTCCATTTGTGGCAATGCTGATGAGAATTTTTGGGGTTTTTTTTTTTGCAGAAAATCATGATCTATCCCAGCTCCCTGAAGGGTCTCTTTTAGACAATTACACATTGATTCAGCATCTGTTCCTTTGTCCAGGTCAACTAAAACACATTGTGTATATCCCTATGGCTGATGGCTGCACACCTTACACAAACACACATCTATGTACGGTACTTTGATCCAAAGTGAAGCTAATGGGAAAACAGCAAGTGATTTGACATTAGACACAAATGCTGCCTTCATTTGTGTGGTTATGATTGCAGCACATGAATGGTCAGATATGTGTGCAGTGGCGACTGGCACACCATTCAGTTCATTAAGTTTTATGAGGGCACTCATTTTTGTGTATTACTGCCGAGTCCTTTGCAACCATATAAGCTTCAGGATATTCCTACGATATGAAAACTCACGGCAGCTGTTGCAGGATTTTTGGCTTTCCACTTACTCAACTTGGTGATTTTGCTTAAGGTGATGACATAAGTTGCTATATTTCCCCCCTTTCCAATTATAGTCTTCTTGCTCTTATACCATCTTATTGTGTTTTTTTTTAAGCCACTCCCCTTTTTGGGACTAACTCCTCCATCATGGAGGCAGTAACATCTGCTGCGTTGCTGTGTGCGCCTATGACGCTTCATATTACTACAAGTGTTTCTTCTTTATGTACATGCCTGGAAAGACTATTTCCAAATGGCTTATTGGCAAAGGATTTAGTGAGAAAGCACTCCATGCTTAGATGGCTCAGAATCATCAGTGACTCACAACCAAAACAAATCAGTCCACAGAGCAGACAAGCAAGTGCTCACATTTCCAATACTCGTCACGCTGCCATTCTGCTTCTTCTGATGTTCCTTTTGGATTTTTCTCCTTCATCTTCTCTGTCTCTGTACCTTAAGGGCATTGCCCCTATTTTTCTCTGTCTTCTTTTCATCATTCAGTGTAGCCCTTTGTGTGTGTGTGATATATATCTGGAATGTCATATATATATATATATATATATATATATATATATATATATATATATATATATATATATATATTAATTCTTTATTTCTTCTTTCTATATAGTGTGGCAATTTCATGGTTGGATCACATCCATTCAGATAGAATTATGGATGGGTAAATGGGTAAAGGTGTATGACAGACAGAGAGAGAGACAGAGAGAGAAAGAGTTTAGGCTGTGATGGAATATATCCTGTGTTGTGTGCATGCTTTAGTGTGTTTATTTAAATCAGCTGACCTTTAACAGTGTGTATGTTTCTTCTCACTGATACCCATTTAGCTGTTTGCTTTTATCCCCAGTCCAAATGGCCACTTTTCTTGGCCTGCAGTCACCAGTTGTCTGCCTCACTAAAGGTCACAACATCATCAGCAACATTACCACAAATCCTGGCCAAACAAAAAATAAAAAAACATAAATCTGACAACCTGTTACTGTGCCTGCCTGCTTGTCGTCACCACAACCACCAGCCAATCCTTAACAGGGGAGGCGTGGCTTGCACTCACTGCGTGCCTGCTCTCAGCTCCGTGTGTATATTCTGAATGAAACAGCAAGTGAAGCATTTGCCTGCATGCTGTGCTGTGCTCCGCTCACCACTCTGACTGTTCGAGTGAAGGGAAATCTGACTTCAGGCTCGGCATAGTGGGAGTCACTCTGTGCCACACCAGGAGTGCCTTTGGGAGAGGTGGGGGTTGTTTGCAGAGAGAGAGGAGGTCAGTCAAGCAGTGGTTGATGGAGGGGGGAGCATGAGCAAGGCAAACGGAGGCAGAGAGCAGTTTTCAGCCCATCTGAATCTTTTATAAGGGAGATCCTCCAACATCAAGCTGCCTGGATGGACTGAGAGAAAGAGTTGGTACTTAGGTGGCATTTAACAGGCACCAACAGTGACAGAGCGCACTCAGAGGAAAGGAGGGAGAGTGACAGAGCACTTGGGTGTGCACTTTACCGACAGCAAACCAGGAGAGAAGCAGTAAGAGGAGGAATTCTTCTCTCCTGGCAGGAGCTGTATGTGACCCTGTTGTGCGTAAAACCCCTTTAAAGCACAGTGTATGTGCCAAAACGAAGGAGAGGAGGAGAGGGCACGACTGCAGGCTGGCTAATCCCTAAACCCGTGAAGAACGGGGGAAAGGACAGAAAGCACAGAGGCAACACAAACAACAAAAAGGTATGTGTGAGTTGGCCTTTTCCTGGGTGGATGCTTGCGTGTGAGGTAGCTTCCGTCATTCCACTATAAAATTTCAACGCAGTGTAAACTTCTCTGTCTCTGGATAAGGCAAGAGGAAAACAAAATCAGCTGTACATGACCAGCTGACGTGACTGAATTTGGACAGAAAGGGGCAGAATTTGAAAGAGGAAAGTCCACCACACAGGACTCAACCTAGCCTGCAGAGATGTCATCCAATGAGCTGAGCGTTGAGATGGACTCCTGCATCCGCACATTCAAGGAGCACATGCACCTGGAGCTGGAACCTCCCAAAATCCCAGGTGTGGTCGGAGGAAAGAGGGGCGCCACATCCCCCAAACTGTCGCCCAGAAGCTCCCCGCGCCTCTTCCGAAAGCTGATGGTCAACAAGAGCATCCGACAGAGGCGACGCTTCACTGTAGCCCACACTTGGTAAGACCTTTGGTGGTCGGGGGGGGGGAGTAAAGGAGGTGAGAGGAGACAGGGGAAAAACAGTACTGAGACATAGGAAATAGAGATGGGAGGGATCGGGCGTAAACGTGCAGGGGTTGAGGGATGTGACAGAGGATTACAGTAAGGAGAGATAAGACATAGGGGAGGGGATGGATGTGGATGGGAATGGTAAAACCAAATAGACTTAATGGACTTAATGGGAGTTGAATTGGAAGAGAGGGTGAGATAAAGAGAGATAGCAAGTAAGAATGGGTGGCTTGGAAAATAAAGGCCATGAGAGGAGAGAAGAGGCATGAGAACTGAGAAATGGACAGAGGAAGTTTTGACACAATGAGCGGGGTCAAAAATGTGCTGCTGTCTGGTGATTTGTCACTGGACTAGAGGATTGCATAATGAAGTAAAATCACATTTAGCAGACTCGCCTTTCCTCCATTTTGATGTTGTGTATCTCTGCCCTGCACCTAGGTAAAATCTGTGTGTGTGTGTGTGTGTGTGTGTGTGTCGGGGGGGGATCAGTCCTTGTTTTGGATGGCTGCAGTCAGGGAGTGTTAGATGCGTTACGCAACCTGATGGTTCTTAACCTTTTTGGTACATAACCCCAATGAACAAACAGATTTCTACATAACACAACACAACGACAAATAGATTGCGACAGTGCGCAATCTGGTTCCACTCACATTTGACTGTATCATCTGCATTTATGTTTTTTTCTCTTGGTGCATTTCCTAGAAGAAGACCAAAAGCTGCAAGTCTGACCTTCTCAATTTAAAAAGATCATAGGGTCATTCACATATTTACTATACATACGTACCTCACACTTTCCTATCTTATTACTTGCATCATTTTCTGCCCCATCCCCCACCCACTCCCTGAGTCTACCTCTTTATTTTGCAGCAGTTAGGCACTATAGTAGATGTGAAGGGAGGGCTTGCTATGTTATGCAATGTATGGATTAGAGGCGAGCTGCTGTGATTTGACTACAGAAGCTCAAGGTGACTCTTGTCCCTCATAAAAACAGCAGTTACAATAAATTTGTTCAAATGAGGCAGTGGCAGACCGGGGTGCTTTGTTTTCTTTATTTCATGAGGTTTGTGAAGGTAAAAACCAGTGTCTACAAAAGAGAGAATTAGCATATACTCATAAGCACAGACTACACGTCTCTGAAATGGGTTACGTGTTTACAAATTCATGGTAACGTGATAAAGTGGGCTTGTCACTGCTTGCATGGGGTGGGTCTCTGTTGTGGGATAGGGAGGGAAAGGAAATAAGTCTAGATATGAATCTGTTCCAGTATGTTTACATGGTGTGTTGTTCGTATGATAGCAAACAGATAATCCCCGTGCGTGTGTGTCACGTAAGTGCAGTCATAAATTGTGTATGCGTGAGAGTATGTATACATTTGCGTGTGTTTTCAGATGCACGTATTGTATTTGTAAAGGTAACTGGCTCTATCCTTCCTCCACAGCAGCAGACAGAGCAGGGGACTCGTGTCTGTTTATCTCTTCTCTCTGTCATTGTATAGCGGAGCAGAGCAGAGCAGAGAGAGAGAGAGAGAGAGATTTGTGGGGGTTGGGTGGGTGCAAGGGGGGAAACCAAGAAAAAAACACAAGGAAAATGGTTTCACTTAGAAATCATTAAAGATGTCAGTAGTGTTCTTTGCCTTGTTTGTTCTCACAGGTCCACAGTATATGGGCTTGATCATTGGGACATGACAACACCCATTACAGCCATTAACCATCAGCCAAGCCCATTAACAGCCACGTTGATGATAAAGTGTCCTTGAGCGAGACACTGAGCTTTATCTGCTCACTCATTGTAATGCTCCAAGAGTGACAGGTTAAAAGCTAAACATGGAAATGGGGGGGGGAAAAGTCTATTCTACGCAGAATACACGTAGTGAGAGTGTAAAGGGGAAAAATCAGCAGTCATCTCCAGAGGTGGAGGCGTGGCGATCAGGGCAGCAAGGAGAAAATTAAGGAGATAATGGCACTCGCAGACCAGTATCAGGTGTTTTTAATTGATTATTTCATGCTTGTTTTTATCAAGCACACAGACCATGTCAGGTTATATTTAAGTAATCAGAAGGATTACAAGATTAATGACTGTGCCCATTGCTTTATCTCATGTCATTAAATATACTGCGTCCTGCTCAAAATATCATTTTCCCTTTTAGCCGTAAAAAAAAAAAAATCACCTTTTCTGGAAATCCTTCAGGGTATTACGAGTACACTATGCATGCACTCTTTCTGGCCTAATTGTCTCCCCACCTGTGCCAGAAAAGTTATTAAAAAAGATAATGAATTACTAATATGTGTTGGCCCAGGGTGTTCTAATGTTTATTTAACAATGTAATCATGTTTTTATATATTCTCCAAAATTTAGCACTGCATTGATTACCATTAGATTTGTCTCAATAGAAACAAAGAAAACAGTGCTCTAACAACATAAATATATAATGTAATTAGAAGAAGCTAATTTACAGTTGCAATACCCGATGTTAGTTGCTTTTCTAAATACATGGCCATATATGAATCATTTTCCCCAATACTACAGCCACTCAGCAGCAAAATGGTAGACAGACACAGTGAGAGACTAGCTGGTGGACCATTTAGCAGCTAAAGATCCAGATATTTCCCTCAGGAGTTGGCAGATACTGAAATCTGAACTGAAAGATAGTGAATATTGAACTTAAATTCTTTGAGTGGCCAGAGATATGACTTCAAATGAATGTTAATGTTGCTCGGTAACTGCATAATGACATTAGCTTAAGTTTAACCTTAAAGGTGACATCAAAGTTGTGTTCACAACTTGTTCCTGCTGCCCCCAAGAGGCCAATCAGTTGCAGGTTTAGCAACGTACTTATTTTAACCCAAACCAAAAGTTCCAAGTCATTTTTGTTCCTAAACCTTATCCATGATGTTCTCAAAAGGTCACAGCAGAACTTTGTTTTGTCGCCTCCTTTAATCGTGTTATGATGCCTGAGATTTATCTTGTAAGACCTTGACGGGGTCTCAAAATCCAGGTTTGGGACAACTGGCTTAGAGGGATTATTTTGTTATATATGCTCACAAACCTGTATTTGTGTTAGTCTGGGATCAAATTTTAAAGTTTAAAGTAGCTGATTTTGACATTGGGTTTAATCACAGACATGCAGATTTTTTATCTGATTCATGATCTCCTTTCAAACCTCAAACATTCTCACTTCACAAATGGAGATAAGGCTGGCGCGTCACGCACCCACATCTCAGTATTATTAAGATTATCAAGCCAGACAGACATCGCATTTCTCTGTGCACTCTATTTTCTTTTCTCTCTTTCTGTTCAAGACATTGCTTTCATGTAGTACTGCCTGGAGTTTAAATGGAAATCTGTTGCCAGACTTAGACTGCACTTTATTGATCCCTTTGGGATGACTCCCTCAAGGAAATTGAATCAAAAACATTCAACAAGTTTTTCCAAACTCTTGTGTGAATAATTGTGAATTCCATCCTTGCTGCCATTATTTGGACCTTGTGTGGACTAGTGACTGGTGAACTTCTGACCTACTGGCACTCATACAGTGACTCTTCTGTTTGAGCTGGTCAGCTGTTGCCTTGTCTCTTTCTCTGTCTTTGTCTGTCTGTCTCTGTGTCTTTTCACTCTTTCTGTCTGCGTCTTTCTTTATATGACTTTCTCACTGTCTGTCTTCCCTTTTTTTCGCCTGTTTTTACCATGTCTGTCTTTGTTTCTTTTGTAGGCATCCTTCTCCTTCTCTATCTGTGTCTTTCTCTTCAGTCTTTCTCTCTTTTGCACTCCCAAGCACCACATGATGTAAATGTTTGATGGCCAGCTGAGGCTTATGACCGCTCTGTTTTCCACTCACACAAAAAGCACATTAAGGAGAGAGATGGGGAGATTTGAGGGAAGCGCCATGGGAATAGGAAGAAGGGAGGAGGGCAAAATGGAGAAAAAAGAAGGGAAAATATTTTCTCTGAAGATGTTTTGATGCTAAATAAATCAAAATAAATGTACTGCATCTAATGGCTAAAATTTAACACCTAACTTATGATCATCACACCTACATATCTGTGAAAAATAAAACACTTAAGGCTTTTTTATCTACTGCTTCAATGGAAAAAAGTGCTCACTTAGATTATATTAAACTTGGCGTCCTCCTCTTGGGTGTTGATGTCCATCAGATGTCTTCCCACGGATAATGAAAATAAACTGATAAGAAGATGGAGGGAAGGAAATACTCAAGTTGTATATACTGAAAGAGAGAGGCGGATAAACACAATCAGACCTCATTTACCACAGAGGAGTCTTTCCTTGTATAAAGAAAGGTTACTCTATACAAGGTTATTTGCCTTAGCTTTATATGTAAACCTAAACATCCATCTCATGACTCTGCATCTATGACTTTTGTCCAACACTCCGTCTGCTATTGATTTTGTTTCTTTCTCCACTCGCCTCTGTGACTCACCCGAAATCATCTTCATATGGACGTCAGGGAAGGCTTGATTATTGTTACTGCTGCAGTCAGTGTGTTTATGCCAACTGCTCACTTGAGTAAGAGACAGCGAGACAGACAGCGGGACAAAAGAGATTACTGAGTTACAGAGCAAATGGCTAAAACATCTATCGTAAGAATATGTCGTAGTTATGTAATGTTCTGCAGCCTTGTGGGAATGTTGGAAACTGTGTCACATATTGCCCCTATGAACTGTTTTTGTTTTTTGGGTTTGTAGCATATATGTATACGTATTTAAAAGCATTTTTGAAAACATTGCCTGCTTGAGCTATTTTTAGTGGTTGCAGGATAAGCTAAGCAAGAGACAACGTGGGCACAGTGTTATAACAGAGAGACAAAAGAGAGGCTGTGTTGAATAAACTCATGACAAATAATTAAGAGAATAAGATCTATTGAATACTCTGCCTCTTCCATGTAGATATTAGCTAATGTGTTTTAGCACACGGAGCAACTTGCTAATGTTTGCAAGCTGTTGCGGTATTGGCTAATGTACTGGTGACGTGTAGAAAATCTAGCATATGTTAGAAAAGCAGCAGCCTGCATGGAGCCCTAGAAGTCCATATCCAGTGATGTAGTGCAGGCTATACGCAAGTAAGGATTATACCTACTTATTTTTCAAACGGCATTGGGTATATCCACTTCTAAATCCCCTCTGATCTGCATCATCCAATAGGGGTCTATAGGCACGACACGTTAGGAGTTCGTTAGGAGTAAGAAATCAGGAATATTTCACTCAAAATGCATAATTAGGTAGTTGTCTCAGTCTTCGGGGTCAGCATTTATTGTGAAATGAACTCAAATACCAGAAGTTAAGTAATAACGTGCAAATACTACTGCCCCATTTTTGGGCGAACTAAAGCTGGAGTAGTTGCCACGTGTCTCTGGTTAGTGTAGATGGGCTCTTTTGTTAAATGTTAGTTTAAGTTAATTTATCTTATTGTACTAATTAAAGCCTTTTCTTGTTCTCAGAAAACACAAAATCATAACCAAAAATATGACATAAAATGCTTGGAGGGTGTGATTGGGAATGACATGCAACAAAGGTCCAAACAGTGGATGTTGTGGATTCTTGTTTAAACCCTTCAGCCACTAGGGTTATAGCATTAAATCACAAGTACCAAGTATATTGTGACCTGAACTTCATATGTCAAGAATATGAAGCATGCTTACTAGGTAAAAACAGAATTATAAAACCATTTAGTGATTTAATTTGTCAATGACTAAGTTCCATTTGAAGATATGGTTGGTCCTAATATGTCTGAATCTGGCACAGCTGTGTCACCACCACACCTGCATTTGTCCTGCCCACAAAGCTTCTGATTGGCTCGGTTGTTTCTACAACCACAAAATGGCCATTCACAAGGGCAACATCAGTCCTCTCTGAGTCACTGATAAATTTGGTGATGTGGACGATGATTCAGAGGTCTGAAACCAGGCTACCTCCTCCTCTCTCCCCCTCATCGCCGTCGTCGTTCTCCGCTTTATTCTCTCACACTGTATGACTCGGTTCAGCACCCCCAATATCTCTCTCCTGTCTCCTCGTACTGAACCAGCCAAGCAGAAACTTAACTATTACGGATGGGTAAATGGGGAAAGTATGATGAGTATGCTGTCTCAGGGTTGTGTATGTATGTGTGCATGTTAACGTCTGTGGTCTTTGGGATTCAAGTTACGGATGACATAAATTCACACCCTTTTACGTGTTGATGGTGCACAACACACGTGGCTTATTAAATTCTCAGGTTGCTCATGTTCATTTCATAACTGCTCAGTAATGACATTATTTGTCCTGGCCGCAGGATGTTTACATCCACATCCACTCGTAATAAAGAATTTATGAATTCCACATTAAGAGCCGGTGAGATATTTACAAGAAGTAAATCCATGATCTTGATGTGTTTGCAACTCGACTGCTTAATTGGCTTAAGCAGTCTTTAAGTTTTCATGCACGCAGTGGTAAAGGGCTGATGGGAAGGTAAGCACTTGTTCCCCTGGGATGTGCTAGTGGTTGCTTTAAGCTACTGTAAAGAACATACTGTACCATGTACTTGCAGTGCTGTCTGTTTCAATTTAACAGATGAGGTGCATAGCTCGTCACCCCACCGTTGCCCCTTTTGTAAAGCTGCGTATGGTCTACCAAAACGGCAAATAAATGGTACCCTAGAGTGTATTGGTGGTGATGATGAAGTTTTTGTCCCTTGTTCACTGGTGAAGCCTAAAGTATACATAGGTTGTTAGAGGGATGCCTGTAATCTGTAATAAGTATTTCATGAAAGAAAGACAAACCTAAAGTCTAAATCTGTTTAACTTATTTTCCATATTTATTACAAATGTTTGAACCAGCTGTGATGAAAGAACACAGCATAGACATCAAAATCATGAAGAATGAACACAGAGATAGTAATTGCACTGAGTGATGATAAAGTAATGCCTTTCCTCTTTCCAAGGAGTGATTACAGGTATGATGCAGCAGCAATTTTCAAGTGAACATAAGGTTCTCCTTTTCCCGACATAAAGGATCTCAGGATTTCTTAAGGAAAACTCTGAACTTTGTTTTCTCTGGACATTCAAAATACATATTTTGTCAACGGAAATGTGATTATTATATTGTATAAAAGGCTTAAACAACGTATTGATTTGCAGTCAAGTGTATTGGGATTACAAGGGGGTTACAGATGAACCCTAACCCGAATGAACATGTTCAATTTCTAACTATAAAAACATGTTCTAGAGCAGAGTTCGATGTTGCTTCTCAGTGCTATCAACAGTACTGTAACAACACTGCAACATCCCACACTACATTATAACAATTAGATGCATTTTGGTATAAAAATATTCATTATAGCAGGTACAACAAAGCACAGCAGCACAAGTACAGATTTGTTTCCATCCAAATTTTATGTTTCATGTTTGTATGGCTAGCAATACATATATCCAAATACAATTTCAGCTCTTACTTTTACACACACTGTTAAATCTTAGGCAGATGTAAAACAGTGATTACAGTAGTTGACAGTATATGTATGTGTTGGAATTACATGGCTCTATGAATCAGCATTTATTGCTGTTGCAGTGCTGCAGACACTTAGGTCGTTGGGTCTCTGGAAAACATGTGGCCTTTAGAGCTAGCATTCAGGAAACATTGGAAAACCCATTTGTCTTCATTATATTCTGCGCTCATCCCCTTTCCTCCTCCTTCTCCTCCTCTTCTTTCTACAACCCCCACCCCCCATCTCTCTTGCCATCTAGCCCTGATGATAATGTGACATTTGTAATGAAATTTTGGATGCGGCAGAAGCCACATCTCTCTTTTTTGGGCATTATTCAAACATATCATTTAGAACTGACATTTACGACCGTTTTTATTATCGAGTCCAAATCAATCAGTGGCTGTATTGGAAAATGTTAGAATGAGGGTGTTGGGAATTCAGCCTCTTCTTTTCTACTTCTTTTACCTTTTTTTTGATATTTGTAAGTCTTTATTTTAACACTTTTTTTGGTGCGGCAGTAATTTAGGCTACAATAATAGATTTCTGTCTCATAGAGATACATGACATTCCCTGTTGGAGTGAGGGGAGAGAATCAGAGAGAAGCAGCAGGAGAGAATGAGACACAAAAAACAAGAGCAATTAGTTGCCATTTCAGTTTGGAGATAGAGAATGGGGTTATGTGCTGTGTGGACGGACCATGCATTTATTCATACTGTGCTAGCCACAAATGCAGCTACAGATGTCGCGATGGAGCCAGCATGCATACGTTTGCGACATGCACATACTTCTTGGTCTGCTTGCATACCTTAATCCTTCTTAGAGGCAATACAGCTGTGTCATTAACACATTACTCATGATAGTGTGTGTCTGTGCCTTTGTGTATCTCTGTGTGCGTATATGTGAAGTACCAGCTGTATATTCTTTACAGCCCATTCAGAAAAGCACAAGCATTCATTAATAACACGCACTCTAAAGCAACATTTGTAAGAGCTGAAGTAAGCAGAACGCAACAGTACATTTCCTCTCTGCCTTTTCCCCCTTTCTGTCTGCTCTGAGGAAGAACTAGTGATTATTCTCCACGTGATTGCTGTCTGTCACACTGACTGAAAGGAATTGTGGCAGCATCCTATTTTCCTCAGCTGACAACAATGTGCAGCAAAGTAGAAGCGAGGCAGAGCTGCATTGTGCTTTATCTAATCGAGTGAGCGCAGGCTAGCTGCATCGGGAAGCTGAAATTATTGTGGCTAAAGTTATTCAGAGGTTGTTTCAGCTGAGCATGAATTAACAAAGAAAGAACATTTGTCACCACATAGACTTGGTGGCCCATTAAACTGCTTATTTCATCAGCAAAATGAAGGCACAATTCATAGTCACCTTTTAACCTGGTGAAACAGATTAAAATGATGTTGCATCAGCAAAAAACTGAACTTAATACTAACAGTATTTAGCTAGTATGTCATTTTTTCTTTTTTGTTGTTGTTGTTTTCATCCTGGCATGCACAGTACGTCTGCTTCAAGCACTGAGAAGTGAACTGTGTCCTATTTAAATTAGTAATGAGATATACAAATAAGGGGGGTTGTTTTTATTTGTATATCACCTTTCAAACACAAAGGCAATTCAACATGAAGATATGAATTGGGACAACATGTGAAAATATGATAAAAACCCATCTAAATCAACAAGAATATAATAAAGTGACGGTTTGGAAAATAGATAAAATGTCCAGTTCGTTAAGCTTCTTTAGAATTGCTTCTCAGACGAACACCACATACACACCAATCAAACATTGGCTGGAGGAGTTTTTCCGGAACCAGTGATCCATTATTCACACCTAATACACGTAGTGATAGGAGCGCTGTGTGGAGGTAACACTATGACACACCAAGAGACTGTAGCCCCTTTACACAGGCGGGACGATTGCTCCTTACCATTCTGTCCAAAAGATACAAAGATGGAATGGGGTGGAGGGGGTGGGGAGGTTGTTGTTGTTCTGCCTCTGAGCCAGCAGCGGAGGTAGTAACAGAGCCAAATCGACATCTGTGTAAAAAGGGTGAACCGGCAGGATAGGAAAAACGTGTGCGTAGTGAGTATGTGGCTGAAATAATTAAAGAGAGAGGGAGGCAGAATGTGTGAGTGGTGCAGAGGAAAAGGTGAGCAGATTTTTAAGACCAAAGTAGAGCTCCTGTGTGTGTTGTTTCTTAGCTGCTGGGATAGCAACACTTTGACGATCAGCTCACTATCTATGGCTTCCAGAATTCCGCTCTAAAATCACCACTGGGGGCAGCGTTGTGCTGGCTTTGTTTAGTTCTGTAAAAAAGCAAAGCTGGAATAATGGTGGACATTCTTCAAGGTACTATTGTGGAATCTCTGTGTAAAAGCAGCTTCTGTTCCAAGAGAGACTGTGGAAATGTATGCTGTACTGTATGCTGTATATCCACATGATATAGCATCGCCCCTTCTCTGGGATCAGGCAACACTTACTGACGTGGTTGGATGTCATACTAGTTCTGGTTCTGTTTGAGTGTGACCGGACCTTTACATGCACCTTTATGTATACTTTATATAAATTTTCAAAGTTGGAAGCTTTCCATGGGAATTAACATGAATTTATGGGAATTAACATGAGTAAATTTACAAAACTCTATATATTCCTTTATATCTAGAAATAATTTGAAAAGACTAATAGTTAGCATCTTCTTCAGTTTATACCAAAATGGCAACCCATCTGTCAGTGGCAACCAGTTACTGTGTAAGCTTGACTGTTTGCTGAGATAAAAGCTATTAAACGATGCCTCAGAGCTCCAGCGAAAATGTGAAAAAGAGTCTGTGTTTACCTATTGGCTCAAAAGCACATAGCTTGAGAAATGAGCAGCAGATGGATTTAGGTGGAAATCCCTCACAGAAATGTCGATATTGCTTTGAAACCTGATGATAAAAGATGAAACAGTTTAAAAAAAAAAACATTTCTTAGTGAAATATTTTTAATAAGGGGAAAAAAGCTACAAAAAGCTAAAAGGGCACAAAGCCACATAATGTCTTCACACCATAAAACATTATACTGTAATTCTACAGTACAATCATCTGATTCTATAAAAGAAAAGCACAATTATTGATTGTACTATACGATTACACATAACACTGTTAGTAGTGGGATTTAAACAGCTCATTAATTGTTCAAATTTCCACAAAGTTCATCAAACCGACAGGGAGATGGTGTTTGTTGTCTGTCTGGCTCCAAGATGTCCAGGATGAATCACAGTCTTCTGTTAAGATTCACAGAGCTGCTATCTGATAAACAAGATTTTGTCAACACATTCACACATTGTCACATCTTAATCGTCATCGTCTTTGTCATCACCTCATCTGTCTCCTTGCTGTCAGTGTTGTCATTATCATCACTACTCGTTCAGTGCCGTTCCTCTGTATACTTTGCATACATCAGTGCAGAGGGAGTGTAGGAATGTGTGTGTACATTTTAGCAAGAGAGTCTGTGACTTGTTCATGTTCAGTATGTCCATCTGTGCCCATGATTTTTCGGCATTTGTGCGTGTGTGTGTGAGCGCAAGTGTGTGCACGTGTCCTGTCTCCTTGACTCATTGTCACCACAGGCCTATGGGGAAACCACCACCCACACACTTTCTGATCTGCAGTGTGTGTGTCTGTCTATGCCCTGATGTGAATAAAATTGGACTTGTAGGGAGGCTGAACGGTTTAGTGTTAGTTTGTGATCAGGGATAAAAGGATTTATGCGCATTGTTTGTGTGTGTGTGTGAGTCAAAGTGTGTGTGAGAGAGACACTGTAAACCCGGGAGATTATATGGAGGGAAATGAGGAAATAATGACTGGTGTTAGTTTGTGCATTTTTATTTAGATAATTTTAGCTGAAATTCTGAGATTGTTCCAAACTTTTACACTCATGTACTTCCTTGAACACTTGTGTAGTTCACTACAATAGTTTTGTTGACACCGTGCGAGAAACTTTTGACACCCACCACCCTTAGGGAGCTGTGTAGTGCTAAAATCAGTTTTATATTTTTGGACAACAATTTTCTGTCAGCTGTTGGTTTCAGCTGAATATTATGTTGCTAGTAGCAACCACTACTGACAGTTCTGTAGCAGTTTAACTGACATCGCTACATCCGCCAATTTGTCCGATCTGTTACCGTGCAAATATCGCTAGACATCTTTTATCTTTGTCACGTTTTATTCTAGCTGTTTAGTGATTCAGTAGAATTTTATTTCTGCAATCGGTTTACGTCTTGTATTAGCCATTAGCCGTACTAACTGTTTGAGGCTAATGTAATTCTAATACACTTAACAACACTTAATTCACTGTTGGGCTAAATTATATGTTTTTTACAGTTCTGTACTTCCTAAAAAGACAATTTAACTAATTTATTTAGCTTTCATGTTACTGTATACATTCATTTTTACAAATTATATCATATTGTATAAATATGCTTTAAGTCCTGTCTAGTCTTGAGTTTTTTAGTTTTTCGTTTTTTTGTGATTCTTTTTACTCAAGTTGTGTCCCTTGCACACACACATATATAAAAAGAAATGTATCTCTAGAGAATTTAGCCAAAACATTTTCCACCTTTCTGTGGTTTATTTTTCCCTCTTTTTTTCCCCCACAAACTCTTGGAAGCAGTACGGTCTTAAACTCACATTTTAGAATTTACTTTTATAGCAAATGTTCACCTAAATATGTTTTTTGTTTTCTTTGTTCTACACTATCTGTTTGCCATTTACACCAGTTCAGTATTGTCGAGCACAAAGAGGACACAGTAAATTCTGGAGCACTGTGGTTTGCTTAGCAGCTTTCTACCTGTTCATCTGTTTGCCCTGTCTGCAGCAGCTTGTTCTGTGTGTGTGTGTGTGTGCATGTATGATTATTCTGTATCACCTATATAGTGTAAGTGGTTATTTATGATCAACAGTCTGAAATTTTGAGTTCTGTCTATGCTAACACTCACGTGTTCCCGACTGCTCCTTTTTCTGTGTGTGTGTGTGTGTGTGTGTGTGTGTGTGTGTGTGTGTGTGTGTGTGTGTTAAATAATGGAGACCCGGGGGTCACAGAGTGCCATGTGGCCAGTGTTTATCCATGCTGGGATGTTGGCGGTCAAATATTGGCACAAGATTCACATCCAAAAGTTACCCCCACCCTCCCCCTTTCTGCCTGTCTCTTTAATGTCTTCATATGGAGACAGTTGCACCCTATGATTGACTGGTTACCCATGGGTGTGTTAATTTTGTCACATCACCCTTGGCTACTTTCAAATTTGCAAGTGTCCCACTTCACATTAATGCATCCTAGACTTTTTGTCCCTAAGGGCAACTGTTTGTTTGTCCTGATATTCATGTTTCAGTCCTGGATAAAAGCTGTGAAATTATGCCGCCTTTGAATGTGGATCTAATAAAGAGCCTTGGCCTCCAGAGGCCAAAGACTTATGTATTAATCAGCTGCTACGGCGAATAAATATGCCAGTTCACAGAGGTTTGCCACTGATACCAGTAATTTCAGTCAAATTTTCAATCACGCCCTAGTATTTCTTCCAAAAAACCTTCAAAAAGGTGAAAACGAAAATGAGCAAACACCATTTAACTCACGTCTGCTCTCTCTAAGCTTTGTAACTACTTCTATTCTTTCTTTCATGCCATTTTCCACCTGTCTTCTATCCCTCTCTCGCTCTATCCATCATGTCTGCCCCATGATTAAGACTCAGTTTGCCTTCAGTCCATTTCTGTTCATTATCCCTGCTCTCTACCAGCGCTTGTTTAGTTAGTGTCACATTGATTTATACACATACAAACTCTGAGAGGCCTTTTCATGTACTTGTCAGACTTCCTTAATGAGTCTGGTGCCCAGAATGTGAGTGGCTAGAATAGGTATTCGTATTCTGGCACGCTTTACATGGCTATTATTGACCCTAACAGGTTTTTTTTTTTTGTGAGCAATATTTATTTTTGTGCTGCACCACCTTTTCCCACTATGGAAAAAGGAGAACATAACTTTGTTTAGTTTTTCCATTCATGTTATATTCTAAATTCCTTATGTATTCATCAACTATATTACCTTATGCCTGGTAATTGCATACTATAACTTAAGGTGTGGTGTAATGTACTACAGCTGAACAAAAAAGAAATAGAAGACATTGACTTGGATAATTTTAGTGTTTTCCTTTCTAGTTTAGATCTGCTGTAAATAGCCTTTTTTTTTTTTTTTTTTTAGATGACAATGAATAAAATGCTATATTTTCAGTTTTATAGTGATAAGATTTCCAAGTAACAATTTTATATTCTTTGGCTCTATAATTTCCATCCATGACATTATTACGGTAGCAATACTTACAGTTTGTATATGACCTAAATTTATCCATAACTACAGCATTATTAGGCCATGAAAAAAAAAATCTGGCAGCCTCCATGGATAATACCTGAGTTACAAATACAACATGTTGTATGGTAGTAATTTACACAGTTACAGATCTGGTTCATCAGAAGTGGAACTAGGGCATACACAAAGATTAAGGATGTATTCCCGCTGGGTCTTTTCTTATTTACCACAAATAACTCCAACAAATAACTTCTTGAATCTTGTAGAAAAAAAAAAAATACTACACTGATTTAAAAAGTGTGCCAGTGAAGTGATTCAGCTCAGTTTGTTCTTAAACTGTGTATTAATCAACTGTTTGGTCAGTTAGTCTGCCACTTCAAATATCTGAAATATGTATGAGATGTACTGTCATTAAATTAGATGCAGACATTCGTGGTACCCAGAGGATGAATACTGATGACTCTGGTGATCCCATGACCTTTCCTTTAGCAGCATCATGAGGCTGACATTTGTGATTCTGCAGGAAATTTCTCAACAACTATTGGATAGATTTCCATAAAAGCTGTTTACACATTAACCATACCAACTTTGTAACACGGTAATACGTGCAGGCTCTGCACCTGTCAGGTAGTTTTTGAATTCCTCTGCCCTCTAGTGGGCTAAAATAGATTTCTGTATTACAATTTATTAAATTAATGTAATTAACTAAGACAGGGCTTCTATTGCAGACATTATCACAGTGGTTCTGTAGACTAAGAGGACTTACTGAGGGCAGCTCAAGACATCCCGTAAGGGGCCCATCTGTCTACTGTAGTTCTCTACTTCAAACATCGTAACTCAGTGGCATGAGGGTGAGACTTCTTAGAAAATATTCCAGTGGAGCGGTGGAAAACACACACACACACAGATACATAGTCATATGTGCAGATAAACACCCTCACATAGAGGTGTACTGTACACAGTGACAAACACACACAAATACACACCTGAAGCCTATAGATTGATGTTGGGGAGGAAAATATATGGATTTAGAAACTTTATTTGCAACTTCATAGAGAAGTTAATGAGGAACACATTCCAGTGGAGCAGTGAAATGTGAAGTGTTTACATTAAAAAAAAGTCACTGGTGTTATATACATAAAGTTGAGTTGATGTGAAGTGTTATAGTTTAAACTTTAGCGTCATGGTACAGTAGACACCACTGACGTGGCAACTCTGTTGCTCATTTGAGGTCAACATCATGATCGGAAATTTGGAAAATATTGACTCTTTGAAGTTAATAAGGGCTGCCCAAATGTACCTAACATTAGTCATGGTCTGTGTACGGCTTTAGTAGATCTCAAATGGGGACGAGCCCACAAGTCTGGAGACCTTCAAAGGCCACACCTTTGTAAGCTCAGTCATTTGAAAGAGCCACCCACTGAATGTGCCTCCTCCAGCAGGTATTTTAGCCGTAGGATAGTAGTGCAATGGAACGCAGTTCACTACTTCAACTCGGCTACATTTCAGAGAGGAAAAACGTACTTTATTACGTTAATGTGATGAGTTACTTTTCAAAAAATGTCGACTAAAACTATAAAATGCAGTACATTTTTAAAGATTAAACCAGTGGTTCCCTTTTTTTTTTACCTGACAAAATACAGTGCCTGCCTGATGCATTAAATATCCTCTTAAATATCTCTTTGATGCACAAATATGTAAAACTCAAACAAAAAGCAAACATAAGATATAAATGCATGTAGCAGAACTTTCATTTTTTCTGCCAGATTTATCCGACCTCTAGGTTTGGGACTACTGAACTAAACTACCGGTATAAGGTGCTTAAAAAAAGCTCCATCTCTACCAGCACCAGCAGTAAATATAACATAATATTAGGTACAGTGACCATTGTTATGCTGAACAAGAACTTTACTTTGATGCTTATTTACTTTTTCCTAAGTAGGATTTAAAATATCTGACTTTTACTTGTAAGAGAATATTTTTGCAGTATTGTATTAGTACTTTTACTTTCAGAAAAGGATCTGAATACTTCTACCACCACTGCTGTAGGATCCTAGTGTGGAGGAGACAATGAGATCCTTTATTTGCACTGGAGTCTTCATACTCTTGCATGGCTCTCTACACTGAGCTCTCTCGTGCGTCTACGCCTGTTTATGCACAACTGTTCTCTCTAGACCTCTGTCTTCCTGCCTTGTTCGGGTCACCATTAGCTCATTGACTGCGAGTCTTCCAGGAGTCCACCCAGTCTTTTTGTTTCCACTCTCATATGTAACCTTTCAGATTATTCCAGGAGGTACAGATCTCTGAGCCAATGAGCCTGGCATTTGAAGGTCAGTCGTACAGAACAACACAGCCATGAACCGCTGTTCAGACTACAGGGCAGAGGATAATAGAAATTAATATAAATATTCTCACATACACACACAGGAAACACATTTACATGTGTATCTCAGTAACACATGGAATCAAATTATCAATTGGAAAACAAAGGATGTTTCATGTCTGTACTGTTTTTTTAAGATCTTATGGTGTAGTGATCCTCGGTCTCCGACTGACATTATAAGACAAATTTGAAAAACTTTCTGGACTATTATCAGTTGCAACTCTGGAGATAAACAGCATCTATTTGTATGCCCTAACAAAACCTTCAAGAGTCAAAGTAAAGTAGAAGAAGAGTTTTTTATCCTTGAAGCACAAAGCAACCTGAGCTCCAGAAAAGTTCTGTTCTAAAGTCAAAAGTACAACAGTATGTAACTTTTGTGTGACAATGAAAAGGAGAGTACACAAGCTTTGTCTTGTGTATATTGTGTATCTCTCTGTCAGACACCACAGAAAGCCTTCAAAATCCATAAATCTGGAGCTCTGTGTCGTCTCAAGGTTGGCGACACAGTGGCAGAACGGATCAATAGATTAAGGAGAGAAGGAGCGTTGAAGGTGGCATGTCATGTTTTTGTTTCACAAAGTATAGCAATGTCACTCTCTCTCTTTTTTTTTCTTTCTCTTTCATTTTTCACCCGCGCCTCAGACTGTTCTGAAGTTTCACGGCTGAACTTATTGGCAGTGAAAAGTGACCGTCATAAGGAAGTTGTGACATGTCCTGCTTGACGTGTGGGTGTGTGTGTGTGTACCCATAAAGATGATAATGTCAGTTTTATTAATAATCTTTGACTCCTGTAATGTCCTCTTATGTCCTGACCTCAGACTGTACTGACTCCTGCTGAGTCCTGATGACTGATGTTTTTTTTTTCCAGGCAAAAGGAGGTTGAGACCCCTGTTTGACTTTTTTCTTAGTTTTTTACTCAGTTGTAGCAAGAAGTTTAGACTTGCGTGAAATGTGTTACACATTTTGCCAAGTTCACCCTCTTGTCAAGAGTTAGATGTGACCACTTATATCTGTATGTATGTATGTATGAAGTGACAGCTTAGAGACAGTTAGCTTGGCTAATCTGGTTCTGCAACAAACAAGGTAACAAAGTCTTCCGAGCAGGATCTTTTAAGCTCACATGTTATATTTTGTATGTTATATCCTGTATAAAAATGTAAAACTGTAGTGCTGTAGTCTAAAAACAATGTGTAATGATATCACAGTGACAAGACTCCTATAAAACTCTGTTAATGATTTTTTTTTTTTAAAAAAACAATAAATTGGCACATTAACCCAACATCCCATGAACTTTGTTCCATGTCATTTTCTCTCCTCATTTCCTGCCATTCATCTCTCTACTGTCACTAGCATTAAAAATCCCTAACCCCTAACCCTAACAGTAACCCTAACCTTCTCTCTCCCCCAAAAGAACCCAACAAAACATAAGAAATGAGGCAAGAAAGCAAAAAAGTGTATTTCCCCGAAATGTCAAACATCATTTCCTCCCTGTCTGTTATCCTTGGCTTTTATCACATTGGTACTGAAAGTGATGTTTAATTTGTTTGTTAAACACTTTGCAACAAGACTGAAAATGTTTTTTTCACAAGCTGCTATTAATGTGTCGCGTTCTACGTGTGTGTATCCTTATGTGATTATGCCCGTGTGTGTTTGTCCGCTCAGACAGCGATCCAGACCATTTTTGTGTGCGCCCATGTGTTTACTCTGCCACAGTTGACTGGGATAATTAAATCCTTTCTTTCTTCTTTTCCTCCCCTTTCTGCTTATTCCTTGCGACACTCCTCCTCCACTCCTGTCTGTTCTTGTTATGCGCATTGCTCCCTTTTCTTCTCACCCTAGTATTTTCTCGCCGTCGACTTCCTTCTTATTCCTCTGCTGTTCATGTGTCACAGGCAGCAGAGTGGAGCCTGTATTGTAGTCATCACTAATTCAAAGCAACCATGGGCCTTACTTTCCTCTCTGATGCACGACGCATCCATTATTCACATGTCTTCAAAGATATTTCTAATTGCTGGTGCAAAAGCATAATGGACACAACGAAAAAAAAACACGCAGCTGTAAGGTGATTTTTATTTCTCATAAAATGTCAACATCAAGAACATCAGCTTTGGTTTCACATCACATTCTTTTAACAGAAAAAAAAAAAAACTTTCTGGAACTATAAAGGTTTTTTTGAATCCTTCATTTTATGCAAAACCAGAGTTTTACCTGTGATGTGTAAAATAAAGAGATACTCAAAAAAACCTCTTCTTCCACTTAGCTTTTTTTTTTTCCTTTGGCTCTTCCACTTCACTCAGACTACTAGAGAGTTTAGTGATTGCCGCTCTCAAAAGCATTACCTGGTGCTACTTTGAGCTAAGAGGATATTTCATCCATCTCAATCTATTTCCTTCCATTTACACCTCCGGCCCTCTCAGTAACAATGGGCTCTCTTCACTTTACTGCACTACATTTGCTCAACCGGCTCATCAACTTCATGTCGTGCATGCCGCCTAATAACAGTTGTCGTAGTTGAAATCACTAGAGGGATATAGAATTTACTGTGTCTAGAGGGCCTGTGTGGTGGCGGCTTATATATTTTTTCCTGCTCTCTGTCCCACAGTGAATGTTGTACCCCAGGGGGAAATTAATTATACTATTAATGGATAAAGAAAGTTGTTTGTAGTATATTAGTGCTATCCTCCATAGCCTAAAACGTCTTTGCGCTTGTTTTTCTCTCCGGTAGTTGATGGAGACAGACAAGAAAGATGGGAGGGAGGCGTGATGACATGTAACAAAGGTTGCATGCCAGATTGGCGGGTACACAGTATGTGTCTGAGTCATCTGAGCTGCCACAACACCATCAAACCCCCAGTTTATAGCATTGGCTCCAGCTCCAAGTGGAAATAGTCATATAATTCTGCAGGATAGATGCCAAATTGTGGCGTCTCTTTTATTACAACCTTCCCTCTTTTTTAGTTCAAGAAATTACAACAATAATGCTGATGTAAATGAAATCAAACTGTTGTCACAACATTAGGCACGCCAATGTGTTCTTGAACGTTTAAATTCCATATCATTTGTACTGTACTATGATGAGACATGTAGGTTTAATGCCTTCCATGTGGCTCTCGCCTTGTATCTGACAGCACAAATCTTCAAGTGAAAAATCTGAATGTTTCTTCAGTTTTGCCCGTTGATGCATGATTGCTCTCACGGAGGAACAAAGACATTCAATCTTACTGTGTACCAATGTCTAATGGCAGGAGTCAGCTTGCCTTCCTTTAATTTGCCTTGCAAATAACTAATTGACTTTGACGTCACTACTGACGAGAGGCTACTTGAACTCTCATCATATTCTCTTCTTTAACCCTCAGCTTTTCTTCCATTTATAGTAATTCTATTGTGGGCAATCTTAAAACCTCTCCTTCATAGTCAACTCTTCCTAAACTGATATTTTGAGGCATTGTAACACTACTAATTAACAGTTCAGTTTTGGTCCCAGATACCATTAATCGTTATCTGCATGAACAGTATGATACAATGTCAGCTTGCGGGAAATTAGAAGCTTAAATACATGAGTAAATAGACCAGATGGATGCCAGGTCAAACAAATTAAACTTGTTTGTAGAACCTAACCTGTAAGTTAAACAAAGAGGACATGCAAGGTTGTGTGGAGGACACTGCAGAGTCATTTCTGCTCTATAGAAGTTGTTAATGACTATGCAGGCTGGCAGTGCCCGACAGCAAACTGGAAGCAAGGCAAGCAGAGTGGTGATAACAGGCTGGAAAAGCTAACTACGCAAGCACAGAATGAGAACCGAATGAAAAATTGACCAAGTGCCTATCTTCACATTCAATAAGTATAGTGTGCGTGTGTGTGTGTATTAGAGTAGTACTAATCTAGAACAGGAGCCCAATCTACCAAGCTACATGTGTGAAATGTATATAATCCCTCCCTGATAAGTATGACGGGGATGTTGATGGTATATTTCGTCTTGCATTTTCAACATGGACCAGAGCAAAGTTGAAACAGAGTTTAATAAACTGTGATAGCTTCAGAAAAAACAAGCTAGTCTCAGGTCTATGAACAGACTAAACAGAGAAACTCACAAACATAATTTTCCTTAAAACCAAAGTTCTAACATTGTGCCTATAGGTAATTATACAACTGTAGAGTTTCATTCTTAAGTTTCATAATTACTGGCCTCACCCTTCAACCCTGCACCTTATAATTTGCATCTTTCTTTTATTGTTTTGCTTTCAGTGTAATGCTTTAATTAAACTTTTACGTCACCTTCTATGGTTGTCAGCATGACAGCAAAATTGTAAAAATATATACCTTCAACTAGACAATAAGAGTCATTTGTATAATGTTTGTATCTAGATCCTTCATGGGCATTCATAGCAGAATTATAGTCAGCAAAGGGAGTTGGATTCACCTCCTGACCGTGAGCAGTCAAGTGCCTACTTGTGTGATGTATTGCTGGTAATTGTCACAGTGCCTACAGGTGTGTGGAAGTTTATTAGAGTTTATCCCATCACTTATCTAAATACAAATACTGCCGCAATAGATCTCAGATGATTTATTTGAATAAGTAAGTAGGATCAATGAGTTGCAATCCAATGACAGTAAAACACATACATCTAGGAGCTGATAGGAGTAACTAAGAAAGCAGTTAAATTAGCCTGACGCTGCATTCAATTCATGCATTCAGTATGTTCCACAGTAAGATAATGTGGATTTAGATTGTGTTTAATGACTACATTCTCCTGTGCCTCTACCTTCTCCCAATCGACACATTTAAATATAAAATGTCTCCTATGCCTTAAATGAAATATAAACTATGGTACTTGAATGATATGAATACACGATGTGTGTCAATTTTCTGTTTGCAATATGGTTTTCTATCCAGTTGAAGATGCTTCCATGTTTTTATTTCCAAACTCATTGAAATGTTTTGTCATTAACTCAAGTATTGAAATTAATTTCTAGTGTGTGCATCTCTTTATGTAAACAACTTACCGTATGCTTGATTGTATAAGCTTAATACATGCAAAGAGCGCTGTTGCCAGCTGTTGCTAAAAGGCCAGCGTCCTGTTTACATAATATATATGGAAATAGCACAGTTCACTGTCTTTCTGGAAACCTGGCTACAGCAGAGATTAGAATGATGTGTTATGTGACAGTCACCTACTATTATAATATTAACTGCATAAATCTGCGTTGGATGTACAGCAGGACAGATAACATCAACACTCGCGCACACACAGACACACAAACACACACACACAGCTATTCATCTATGACAACCAGCCTCCTTCCCCAGCTCCCCTTGTCTGTCTGGCCCAGTTTTCTGGGGGCTGTTTGGGCTAGTTTCAGTTTTACTGTATAAAGAAGTTCACAAGGACACTCCCTGTCTGCCTCCCTACCTCTCTCTGCATGTGTTTTTATGCAATGATGAGTGAATTTGCATCCTCTGGCAGCAGTGACGCAGGATGTTGCTGGGATTTGGCTGATGTAAAGTCGTTGGGTGCGGTATTATCAGCAGGTGACGTGCGCCTGCTGCTTTAGTATATGAGCACACACATAACCTTGTCTAAGCCGTGGAAGGATTAATGGTTTGTGCGTGTTTATTATGTGACAAAGTATTTGTGAGGTATGCAAATACTTTGTCACATTGTGTGTCTATAATGTTCCGTAATTACTTCTGTCAGTGTGTGTGTAATATATTGACGTTAGTGTGTGTGTGTGCGTGTGTGTGTGTGTGACAAAGTAGCCTCCTGATTTTCCATCCTGCTCACATTAGAAGCTAATACTGACATGAATGTTTACTCAGGACACAATATGTGGCACAATTTTACTTAATCTGCTGCATAGCAGGACAGATCTTAACTATCTCTTTTTTTTTTTTTGATGCGATACATAGAATTACATCACATTATGCATAACTGCATAACCATATTAAAAAAACAAGGTGCCAGATGGGACTGATATATTGGAATTTTTTTTTTAATTTGCTCACTAATAGGTTTGTGCTGATGTAAACCAATTTAATTACCAATTATATTAAGCCAAAGACTGGACCAGACTGTTAATACTGAATTTTACCACTCAGCCACTCCTGAATAGAACAATAATGAGAGCCATGAATAAGAGTGGATTTGCAACATTTTCCACAACGCGAACCTGCAAATGTTTCACAATAAAAGCTTTCCTGGGAACCACAACTGAAAAGCTAGCCTTTTAATTTACAACAGATCCATGAAATGTGCTATGTTACTGACTGTACTAGCTGGCTAGATAACGTAACAAACAGATGCGATAAACAGAAGTCCTCTTCTGTAGAGCTAGCCGAGTTTCACCACTTTACGCCACGGTAAATTCTGCTACACACCGAGAGCGTTAGAGAAGGAGTATTTAATTGGTCTCAATCTGCAACCTCACCACTAGATGCCACTGTACACCATCTACACTGTACACACTGAAGCTTTTAATACAGTTTTTGTTTCACATATATGAAGAGTTTGGTCTCATGTAATGCCTAATATTAGAACACTATGTCAATATCATAAAATACCCATATACATATTGAGATATTGACGTAATAGTATTGCATGACTAATACAGTGTTTTTCAGTCCAGGTCCTCGGGGAACACTGCCCTGCATGTTTTAGATGTTACCTGCTCCAACACACCTGATTCAAATGAGTGGCTTGTTATCAGGCCACTGCAGAGCTTGATGACGAGCTGATCATTTGAATCAGGTGTGGTGGAGGAGGAAACATCTAAAACATGGAGGGCAGTGTTCCCCGAGGACCAGGACTGAAAAACACTGGACTAATATACATGTAGGCTGACTTTATTGCCCGATATTGACCTATCACAGATACAAACATATGTATCCAAGTGTATGTTGTCATTTAGATCAAGTAAGTAAGTTCTATTTGTGTTTTTATGTATAATTATGTGTAATGATTAATATCATAAACTTTAATTAAGTTCACTGTTTCATTGATGCCATTTTGGACAATAAGGTTTATTGTTAAACTCAGCAATATCTTTGTCGAGTCTTTAATTAACCACATTTGAGGGATCTTTGCAAAAAACATTTTCTATACACCTTAAAAACAGTGTCAGTCAGGCTGCACTTCATGGTAGTATTATTATTATGATAATGACTTTGCAAAGACAATTAAAGAATGTTGGTATATGAACCTTAACAGATGACACACAGGGTCATGTAACATTATAAAACAAAGATCCCAGTCAGTTCAGTGCAGGATACAGAGCAGTGGTGCTATCAGCTGTTACTATTTCTGTATCATAATCGGTATCAAGAGTTCTGTGTGCCTTTACCATGTTTGCATCTTCATCTGTATGCACTTGCCACAGTATATTCGAGGACACATCATGTTCTGTGTGTGTGTGGTAATGAGGCATAAAATTGGTCATGGCTTGGTTGTGACACACAGGGGCTATAGACTCTTCAAACACTAAGCGCTCTGTCACTGTGTGTCCCCCAAGGGTTGGGGTGGAGCATAATGACATAAAATGTAGCAAGGGAGTCATTTTCCATAACATAACCATATATTTCTGAATATATGACAAAGTATTTTGTCAGGAGCCATTTCCTCAAACACAGACACACACCCACCCACACACACACACACACACACACACACACACACACACACACACACACACACACAGACATACCGTCTGCCTCTCTTCACCATCCCTCCCTGTCTCTTAGTGTGACAGGTGACATGTAAGTGATGTGTGTGATCACTGAGGAGGCAGTGATGGGATGAAGGTGAGGGGGCTGATGGTTTCCACACTGCTCATGGTCATCCTGGTGACCTTCTGAACAGCTTCATCGTGTGTGTCAGCTCTGTGTGTGTGTTCATAGAAATGCAGAGGGTTTTATTTTTTATTTTGTCCATTGAGGTGGCTACTGATTGGTGTCCATGGTAACAAAAGAAGCAGGAGGGGCTTCTTCTGTTAATGGCGGCATTGACATAGAGTGTGGTGTGTATGTGGGGGTGACGTGGATGGGTGGATGACGGGTGATGTATCGTGATAACAGGTTGTCAGGTGTAGTCTCACAGTTCTAGATGCTGTTCTGTACCCTTTCCAGGATTAGAGGTTCTTATGCTGAACCAAAAGCTGTTCGTAAAGCAAGGCACTGACACTAAAATGTATTTCTTTCTTAAGAAATCAGTAGCCTATATATATAATTTGTAATATTGCATAATTTCACATGGCCACACAGATCGGTGGTATTAATTTGAATTTGAAGATTCATCCCATTAAGCAGTCAGTACGGGTCACTCTGAGTCAGTTCCTCCATATTCGATTACACCATGATTATGATGTTACAGCTTCATTTATTTTTCATACGAATCACCCCTGGATTCAACCTTGATGATCAATAAAGTTAATATTTTTAAAACCTTCTCTCTGCTACCCTGTAGCTCCTCTTCAAGGAGGATTTGTTGAAAAAGTGAGGATGCTTTCCACAGCAGTACAGGGCTTTTCATTCATCTGAGTTAGTTCTCTCAGTTTGCTGTGTATGTTAGTGCTTTGTAAATCCACTCAGTGGAAAGGCAGGTTTAGTCATATTGATTCAATGTGTGCACTTTGGAAGAACTCATCTCCCATCAGCACTATTTTTGTTGTTCTGAATTTTCAGCTGTTATTTTGTCCTTCGGCAGCACAAGATGTTTGTCTTGATGTTCATTGCTTTGTGTGTGTAGAAGTATGATGTCAGCCCAGAAGAAGTAAGTAACCAACACAAATTAACAAACAACATGCCGCACTGTCAAACAAGAAGAAAATGAATTTCCAAACTTGCTGATACAGATCCAGGAAGCTAATTGAAAATTAATCGGACATAATCCAAACACAGAGTCACAACCTGCTAAGTTATTCATTTTCTTGACGAAGCATACAGACACACACACACACACACACACACACACACACACACACACACACACACACACACACACACACACACACACACACACACAAAACACAATTTCCTGCTGGCCCTCAATAGCAATCTTCTGACTCTTTGATTATGGGAAATTGAATTGGCTCTCGGTTGTTTGGTCCTTGTTCCTTATCCTACTGTCTCCAAAGCAACAAAATGATTGGTTGGACAATGTAATGGGTCATTTTAAGTCAGATCCTAAACAGATTTCAGGTGAATATTTATGGTTTTATACACCTGGAAATATTGACATTTTCCAGAAGAGAAGTAAGAAACGATGTATTAAGATTTATTCTAATGTAAATATACTTGAGATACATTATTTGAACATTTCCATTCTATGCTGTCATACTCGTACTTCAATACTTATTTTACCGCTACAGTTTGGGATTGTTAATACAAAACATCTGATCAGTTTAGAAAAGTATGAGGCTTTGTTTTAGATTGAACTACCAAATAGTATATAAAGTAGTAGCTTAACCTCAGCCAGTTATAACAGGTAATTACAATACCATTTACACGTGAATATATCACAAATTAAATCAAAGAATTACGATGCTTAAGGATACTCAGCATAAGCACTTGAATTTTTGACACTTTAATACATTTTGCTGATGATAAATAATTGATTCTGCCGCAGGAAAATACAACAATAACTCATATTTATGTTGTTGGAGTTATTTCCAATATATCTGTTGTTCCACTTGAGCACGGACAAACATGTTGCAGTATTTGGACAGGATGTTCCACTTGACAACATTCTAAATGCTTGAGGAGATTAATTTTTGGCTTGTGAGTTAGTTCTGAGGAAGCATCCAACAACAATAAAGAGTCCTTTCTTTACTTTGAAATTTCTGGTGATTTTAACTTTAGTAGAGTATTGCTTATTTTGTTGGAGCACCTCTCTCCCTCTATGTACCCCTGGGGGATCTCAGGCTCCACTTTTATAACTACTGGCCTAGAAAAGTCACACCAGGCCCAAAATGAATTATATCACTGCAAGTCTTGGCCACTATACAGTCTGTCTACGTGTGTAGTAATCAGTGTGCGTCTGCATGTGTTTATAATTGCCCCTGCAGCGTGTTTAAGGTTGACCTGTTTGCCAGCAACTTGTGTCAAATGTGTGTGGCCTAAAAAGCCTCCCTGCGGCTGTGTGCTGCTCTGCCTGCTGGCAGCCTGTGTGTGGACATCGGGGGCCGAGCCCCTGCCAACACTCGCCATCTGCCAACGTCCTTGCAGTGCTCCTTGTAAGGAGTCCAGGCGAGAGAGTGTCGAGCAAAAATAACAGACCCCTCTGGAACACAGAGCACACGAATCACACACACTGGTTCTCATGAACACATTAATCTCACTGACTCTTCTCACACCTCTTGCTCATCAACATGCAGCAACTGTTGAGGGTGATGAAACTGGAGAGGACGTGGATGATAAATGCCAGTGACTCTGAGCGGTCTTAATGGCTCTAATGATTGTTAATAATGACAATAGCGGTAATGATTTGAGGTCAGTGAAGAGGGCCATGGTGGTGAGGGTGATGACCATTAAGATGCCAACTACAGCAGGAATTACTGTAGATTAGTTGTGTTGTCTTTTTTGCTACAGTAAAAAGGCTTCAAATCAAGCTCGCTTTCTCATGACGTTCAAACTCAACTTGTGACACCACGTAGGCCACATCAGCAGAAGAGAAACAACAATCAGCAACTTCAAACCTCAGACGAATTGATCTAAGGCGCGGAAGACAAATTTAGCACCATGGATGATGCAATAAAAAACAAAGACTTCCTCTCATCTGCTATGAATAGCCGGAAATGTTGGTGGCTTTGTAGCTCTTAGGGTAAATCATCCTGACTTGTGGAGAAAGCTATCCACTTCCTGCCACCAGGGAGACAAAAAGAGATGAGCTTTTAATTACAGACTTGTTTACTGTTGTCATTTTCATCACCTAAATATGTCCCAGAGGTGTTATCTGCCCGACTTCATCTGTCATCACAAACCTCTCAAACAGTCTGGGTGCTGCATTTGTGGCAGCAGCCAGCAGACAGTAGTATACCCACTTGCCTCTGGCTTGTGTTCAGTCTGAAACGTTTTTTTTTTTTTTTTTTTTTTTTTTTTAGAAAGTGACAAATACCTAACTGGATCTTGTAAGACCGTCTGTGCTGGTGCCCATATTCCTTATGCTCTATCACCAGCGTGGAACATTTTAAGACTCTAGATTCTGTCTTGTCTGATTCACATGTGCACTAAGAAGCCTGCCAACCACCTGCAGTACCAATGACTCACGAAATGTATTTTTGATGAAGATATGGCTGCTTATAAATATGCTTATTCTAAAGCCTGCTTTTAAATGTCTTTATATTGATTTGCAATCATGAACACATATACACATATACATTGAAGGAGAGTTCCAGCTTATTTTTGCATGGTTGGTTATAATTTCCCTTGTACTGACCAAAGTAATTGCTGAGACCAGGGAAGACTACAACATCGCTAGAAGAAAGCCTGATGGGGAAAGAAATATAAGGTCAGACAGCAACCACTTGTTGTCTGAAAGGAGAATTGAACATAATGATAAGGACTTTCCTTTCCAAATGTCTTTGATCTGCACTCAAACCATCATTACTGAAGGAATTATGGCCTAAACTATGGAAATAAATTCCAAGTTGTAAACAACCCAAATTATCCTTTGTGCGTGAGTATGATAGGCATATACTTTTCCTCCACTCTCATCCAAATCTACTTTATTCCTCATTTCATTTTTGGGGGATACACAGAATTGACAAAATCTTTCAGGTGTATGTCAGTCCTGGTGTTGTTTTCAACAGATTTACTCCAGTTTTCCCCTTAGGCCGATAATGTCGCTATTTAAGGTGCAGTAAGAGATTCTGGAGGAATCCAATACCAGTGCAATATCCAAATACCATGATATAGTCCAAACAATGACACAACAAGAGATGTATTTGACCTAAGCTATGTGTGTGTTTGCATACTGTCACTAAAGTTGCTCTGTAGCAAACATACAGAGAGGACGATTGGTTTCCAAGAGCCAGCACACAGCGATACACACAACTCTCCTATTATAGCTATCATCACAACAACGAGAGCAAACTAGAATGTAAGCTGAATGTCTGTGGGCAAGTGATTTAATGTCACCTGAAACGAATCTTGGCTGGAATGGATGGAATAATAAGGTAGTGCTACTTTTTGGTTTGTGTGCTGTGTAAAGACCGCCATATCTTTTTTTCAGCGTGCGCACAGAAAGCTAGCAGACGGAGATATTCGCTGAATTTGAAAAGAGGTGTATTGGATTAGAATCACATTACCTAGAAATGCTTACCACACCTTCAAATCCAATGAAGTGCCACTGGATGTTGCATTTTCGGCCTTGTAAAAGCCAGCTCTTCAGAGGTCCACACGTAGATAATTAAATCAAACACCCTTGAAGCAGATGAAGGCCATTTTCAACCTACCCTTCTTATTTCCTTTACTCTCTTTAAGTCATGGACACAGGTGACAGTAAGCCCAGTGAGATGCAGTGAGACATGGTGCCACTGCCAGTTGGATAAATTGTGTTCAGCTTACGAAACGTGGTACTAGTAGTCACATCTTTTTTTAGCACATCCCCTGTTGTCACTTCCTCATCTTTTATAGTTACACATTTGAGGCACATAATGAGTTTTTTTTTAGAGATTTGAAAGACATTCTAGAGTGACAAAACATGTTTTCGGTCCCTGTTGAACTGCATTAAAAGCACTCTTGCAGTTTTCTTTTCTGTTTGTAGCCCTTCCTTCTGCTTAAGTGGAACAAATCAAGCATGAAGAGGGCTTGATTTGTAGTGTTTAGGCATAGTAGCTAGTGCCACTGGAGTTGTGCGGTTATTAACGAGGAGTGTTGATTGTCTTACACACCGTGAATCCCATGGCAGGAGTTTGGTTGTTTGGGTCATTAATCTAGTACTACTTTATCTCTGTGGCTCATTAAAGCTCTGAGGCTACAGAGAAAAGAGCAGTTGTACAGTCACAGCCATTTAAATTGCTTTTTGTGTGATGGAGTCTGCTGCATTATGGCACACACAAGTCGTCTGAGAGTTACACTGTCTACCCCACTGCACTGTGGATTTTAAGGGACAGCGAGTGCATAAATTCAACCTTGTTATGCTGCTGCTTTTGTTCTAAACTAAGTGCTGCTGTAGGTGCTGTGCTGTGACTGGATGTAGCTGTGCGTGATGGATAATTCAGTAGAGCCCATGGCATCATCAAATGAAGAGAGAAGTCGCACGTTTTTTTTTTTTTGGTGTCTGTTATGCCTCAAAGCTTTGTATCTATTAGCATGTGGACATTGTATCAGTAGATTATAAGTGACAAAGCCTTTTTAATCTTCTACCACTGTTCATTTGCTCTAAAATAGTCTTAGATTCATCACACGCACCAAGCCAGCATTCACAACTATTTCACTATGAATCATGAAAAAAAAGCACCACCATGAATATGTATTTTGACTACTATTAAATGCTTTTAGATGTGGCTTTGCACAGGACATAGTTTGGCTTATGAATAATGCTTTGTTGTTGATACCCAAATAGGAACTTTATTGAAATAAAAACCCTCTGAAATTTGCGTACGAGCTGAGAAAGCTCAGTCAGCTCTGCGACATGCTGATGCATCGTGTCACATTAGCATGTGACTGCAACTGCATCAATTTTGTCTTGTTAGGCAGCGGTGTCAGTGCCAGGCTCACAGCTGCCGTAGTGAGTGTGACTGTGCTTGTTTGATAATTTATCACAGCCCGTGTTGTGAAATGAAGGCAGGGCAGACCAGAGGTGGCTCAGCTTGGTGGGCGCTCTGCAGTGAGTGAGTCAGCTGGATGAGGTTAAATGAAGACGGTGTACGATCTTCTCTTTTCCTCTCAGTTTTTTTCTGGATCTCTTTACTATCTCTGCCTGTCTGGTGCTCCTTTGTGTCCTTTTATTATGTATTTACTAACACATTTCATCTCCCTGAATCCATTCTCTTTTCTCTCCTCTCCATTTTTGCCATCTCTCTCTGTCTTTCCCATCCCCTTTCTCTTTCCCTCTTTTCATTTCCTGATCTCTCCAGAACACCAGTTCCTTGCCGTGTAGGATTTGCATACAGGCTGCATTCTGTCAGAATTCTATAGGGATGCTGTTGCAAGTATACAGACTTACAAGCACCAACAAATAGCCTCTCCACCACTGGGCTCATTGGGCATCTTCTCTACCAGCCTCCACTTGTCTGGATGAGTGGGTGTGAATGTAGACTCCATATGGTTGAGACACCTGCAGTGTGTTGCACTGTGAGCAAACCAGGATCAGAGCCAACGATTCTGGCATGAAGCAAGTTTTTTTCCATAAGACAGGACAGCACGGTAAAAAGTTCTTCTGCAGTCATACTGGCTAGAGGTAGCCACCGCGTCTAAAGCTCTCAACTTTTGGCCTTCAGTGCCACTTTTGCTCTTTCTTTCTGCAGTGTACAGTCACTGAAAACTTGCACAAACAAAAGCACTCTTCCCTATTAAATAATACAGCAAGAGAAATCCTGGAGGGTAAGATGAGAGGACAGAGTAGATGATTGAGTGATGGAGACAAGCCATGAGAAGAGTGGATGAGAGTGCAGGAAGGAGTATGAGAAATGGAGAGGTGGAGGATGAGCAGAGCAGAGGAGTGGTGAAAGAAGAGAAAGAGGCCTGTTCTCCAGTGTGCTGATGCTGCTAAAAGACTGGCCTTTCTTTGTCATTTGTAAACCAGTATGACGTAGGTTTCACTCTAGTTTGCTCCCATGTGGTTCTGGTGTCATATAAATTATATGGCTCTCTGTCAATGCTTCTCAGGCCTATTGTGTGATAGAGGCCCCTGTATGTGTGTGTGTTTGATAGAGAGACTAAGTATGTGACTGTTTGTGTGTGTTCGTGTGTGTGTAGAGGAGAGGCTGGAATCTGATTCCCAGACTCAGGTTGCAGACAGTACGGTTTGTGTGTGTGTGTGTGTGTGTGTGTGTGTGTGTGTGTGTGTGTGTGTGTGTGTGCGTGCGCGCGCGCGCGCGCACCTGCAGGAGGTGAGAATGTGAGTCTGCCTTCATACCCTTAAGTCTCTGTGGGGACCAGGCTACACAAAGGACACATAGAAAGAGGAGCGCTCCCCCCACCCCCGTGCACAGGAAGTACACGCAAACACACATAGGTCCCTTTACATTGGTGTCACCAGTGATGTCACTGGTGCATGACACAGGATAACCTGGCACCTCCAGGGGAGCCTGTCCCAGAAATTGGCCATAGCCCACATCTCTCTAATTGGATCTTCTGGCCTAGACTCTTGTAGGCTAATGTATGATCTAGTCTTGTTTAGATCTTATTGCGGAAACATTTCTGGGCACTGAGAAACTTTCTTATTTGGATGAAATAAGTCCTCTTACAGCTGAGATGAGCAAAGGTACTTTTAGTTTTCTTTAATCTGTATTTGAGTTCTGTTGTTTAGTATTCGTCTCCTCTGACTTTAGCATGTGTCATGGTCCATACATAAAGGACACAGTGTTCAACACAGGACCCCTTACTCGTGATGAGATGGATCAGGTGATGGAGGATGATCCCGGAGCAAAAACACTGAGGCCAAACATGCAGAATGAACTCTCTGCCTAAAGGTGGCCTATCTGCAAGATCTTCAACTCTCAGCGTAGGAGGATTTCATGAAATCTGAGTAGACTGTGTTCAAAGTTTCTATTGAGGATGTGGCGACTCAGAGTTGTGGTCAAGAGATTGTTGGCGACTGTTGGTGGTGGCAACCTGAGAACCCAAGACGGAAGATATCAGACTGGTGGAGTCCTGAAAGATTTCAGGAAGACTGAAGGACTACATCTGCTTATTGGTTCAGTTTGATGTGGCTGTGTAGAAGGACTTTGGAAGAAGAGGCAGGGTGTTGCCCCTGCTGTTCTTGGCAATGGGAAACTGCTGACCTTGAATGGAGATACTGTCATGCAGTGGAACAAGGAATTCCTGAATATCACTGTCATATTCTCATCCAACTGAGGAGGAGGCATTTGAAAGGCTCAGTGGATGCCTGGCCTCTTTTTCGAATGGAAGTGAATAGAACCTGATGTAGTCCAAAACCTCTGCAATAGCAAGGCACCATAGGTGGATGAAATTTATCGTGAGACGCTGATGAAGATATTGTAGCACAGTGAAAGTGCTTCAGATCTGTTTTTATTTACCTTTGCTAATAAAACTAAAAAAATAAAACTGTTTGAGCTTTTGGACTCACTTTAGTGAGTGCAGACCTTTTTGTGTTTGTGACAGTTGCTTTGGTTAGATGTGCGAAGCTGAAATGCGGTGGTGGAATGAAGTGCAGCTCCTACTATCCCAGTGGTTCCGACTTTTAAAAGAGGACTGGAGGGTGTGCTCCAATTATCAGGGTATCACACTGCTCAGCCTCCCTGGGAAAGCTCATACTAGGGTCCAGGAAAGGAGGCTCCAGCTGATTGTGAAACCTCTAAATTGCCCGCAGGTGTGAACATGAGTGTGAATGTGTTGTTTGTGTATTAGACTCTTCTCCAGTGCATGCTAGAATCAGCTCCAGCCCTCTGCAACCTTACGCAAGGTAAGCTGGTGTATAAAACGGATGGATGGATGGATGGAAAAGAGAGAGAGAGCACAATTAAAGAGAGACAGCTGAGTCCAGATGATGATGTGAAAATGTCAAAAATACAATTTTGCATATACATGCCGTGTCATCCCAGATCATTGTGGCACTTAGTGCCGTTTCTCCTCTCAATTCAGACAGAGTAAACAACACCTCCATAGAAAGAAGTCGGGAGAAGGAAGCAAAATCCCAAGTGGCTCATTTAGCGCTTGTTTGTGGGAGACAAACTCAGACAAGACAGAAATAGACTAAGAGTCCTGGTTGGAAGCCATCACATGATATATTGTTCATCTTTGAGGCAAAGATAGACACAGGTAAGGAGCAGGGCTACTCACAAAGAACGAATGCACAAACTGATACTAGAGATATAATGATAGAAAGTGAGATAATAGAACAGCATGAGAGGGGAGAAAATAGGCTAAACAACATTGGACTGAAGCAAAAATGTAAGGCCGACAAAAAGAAGACAAACGGAAAATAAAACGAGGAAGAGATCAGCCCAATTAAAATGACAAAAAGCTGTTTCTTACACAAAGCAAAAAGAGGGAGAGCAACAACAGAAGTGTGCTTTCTCACAAGGTGTGTGCGTGTGTCTGTGTGTGACAGCATGACGCACGCAGTTACTAGCAAACATCGCTGCCTGGTTGCCATGGCCGACGCTTTCAACAAAGCTGAGCTTCAAATGGCTTCCAGTATCTCCTTTCCATCTCTGTTTCTCCTCTTTTTCTTCAAGTCATTTGGGTTTTTTTTCTCACCCATTTTTTCCATGCCTATGTGTGCACACAGGCAGATGGACTGACACACACACTTGGTATCTAATATCGTGCACAAACACATTCAAAGATGGTGAGACAGGCACAGACCTACACAGGAACACGGTGATAATTGCATTCTACATTGTTACGTGATTTGTGGCGATGTCAGTGGTGACCTATGTGCGCTTTATGTCTGGTTTGTGTGTCAAAGACATAATGCAGCAGGTCTTTAGTGTGTTTCTGGTACAGAGCTATCATAGACGAAGACATCCTATAGTTCTCAACTGCAATATTATAGTACTCTGTACTCAGATAATTAGACATGTCCCTAATATTTAAGTATAATTAAAGCTTAATCCGTTTTTCACCGTCTTTATTTGCATCATGCGAAAAAGGAAGATCAATAAGAAGTAGTGGCTTTTAGGCCGGATTAAGCTGTGTTCCTGCGTTTTACCTAATATGTTCCACATTAAATGCATTGAAATCAGCCATGTCACATACTGACTAATAGCATTTTAATTGGTAAGGATTGAGAGTATAGATTTTTTTTTGGTGTTGAGGCTAAAGGTTTCGTGTCGCTCCCTGCCAAGCATAATTTAAAGCCAGCCAAAGTGAGAGCAGAGTGAGATCAATGCAGCACCCTGTGGGGAACCATGAAGAAACAGAGCCCACAGGTCGATGCCGAGGGTGGTGGTGGGCCGTGACATGCATTGGCAGCAGCAGCGGTGGCAGCAAGCTGAGCAGCATCTTTTTTCCCCCTTTCCCCCTTTGATTCTGCAGTATTTGCTCTGACAGCCGTAATACGAAGGTCTCATATCATAAATAAAATCTTAACTGGAAGTTACCGGCAGCTAATTTCCACATTAATACATACTGCTTGTATTTAAATACCCTTGCTTGATTTACTCTGCAGTTATATTTGCTCAGATATTAAAAATGACCTTGATTAAATTTCCTTTAAAAAGTTTAAAATAATGCTATTTATTGAGATAGAACTAAAAACGTGACTTCTTTTTCTGGTGTGAATGAAACATTAAATATTATACAGCAAAATCTGCTTTTTTTTTTTTTTTTTTAGACTAAATATGTGACCGACAGTCATGGCCACCATTACATTACTGTCTGTGCTGTTGAATAGAGAATTTCTTCAAACCTTTCTCTTTGAAGTGCTGAAACATGCTCTGATTTTCTGTGACAGTATTCTGTGTTTACAGCTATCTTTTAATGTAATTTGAATAAATATGTAGAAGAATGTAGGCTAGAGGTACCCAAGTGACTGTACAGTACACAGTGGGAATGAATGCCTCTGTTACATCAGTCTAATTTAATATGGAATAAATCAAAAAAACATCAGTCCCCGACTTGCAGCAGCCATGGTGATCTTGTTTGAGCTAGAAGTTCTCCTCTCCTCTTTTCGCCTGCTTTGTCCGCCTTTCAGCCAATTAGTCATTCATGCCAATGATCATTTCCACAGCACTCTACCATCTAATCCCTTATCGCAGCACTTTGTCTGGTTTGTCTTTTGCCTGACTGAATCCCCCCTCTTTCTCTTTAAGCCAACATGGACTCCTGAAATGTGGTTTACGGTAATTTAGTAATCCAGCTGCTTTGGGTGTTTTAGAAACTACTGTTCTGGTGTAATAATACCCAACACACTGTGGCTCTTCAGTACACATTCCTTCATTGTTTTGCTTTATATTAGACATATATTCTGTATATACAGTATATTTAAAGATGAGTATCATTCAGAGCCAAGCCTTCAACTTTCCCATACGTGTTGCTGGGCAGATTTAGGCATCAGGATGGTCCAGGTGTTTTTTTTTCTCTCTTATAAGGCCATAGAAGACCTTTGGCTTTTGTGAAATACTCCATCCACCTCAGTAATATGGAGAATCAACACTGATGTGCGATTCTAGTAAGCTTATGAAAAGGATGAGAGGTCCATACTAAATCACATTATGCCTATGACAGAAAGAAAATGCACAACGTGTCACAAACACAATATACCAGCATGCAGTGTTAATGAAATTAAAATCAAATCAAACACATAAAAAAGATTTTCTATTTTTAGTCAGCTATAGTAAGAGGAAACTATTATTATAACACTATTGTGGCCTCGGGTATATTATGAATCCCTGGGTATACTGTAATGTTAAAGCTCATTGGTGGAGTCAGGCTTACGAACGTGGTTGCCATGGAAATGTCTCTCACCTCAGTGCTTTTGTCTGAGTTATTCCCTCTCTCTCATGTTGCTGTGATTGAAGAATTTCTCAGCAGAGGTGTATTTTAAGTCGGCGCGTGTTTTTGTCTGTATGCTGTATTGTTGTAGGATATTCAGGCTGAGTAATATTTTCTGCTATTGCCTGTGTTTGTTTCAGGATGAGTCGCCGTCTGGCCGTGTGTGTGACTACATGTGTGCCTATGAGTTAGCTGAACTTTGAATCACACTCCATCTGTGAGTTGGTCATTACACAGGATGAACAGCTCTCAGCAACAGAAAGAGGAAAAGAAATACAATAATTTTTAGGGTTTTACATCAGTTTGTGATATAAGATGAGACCTCTAAACTCCATAAATCACAAATCAAATGGAACTATTCACTGCAAAGAGGTTAGGGCTCAAGTTTAGACATCTCATAAAACATATGGGTAATGGAAATAATTAGATATAGCTCAGATTTAATCCAGTTTGTCAGACTAAAGATCAGAAATTCAAAGTTATCAGATTATTAAGACTCCAGTGGAGCTGCATCTATTTGTGGCCACTAGGCGGTAGAAATACTCCAAAACAACAAACCCATAGAAACAAGTTGTTAGTGCCAGAATGTTAATTACCTACTTACACATTAAGTAGACACAGAGAAACATTATCAGCTCCTTGGAGTTTTGTTTCTAGCCACCTAATGAGTCCAGTATTGACCAGGTTTACGGTTTGGTTCGTTCACCAACAACTCTGTGCTTGCTTAACACGTGTAAAGCAAAAGAAACTAGAGTTGAAGTGCAGCAATCTTGGATGCAGCTTCACATGTATAACCCCCTGGTGCAGCCCGTGTAGACAGCTGTATTCATTACAACACAAGGATGACTGAATCACTTCCTTCGTGAACCAGCTTGTAAGCTGCTACATGCTTGGATTTCTTCACCAGCCTCAAGTTTACTTGAGCTTTCTGCTCTTTCTTGATGGTCAGTCTGTTTGTCTGCGAGAAACAGCTGACTGCGATTCATGTCGCAAGTTTATGTTATGTAGAGACCTAACACACACAAAGCTGTAGCACTGGATGTTGATTCTCAGTGGGTTTAGCAGTGCCAGTAACCTTTTAACATTTGATTTGATTTTCATATGAAAAGTGTTGCTACTGGGAGCTTTAAAAATTGGGTTGAAACCTCTTGTAGGTGGCAGGTTTTGGCAATCTTTCTACAAGATTAAACATTTGTTTTCTTGTTCTGACAATCTTTCACAAAAAAAAAAAAAAAAAAAAAAAAAAAATCCACTAATGGTGTGAGGAGATGAAATCATTTATTTCTTTCATGTTTCTTTTGGTCTCAAGTGTTTAGTCTGTTGGAGTTTTGTGATGCTGCTTCAGCCTTGGAAAAATGTGCATGTGTAATGGAATCCAAATAATGGACTGAATGTTCTCATTTATTTGGAATGTGAGAGTTTAGGAATCAAAGGGGGATACTCTGCTCTCTCTCAGATAAAACGACAAGCTTCAGTCCAAGCACTTGACTGACAGCTGACTATTAAATAACTAATGATTTGCTTGATGCAAAGCTGGGAGATTAATGAGAGTGTATCTCTAATCAAATCAATATTATCATTGGTTGAAAGCTTCAGTTTGTCCAGTATAAATTCATAAACTTGATCCATCAGTTCATCCGTTGAAAAGCATTTCCTGTTGGGTCCTTTGAAATCCTCTGAAAGAACCATTTCCTGAGCCCACCATACACGCAGTGAAAAAGTACCAGGTGTCAAAATTAACAATTGCCGACCACACAGAGCCATGAGTCAAGCGCTTTCAAGCCCACTTGTTGCTAGGCAGTTTCGCATGCTGTTTATAGAGGCACTTTGAATGGACGAGTGCAAACAGATTTTATATTCAGCTGCAGTTGTTTGTGTTTGCTGAATGCTACCTGATACACTCAGTCTCGAGTGTCAAGCTGCACATCAGCCAGCAGTGTTGGCTTTTTGAAGCGCGCAGTTCTCGATGTGTGCGTTGCCTTGAAAAGCGGGGATTGTGTGTCTCGATGTGGAGTCGTTGCTGTAGTCCTTATCGCCTCGCACCGTGTGCCACTGCTCTGTGTAATCAGACCCCGTGTAGGTACAATCAGCACGTACAGTGAGACAAACATGGCTGTTGTGACACAGAGAGTGCTATGAAGGAAGTAGTCGGGTAATACGAGAGGGGAAAACAATGAGAATACAATTCTTCTTGCATGTTGTACTTTACTGCTGGGCTGTTTATTTTGAATGAAAAGATCACAACTGAAATTGTCACTGACAACAAGAGTGCAGTTTACTGTGGAGGTGAGATAGGCACTGTAGGTGAAGGCCTATACAGTTGCAGCCATTAAAAAATTGATGATGCATTCTTGATCTTTTACAGAAACAGATAAGAAACGTCTGTATAAAGCAGCTTGTCCCAACATTAAGGCTTATCTATGCTATTAAGTCCGGCATATTGTGTTTTATATTGTTCCAGATTAGACTGAAGTTGTTGTTATCTTAGTTTGACTTGTAGTCGGAGTAGAGACAGACGTGGGAGGGAGACAGGCTACTAGTAATTAGACAGGTTCTGAGGAAACAAGACCATTAGCTGAATTAAAAAAAATTCAATTCTTTCTTCATATTTGATCAAAAAAGTTCAGTTGGGATAATTTGATGGACAGAAAGCCAGATTGTTTCACAGTTGTCATGAAAACATATACTTTGGTTACTCTGGGCTGGGGGATCAAAGATCATCCATGAAATGTGACCTGTACGTGGTCCAGCAGACCTGAACTGAGGTAGAGAGTCGAGAGAGGATCAGCGTCAATTTCAGCAGGACAGGGACAGGCAGCGACGCGGTACATGGCTCTGGACGCTCCGAGGGAAACTGGCATGGAACAGATGCTGTGATCAACACCGGGACGGAGGATTATTAAGTGTTTTTGTAGCACATTTTTATTTTTCTGTTTGTTTTTCTGATTGTAGTATTTTGTCTGGGCTTTTTTTTTTTTCCAATGCTGGCTTTTAGTTACAAGGACTTTGAAAGGTTTTGTGCAGCGCTGCAAACATTCTGCTCCTTACTGAATGACAGAATGAGGATTGTTTTTAAATTGGCTGGAACTCACTTTCTGTCGCATCCTATTTGCTGAAAACTGCCAACCTGCACTTACCTGAATGAATATGAAGGGTGATTTTCTGTGGCCGGTCTGAGCTGCCACCCGTTGCTTTATTATAACTGAGAGCAATATTAAGTGATGGATGCCGAGATTATCCTGGTGAATTTCTGAAACTGTCCTGAGACGATCCACAGTGGGATTCCAGGATGCGGCGCGTGTGTGTCGGCTTCTTCTTAAGAAGATTGGTTCAATAATACCAGTCTTGCACTTTCATCATCTATGAATCAAATCAAGTAAGTTATTGAGTTGAGACTTGCTGAGAACATTAAACAAAACAGAAACAAATAGATTTTTGATCACAAGGGTAACCAAGATGATGACGACGTCATCCAGTCTGGAACTTCCCATCAGCCCTTTCTGCTTCCGTCGTCACTCCTGGGTTTGGTATGTTGAAGATGAAGGAAAAGTGGGGACCAAGCTGTGTTATTGCTACTCTTCACAGTGTGGTTGTGTGTTTGATTTTGTGTCAATTATATGTCTCCTAGAAATTACATTTATATACCACTAATTCTTTTCCCAGTGACATTGTAGTGACATATTCTCTGCCTGGATTATGATCAGAGGCAGCAGTTCCTGAACGATTTGCTATTTTTATGTACGTCACCAGAACTGCAGTGACGTGGTCAGGTTGGTGGGCATATGAAGCACATAACTTTGCCACAGGAGACGAGGTTTCCTGAGTTTCGTCTGTGGTTTAGGCATTAAAAGTAATCCGGTTAAGTTTAGTAGATAGATGTCGGTTAAATGTTAAACTGTCTAAACTCAACCTCGTGCTGTGAATGCCAAAACATAACCATAATGTTTAATAATGCAGTTGTCATTATGAGTAGATATTTTATTGCAAGAAATACAGGAAATACATGGTCAATGAACATTTTACTGATGCATCTAGTATCAACATTTCTGCACTTGCCAGATTAGACTGACTAATTAACATATTTCGCTCATTAACAGAAAATGTAATCTGCATGACATTACATTTCTTTCCAAACATTTTGCTGTTGTAAATTAGTCGTATATCTAAATATAATTTGTAGGAGACGCTTGAGTAATTAGACTGTTTGGCCTGTGCTGATGTACTGTATGTATGCGTTTGCTTGATGTGCATGTGAACATACGGAATTTCTGTGTGAGGAGCACTGTGTGTCATTCTCATTAGACTCAGGCCTTTGTAGTGGAAGCTCGGTGGTGGACTTTGTGTAGATTGCTGCTGGAAATTGCTGATAAGACTTTAAGCTGGAAGAAAATCACCTCAGTGCACGGGAGGAGAGGACAGCCATGGTGTGATGCTTGTCCTTTTTTTATTTTTCTCTGTGTTAACTCTTGCTGTCTCTCTTTTCCACTCTCTCTCTCTCCATCCCCCCATGTCAACTCACATTACTGTACATCTACACTTTAATTACACCATATTCTCTCCATAGTTTGGTTTATAGTACCAAATGGGGGTATAAATAACAAAACCTAAACTGTTCTCTGTACTGATACTTTGTCTGGAAATACTATAAGCTGGCCCAATCTCTACAGTAAGTGTGTTTCTGCTGCTCAGGTTGTCTAAGTGAAATGTGATAGTATAGGATTTCATCAACAAGAAATACATGCCCTCTCAGAGAATTTCAAAGGCACCCAATTAAATTTTATGCAACTCATCCAGTAGAATTAACACTCTGCATTGATACATTGAAGTAGTTTGACATGAAACTATGTACTTTTGTTAAAAAAAATCTATTCCAAGTTAAGTTTAAGTGCTAGTTCAAATAAGAACCTCCCATGCATGTTCGGAGCAGCTCAAGTGTGCAGAGCTGCTGGTTTAGTGATTTTGTGAACATTCTCTCATTCACTCTCCTTGATCTGTGAACCTGAAGTGAATCATTGTTTTGAACCACTTTGTGGATTACACTCCTACGGATCCTGTAGCCTGACAGTTGGGAGATGGAGCAGATAAAAAGGTGCTACGTTTAGAAGTAGGAAGGAAAGAGCCTGCGAGAGAAAACTTGGCACATGAGGATGTTGTTACCTGATTCCCTGTTCTTATGTTAGGATCAGGCCCTCTAACCCCAAAACACCATCCACTATGTTCTTAGACTTAAATATCTTTACCACAACACGCACATGCATGCACGTCATTGACTGAAAACGCTGGAAAAACCGTGTGGAAAATAAACAGAACGGGCGCGCACACACTCCCAGATGATAGACTATAATATAATACGTGTGTTGTCTTTGAAATACAGCAGTGACGTATGTGCTGGGTTCCCTTTGCACTATATACGTAGTTGCTCTAAATAATTGAGTTTGACCACTGAGGAAGTGATGTCAGCTCCATTGTGTGAGTGAATGTTGTTTTTATTTTGACGGAGCAGGAACAGATGTCACTTGTCCTGAGAAAAATGTCCCGGAGGCAGTAGAATATTAAATCCAAGCATTGCTCTGGTACCAAACAAGAAACATAACACAAAAACACATTTATATCCAGAAAACACAACAATGTAGAAGAAAAAAACTAACCATTTACTCATTAGATATTACTCACAGAAAGGCTAATTATCCTCCTTTACTAATTAATTTAAGATTAAAAGTAATTAGCTAATCATTACCTGTGGTGGCATCTAACTAAGTACATTAAATCAAGTACTTCACTTAAGTATAAATTCAAGGTACCTGTACTCTTGTATTAGTTGTAATGCATTTTCACAAAGCTGAAAACAGGGTTGACTTTCTCATCAAAAACTGATTTTTTTTTTTTTTTTTTTTAGAGTTAGGACAGGACAGTTACACTACAAACATAATGATCTTATAGTATATGATGCATGTTACTCCGGCTTCCTCCCACAGTCCAAAGACATCCAGGCTTCAATTGGTGACTCTAAATTGCTTGTAGGTATGAAGGTGAGTGTAAATGGTAGTTGCGGTGCACGGTGCACCCTGCTGCTTGTCCGATGTCAGCTGGTCTAATGTCAGCCCTGCAACCTTGATAAAGACAAGCGGTTAAGGAAGATGGTTTGATGACTTAAACTACTCAACGGTATATAAAGTAGTTAACATGAGCACATCTACAGCAGTGAAATGCAACGTCCACATGAATGCAACAGTAACATTAATCTGAAAACCTCATATATATTGAAACAGAGACAGAATGAGTGCTTTTACTTTTGATATGTTAAGCAGATTTTGCTGAAACACTTTTTGTTACTTAGTCCAACTGAGTCATAACAACCTCCGACATCGCCATCGCCTCCACATAACATGTAGAAACAGCCTGTTTTTGGAGGTATTTAGTGGCCATTACAGATAACTGATTGTTTGCCCTTTCGGTGAGGTTGCAGGGTTCACTCACATCATCAAGCTACACTGTACTGTTGATCCCTCTTTGTGAGCTCTTGCTTTTCTAGCTTTCGCTGCTAGTACAGGTTTAGGAGTGTTGTTACACACTGCACTGCTTAAAATTCACACATTTTTTTGGAGTATGCCCCCCGGTCATCTTAACACGAGTGCTGCTGACGTCAAATACGGTATGGTGCTGGCACTGAGAGCAGCGCTGCTCTGCGATCAGGGGATTAGGTTAATCACAGGGGGACTGACTGCTGTGCCCTCTTTTTTAGAGAGGGGAATTAGATTTATACAGAGAGAGAGAGAGAGAGAGAGAGAGAGAGAGAGAGAGACAGAGAGAGAGAGAGGAGCTATGTTGTGGTAAGACCAGCGAGACACACTCAAATTCTCCTATCTGAAAATCAAATGTGGCAGCTGGTAGATAAGAGCTTATTGTCTCTTTTTTGACCTCATCTCTTCCCTTATCATACCTTCATACCATTTCTCTACACCTCAGTCAATCACTCAGATATGGATGCTACTTTCTCTTCTCTTCTGTCACTTGGAATGGAAGCCACTGGAAGTTATGAGGGACGTATCAAGGGAAGAAGCAAAGATCAAATCAGTGATGTTTGGAGTTTCCTAAAGTCAGACCTCAGAGATCTGTGCGTGTCTTTGTGTATGTTTGTGATGCTCGCCGTTTCCACGGCAACCCGATGATCACCTCACCTGTGATCTTGAAGTGAATATAAATCCGCGCTGTGCAATGTAATCTAAAGTAAAAAGTTTGATCTTGGCGATAACAAAAATGCACCTGATCCTGTCACCGGGCCGACATCATTGTCAGCGGTACTATTAAAGTGACTCAAACAGGGTCCTTCTCCTCCACTTCACTGCCAAGTGTCACTCCACATGAAGTCATACTTGCATCTGTGGAGGACACTCCTTATTAAGTGGAGGGTTGAATAAATAAATGTTTAAAGTGAGGGATGCCCTGCCACTCTTGACCTAAAGCGGGAAGGAAGCTGTGGTTACCTGATATAAAGCCTAGCTTGCCAATTTGTTGTGTGTGTGCATATATGTGTGTGTGTATGAGTGTGTGTGTGTGTGTGTGTGTGTGTGTGTGTGTGTGTGAGTGAGGAAAATACAACAAATGTCTCTGTACAGGTCTGTGAATGATACAAGACAAAGCAGCAGACATTAGCTTGTATGGTTTATATTTCTTTCATATGTTTATGGATAACATTGTAACAGATTTTAGTCAATGCTTCTCATAAATGTAGCAGTGGACAGGACAAGAGTCTGGGCCAAAGTCAAAGGCAGTCAGACTTGTTTGGTCCTGATAGACATTCAAACTGTTGTTCTATCCTGATCTACTCCTGATTTCGCTATCCAAACTCAGCCATATATTGATTCTATATTAAGCTATATTTATTGTGGTTCGATAACATCTGACCTGAGTCACTTAATAAGGTGTATTGTGCTGACAGCAAGTGAGCTAGAAACCTTCAGAGAATCATCAGTCACATTTAAGATCAGGTTGGTTAGGAGAATATTTCTTAGGATAATGGTTGGCACCGGCAGTTCAAGGTCATATCTTTTGTATGATTATAATGTTAGCATGGATTTGTGAAATTTATGAATTGATTCAGGATTGGAGAATTTTGATTGCTACATGAAACTATTTCTTATTTCTGTTTGTCATTTCACTATCCTTTGTCAGCCTCCATCTTGTACTTATTCTCTATCAGTCTGTCCCTCTGAACTCCGTCTGTCTCTTACTCTTTCTCCCTTTTTAGAGATGATATTGAAACAGCTTTCAGGGATCGTGTCTGTTGTTTGATCCTGATGTAATGTGATTGCGAGCGTGTTTGTATGGGAGAGGCAGCTTTCATATCAAAGGTGATGTTGTGCCTGTCAGGTTCTGTCAGATCCATCTGATATTCTATTTGCAGTCTTCTTCTTTTTGGTTCACGGAGACAAAAGACATTTTACTGAAGTTTGCCTTTTTTCCGTCACCCTGTCGGCAGTGTGATATTGATTTAAATCACAAGGGTGAGCCGTAGGAGTGGTCTGCTAGCGACAATTTGACAGGCCACTCTTAAGCTGTCAAATAGATTCCTGATCGATGTTTAATTATGGTTCTCTGCTTCTCTGTGTGTTATAGCTGCAGATAAAAAGTGTGGGTCTGCACGTACAAGCTATGTTTCTGTTTGTGTTTGCAGTCAAAATATATGCATTATCTCCAAAGACAATAAGAACTGATGATTGCCAGACATGAATGAAAACCACATGAATAAAAGAAGCTAATTGGAGCATCGACATCTGTCAATAAATACCGTCAAGTTAAGTAAACACTCTTGATGTGTAATTAAGGGTTTACACTGATGTATTGACTTTCCCCAGCATCTTGCTAACTTGGTATTTAGAGCATATCCACCTAATTCATGTTAATTCACAAATATGGGCGTAAGATGCTGGGGTTATGGCATCTCATCACTTTGTCACAGTAACTCTCCATTATCTCTGTCAGTCTGATCGAACATGACATAACATTTGAAGAAACTGTGTAGACATTGTTTGTAATGCCATCTGTGATTGCTTTCCAAAAGGCATGGCTCATCTGTGTGGCACGTCTGGCATGCCACATCCTGTTAAATGTCTCACTGCCTCTAACTTAAAGCAGAAAATATAGTTAAACACTGCCATCTTGTGGATTCAGGCCTGAAAAACTATTTTCATTTTCTTTGCAGTGAAATAGTGCCCTCTGATGTTCATAGAGGGGTCTTGCCTCATTTTACTGAAATGGATGGGTTTATACAGGGTTTTACCAATCAATACTGAACACTGTTTTGGACTGTCAGCATAAGAGAAGAGAAAAGGCCAGGAAACCAAGTGATCTCTTTAATGTGGTATCACATTACAGTTTCTGCATGTGCCCTGCCCAGGACTGAATAACTTCACTGGGTGTCAGTGGTTTAGTTTCATCAACATATTTCATAGCTTTACATGCTATAATTAGAACGGGTGCTAAATATAGTAGCTGTTGTTACGGTGCCAAAGTTTCATTAATTATAATGCTACCTTGGCATCCTGTTTATTTAACATGTGATTATTATCATTTGAGAAGATGACCGCCTTATGAACACCATCAGTCTTTTTTTTTTTTACCAGTTTACATTGTTGTTCACTGTTTTCTAATGTAAGCAGCTCTGGATAATGGCTCAATTTAAACCATAAACAGAAGTACGTGTACTGTATATAAGAACTTATGTTGATTTTATAGTTTGAGCTTGTTATGTTGTATTATAGATCAAGTCAAACCAGAAATCTCTAATTTTGGAATGGTTTGACTGTGTGATTTGTCTTTTCATAACAACATTTGTAGGCTCATTTTGATATCTTTAAAAAGACAAATAAATAACCGGTCTGCATATTATTTATTTTCTTTTCTATATATATTAATATTGTATATACTGTAGCTATGAATCTGCACCAGTTACCACTAGTGTGCCATAGATGAGACCATTATAGCACGAGGAGTAGGAGGAGCTCTTTCTTATATCTTCTTCTTTGTTGGTTAACCCTCAGGAGGTCATTAAGGAGGAATGTCACTGCCATTGTTGCGCAGGATATATACAGCCCTTTGGCAACCATATCTTCGGCCTCTCCCATTTCTCATGTTTGTATGTATTATGAAGTAGGCGAGCTGCAGTGTGGCTATGTAGTAGTGATTCACTTCTGCCCTCCGTGATACTACTCCTCCCTTCATGTGTTTTCTAAGTGATTGTGTAATGCGTCATCCCTCTGAATCACTTTCAGATAAATGACAAGGAAGCTCACTTGTCCTGTCATGATGTATCTTTGAGAAACCCTCAGTTGTCTGTCAGGAAGGATTTCCTGTTGAGTTTAATCACTACTGTTTGCAGAAGTTCTGAGAAATAGGAGAGACTTACTCAGACAGTCAGCCACTGTCATCAGTTTTCAGGTTGTATTTTTTCCTGTAGAGTAATAGAAACACAAACATGGCCAGAGCTTTGTGTTATAAGTTCAAAGGTATCATGTAGCACAATATTTACCCCTGAAGTGTGTTGGAGCAAAAGTAAGTAGTAAGTGGCATATAAAGGGAAGTGTTCATTTAAAGCAGACAAAGTGTAGTTATTTCATTACTTGTTTAGCAAGTTTAACAGGTTTCCCCCAACTGATCAAAAGCATTGGTTAGACGAAAGTGAAAGTGATTTTTAACACCTAAAATGCACAACAACATGCATGCAGCACTGGAGCAGCAAAGCTCTTTCAAAGAGAAGTATATTAATTATAAAGACACTGATTTTTAGTATCATTTAATAATGTAGTTTACTAGTTATTAATGTATGGCTTGTTTACATCCAACTACAAATAGTATTTTGGTCATCCATGCCATCTGGATTTTAACATGCTAAAATAACTCAAATAAATTTAGTTTTTTCAAAAGCTTTTTTGTTTTTTTTGTTGTGAAAATCGTGTTCACTCGGTACAACATGGTTGGTAATAGGACCAGGACCACAAACATAAGAAGACATCATATAGTGCAATGTATGTAATGTAGCAATGTATTTTTTTTCTAAATACTGTGTCTCTTTTTTCCCTTCTCTCATGTGATATTTATCACAAATCTGTCATCACAGTTATCAAAGGGCTTCGGTATCAGTATACTGTACGGTGTCATCTGGCACTGTGGCCCCCCACGAGAGCGCCAGATGCCACCTCTTTCCCACACAGACACACACTGACAGTTAAGGTAGACCAGGTTGCCAGAATGACGGTGAATCAAAACACAGTTTTTACAAGCATAATGAGGACATCGTCAGTGTTTTGATTTAATTAATGCACATTATTTGACAGCAATGATAACCCCAGAGGAATCACACTTTATATTATAAATGTTTTATATGTTATATTGTAATTAATTATCTGTTTAAACTGCTAAATAAGCTTATACATGCTAAACAAGGAGACTTACTGTTTTATTTATATCTATATTATTTTATTATTATTGTGTCATGCAACACTTATACAACACTTACGTACTTACATTACACATACATACATACATTACATACACTTTTCACATTACAGTATAATAAAGTTCCACTATAGAAAGTAAAATTCATAAATATCTTTAAAAAACTAAAAAGAAAGGAAAGCAAAAGGCATGGGAGATAGATTCTAAATAGAAACATTAACAATAAAAAGGATGTAGTGAGTTGTCTGTATTATACTGAAAATCTGAGTCCATCTTGCCTTCCTTTCCAGGTTTTCAAGACCAAGTTTTGTTGAGCCATTTCATGGAAGATTAACTCTCTTAAATCATCACTGCATGCACATCACATCAGTTATACATGCACAGTCTAGTCTGTTGAGTAGCTGTGTGTAAAAGCCGCTGTGCTTCTGTATGTTTTCCATCAACTCTGCATTAATCAAAGATGACAAGGCTGTGAGTGATGGATGAATTATGACTCCACTCCAGTGACTCCACTCCAGAACTTGGATGTTCCTTCTTACTCTGCTGGGCTGCACTGAAGGGAACAGAGCCATACACACACATAGTAGACACACACACACACACGCGCACACACACACACACACACACAGACACACACACACACACCATGGGAAGGAAGTATAGCCCGTGACGATGAGAAGAGTCCGCAGAGAGAGCACAGAGAGTGTGTGGAGAGTGTCTGAGTTTGAACGGGGGCTTAAGAGTTCCGTGATGTGACGTATGGACTGCTGCTTTGTTGCTGCTGTGTGTGACGTGTGTGAAGAAGGTGTTTGGATACCTGTTTCATGCTTTTATTCATGCCGAGAAGGAGATGACTGATGGATAATCTGCTGAGTAACTTTTTAAGCACAGGTTTTATAGGTCATTTAAGTATAGGACTGTACCTGTAGCCTGATTAAGTGATATTTTGCTTTTTATAGTAGTAGTATAATAGGTTAATGTGTGTGTGTGTGTGTGTGTGTGTGTGTGTGTGTGTGTGTGTGTGTGTGTGTGTCTGATGGTGCTTGTTTTTTACTAACTTATAGATACATTTTAGATTTTAGATCAGATAAACCTTTCATGTGAAGTAGCTGCTTTGCGTGTGATCTCAGTGAGTTTTTTTTTAGGCGTGTGAGAGTTGTGCGTGTGTGTGCATGCAACTCTGTGGTTATCATCTACGGTGCTGACTTGTTAGATGAGTGTATGATGGTGTGTTTGTGTGACATTCATGTGCTTGCTCTGTGTGTGTGAAACGCTACGCCTCAGTGTGTTGTAGTTGATCTGTTTGTGCGCTTGTGGTCACGTTTGTGACGGTATGTGTCGGCTAGTGTGTGCATGAGTGCGTGTGTGTGTGTGTGTGTCAGGGCGATGTACCGGCGTTCACCCTGTGCCAGAGGAAGGGTTCATTTTGACTTCAGTGAGGAAGTCATCAGGAAACTTCACGCCACCAACCATGTCCATGCTCACAGGTTAGGACACACAGATAACACAACCACACACACACACACATGTCATGCTGTCTCACACTTCATCAGAAAGATATCTGTGTTTTCTTTTTTCTGGCATTCAGTTGTTTTATGTGGTGTCACTTCTGAGGTTGTCACCTCCACCTTTGACCCAGTTGGTGAACATTTTATTCCCCGTAAAGTTGTTTAAGACTGTGTGTGTGTGTGTGTGTGTGTTTTTTAACTCCTCCTCTTGCTGTGTGCATATCCAGTATGTGTGTAGTCTTACTTCCTATTTCCCATTAAACAATCCTCTCATGGGTTTCTCATCATTTTAGTAATCCTCAGCAGGAATGCAGTTACATACACTGTCACATGCTTGGGTGCGAAAATCCACGTTAAGTAGATTTTATAGTTGTAGTGTGACAGTTTTTGCAGTATTAATGTTTGCAAAAGATACACACTGTGTCACTGCAGTTAAAAGAGTCTGCTATGTAAATAAGTCTGGGCGTGTTGAGAGATATTTGTTTATCATTGTGACGTTTTTTTAGCCACAGTGTGAACAAAGTCTGGTTTGTGAGACATAGTGACAACCAGACAGAGCCGAAGGATATATCTTTAAAAAAAGAAAAATAGAAAAAAGAAAAACAGATCATGACGTTGAAGGGTCTCCAATTGTCTCAGCCTTTAGCAACTGGTAAATTTGACTTTGTTGCCAAGCAGGATTTCCTGTCTGACCATATTAGTTTATGCTTTGATCCTCCAATAACCCCGGTGTTTGACTTAATGCCTACACATTTATCTCTAACAGTGGTTTTCAACATGAGGCTTAGGGGTGCAAGATATTTCTGAGGGGTTACAGGCCTCTGGTACATCTTATTTCTACTACATATAATTATGTTCATTCCCTCCTCAAAGTTTTGCCTTTAGTTATTGTGAAATACTGGAGATTTTTTCATTAAATTGAAACAATATGAGAAGAGTATACAACAAGGGTCTGGAATGAGCTCACCCAGAGAACCCAACACACACACAAAAAACCCCAATACATTTTCCTAACTACCACAGAAGTACTGAAACCATCATCGCCAAACCTTTAAAAAAATGTACTTTTTTTAAAATGTAATTGTAGTATTTTTGCACCACGGTGCTGCTTTCAATCTATTTTCTGATGTCATCATCTGTACAGCATCATCAATGTAGGGCAGTTATCAGTGAGTTGGGAAAGAGTTTTGGCAGACCGAATGAGATGCTGTGATACCGATGTCGTGTCAGAGATTTAAACTAACAGTGTTAAGAGCCTGGACTGGACCTTAGCCAGCTGAAATCCAGCTGGAAATCTAGGACAGCATATAATAGTTTTATTATAAAGTTCAAGTCAAGCACTGTGTTGTGTTATTTGTCTCATCTGCCTAACATGACAGGTCATTGTCCTCCTATATGATCAGCTGAAGATGCTCAGAACGTCTGTAAACATTGCCATACACAGTCACACGGAGGGTAGCTACAGTAGACCTGTTATACAAGTGTCAATGAGTGTGACATGACACTATATTATATGCACATTACACCATTATAAAAGTGTATTTAATTGTGTATTTAAATACACTTCTCACCTTAGTTGAGAATAAAAATAAGTAGCAAGAAAGCTAGTTAAAGATTCAGAATCACATTTACTGGACGCATACAAGGTGTCACTTTGCTCTCAATGTACATACACAGATACAGACATAAATACAGTGAAAAAACTCAGACAACGAGCTGAACAGGTAAACATTTAACTTCTATGTACAGATAAAAATACATATGTTGATCTATATATAAAAACAACAATAACATTTGTATACAGAATCAAGAAGAATAAGAATATGCATGTTGTTGCATGTTGATTGCAGACATTTTTGGGATGTTTGAGTCAGGGAAATAAACCAGTGTGAAGAACTAGGCTGGGTCTTATCCCAAGAGGACTGTGGGTATTTTGGCTCAACTGGAGGCACATCAGGCCGCTGGCTTGCGCCACTGCAGTGTTAAGGGGTCATCATACAATGTGATGCAGCGGAGCAAGCACAGACAGAACAAAACTAAGGACAGATGTCTCAGTGAGGCTGGAATAATCTTCAGAATGACCTGACATTACAGCTGTTACCCAACAACATTAAGTTTACTGAGCAATTTTGGTATCATACGATCTGTCATTTTTCTCAGCATGCATAAACATCCTGTAAAATATGTCTTCCTTTAATTCAAAACAGACATTGAGGCAAAATTGTAATCATGGAAGTGTGGAGACGTGCATCCACCTCTGGCTGGGTATGTTCCACCCTGGTGACCGAGAGTTTCCTGTGGAAAGTACAGCACTATACTGAAGAAAGCAGAAGTATACAGATGGTGTACTGTACTGTGCTGCGTTTGAGTCATTAGACAGGTAGAAGAGGCTGTGTGAGTGCTCGGGGATAATTACTCCATTACTGCTTCCTCACACTGAGTGTGCACTGTAAATGCATGTGCTTTTTTTTGTGTACATAGCCTGCAAGGCATTTAGACGCATTCAGCCGTCCTGTATGGTATGTAGGTGTGCATGAATTAACCTATATATGTGTGCCATGGAGAGTTTCTCACATGTCCAGCCAGGACAGATAATCTCTTGGAGAGATGGGCTTAACCAAATATTTGGACAGTGACCCGGATTCCTATGGCGTAATAACAAAGATTACAGCTCAGAGGCTTTTCCTGGGTGCTGGGTCCCTTTTATTATTTTCACTGCTTGTCAGGACACAGTTACCTCAGATCACCTCATTTACTACTTACTTACTGAGTGTTTTTAGCACAAAGGAGCATTTCCTGTAGCATGATGGTTATTATTTACAAAAACACATAAAACAATGTGTTTGAGTCACAGACGTTGGTAGGATAACCCTAAACTGCCCCAAAATATAGTGCATGTGTTTGAAACAATCCAACACTATGTTTAATTACACTAAACTAACCCAACCCCGAGGCTGCTCTTCAGCTTCATCTTATATTTCATTACATGTTGAATAGCTTCTTTTCACTTTGCTGTCCCATTTTCCTTCCCAGCTCGGGACTTTGAATAACAGTGTTTTGTGCTTGCTTGCCCATGGGTGGGGTGCAGCACTGCGTTGTAGAGTTTGTGGTTCAGCAGTATTTTACTTGCAGTGCACTTTACTTTCGGTATGACATGTTGTTATGGAGATGGATACACAGTAAAATGTGGCAAAGGACGGGCAGGTCTGCTGTGGTTATGTGGTCGAGGCTTTTGACTTCTGAGTGATTCGCAAAAGTTGAAAGTAGCTGCCACGGCTGTGAAGTGGGTTTGATAATGGTAATGTTGATAATTTCAGTTGAGATAATGACGAGGGTGATAACAAGTGACAACTGATGATGGCTGAGAGGATCACAAGGATGAAGAGGATGATGATTCTGAGGCTGGTGATGGTCAGTGAGGGCAGGTTGGTTAAGCTGGTGGTAACAAGTGTGTAAATAAAATGTGGCTGTCTACAGTTGTGGAAGAAGCACTCATCATCATCATATAAGTCACATTTTGTGTAAAACAGGTGATTGACGAGGCATTCTCAGTGTGTCAGGGCCTACATACCAGGCTAACGAAACTCAGATCAGTTATAAATCTAGGCAGTGCTCATCTAATATGACTCCTTTTCAGAAACTCTTTTCAACATAATCAGTGCATGTTTATACTTAGACAGGCTGCCATTTTTTTCTGCCTGAAAATGGAGTCAAAACCAACCGCAACATCACCCACCAGCTGCGTGCTCCAAACATGATCATTTCTGGCTCTCCAAAACAGTGATGTCAATGTCAGTAAAGCAGAACTTTGAGGCTTGTTGGTTGTCCACACACCAATAGGAAACATCACAGCAAGTTTACACATGTTGGCACACAACCTCTCTTCAGTGGTACATGGAAGAATCTCTAAAATATTAAAAAAAAAAAAAAAAAAAAAAAAGAAAGAAAGAAAGAAAGAAAAAAAGAGTTAAAAACCATCAAAACATTGCTTATAAATTTTCCATTTCTGACTATGTAGTCACATTCATGCACATACCGTGTGCATACATCCACAATTAGTTACTATGAGCTAAAATATGACCACAAATGTGCAACCGGAGGTAAAATGAAAGGTTCAACTATACTGCAATTGTGGCTCCAAACAAGAAATATGAGGAAGATCAGGAGTGTACCCCCTTTTCCTCGACATAAGCTCTGGTTCTGGAACTAGTTCTTTTCTGTCTTTTTCTAAGTTATACATGTAATTGAGTTTTAGTTTGTTTTAGTTTGATGAGACTAATAGAGAGATACCAGTGACTGTGAGTAGACTCTGTACAGATCACTGAATGTAATGGAAAAAGAAGCCATACTGTAATTCACCAGCGCAGGACTGTTTTTTTTTTTTTTTGTCCCTGTTTTTCACTCTGTCTTTATTGTCTGTCAATTTTTACTCACGTTCTCTTTGTTTCTTTCTCTCTCTTTCACTTCAAATAAGAATCCATCATTCTGTCACTCTCCTGATACACTTAATCTTTCACTTTACCCACCCTCTTCACACAAACGCACACACACAGTGCCGCCCATAGCTCCGCTTCGTCGCTGTTGTTGTCACACCTTTAGACTGGTTCTGCTTTGTGTTTCCAGAAGTCATGTGACATATGGCTGTGTATTTAGACTGTAAATGATTTCTAAATGAGAGCATCTGCTCAATAACTTTCTTCCTAAATGTGCATGTATAATGACTTGGCACAAGCCCTGATTAAGTTAGTGGCCTAATTTCTATTAATAAGTGCTGTATCTATTTGGATTGTTGAGTTTTTTTCTGGTTTTGGTCACAGCTTACAAAAGGCCAGAGGACAAATTTGATTTTCAGTGTGGTTTTAACTTGATGTAATGCCTGTCTTTATAAAGTAAAGGTTACGACCATCGGTGGTTTATGGACATAATTCTGGTGGTTCGTGTTTTTATTAGTGTGGTTTGCAGGCCAGGAGATCAGATTCTTCATCTTAGAATACAGGCTTCAATAAAATTGTCACAGTTGATGGAACAATAAATCTTTCCAATTTAGACCAGTGGGAAATTAAATGCAATCGAGACTGGAGAATGAGCATTGTTTAAGTTATATTTATAGCGGTGTGTTAGGGGGTTATAGCGGTGCTTCAGAGCCTTCGCAGCCTCCTCAAAAATGTGACTACATTTCAGGGCTAAGGAAAAACCACATGGGAACGGCAACACATGGGAACGCGGGGGAATCAAAAGTGATTGGTCAGCTTGGGCTTCCTGTGTTTTCTTCTACAAGTTTCTGATGCTGGAAGAGATGATTGGTATTAAAACCATTTCAATCTAAATGTAACACAGATTTATGACTGGATCCATCCACTACTATTGTGTAATTATTAGGAGTTGGTAAACAGGTGGTGGTGCTCATTCTCTAGTTGGGTGACAATGCCGAAGAAGAAGGTGGAACAAGATGATGTACTTAAATGAGTACCGGTGAAAGCTCACAGAGTGGAAATGATTAAAAAAAAAATATATATGGCATTTACATTTCTATTGTATTAATGTAACGTTCCAGTCTCCTCATGACTTCACATTCAGTATTTGTCTCTACAGTGAAGCAGAAGCTTCAGTGGAGTCACATGCTTCATGTACAGATGGAGGACAAATTGAAGAAAAAAATGAATTAGTTCAGAAATCTGACAAATGCAGATGCTTTCAGATTTCATTTCATTGCAACATTTTGGATTTTTCTGCATTTCCACTCAGGTTTTTTCATGCGTGAATTGAATGAGCATAAAAACAGGTGGATAAAAAACAGTGTAACGGAGGTTGAAGAAAGGCCTCAAATCTGCAGTTTTTCAGTAACACACTCTTTACTGTGAACACTCTGCTCATGCAGTGCACAGCAGTGGATGTAACTCCAGTTTTGTGACCACATAGATCGCCGTCACTCTGTATCTTTAAGCGATAAGAAAGTAAGCATTGTTACTGGAAGTTAGTAATTGGATCAGGATACGGCCTGATCATGTACAACACATCTGGTTGGTGTTGTGTCGGTGCCAAATTGGATGCTGAACAAGTAATAGCACATTTCTGGTATTAATCATTTCATGCTGATATAATCAATCTGCTGAGTGGTTTAGATGAGGTGCAATCTCAGTTTTACTGACGCAAAATCTTGGCAAATTGCGACATTTGAAAGGAATCCGGAGTCGAGCAGTTTTAAACGTTCCTACAGTGTGTAAAGGCAGTCAGAGAGTGTTGTGTTCAGGCTAGAAGTGGGAATTGATCAGTGTTTGACATTTAGATTTGTTGATCTTGAAAGTGGATCTTTGCTCCCGTAGAGTTTTATAAGTTCACGTGTTGGAAAATGTCTGCTTCAGCGTGTGCATGTTTAGACTAGCTCGGGCAATTAATCTATTTTTAGATCCTTCCTGCTGCACATTCATGTAAGGAAATCTTACTGCCACATTTTAGAGAATCAAATGTTGCTGCTATTTTTTGCTTGGTCTGATGGGATCACTAAAATCAGCTCATCGTCCTTCTGGGGCATTTTCTAGAGCCCTGGCACATTTCAAAGAACGAGCTGCCTTGACAGAAAGGTCTTTTTAGGATCCACTGGCTGTCTCAGGCTTCTCTACATTTCTTCTTTAGTCCCACGCTCTTACAAGGATTGTTGGAAAACATTTTTCTACAACTTTGTTTTGAATGATGCAGCTGAACAGATGGTTTTCATCTTTGACTTTCAAGTCACAAGATTGTTAACATTGAAAGAATTGCTCATTTAATAACAGAACAAAATGCAATTCATGTGCGTGTTGAAGAAATAATATTTAAACCCTGGTGAAGACAAACAGGAGGTGTTACCATGGCACCTCTGTTTGCACAACCCAACAGACAAATGGTCACTGGTTTCCCCCTCACAATAACACACAGGAAGGAAGAGATTAATTCAAAGTATAAGAATGCTCTCTCTCTCTCTCTCTCTCTCTCTCTCTCTCTCTCTCTCTCTCTCTCTCTCTCTCTCGCTATGGATGCTGTCATACAGTTTCATGGACAAAATGATTAATTAGAGAATATAATCCGATGAATCGATATTAAAAATAATCATTATTTGCAGCCCTCATATTGCCCCATGCCCTGTAATCTCATCTTCATCCCACAGGGGGTGAAACAGTCCTCACGCACCTACAGTCACATGAATCAGTGAGCAGGATATACCGAGTTGTACCACTCTACCAGTAAATGAGACCCAGTGTACGGTCCTGTGACCACTGAACCTGAACAGCACCATTGTCTTATTGCTGGGAAGTGAAGTCATTTCCCAGGAAAACAAGAAATTCAGTATTTGTCACAAACCTCTCCAACCTCCTCTGGCATCGTCACTTTCTGTTAATGGATGTTTTCAGTTTTGTCTGCTTTTTGCTCCTTTTGATGTTTTACCACAACAGCTATATTCTAAATTCCCCCAAATTTTAAATGAAACCTCCTTTATAGAAATAAGATGCAGGAGGTTAGAGTGTGCCAGAGAATCGGGCTCCTCATGTGCATTATGCTAAACAGGTTAAACACAAGTATTTATAGATGTGTGGCTTTGTTTACTGATTTCTCTAGAAATTATGTAACTATTTTACCAAAAACTGTATATACAATTATAACTGTATTTATAGTTAGTAATTATCGTTATTCATTATTATTAATTTCCTTGGAGGCTTTCTAGAAAGTAAGACTTCCAAGAGAAAATTCCTCATAATTAACTATTATAATAAATTTCACTCTATTATTAGTACACATGGCATTTTTTCCCAGGAAATTATCATGAAATTATATGACAAGATGAAAGTCTGCTGGCCCAGAATTAGGCTGTTGAACTTGTTCTCATACTGTAGTAAGGATATGGATGCTGTATAAGAATTGTAGACTTTCCTGTGACGGCTAGTTTTCATGAGACAGGGAAGCTATAATATTTTTCATCCTCATTAACATACTCCAGACAAACACATATCTATCCCACTCAGTATGTGGATAAATGCCATTTAGTTATCCCTCAGACCAAACACTTACCTCACAGTATATAACAAATATTTATGTTCAGTAGTAGTATTAGGAAACAAATATAAATGTACCAAAGACAGACTTTGATTAAATATGCATGTCTTTCTGTCCTGATATTGTCTTTAGTTTTCATGAATATTATGGATCATTGTCCACAAAACATGTAGTTTTAAACGTGATTTTGATGGCCAACCAGCGTAGAAACTGCTACAGCAGAAGCTGATGGGAATCCAGTAAAATAAACAAATGCTGAAAGAACCCTTCTACATATCCTGTCACTAAGTCCATCACTCAGTCAGTCTGCACATCAGTCAGATGGATGTCGCTGGATCATGGGAAAGGAATGTCATGTCGTCCTAACAAATCATTTTCGGGTCAGACGGAGCACTTCCTGATTGCTTGAGTGGAGCATAACACCAAAAACTTCACCGACTCACTCATAACACTCCATCCTGTTCGTAATTTGTTAGAAAATGAATTTTCATAAATCACTGTAGTTGTGTAGGTTACAGATAAACATGCCATCTTGGAAAAACATAGCCACAACTGTGCGTCATGAAGTCTGGTGATGCTTTGATCCTTTTCAACCCCATTTTCATACTGTCAGATTCACTAGTCATCACTAGTTTGACTTGTTATTTTCTTCTACCTAGGAAGCTCATAACTGCAGTAAAGCATTAGGCCTCTGATTATCTTGATCTCTAAGCAGTTCAGTCCTCACTAAACCACCGGAGCACCCCACTGTTCCCAAGGTCTGTCTTTGTTTTGTTTTTCGAGGGCTAAATTCTTGGATATCCCTTCTTTGTCCAGTAGACCAGGGTAAAACCACAGCCATGAGATAAATATGCTCATTTTTAACCTTTCAAAAATTACTGGAAGCCATCAAGGAGCAGTTACACAAGCCTGTTTTTGTTTAGTTTAACTTGTAACCATAATTGAACATACATAACAAAATTATCAAACCTCAGAGGTCTGCTTAGTAGTTTTTTTTTGGAACTTTCAACAGCATCTCGCCGTCATCATTCAGCAAATAGAGCTGTGGAAAGAAATGAAAGATGCATTTTCTTACATATACTGTTTCTGGAAATCAAGAGTGAACGTCTGAGACCAAATAGTTCAACATTCAGCTATTTTCTCCGTGGTCTAATATGGCCAGTTGGGACCAAAACTAGGTGTAAACACTGGCATCAGTCTGTCTGTCTGAAAATGTTGAAATTTGCTGTGCTCAAACTAAGTCTGTTATGTTTTTCATATGGAAAATATTTGCATGTGCTTCATTTACATACTTTTATACTACTAGTACTACTTATACAGACTACAGTACATTAAAGTGGTTCACACACTTCTTTTGAACTCTAGCATCTCCTCCTTCACTGTAGCAGAACTGTGTATTTAAGCACTTTAGATTAGATTCTTCAGTTTCTTTTATGCGAATGTTTTTTTCTTTATTTCATGAAACTTTCAAAATGTATGGAAATAAATCTTACAGGACATTTAGTCCATCTTTAATATTTTATGCTTTGTCTATCAGGCGTTTTGATTCTCAAATCAAAAGATTAACCAGTTATTTGATGATTAAAAAATATCATTAGTTTTCAGCCCGACGGTTTGTGCATTATTTAACCTCACCTTTTATAAATAAAAACACACAGTATGTTTAACCACAGCGTATGCTTATCTTTTATTTGTCTTCACTACTACCCTCGCTGGTGAAATGAACTGGGACAAATTAAATAACCACAAACAAAAACGGCCCATGATTAGAACTCTGACTTCCTCAACTTCCTCGTTAAGTGTATTAGTGTAATATGCACTCAGAGTCATGTCACAAAAACACAATGGACTTGACGTAGATAAAACCTCAGCGTGAATGTCATCCTCATCCTTGGACCTCTCATTGTGTGTTAGCGCGTACATAACACAATAGTCATCGGCCCTCTCTGCTGGGTGGGGGAGGGGATGTGATTGAGCAATCCACTTCTTTTTTTCATCCTGTTTGGCATCTCATGACAGCATAAAGCACCATCATAACACCTGTACCCCGGCTGTTTCCATCTCACATGACTGTAAAGACTCTCATGAGGATGTGACTCAGCTCATGGTCAGCTCAGGGCTGATGCGCTTCGTCAAGGGGTAAAACAACACATGGTACTTGAAGTACTTTGGTTTTCTGCCGCTTCTACTCCATTACATTTAAGGGGGAAAACGTATTTTCTGCCCCACTGCTGGTAGTACTGGTTACAGATTAGAGATTTTACATACAAAATATATGATGAGTTTATAAAATATGATGCCTCCGTGATTAAGTTATCCTAAAGCTATCCCTTTGACTGTGTGCTTGTGATTTTTAGTCTGAAAATGGCTTGTAAACATTGCTCTATATCATTTATCTCATCCATCTGAACTAGTTTCTTATCTTTAGAATAAAAAAAATGAATGAATTCCTCTCCCTGTGAAAGTGTTATCCTTTTTAATTTCCTTGGTACTGTATATCCACAAAGTTATGTGAGGCGAAAAAGATCAGACAGTCGTGAGATGTGTGTATGGATGACTACGCTCGCCTGCACTGGCTCCAGAATTAGTCGTATTTTCACGTGATCCCACAAAGCAGTGGACTAACCTGAGGGCAGAGCAGTCAAGCATTCAATGTATGGTGCATAGTGCAGGCATGCATGTTTAAGGCATGCACATACATGCACACACAGCTTTTATTTACCTCTGTGTGCATTTTAGTGCATAATTGTGACATGTTTAGAAGCAGAAAATTGAACAGGAAGTTTTGCATAGAGAAATCTTTGTATGTTCTAATTATGGTGGTAGTTTCAAGGTCAAGGCTGAATACTCAACATGCAGATTACAGTAAAACCATTATCTTGTTTGTGTTGAACTTGGTCTAACTAACTTTACACTTTGTGGTTTGTGCACATCGAACCCTTTTTTTTTAATTTATTGTCTTGTCTGTCTCGTTTATTTCCTGTTTTTATAACTTCTGCAGTTTGCATCTACTGTTATGTCAGACATTTAAAGTTTACTTTCACTCTGTTATTCTGTGTGTGTTTTTATTTGCACAGATCTTTAGCTCTGATCTCAGACTGACTGATTCCCTCCATTTGTGTTAAAAGAAAAAAGAGGCCCTTTTGCTTTTCACTCGTTTTCTCATTTTCCCTGGGGTAAAGAAACATCACATTTCCCACCCATCCAGCCCCATATGTCCTATAAATGGTTCAATGGATGGTAGTAATGAGTTGACACACGGGCCTGTACTACAGCACACCACCCATGTGCAGTCAAATGTAATAGAACGGATAATGATTCAGCAAGTACGTAAATGTTCATCAAAATAAAAGCCTGTTTTGATATCCTATGAGGGCTTTTACATCTACTCATTATCTTGTAGGTGTTTCCCTCCTGCTGAAATAACCTGATGGCTTTTCCAGTCCCGATTTCAATAGAATAAACAGAGGAGTATCCAATAGGGGCAGTGATCCAAAAAAATAAATAAATGTGTGACTTTCCACGGAATATTTTGTTGGAAACACATCAGAAATAAATCTTTCCGAGTTTTATTACAATCAGAATGATTGCGTTTTTCTTTTGTTTAAAGATGATCATCTCCAGACATGTTTCATATAAACTATTCTGAATTATAGTTTGTGAGTAAAATCTGTAAAGAACAACTAGTTCTCTATCCAAAATCCAGAATCTATAAACATGCAAATATTTCTGAAAGTTTCAGGTTTTCATTTCCCACTTGTGTATGTTGCATATAGGACTGGCTTTCAGACTAGTTGTGATGTCACAAAGTCCTGCTGAAAAAAATCATGTTTCCAACTCAGATTTAAGCTGAGCACAGAGAAACTTTTGCCCCCCTCAGCAGATGTATGTAAAAACAAACTCCGCACGTACGTACGTCATTCTGCGCAGAGAAGGTCAAACATCAAAATGAAGAGACATTAAGCAAAACAAATTTGAAGTTGAGAGGGTTAGACTTAAAGTTTGTAGTGTAACCAGCTCCCTTTGCTGGTCTGTGTTTACTATACAGAAGTTGAAGCGATGGCCATCGAGGCAGAACAAAGTAATAAAAGAGAGCGACGCGTGACAACTCCAACTACAGTGGAAACAGCGTGGAAACATATGTCAGATGTTTGTTTTGAAAATGGATCTCTGAGGAGATGCACCACAGTCATACAGTCTCCTCCTCTTTGATGATGTCTTAATGACATCCGCCTCCTCCTTCCCCCATTCCTCCACTTTCTCCTCCTCACGAATGCAGGAGCCTCGGCCTCCCTCATTCCATCAGTGAATGAACACTGTGCACTCTTGCATGTTGCACTGACCTTTCTTGCTCGGTCATGTCAGATCTGTTCATCTATGTGTGCCTCCAGTGTACATAATTATGTGTGAGTGTGTGCGTGACTTTGTCTTATCTCTTAAGGGGATGTTTGATGTACAGGAGAAAGAATTGCTCTTCCCTTTCCTTCCATGCCACATCATCAAAACCGAATCAAGTCCTGAAAGAACTCGATTCTGAAAACAACTTGTTATCATAAAACAGGAGTTGGAAAGACATTATGGGAAACCCAAAAGCATTCAAGGTTACTTTTTTCCTTTGCAGGTTATAGATTTCCTAACCCAGCAGCTGAGTCCACAAGATATTAATCATATTTGAGTTTAATACTATTAGAAAACCTCCAGCTGTTTGCCTTGAATCCTCAAACCAGCTCCAATCTTCTCCTGTCTAGAAAATGTTTTTTTTTCTGCTTCATTCTTCGACATTTCTTACTCAGTTATTAACATCTTACAAAATGTATGTCTCTCTGTTTTCAGTTTCGACGTGGAGAATGGCCCCTCTGCCAGCTGCAGCCCACTGGACCCCCAGGCCTCCCCCGGGTCTGGTCTGGTCCTCCACACTAACTTCCCCGGTCATAACCAGCGCCGAGAGTCTTTCCTCTACCGCTCTGACAGCGACTATGACCTGTCACCGAAGTCCATGTCACGAAACTCCTCCATCGCCTCTGAACTGTAAATAGAAAACACACAAATACACGCTGCACACACGCGCAGCACAAGCATGTACATGCCACAGTTAGACAGAGAGATACACAGTGGAAGGTCTTCAGTAGGGTTGAATATCTTTCCTGTCTGATGGAAACCAAGCATGTCAACAATCTTTTTAAAGCGAAAATGTTTTGTAAACTTCTGCATTGTAATGAAACCCTACATGAAATCATTTCCATTTCCCTAATAGACTTTCTACGGGATACGTAATATTTTACTTATATCTTCATTACATATAGCTCTGTGCAACACTGTTATCACTGAGTGGTGTTCAGTTCTAGCACAGAGAAGAGAAATTAACTGTGAATGAAAAAAGTGAAGTACAAAATCCAACTCTTAAGTACTGTCTACAGGTATTGCTTTAAGGCTGCATATAGCCCAAACAATATTAACCCAAATAATTAATATAATTATCAATAAGAAATAAATCTTCTATAACCTGAGAAGCAAAGTGAGGGCTGTTTAAACTGTATTTGCACATCTGCATGAGGTCAACACCCACGAGTCATTTATAGTATTAGGAGGAAGTAACGAAGGTTAAAGCTTCTTTTCATGTGCAATGTTTACAAATGTAATAATTTACAAATGTAATAAAACATATTTATTTCTTCACGCACGCACCCAACTTTCTGTTACAGTGGAAGTCATGACAGTCATGACAAGAGAAGACAGTCGCTCGTCTTCTCGTCGGTTCAACCGTTACGTCTATGACACTGTGTGTGTTACAGCGCAGACAGCTGGCTTGGGTAGTCCCAGATAACAAATAATCAAGATTAAACGATCAGCTCAGATTACTTTTGTAAAAATGTGTAATTAAATTAAAGTGAGATTGTCATGGATTACTTGATTACATTTTAGTGATGTCTTTAGAACATGACTGAGTTGACTGGTCTAGAATGATATTTGGTATTTAGGTGATGATGTTAAACATATAGAAACCTCTTCCATTGTTATTAAGAGATATTTATTATTGTATTACATGAGAAAAACTCTTTATATGTATATGTGTATCAAAAATTGCTGTGAAAGTTTTTTTTTGCTAATTTTTGCTAAAATTAGCTTGAAATCAAAACAATTGTGCATCTCAATGATATGATCATATTATCCACATTCAAATCCACATAAATCATCTCTATGTTGTTCTGTTACTGATGTACATTGTTGAAAATATTAGCATATGTTTAAAGTATTTATAATATAGAATTAATTGATTTTATTCTGGTTTATGTTTCTTCTGAAAGACCGATCTTCCCATCTGTCCTAATTAAAATAGAAGATATGATTATATGTACTGGATAGTGAGGGGTGAGTTTAAGGAGTCCACAACATGGCTCCAGATGTTGCATAACATGATAGTTATTAGAAACTCACAGAAGAATAATTTAGTATTTTGCCCAAGGTTACATGCCAGACCCATCACCATCCTCCCATACTCCTCTCCCTCTTCGGACTCTATCTCTTTCAGTTAATTATAGTAATGAGGCTGGCTGGGTCATTGCTTATTGTTCTCACCTAACATCTTTTAGCTTTTAAACGTGACCACACTGGCGGAAAGGACTTAGGATGTGAGCTTTATGCAACAGCAAAAGCTGAAATGTAATGTGTCTTACCACCACTCTTTTTTTTTGCATGTGTGTTTCCAGACATGGCGATGACCTGATCGTAACGCCTTTTGCTCAGGTAAATAATTTCTGAACGCCTGAAACCCAAAATGAGTTTGATATTAACACTAATTCTATTTAAGCAGTGGGTGCTGAGTACAGTTACCAACAGTGATTAAGCAAAAATATCAGTGTTCAAGGTGCAGTTCAAAAAACCATGACTGACTCTATATGATTACAGATTTGATTTGCTATAAAAAAAAATATGTGTAAAGGATTTAAGATAAAAATGGCTAAAGAATCCTGATCATTACCTCTTCCTCTGCTTTTCCAGGTTCTGGCAAGCCTTCGAAGTGTGAGGAATAACTTCACCGTACTGACCAATGTCCAGTGTGCCTCCAGCAAGTAAGTTTATCAATCAAGACCAGCAGTTTTACATGGAGCCAGTTAATAATAAACTGAGCTTTATGCTACTTATAATTACATGGGAACCACAAAAAGGTGTTCTTAATCAGGTTGTAGTCCACTTAGACACTCTCTGGGTTCATTTTTTAGATCCCCTTGTGGCTCTCGAACAATTAAAATGTCAGTCAATAACTCGTGGAGGTGAAAATACATCAAACTCTGCAAATTTAGCCTCTTCACAGCTTTGGAAAACCCCCAAAGTCAAAGGTTGGCTGATCAGCATGTGCATTCAGCCTGCAGTTCTGTTGTTGTACCACAAGGTGGCTGTGTTGAGCTATAGACAGACAGGGGTTTGACGTCTGACTCCACAGCTGTTTCCACTATTCACAGCTGAGTGGGTTAAGTAGCCCAGCTAACAAACACAGCACACGCACATTTAAACATTGTAACTTAATATAACAGTGATGCCAAAATAAAAGTGGCATCGCAATGTTAGAGCCTGTCATTTGTCTTTTATCTCTGGAGAAATTAACGAAGAGTTTCCAGCTATGTGTCAGTCAGTTAAGATGCTCTTTGAGGAGAATTGCTCTGTTGTGGCAAGGAGCAGACAAAAAAACACACCCACAGCTGCTCACACAGATGAAACGCCTCATCAGTTTGCATTTGTTATGAGTATTTGTTGTCCCTACGGCATTTATTTGGCGATGCTTCAGTGGCCAGAGCATCATATTTGTGTTTCACATATAATGAAACACATTGAAACACATGTCCCACAGAAAACCTTTCACTAACATATGATCAGCTCTTCATGCACTGTAACTGGAAAGAAAACTAAACTTGAATTTTATTGGAGTAAAAGTTCTTGTGATTAAAGCCACATTGTATTTAGTAGCTCAGTGATGCTCAGTGATGACGCACACAGTATGGTTAGTGTAGATATATTTTTCATGCTGTGAGTTTTATGAAAATCACTTTGTAACATGTTTGTGTTTGTTAGCAAAGCCACAGTATTTCTATAGAATACGTAAGTAAGTTAGAGTTGTTTTACGCCACTACAGTCTATAGTTACACTTATAGTAGCCTTTCCGAGGCTAATCAAAGGCTTCAACTATGATGATCTGATCATAGACAAAATGATTATTTTCTCAATTACTCATCATTAGGTCCACAGAAAATCACAAAATGATGAAAAATGCAAGTTAGAATTTCTTAAAGCCAAATGTGACATCTTTAAATTGCTTGTTTTGGTTGATCAACTATTTAAAACCCAAATGTATTCAGTTTACATTCATGTAAAACAGAGAAAATCCTCACGACCACAAGTGACATTAAGTAATGATTATTAGATTCATTGCTGGTTAGTTTCCAGTCAGTCGGCTAATTGATCAATCGTGTAATCCTTTCAGCTGTATTCTAATAAAAGCAACACAGTTCTTCAAACCTGCAGCAGCAGCAGCAGCGTCACACCTCCCAATGGAGGTGAGACTGCGGATGCAGATAGACTGGAAATATTGTATATAGGGCACCTTTGCCTCTATCCTTCATTGTTATGCCGTGTGTGTGTGTGTGTGTGTTTGTATGTGAGTGTGTGTCAGTTTCTAAAGAAGCTAAGAACTCTCTCCTCTTCCACAGGCTGAATTAACCTTCAGTTTGCTATATTGAAAATCTGACGCCTGTCTGACCTACATTCAGCTCTGACACCCACACCTAGACAAGAACAGAGACTGAAACACACACACAAGTAGACATGTTAATGCATACATACTATATTGAACTAATTACACACAAAGAGTGATCGATGATCCCCCGGTGAAAGGAAATTTATCAATACACTGTCAGCTGCCCACTCTCCAGCTCTCACACACAAACACAAATCCAGCGGTCCTTTGCCACATTTTCACTTCAGCTATTCTGACAAGTAGCTTGATGTAGTTTCGGTTATTAACCAGAACTCTCACATTGAGGCTTCCACTATTGATTATAGCGAGACTAACATAGATTTGGTGACATGAAAATGGTCAAATGTGTAGAAGAAAAACATTCACAAACAAGTAAATGTCAGTGCAGGACAAAATCTGTAAACGTCAGTCTGTGAAAGCTTGAGATCGTCTGGTATTGGGAGTCTGTGCAGATAGAACGAGGATCAAAATGCTTATCATGACTGCCTACAGTAGTGTTAGTGAGAGGATGTGGGCATATATGACTATATATGAAACATCAGGATATGATACAAGATATGTGCCTGACTAAACTAATGCCAGACTTATATCATAAAAACAAAATGAAATAAAAAGCACCCGATGCCTCGTGATGTCTGATCTCTCTTTAGGAACTGTTTCAATTTGAGTTCATCTCATTCATTATCAATATTATGCCCGGTGGGTGGGGGATAACCCCATGTTAATTCCCTGAACAGACAAAGACGTCTGTCACACTCAAAGGAATAGTTTGACATTTTGGGAAACCCGCGTCTTTGCTTTCTTGTCTGGAGTTAGATGAGAAGACTTTGCATGTCTGTCCATTCGATATGAACCTACAGCCAGCAGCTAGTCCTGCTCTGTATGAAGATCGAAACAAAGTCTGTCACATGTTAAGCAGTGAACTGTTGGTAAGTGGAAGTTGGACAGAGCCATGCTAGCTGTCTCCCTCTGGTTCCAGTCTTTATGCTAAGCTAACTAGCTGCTAGCTGTAGCTTCATATTAACGGTCCTCTAGAAATGTTGAATTATTCCTTTAATCCAGATGAAAGACCTTTTAAACACATTATTTAGAATCATATATATATATATGTAAAATATGTTTTTTTTTATTTAGTAACATCTGTTTTTTTATTGTCTTTCTTTCAGGAGGTCTCCTGCAGCAACAACACAGCCTCCAATCACCAGAGTTTGTCTCCCAGGTAAGAGGCTCAGAGGAATGTCCTTCTACAGTATGTGTCTGACTTCTGTACAGCTGCGTGGAGAACGTGTGCCTGCGTGTTTTTTCTGTCTTTTTAACTTATCTGCTTTATATCAGGCTTGAACTTTTCCCCTGCCACCATTTTTCCTTGTTCTCATTATTCTCTCCTGCCTCCTTCATCTCTCTCCCTCCCTCGCCTCTCTCCTATGCCTCGTCCTTTGCTCATGAACTCGCGTACGTGACGACTTTCACTTTTTTCGCCATCTGTCTCCCGCTCCAACACCGTAGTCCAGACTATTTTGTCATCAAGCTCATTAACCTTGTTCAAACACAATTGAACTGGTATTTCAGACAAACACTTATGAGCACATACACTCACTCTCTCTCTCACACACACACACACACAGTGTGGTCTATAAAGCAGCTCATTCAAAGATAACAGCAAACTTCCCTGTCTCTCATCACATTTGATTTTAAGCAGTGTGTGTGTGTGTGCGTGTGTGTGCGCGCACGTATCTGCACAGTATGTGTGTCCATGTACACGTCTACACCAGTAAGAGGCAGTGTGTGAGTGTGTGTGTTCAAGTACAGATGACTTTATGAGTACCATACACATGAGTATGTTGCAAAGTGTGTGCCGCTTGTGAATATTTCTTTGTGTGACACTGGGATCTGTGTCTGCTCATCGGCTCAGCCAAGGTCAGCTGCTGCACACTCAAACTCACAACACACACACACAAATACGCATATGAAACATATGAAAAAAATGAGGTTTTACACACTTTGCATGGATTTGATAGATTTTATACTTCATGTGTTTATGTCTTCATGAGGACGGTTTTCAGTGTTAAACAATCATAGTGAAGACATTTGGTGTTGTGAGGACCGGTCAAAGAACTGTTTGCAGGTTAAAACTTGGTATTTGATAAGTTGCCTCCGCTGCAGTGGCTTTGTGCCCCACCAGGGGGGCCCGCCCCTCAGTTTGAGAATCACTATGATAAGGGATAAGTTTAGTTTAGTTGTGATGGTTAAGGCTACAGTTTTATGTCAATACGGGTGCTAAAAGTGTGTCGTCGTCGTCGTCACACACACGTTTCACACATGTAGCCACAACAAAATTAACTAATCTAATGATTGATTCACAGGAAGCAGCTGATCAACATAGTGGAGCATTTCGCAGCTAAAGAGCCAGATATTTCTCTCAGGAGTTGGTGAAGACCAAACACAGAGTGTGATGACTTCACTTATGTTTGCCAGGTGTCCAGAAACAGGACTCCAAATGAATGATAATGGAGAAATAAGCAACTGTTTGCTAACAGGTTGACCATATAAACTTAAAAGGTGATAATATATCAACGTTCACTACCATTTAAATGATGTTTTATAATCATTTCTTTGTTTACTGGACTAGCCTGACTTGTTTTTTCTAGTGCAGGTTGTACATTTGGGGGAAACCATACTATTAATTTGAAAGGATACTCCACCCAGAGTATTAAACACTCACCTCTTGAAAAGCTTGTATAATCGTCCTTCACCTATAGTACATCAGTTAAATTGTGTCAGTTTTTTTGTTATGGTAACAAATGGTAATGTTTTTTTATGTTGCAAAAAAGTAGAGAAATTTCTCAAATCAGTCTTTCTCCATCATCTGCTTCTCTGATTTCCAGTCAAAAGCCCTTAGCGTCTTAAACACTCAAACAAAATGTGTTTTTTTTAACTGCACACAATGCTGTTTGAATGAATAAAATGAAATACAAAAAGAAAAAAAAATTGCCGTGCAGACACTGCGCAATATTGTGACCTCTAAAATGTGTGTCGTGCATTCTGCAAACATCTCTGTGTTATCATGTATCTTCTAGGCACTGATAAATATAGCATGAGTACTTCTGATAAAACAATAAAGTATCAGACCTTCGACTCAGGCATTTGTAGGCAGATGTTCCCACACATGAGGCAGAAAACAGTGACATGTGTTGTTGTGTGAAAAGAGACCAAGATGAGCAACAATGAAACTGAGAGCAGTGAGCGTATAGTTAACCATCAAATAACCAACATATTTATGATGAAACACCAACTCAGGTCAGATATGACATCGAAAAAAGAAGCCGCAGTTGGTTTCACAAATAGAAATGTTATCTTCATAGAAAAAAAAATGGTGTCTTGTTTTGTTTTTAATTAGTTTATTATACCATAATACAGCATGGTGAAAGCTTTACTGACCTAATTCCTGTTTTAGACATTTTTATTGGTTTGTTGGTGTTATTACTAAAATGCACGAGTTCATGTAGCTGAAAATGAAACAACTTACTCCATAGTCTGTGTTTACACTCACTGTGGTGAGTACACGCATCTATTCGGTCATCGCTGTGTGTGTAATGGAGTATTCGGTGTGTGATGGTATTTAAAGTTTGCGATTTTGCAACTGTGGATTGGTAAGGTGTATGATTCCAGTGAGTGTTTATCGTGCCGTGTATGTATCATTCTGAGTAATGTAAGTGTGTGAGTGTGAGTGCGCGCTGTGGGGAGGTGTTCCTGTGGCTCTGATTGACGTCAGCATGCCTGTATGTGGCTTCTGTTAACTTCCTGTCAAAGCAGATGGACTGAGTTTTCACTTCCTTTTTCTAAACCGCAGCTCATCAGGTGCTGTGTGTGCATGTGTGTGTGTTACCACGTGTGTGTGTGTGTGTGTTTAAGAGAGTTTGGGAAAATGTGTGAGCGTGCGTATTTGGTAAACCAGCTCCACAATGCGTATTATGACCTTTATGTGTAAGGGGCAAATGAGTTCAGCACTAAATTATGCGTTACGGTTCACTTAATTATTTTCGCAACCCAAAGCTAAGTTTAAATACAGCCGACTGCAGGATCTGTGCACGTAAACAGTCTACTCTTATCTCGTATCTATACGCAAACCATTTCTTTTCATTTCTCCCATGTGCAGTTCTAGCCTGCATGCAACTTATCTGTTGCATGCAGATGTTGTTTTTGATCACAGCAGGGCAGAATCAGGCTGAAGATGAAAAGCGTGTTTTATATTTTAGCCTGAAAAGTTCTTTAAAGGATGAGGATGTTATTTTATCTGTTTGTCATTATCAACAAATCATATGAAAAGACCAAAAACCAACAACAAATTTTTGTTACCAACAAGTAGTCTGGCACCGGCGCAATCTTGTGCTGTGTTGTCTCTGAGCCGTCGTGTTACTGTTGGCTAACCTGTTCCTTTATTACTATAAACACAACCAGTGTACTTCTGTTTTCCTCTCAGCTCATTAAAGTAAAAAAAAGCAGCGGAAAGACGCGTTGAAGGATCGTTTCAGAGGACATGAAAAGAAAATTTCCAACACCTTCTGTCCCACACGCCATATGGTTTTATATGTTTCTATATTTTATATAACATGTTACATCACTTTTTGCTTTGTTGTCAGGTTTCTTATTTGCTTATTTTTCCTTCTATAAAGTGTGATTGTTGTAATGTGCTTGTTATACAACACGTCTTGAATAATACTATACTGAACAATACTACTAATCCTGACTAGAGTTGAAACAATGAATTAGTTGATTGAGCTGATTTATTAATACTCATCCAAAGGTTTGTTTTTAACAATTTTACTTCAGTGATAAACTTTATTAAATCATGCCAGATGTTTGTGGTAGGTGTTTGATATGAAATGCTTATAGTTTGGGTGGGTGTGCCCACTGCAGTCAACACCTGCCCACCACAGAATCAGTACTGTTTTCCTATAACCTCAGGCCACATCCTCACTCGAGACCATCTCCTATTCACATAAACACGCACACACGCACACGTCCGCAGCTGTACCTGCCTCTCTCCCTCTCCCTCTCTTCTACATTTTCACCCCCTTTGCGTCTTTATCTTTCCTTTTCATTCATCTGTTTGTCTTTTTCTCCCTCTTTATCATCACTGGAGGATGAGGAGGAGGAGGAGGAGGAGGAGGAGGGAGAGCAGGAAGTGTGAGGCAGGAAGAGAAGATCAGATTGTTCCTGTTTTGCTGTCTCTAAACTGTTGTAACTTGACGGAAGCCAGGAGGAACTGTGTGTAGATGAGATTTTTGTGCATGTGTGTGAATGTCTGTGTCAGCCCACAAGAGAAAAATAGGATGCAGAGAGACAAAGGCCTATTGTCTGTGCCCACACACTGCACAAACATGCACATGCTGACACAATGATATGATACGTAAACACCTAAAGCACTGCACAATTACTCGGCATCACACACAGGTCCACCGTGTCTCAGGACACACAATTATTTCTTCTAATACTGCATAGAGGCCAAAAAGCCAAAAATGCATATCTTACATATTTTGCATGCCATTCATGAAACAAATCAAATGAGTGTTAAAGTCATAGGACGCAACAAGACATAGCAAGACAGGTGCACTTCCTCTGAGTGATTGTGCAGCAGCAGCAGCAACTCCAAAGGCACAAAAAAATCTTAAAATATTATATAATATTTATTTAAGTGGATAACTGAGGCCAGATGCGTGCTTTAGCAGTGCTGCTGTCTTTCATTAGTCATGTTCAAAGTTACTTAGAGGTCTATTTCACTTCTCAGAGGTCAGAGTTGGCTTATTGGGGCATCTTGGTTGTCTCCTGGTTAAGTTGCAGAGCACAATGTCCCCGGTTTGTTTGAGCTGGGGATTTTTGTTGCATATAAAACCTTTGAAAGAAAAGCCTTATTTAAAGGAAGTTTTTTTTTTTTTTTTTTTCCCATACACGCATCAGGGCCAATCTGGGGTTAAATGCCTTGCTCCAGAACACTATGTATGACAGCATAGTTATGACAAAAGGAAATCACATAGCATTACAGCAGATACAGTATCAGATAACTGAAGTTTGTCCTAGAGTATATTTGGCAAGGAAGGTAACCAACTCTCTGAGGACACAGTGGCCCACATTTTGAAAAGGTTTTATATTTGGAAGTTTTTGAATCGCTTAAACTTGTGTGACATAGTGTAGCAAGCTCCCGTGTACTGTAAGTCATTGTGTGATGTACAGTTTCAGTTTTCAAACCAGACTTTAAATAGTAAGAAAGTAATGAAAGCAAACAATCAATAACAGGCCTTTTATAACAATAGGGTTTAGCAACACTGGATTTTTCCAAATAACGAGAAGCAATGACAACCATCTGTTTAGTTCACATAGTGAAATATGTGGAAAAGTACCATTTAAACCAGACATCTGTGCTGTTACGGGTAATTCAAAAGTTGCATGTAAATAAAGTACCTTCTCTGAAAATGTTTCGACCTTTGTTCAAGCAATTTATGTTCCACTACATTGATGCAGGGTGCTGTTCTTTTGTCAGTATTTGTTGTTTTGCTGTAGTTTTTATTTAACTGAGGGTGTGTGTGTGTCTGTGTGTGTGTGTGTGTGCGTGTGTGTGTGTGTTGAGGGCATGCTATGCGACCTGGACCAACTTTATCATTGTATCTATCAGGTCCAACCCATAAGTTTCTTCTAGTGTGCCGTTAATTGTGTTTGCTAGCACCTTGTGTACTTTTACTATTACAACATTAAAGCAGAAAGCACATGGTGTATTGTTGTGTAAGCCTTATCTTAAAACATGAGTGTGAGTGTCATTCTTCAGTTGTGACCAGTGCCTTACCATACTGGAAAAATACTCCCACTGTACAACACTTTGTGTTTTCACCTTTATCACCTGATCGAGGATAAAGGTAGAGGTGGTACAAATAATCTACACCAGATAAGGTTGCTTAAAATCTAAACATGATTTGTTGCAGGATTAAAATATTAGGCCATAAGAAACAAAATAAAATGAAGAGATTTTAAATTGATTTGTTCGTAGAGATTTCTATATAATGTCACCTCTAACTTACATAACTTCAAATTGGCAGTATGCATGTTTTCAGACATAATTATCATTTGATCATCAGATTCCTGTGTCTTTCAACACTCCAGTAATAGAGTGCATTAATAAAACCTGTAAAGGAGGTTCATTGTTTTCGCAGAGCCTTTATCACGTCACAATCACAAACAGGTTAGTGAGGTCTGCTCGCACATGTACAGAAAATTTCCACATAATAGAGATCCACTCATTCAAAGCAGCTGTTTTGTGTCATGGTGTCATAACACAGTCCAGTCAGGAAATATTCTGTCCCATTTCTACAGCATTTAGCTGGGAGAACCCCGCAAAGGTATGACCTGACTTCCTAGTCAAGTCGGCCTCTGTGATTAAATGCTGTCATACAGGATATATGTGAGTCAAAGGGCTCTTGAACTCTGCCGACCTTATTCCCCATATGCACCCTGTGTGCGCGTATGTCTTTGGCTGTGGAAAGGTGTCAGTGAGTTGGCTTTTTAAATCCCATTGTGCCTTTCCATTGTGTAGGTGTTTTCGTACGGGGCGACCAGGCCCCACATGACATTTCCCAAAAAGAAGTTCCATTATTTCAAAGCTAGGAGCTGATGTTTGGTCAACACTAAACAATAAGTATGAGTTAACTGTATAGGTGAAAGGTATTTGGACAATGTGAACTTGTTATGCAATAGGGTAAAAAAACACTCACATACGGTATGGGACGTACATAGGCACAAGGCTTATGGGATGGACAGTGTGGTCTTATCAACGGCTCTCGTTTTGTTTTAGTCTGACAAGGAAATCCTTACTGAACTAACTGGGTCTTAGGTTAAAGCTTGTTATAAAAACAAAGCAGTGGATAAAGATAGTGCTGCAGCTAAATGTGGTTATCACTTCTTTAGAAGTTCTTTGTAACTTTGTCTATAAAAGAGAAGTGTGACAAATAGTTTCAGATGGGAAAACATGTTGCACACTGGCTAGCAGGGCCCAATGGATGGGAATGTTTATCGATGAGTCAGTCCACCACATCCAGACGGAAAAAATCACAACAACAAATTCATTCAAGAGATTCATGGTCTCCAGAGGATGAAGCATACTGACGTTGGTAGTCCCCTGACCTTTCTTCTAACACCACTAGGTCAAAGGTGTCATTTATCCTGTGAAATACCACCTGCTTTTGGGACTGGTACAACATTTCTGTACAGGCCTTCATGGTTCCAAGGGATAATAGGGACTTTTTAATACAAACATGTACAACAATGTTCTCCTGGATGAACTTGGTGATTCCTTCACTTTTTATCTACCAATGTATCACATCCCACAAATTTACATGAATTGGGTTGAAACCCGTCCTTATGAGTTTGCTGAAGTGTGTGTGTGTGTGTGTGTGTGTGTGTGTGTGTGAGCACTGTTTCTAGTAATCAGAAAATAAAACATGTATGTCTTAATTTTTCATGAGCTGCAAATCCAATCTGAAGAATCTGCATCTAGCGGTTTAGTTGTTGATTGCAATCCCTTGCCTCGCCCTCTCTTTCCTAGCATGAAAGAAAAACTATGGTGGCTGTGAAAGGCATGGTAACATGAAAGGCCCTACCCAGAGCCTTTGTTTAGTTTGTATATTCTTGACTGCTGTGGAAACGTGGCACGTTTAGTCATAAAAGATTCATTCTAAGGTAATAAAAATAAAACAATTCTTATTTTCAGGTGATTATGCACTCATTAAAACATAGTTTTGCATATTATATTCAATTTCTGCCATATTCTGCAAATAGAGCCCTGTAAATCTTACACGCTGTCATGCTCCATTGCCCTTTCTCAGTTGCTTAAGTTCAACCTCAAAACTGCACGATTTCTGTTTGTTGTTCTGGGCTAAAGTTAAGAACAAGAAAAATAATCTTCCCAGCTTAATTTCATGAAGTCCTGGAAATATATGTAAGATTTGTTTCATCCAAGCTTCTCTCTGAGCCAGCAGGGATTCAGTTTCCAGAGCAAAGTGCAATGAATGAAAAGAAGCTCATCAGTTTCTTTAAGAACTTTATTTAATACAGACAGCCTTGTACTCCCTGCACCATACAGTGGCCCCGGTGCGTGCAGGAATGCACAGAGGAGGTCACAGAGAGGAGGACAAGAGAGACAGAACAGGAGGAGGGATGAAAGGAAGAGATGAGGAGTGATGAAGTGAGAGGGCGGGAGAGATAAGGGTTGTCTTCAGAGGGGAGGGAGAATAAGCAAGAAGGTGCCAGAGAAGATAGGATGCAGGGAAAACAGGAAAGAGGGCTAGAGGCGAGGAGCTGGAGGATCTTAAACAAAAAAGAAAAAAACAGAGACAGAAAACAAAATAGTTCTGTGATTTAGAACTCCTAAATGACAGTACATCGTATACCTGTCATCAGTGTTTACGATGGGGATTACTCAGGTGTTAGTTTGTCATGTAAATATTCAGCTAACCAGACAGAGGCAAGGGATAAATTAAACAGTGCTGCAACAGCCATAGTAGCAGTGTGCAACCAACAAAATCCATCTTGAAGATATGCGGGATCATTTATATGCTAAATAAACTATATTTGTAGTGTATGTATGCTCTGTTTTTGTTGCTAAGGAGGTGAGGTGTTGCTAATGGTTATTGTGGGGAAAAAAACAGTCTGGTACACAGACGCAGCTCAGGTCACAAACTATTAAACATGGCAAATAGTGAACAATATCAATGGCTGATGTTGAGGTTATAGCAGAGAGCGGTCTGCTAAAGTCTTAGCTCTACTCTTATAATCCCTCTCTGAACTGTCCTCCTTGAACTGCTACGTGCTGTCAGTCAGCGCACTTTGTTGTCAGTAAAACATGCATGACACCTCATGTGGTGGTCATGACCATATGCTGCAGGAAATTTGCACTCTGCTTGCATCATATAGTTTTGTGCAGCACTACTGCTTTACTATGTGCTGTCACTCCATATACTCCACACACACACACACACACACACACACACAACTCACACACACAGGCATTGATTTACCGGGATCTCATAATAGGTTGTCATGTGACACACTCAGCTAAAGCTAGAGGCTTCAGTAGCAATAACTCCTCCACAGCGGTGCACCTGTCTGGGTCTTCTCATTGACGCAGACCACCAACTCCAAATAGACGAATATCTGGCAGGGTTACTAATGTGTTTATCTCGCTAACACAAGGGTTAATGTTTTTTTATTAGTCGACATTTGATTGACTGTAGTTCAAGAGCAATGTGTGGTAAGATGTATAATCTGGGCCTGTCTTCTTGTGAGATTCTTTAACCTACTGTTCACTTATTGATTATTTCCAGAGAGGAAATTTCTCACATTAAAAGGTCCAGTGTGTAACATTTAAGGAGATGTATAGGCAGAAATGGAATATAATAAGTATAAGTATGTTTGCATGTGTGTATATTAACCTGAAAATAAGACCCATTATGTTTTTATTAACGTAGAATGAGCCTTTTGTATCTACAAAGGGAGTGTTGGACCACCATGTTGGACCGCTATGTTTCTGCAAACCCAGACTGGACAAATCAAACACTGGCTCTAGATGGCCACTGTAGTTTATCCTTCGTGCTTAGAGCGGGAGGGTTAGGCAAGTGGTATTCAGTTGGTTGTCACTAGATGCCATTAAATCCTACACACTGCGCCTTTAACTGTGAGATATAGATTTATTAAAATACGGCACATCAGTGAGATATTTGGCATATTTTTGTGCCATTTGATGTACAATTAATGGCATTGTATTGCTGAAATGTGACTGTATTACCCATCAGTCAAAAGAACCAAGACAGAAAAAGTCGCTGTGGAAGTCAGTGAGAATTTAGAGCTGCCATCTGGAAGGTGTTTACCAAATGAATTTGTGAGGACAGGATTGATAGGAATTTACTAATGCTTTTATTTGGACTCTAGAATCATGTGTCAGAAACAACATCTACATTCCCTTTGGGGCAACAAACCATCTTTGGTTGGTGAGGTAATGCTGGACCACTGCCAGCCTCGTGGTCTTGATATGGCACTCAGTCAATACGGGATATTATGGCAGGGCTAGCATGTCTAAATGTCACAGATACAGTATCTGCCAACTTATCATTCTGCCTCTCACCTCACACTCTGCTGTGCACGTCCACAAAATGCCAACATGAGCAGTTGCCATAGCAGCGACTCCCTCCTTTTCCTCCAACCTTGCCTCTATTCTGGTCAAAGCAAAGCTCCATAACCTCCCTTCCTCTTTCTTTCTCTCGCCTCTGCTTTCTCCAGGTGTTCAAGTATTCAGAAACATATTCCTGGCCTTGTTTCTCTCCATGTTGGTAGCTACAGTAATAGGTCTCCGTATTTCTGTCCCTGGGTGTCTTGTGTTACCTGCCCTTTTAACTACTTCCCGCTCCTTACTACTTTAATGGCCTCAGTGCGGCCCCCACAGCAGTCTCGCTTCTGTGCAGATCCCAAATATTACGTTATACATGAGTATTGCAAACTCATCCTGCGTCATGTATGAAGGTCTGAGGCTAGATTTTAGGAAAAAAATTCGTTAATTTCCATTGAATAAAGGAAAAATCATTGTGTGTTTTAAACCCAACTCAAAGTGCTTCAGATATCCGGGCAGAGTGTCCTGTCACTGGGCAGGGTTAGGAGGTGAAACCAAGAAAGAACTTGTGTTATGGTGAGCAGGTTTGGGTTTCTCTGACGGGAACTCTTTAGCCAGCTGACAGGAAAGGCTGTGATATCTGTAGAATAATTTTCCCCTCTGATTTACTGCAACTGCTCTTTGCAAGGTAAACAAGCAGAGCGTAAATGTGTGTACGTGTGCCGGGTGGTGTGTTTTGTTTGTCCATGCCTGACTGGCAATGTGAAAACTCCTTGGGGTGCTACTCTATGCAGGTAGCATGTGTATTTGATTGTATGTGTGTGAGAGTGTGTTGTTATCAGATAAATAGAAAACCTAGAGTGGTTTACTCTTTGTTACGTGGCATCTCAGTGGTTTTTGTTACACTTCCTGGTGGAGAAATATGGGGCCAATGCCTATCATAACCTAGATTAAACAGCCTGTGGGCGTTTCACATAATGTTCTGAGCTGTACTACACAAATGACAGGTATGTTTGGTTTTTGGAAACCGAGATGACCGGATATTGGCACTTTTATATACACGTTCCTGGCAGTGGCGTTGCATGTCGTGCAATATGCGGGTAGCGGCTGTTCACTGACAATAGCTGAATGAATGATAGCAACAGCCTTGAGTTTGTGTAAAACAAGGGTCATATTCAGTTTACAGCTGTTGCTGTTCATTCATTAATGATAGAGCTTCCATTTCCAATTATTTCACACCGGGGTTGGAGTGAAAAAAAAAAAAAAACTGTAGGTAGGTTCTGTTTTAATACTCCAGCTCTATATTTTATGGATGATTTTTTAAACAATTTTATAGACTGTACAAAAAGTACTGGAGTGAGACAGAGGGCTACATCATCTTTTTAACCCTCTCCTTTACCGCAACCGTAAATTGCTGTGTGTTATACACACTCAATAATAGACGTAATTGCGGTCGACAAAAAACAGTATTAGAAACACCTCTCAGTATAAGACAATCCAATCCAACATGTGAATTGTATGAGGAGGGCTGGACAATGACAGGTTTATGTGAAAAGGCTCTTCACCTTAAACCTCCATTCGTGTAGCGCTGACACTACAGGGCCTCCCTGTTTTGACTGAGAAGCAGGATGAGGACTTTTCCGACCGGAGGACAGATTTGTGTCCAGAAATGCGTCGAGCTTGGCAGGTGCATTCTGGATGTGCTACTCGTGTGTGCGTATGCAGATGTGTGCAGATGACCTAACAGCACTTGTGAATGCATGTAAAACAAGGGTGCGAGTGTGTATTTGTCACACAGACACCTTTCTGTTCATGGAAGGAAGTCCACACTGGGCAGGATTGTGACACTAATGAGGAAACAGGCCACTGGGACAACAGCGGCTTCCTCACACACGCAGACACACACACACACACACACACACACACACACACACACACACACACACACACACACACACACACGCACACACACACTTCCCCAGGTGTTTAGACACCCCCCACAGTCTCTCTTTCTACAACAGTCCATCCATCTTTCTCCGGGGACAAATTAGTTTCTCTGGCGTGGCAGGGAGACAAAGAGCAGACAGGGTCTGACCTGCGTCACAAACCCCAGCATGAAAACACTGTCATTAGTCCATTCACAACTCGTCTATGACCTTGCTGGTTGGTTTCACAGATTGGTCTTGAACCTGGTTCCACAGCCATTCTTGACAGAGATCTGCTGTTAAAGTGTAGGCTTGACAAGAGTCCTTAAAGCCAGTCCTTTATGTTTTTCCACGTAATGTTGAGCATCTGTTTCACAACAGTTGTAATGTAGACTCTTACCTGATGCCGTACGTACTCAGACTTGCGTCTCATTAACAAAGCTTTATAAATCACAGCAGCTCTTCCTGCAGACATTGTAGCTGCATGTCAGTCTGTTAGTCGGCCTGCCACTTTGGTCCAGATTTCTACTGGATTGCCATTAAATTTGACACAAACATTCATAAACCTCCATTCATAGGATGAATCCTAATCTCTGTGGTGATCCTCAGACTTTCACACTAGAATCGAAGGTTTTTAGTGAATGTCTCGACAAGAATTGGATGCACATGGCATGGAATTATGGACATTATTTCCACCTTCAGAATGAATTGTAATAACTTTGGTAATCCCCGGACTTTTCCTGTGCCTCAGGACAGCCTCATAGAGCTATTAGCTTGGTGAATGTTGTATAAAGTTAGTTTGCTTCCTTAAATCAATCAGCCAGAGGTGTTTTTTTTTTTTTTTTTTTGTTTTGTTTAGGGGTATCTCCCTTCAACAGCTGTCTTGGTGAATAGTTTTAACTTAATTATAGGTCAAAGGGGAAATCCAGTGATGTGGTATTTAAGTGTTACTTCCTTTTTGCACTGAGCTTATTGTATAATCTTTTTTATTGAAAGAGTTTAACTACTGTTTTTTTCATGTTGCATACTTTTAGTGTAGTTTTTTAAAATTGTGAAGAGTTTACATCCCCGTTCTCAGGTTCTTCCGGTGTACATACTCTGGTACATTCCCAGTACTCAAACATAACTCCACAGTTATCAATAGTTAACAGTTTAACATGACAGATGAGATTCTAAATGCTCAGGTACTAGATCAACAGTGCAATTACATAGAACAAATAAACGGGGAAAGTTGTGTACTTAGCCTCTTAAGCTTCTCTTGTGTGACTCATTGTCAGTCAAACACATAATACAAATCAGCACATAATGTACAGTACAAAATGTGCAAGGTGTTGACTAAGCACACACCAACAGTGACTATTTCATACTTGTGTACACATTCATAGTCACAGTTTAAACAACTGAAGCGCTAATTGGTGTATCGTGTGCTGGGTTTTGCAAGTTGTTCTGCTGGTCACATAGAAACTGCTTTTGTGCAGTGTATCAACAGAGAAATCAGCACGGAGAGTTCTTCGCTATTTCAGATAAGACTGTTTACCTTCAGTCTCTGTCTGAGAAGAAGACAGACCATCACTGTTTGCTCTACACTGGAATGTGTATTTTGTACCCATGAACAAGTTCTTAATGTCTGGCTGTGTGTGTATACAGTGTGCGTCTGTAGATCTTCATCAGTAACACTCTAATGCTTCTCTCAACAGATGGAGCAGCACAAAGCTGCTTCCTATTGTCTGTCTCTTTTCTGTTTATAGTGTCCCGTATGTGTTTCTCGATGCAAGCCAGATTTTAAAAAAGGTGGGATGCTGTGTGAAACTTAAATAAACACAGAATGCAATGATTTGCAAACCATTCTTGACCCATATTCAGTTGAACACAGTACAAAGACAAGATGTTCAATGCTCAGATAGAAGTTGTTTACCTTTTCTTTTAAGAACACACAGTAAGCATTTAAAAACTGAACAAATTCTTTGACACTGCAGGAAGGCCAGTCCTGTATCTGGCCTCTCTGACCATGAAGCCATGCTGTTGTAATACGCAGCTTGGCATTATCTTGCTGAAATAAGCAGGGATGTCCCTGAAAAACCTGTACGTACATTTCAGAATTAGAGGTTGGGTAAGTGATTCTACTGTAGGTAATACAATACCATTTTTTTTAAGTTCTCTGTACATGAGAAAGAAACAAAGTGTCTCAGACTGAAGTACATAACATTAACTTGCTCTTCCAGCCATTCCAGTCAGTATTCAGCTTACTCTCTAGTTTGCCAAGATATGTCATTGTTGTGATGGTATCTATAGTAACTGGAGAGTTTTGAATATCGCTGTGTGCTGGCTCTGGGAAATGTTTTAGCTCGATTGTTGCACTCCATGATGGTGCTTTGACATGGTCCCTTACCCCACCTTTAATGTTGCCGTCACAGATGTGAAAGTTACCCAACACGCCATGGCCATTAACACACCCCCATACCATCACAGATGGCTTTTCAACAGCACTGATAGCAATCGTTTCCTCTCCCACTCCCACAGTTGCCAGCATTTCTGGATGTTGCTGATGTGTGGCTTCTGCTCTGTATGGTGAAGTCCGAGCGTGCATTTGTAGATGCAGCAACTAATTGTGTTAGTTTATTAGCCTTGGCCCTTATTTGCATATATTTCTCCAGTTCTTTTGATTCTTCCGATATTGTGAATTGCAGAACGTGAAATTTCCTGCAATCGTGCGTTGAAAAATGCCGTTCTTTAACTGTTTTTCCACGTAGCTTTTCACAAAGTGGTGAACCTCACATGCCCCTTGCTTGTGAATGACTGAGCCTTTCATGGCCTTCATACCTAATCATGATACTATTTGTTTACTATCTGTTTACTATCTGTTACAAATTAACGTGTTTACATGTGGAGTATTCCCCATGGTTTTGAGAGAATTCCACAACTTTCACAACAAAAAGCAATCACGTTTTTGCCAGTTTGATCATTCAATAGATCGCCTTTGTACTCCAGGGTTGTAAAAGGTGACATAATGAGGCCATCACCCAGATCAAACAAAGCTTCTGTTCATTTCTCCTTCCCCGATTGGAGATGCACATTAGCATTATGCACATCTTCTACAGTTATCATCTCATGTTGTTGTGTTGGCTCTTATGCGGTTATTGTTCACCCCAGAGCACATAAATCAGGAGGATTTATTTGACAAACAAGATTTTGGTCACATTCTGTTTTGATCATAACCACAACATACTTTCCCCTTTAATTCCTCATCAAACTATGTTGTTGATGGTGTAGCGATGACACTATCATAATACTATTATAAGAATGCTTTCAAAAGTGTACGCCTTAAAAGGGCCAACTCACCCAAATCACATTTTCCACTTTAAGCCATCACATTTTCCGTCAAGCCATACAAAGTTTTATTTGTCCAGGTTTTCAGATAAGTCTCTGAGATATATCCACCTCGATACATTGGAAAACAGGTCAATGAAAAGTCGGCAAACAGCATTTGCTGCAGAAGGTTGTGTCATAGGAAGTTCAGAACAGCTGAATAGACCAGGTGGTGAGATTATCTTGCCAACAGCCATGTCTTAGTAGAAACAATGACCAAGTCTATCTAGATATTCTGTATTGTTATAGGTAAATGTAAATGTAGTGAAACTACTTTATAATTCCTAAGAAAACTGTTGACAGCGTGTTCCGTGGAGGTAGCTGGACAGTGTTACTCGATTGATAGGTTGCTGCTGAAATGCTTTAATGAATATGTTGTCAACACCTCAAATTAATTTCTCATGATCTTAATCTTAATCTCAATATCTCAAAAACCTGGGCTTATAAAGTCAAAACTATAACTTCATACCAATACAAGACAGCGAGGACAAATATTTTTTGTGCCTTTTACTGCATCAGTTTTTGGTTTAAAATAAAATGTTCATGGTTCAATAGACCAACAGAAACTTTCATATTATTACTGTAGCCTGTTATCATTTTATTAAATGGTAGGTACATTTACACAGGGAACAGTGTATCTCATTTAGGAGGGGGGACAGTGTCAAACTCATTATGGGAACCCTGCTGTTTCAGAGGTGCGTGACCTCGGGTCATCTATTGTTCCCTCGAACCCTCCACTGAATGCTCATCTCTCATTCTCACACCCTTGCTATAATGTGTGTTGATGGACACTTTGTGTTTTGTGTGTTCCCCTCACAGATTCGAGTTTTAATCCAGGACAATGGTCCACTTATAGCAGTGTCCTCAGATAACTCCTCTATGCATTGAGGCACTGTGCTGCAAAGAGCAGGACTAATGGGACTGCAGCAGATCGGGCTGCACTTTGTTTAGGGTACACTGAGCAATACATTTTTGGCTTTATTCTAATGTAATTCTATGTAAAAAATCAGTCATGCTTCTTTTTAACTGTCCACCCATCTTCTGGCAAAACAAAACTTAAGTCCTCTGTCTCCGGTTGACCTTGAGATAAATGCATGAGACAGTCATGTGAAACTGGGATGTGGTCCACTCCCTGACAGTACTGCCCACTGACAAACATGGTTTGACTTTTGACTTTTTTCCTTTAATAACTCAACATTTCCATTACATAGAATTCTTATGAAAGCTTTGTCACAGCATCCTCAATAAATCTAGCATAGACAATTCTGGAAAAACATTTCAGGCCACTTTCATTTCTTCCTAAACCCTTTTTTGACATTATTTTTTGGAAGGCCAGAGCAGCAATCTACAACTCTGGTCCACAAGGAGATCTAGATGAAGTATTTAGCACAGATACCAAACCTTGGAAACAGAATTATTAAAACGTTTTGCATTCATGTAAATACCAAAAAGATACGTCTCCTTTTGTATCTCAGAATTAAATGCAGAAGAACTTTAGCATGATGCCACAAAAGAGGAGGTTGGGGTTGATGGTTGGATCCTGGGACATTAACATCTTCACGCCCTGTTTCCTACCAATTCCTACCAGTCAATCAATGCTGGTTTCTTCTTACCATGACCACGACCATTTTCGAACCTCGCCCAAGTATCTTTTTTAACCCAAAACATGATCATTCCCTAATCTTAACCAAATAATTAATTAAAAACTTAAGTCCAAAAAGACTTAAGTCTAATCAAACTCATCTATAGCAGTTTCTGGTCAGAAAACAGAATCATTCTAGCATTAGCAACGTCATTCTGCTGATCTGCAGCAGATCGGGACATTTTTCCAGTGTTCTGAGGTAGTTTTGAGACCATGACCTATTTTGTCATTTAATTTAGGAAATGAGTTGTTGTTTTACATTGACATCCTGTCCAGTACAATTTATATGCAGTGGCCTGTGGCACATGCCTGAGAAAGACAGAGAGATGACGATAGAGTTGGCTATTTTCCCTTTATTTCCATCCATCGTAATCCTTCCGGGCAGCCACACTGCCTGTCCAAACACTACCATCATCATCTCCACTATGTGTCACACACAGAGAAATTCCCTGGAAACATGACTGGAGTTCAGAAGAAGAGCTGGTCCCAGTATTAAACCACAAAAGTCATCAAACTCTCTCTCTTTCTTGTGTTTGACTACTCCTTGCCAATAGCACTGACTTGCTACTTTGAAATGTAATGTGTATACAACCCTGGCTACTTTGACAAATGCACGTCCCACTGTGTGTTCACATCCACAAGACTGTGTGTACTGTTCTTGTTTGGCCAAACAGCACCTTGAATCATCAGGTGAAGTTGTGAGTCTACCTGTGCATGTGCTATATGTAAGTGAGAGGCTGCCATCAGCATGCGTGTACACTTTGTGACAGATGTGGGTAGCTGTATGTTTGCTCTGAGAGAGGAGGTGTGGAATATCACGGCCGTCCACCAAACCGCCTGCTCTCCCGCTCGGCTCAGATCTAACCGTTGTTTGTATGATCTGACTCTTGGAGACACGGTGACGTCATCAATAATATTTTCTACCAGAGCTTCTATATCATACAGGTTACAGTAAGCGTCTGACTGTGAATTCGTAACAGGGTAAGCTCACTGCAATATCAGTCCCCTTACTCACATCTTTGGCCATATCACCAGCCTCTCAGTGCTGGTAAAAAAAAAAAAAAAAACAAGCTTTGTTTTTGCTTGTTTTGGAGACAGGGCTGTAGTGAAACCTCAGATTTCTGTTTTTGCACGAACAATAAGTGAGCTGATAGGCTGGTGGTCATGGATATAGTCAGTTTGACTCGTTCCCATATGCTCTTAATTGCGTCCCATTGTCTGTGTCTTCTTAGTCTCCTGTCTTTTCCCTCTGCACACATGAAGACACGGAAAACTGTCACTTTAACTTTTAATTTAGAAGATAAAAACCAGCACTGAGAACCATGAGACTGATAATGATTAAAGATATCAATAAAAGATTGTATTTGTTGAGCAGGTGTTTTGCATTGTACCAGAATATCTCTCATCTTCGCTGACGTGTTGACGCCCACAGGATTCTCGTGAAAGAATTGTTGTTTTTAGGAGGGTCAGCCAAAGTCAACGAAATTGATGAAGAGGTTTTGACCCCATTTGGAAACCAGGATGTTGATATTAAGATACTCCCTGGGTGTCTTTTAGTAGATAGAGTAACAGAGACACTAACACACAAAACTTGATGCTAGGCTGCTGGTGTGCTAGATTAGATAGAGTAGCTGTCAGCAATTAAATTAACTGGCAACTATTACCATGAAAAAGTCCAAATTATCTGATTTCAGCTTCTCAAATGTGAATATGTTCTGGATTAGTCCTCTGAACTGAAGTGAATTTGGGTTTTGGACAATGATCAATATTTGTCACCATTTCCTGACATTTTAAGGGCCAAACAACAGATTAAACCATAATGAAAATAATCATTAGTTGCAGCCCTACTGCACCTCATCAATCAAACTTCCATTTTCAAACATGTCACTTCATGACAGTATACATCTACTGTATAACTAATAACCATATTCCTGTAAAGCCTCAATTTAGTTGTAAGATTAATGCTAAATATACTGTATACAAACATGATAAAAGTAGCATGCCAACATTCAAAGTCTTTGCATATGAGCATGCAAATAGTATTGATGTTAGCATGCTAACATACCAGACTGAACAGTGTCAGGTGTTGTCAGACTGAAGTACTGAATTTACATTGATGCCCGATGTTGAAGGTGGTCTTTATACTGAATTATGACATTATGCAAATTAGCAGTGGAAAAACACATTTCCTCCTTATTGATACCATTCTGTTTCATCATTCAGCAATCTGAAATCCAAATATATTCAGTTTAAAATCATGTCAAACCAGCAAATCCTCACACAGAAGAAGCTGTAAGCAGAGTTTCATTATTTGCATTTTTTTTTGCTTTAAAAAATGACTTATTAAGTGATTTCTTTAAGGAAATACCCCACATAAACCACATCAACGTCAGTACTGGAGGCAGAGGTGAGATACAGAAGGAAAGTGGGAGACAAATCCAAAGACACACGTGCCAGACTTCTTAACAGAGGTTCATTTGTTTAGTGGAAGGTGGAGGAGAAGTACACCCCAGTCTGCAGATGTGTCTAGATGTTAAAATGTATATTCTGATTTAGGTAAAATAGTTTCAGGTTGTGTGACTTCAGGCTAATCTGATCTTCTTCACTTGTATCTTATTTTTAAATTCCAATAAGTCAATTTTCTGGTATCCTGACAGCTCAGCTTTGATATTCTCCTGAAAGTGCCTTAAATGATGCACTTCTTCTCTCTTTTGCTCCTTTCCAGGAATTTGGTTCTTTGTCTTTTCTTTGTAGTTGGTGATTGATGATTTGGCAGCTGCTTAGAGCCTCAGAGAGAGAGATGGAGAGAGGGAGAGATGGGGAGAGGGAGAGAAAGGTATGGAGGGATGTGTAAGCCTATTTGTACACTGGAAATTTGTTGCGCAAGAGCTTAGCTCGTTACCACATTGTGATGGAAAGACACGCTTATATGTCAACACCACTCTTGTGCTTTTGTACCTCAATCATGGCATTCAGCTTTGCTTGTACTGCTTCAATGATTTTAATAATTACATTTCTGAATACAGAATATACTAGATCAAAGTTTGAGAGTGTGGGAAAATGTCGTTTGTTTGTCTAAGATGTATGCTGGCACTTCAGTTATATGCACCTACCTTATACTTTTCTCATGTATATTCATCTGATAACATAAGCTTGACAGCTGATTCGGGTTGCATCAGCTATCATAAATACTATATATTATACTACTAGCTGTTTCCATTCCAGTGACTTACTAAATTGTGATGCACCAATAACATTTAAGAAAAGTCTTCACTAGTAGTTAGGGCTTTAGCAATTGGTTGCTTATAAATATTTTAATAAACAAAAAGCAATGAACAAAATGCTTATGAAGTTACTATAACAAAAAATAATAATAAACCTGATCACCAATCCTTTGTTCTGTCCATGTCTGCACACATGGAATAACATACATAAACATTGTCATAGTTTTGGCATATTTGTGGTTCAACTTTGATCAGCTATACTTGCTACAATTTCCCTTTTTTAATGGGAGATTATTATGGACAAAACAGGTGTGCAAACCTTTGGTTTCACCTCAAAGAAAAGGCAATACAAAGAAAGTTTTAGATAAAAGTTATGTTGCTATAAACTGTTATAATCTGACTGTCTGACCGCCTATGATTGTTCCCTTGTTGTCTTTGGCTATTCATACTGATGTTGCTGTGCTCTTAAATTTTACAGATTACCTTGGCAGGTGCAATGTGGGAACTTTAATTGAACTTTAAAACATACATCATCCCTGCACTTGTGCTATTTTATGCATGTTGCTACAAACAGGACTGTGTTTGTTTGTGTGTGTGTCAACAGCCGCGTCGTCTCAAAGAAGCTATGGAAAAGTGCCAGCTGATTGCCATGCCTTGTTCAGCATTAGGTTACATTTCGCCGTCCCCCTGCCCTCAGACTCTCCAGTGTCAGTAAGGTGCCCCTAAGAGGGTTAAAGAGGGTTGGAGGTTTCCATACAGAGTGACATTATGGGGATTTGTTGGCACAGCCGACCAATACTGACAAGAAGGAATAGAGAAGTATCTCTCCTAAGAATTTCTTTTAAAAAGTCAGACACTAACTGCTGTTGTGGTAGCTGTAAGTTCGTGATCCAGTGTGTATGAAGTGAAAAATGCAAAAGGACCTTTCCTTTTCTGTCAGGTTTGTCCGTTTCGGGCTACTGTAGAAACATGGCAGCCTCTGTGAAAGAGGACACGCTCCTTCTGTAGATATAAATGACTCGTAATGAAAACATAGATACATTTCTTGTGTCCTGGTAATTATACACTAATAAAATATCCTCCTAAATGATTCACACTGGACCTTTAATTGAAAGTAATTCCAGTATTGGAACGTGGCCAGAAACGGCAGGCCTGGCCCCCGCTTTACAAGTCTCACAGTGTCATAAAGAATCTGCATTGCCAAGTATTTACCATACTCAGTGCTCTCTATACCCCATTGGCACAGACTCCCAGGGCTTCCAGCCAAGGGAGATCCGGATCTGAGTTTTGGGAAAAGACCCCACTTACTTGTGTAGAGGTGTGTCTGTGTTCATGTATGCTTGTATATATAGAGGCTTGATGCAAAGGTTAGTTGAGTCATTAAGATGTTATCTTTAATAATCTGATTCTGGTTGTTGATTTGATTCTTTATCTTTATGCTCTCTGCTTAGTGAAACTGATTTCAAAATAAAATAAAGAATTGTGTCAATTACGCCGACAGAGCTCACGTTTAACGTGATAACATGACACAGCGGCACTGAAATGGCAAGATTTGACTCAGGCCTTTTTTCGGTACAGCTCAGTTTTTCTAACTCTCGTGAGGGTGAGAGCAAGCCGCATTTTGGACTGTTTGTCAGTCTGTTTGCAGTCATCCATGGTTCCATCCAATTATGTCATCCTCACTTATCCCACAATCTAAGTCATGATGTCATTCAAACTCTTGGAAACAGTCTGATGTCGAGAGCAAACAGTCTGAGTCAAGAGTCTTCAAGGGGCCTCAAATTGCCAGATTTGCCTCAAGTTAGCCATAAAACACTCGAACCGCTGTAATCTGATTATATATAGTTCATTTAAGTTTGCGCTGGTTTGTTTTGTTAGTAAATCTTGAGTTTCTAGGAACTTTTTAGTCGCTTAAGAAAGGAACTGCTTCTATAGTAGAACTGTATCGATTTGTCTACTGGTCTACAAAATGTAAAAAAAAAAAAAAAAAACAACAACAACTGAGAAATGCTCAAAAAAATTGCTCAGGGTGCCAACTAACTTCAAATCACTTCTTTTGTCCTACCAACAGTCCAAAACCCAAAAGTATTGAATTCTCGGTGTCATAAAAGAGAGAAAAAAGCAAACATTTGTATTTGAGGAGCTTGAACCAGAGAGAGTTTGACATTCCTGCTTAATCAGTTATCAAAGCAGTTGTTCAGTGACTACTTTTCAAATGAGCCATTTATTAATCAGTGTGTCAGCTGCAAATACTGTCCGTGTGTGTGAGTGTGTTCACTTGTAGCCGCCAACACGCACATTACTTCACACAGAATCAGTGTCACTTCCCTCTTTCAGTAAAAGAGAATAGCTCTTCATATAAAGGGCTATAATTGATTTCAATTTGGTTCTCTTCTTCCCTTTTCACTTTAAGAGCTAAAAATATGAACGCTCTTCTTGCTAATGACCCTTGAATTAGTTATCGTTTCAAATGTCTGCACCGAAATAATATGTCACCCTCCATTAGCAAATATACAACACATTTCCAAATACTGTCAATCTATCACTCGCCTTTGTGACGACTGAAGGGCTAGCAAATGAATACCATGTGGTTTTGTGTTTTTTTTTTTGAGCCTGACGTGACTCCACTCCAGTTATTTATTTATTTTTTGTTATTTAGTTTTACTGGAGTTCCAGTTCCACGTCGGGTTTTAGCTGCGGCCTGCCACAGAGAGAGAGAGCAGGTTCAGAAAGCTGGAAGCATGCACACTGCAAGTATTTGAATTATGCCATTGACGTCAGCACAGTCATAAAGTAGACGGCTGCCCTTCCCCTGAAGTATTCCCTTGCCAGCAGGCCTGTTCAGCTCAGCGCAGATGGATTCAAACGCTCTCTGCTTCACAGACCAGCGCTTTTGTTTGGGTATTTGAGAAGCATTTGGACCCCCTCTCTGCCCACCCCAACCCCCTCTATCCCCCTGAGCCAAAAAAACACCACCATCGCCGCCCTCTTTGTGGAACAGGACAGAAAGCCGCCTTTTAAAAATCAATTCAGCGACAAAATACCCCACTTCAATTAAAATCCTCCTGATTATTATCAAAGAAGAAACAAAACCAGCCAGATCATGGTTTGGTTATCATTACTCTGCGGTAACATTGCAGATTTTTTGGCGGAGGTAGGATCCAGATATCTTTGTTTTTTTTTTTGTTTGTTTTTTTTTTAAACCGCTGCTGGGCCATGAATGCCACATGCCTGTTTAGTTGTTACTTGGGGGGAACTTGTATTTAATCTTGATTCAATCAGGAAGTTTCATTTATCCAATATGGACAAACACAATCAATCTTGTTGTGCATGTTGAGTGGTGCCAATAGTCTTTATTGGCTCAGTTTGATTGTGTTATGTGGTCTGGGATACACACACACATGTATGCACATACACTGACACACCATGCTTACCCATCATAAGGAGGCATGCTGTTTTGAGGTCATTTGAGGTTTGTCTCAGCTGGTCTTCATATGTTACTGGAGACACTGATCCTGCGTTGCACGCAAACCCCTTCGTCATAGCACCCCTCTGGTGCCTTTCCTCGCTCCGCTCATCAAGTCTTCCTGACCTGGACCAGCCTGGCTTGGCACATTTTCAAGGCCTGCACGCTAAATACGGTCAAGATAATGTTAATAAGACAGTCATGTTTTTCTTGACAACAGTTCAACAACAGCTGGAAAAGTGTTGAGACCAAAATGATTTCTTGCTTGGCCTCAGTAAAATGTTATTCAGATATCAAAGCCAAGAAACAGAAGACGGGTGACACATGAACAGAGCCTGTCTAGTCACATATCAGCCTGTTGAGGTTGTTGACTTCCTCATTATTGGAAAGAAAAGCCTGTGAAAGTGATCTGAGACCTGGTGCCTTCCTTTTTAACGTGGAATAGCTGAACTGATCACACCTGCAGAAACATTTAGGTGACCTAAATATCTCTTGTGTGTCCCCTTTATGACAATAAATCAAACTGAACAAAGGCCAGTTTTACACTAAATGTAATGCTCCCAAAGGATGACAGATCTCCGCATCTAAAAGGGACTCCTTGTTTATGTCTCCTCGCAGCCCATCCCCCTTGCTCTTTGACCCGTCTTGTGACATGTGTCTGACATGACAGTAAAGCACTGTGTGTCATGGGAAAATATGAGGTAACATATTCCATGTTATATTTCGCTAAATATTCCCCTAAACATCTCTCTCTCTCTCTCTCTCTCTCTCTCTCTCTCCTCCAGCTGCATGCTGGCCCAGTCTATCCAAAAGTTTGATTGATTTTAGAAATCTGTCCTCACCCCTGACATCAGATCCACCCCTGCGCCAACAGTACTGACTGTCAAATCCTAGACTTTGAAGCCTAAAAAGAAAGAAAGAAAAAAAAAAAAAGCAGTATCAACTGTGACAGAAGTTTGGCTAACTGGGTTCATGGCTCCTCTGATCCATGCTAATCAACCCGAGGGGCAAATGCCAGTCAGCGTGACAATGAGGCTCATTCAGCCCGTTCGGTACTGTTGCTCCCAATGTAGGAGTTCACCTCAGGTAACACAGACAAAGCCCGGTCTGTTGCTGTGTGTTTGTGTGTATGTGTTTGTGTGTACACATGTTTGAGGGTATAGAGGCCGGGTGTAAGAGAGCGAGACACTGCGGTGAGAAGGAGCGAAGGGGGGGGGGCGTAAAAAGAATATGTGAGAGTTTATGAGAGCAGGAGTCAAAACAGGCGGAGAGGGCGCAGCTCAAGGACAGGACAGCGTTTCACTCACAGGCCCTCCGGGCAGAGCTGCTGATAGGACGGACAAACAGCCTCGCTGACGTCTGTAGGTTTTTATCAGAAAGAGTGCGAGCGATGCAGAAACAAAACATTTCAAATGTTTACACCAGAACATGGCGACCTGTCAGATAGCAGCGAATACTGTATGTAAGACTGAGGCGGACGCCTCGTGCTTCGGTGAACCTTGTGATGTCAGACCGTCTCGGAGCTCAGTTCACTCCTCACGTTGTGCTCCTCGCGCTCACCTCCCACATACATAAATCACTCCGCATCTCGCCGTGTGTGAATAAAGCGCACGTGTGAATCGTGTATGTGTGCAAGGAAAATCCACAGTCTGATGTACAAAGCGTGACTTGATGGAGAAATATGGGATGTGTTTTTTCTCCAGTTAAGGCGTTTCAAACAGCTTGGGCTTTAGGAAACTTTGACAGGCTTTTTCTAAGCAGATAATTAATTGGGAAAAGAATTCATCAACAATGGAAATAACTTCTTGCCACAGCCCTACTTTGTGCACAAAAACTGGGACTTAAATTAATAGAAGACAAACACACGACAGCTATTTAGGACTGAAATTAATACTGGATCACACACATATTCGCTCCAAGAAGGATTAAAAATCACAGATGAGCACATGGGCTCACACTGTAAAATCATCCAGTGTTCTCAAAGAGAATACATCCTGTTCAAATGGGGCTTAAGAGTCACATCCAAAATAAAAGTCTCACAACCTGAGAACTTCCAGTTTTCTCACCTCACCTGGATTTAAACAGTCTGATTAACACGGCAGGACCTTTTTCGCTGTTATTCCAAGGATTCTGCAAGGGATCTGGTATCACTGTCCACCCTTTGGGAGCTGTTGTGTGCTATTTAGATTTATAGCTTTCCGTGTTAGTTTCCCACTGAGTTCTATAGTGAAAGACACAGGAATGTGTACATGTGTATGTTACAGGGAGGACAGGGAACAGTGTGTCCAAGGAGAGGCAGAGGAAAAGAACGACCAATAAACATAAGGGGGGTCTAACAGACACAGAAGCACACACATGCATGGTCGTTACATGTGACCGAGTCAAAGCACTTTTTGTTAGACGCTCTGTGGTCAGAACTGACTTTATGACGGTATAAATGCAAGCAGAAGAGCCACAAGTCAGACTGGAAGTCAGACGAATGTGATTCTGCAAGTTTGTTATTCTACCAAGTCAAATTGCAATGTTCTACATGCACGCTGTTGCTACACTAGAAGCAACAAGTTTAACACCAAGACATTTCCTGCTGAGCAACCGTGAAGCCACTATTTTCGTCATCACAATTTCAATTCACTTCCATTTTCATTTGTTTAACCTTAATTTAAAGGAATTGTTTGGCTTACTGAGAAACACGGCTATTTTAGAGTTATATGAAGATGAATCTCGCTCAGGCCATTAATCAACACAATGTTTAAGCTGTCCACACACAGAAATGTAGTGTAATTTAAAAGTGCGTTTATTTTGGGGGGGGAGGATGGATGAAACATACACAATTTAGAAATGTGTTTTTTTTGTTGTTTCTGTTTTTTTACCCCCCCCCCCCCCCAAAAAAAAAAAAAAAAAACAAAAAACAAAAAAAAACTTGAGACATGGCCAGGCTAGCTGTTTCCGTTTCCAGTCATTGTGCTAAGCTACGCTAATCTACTCTTGGTTCTAGCTCCATACTTGCACATGCACAGACACGAGATTAGAATTCATTTTCTCATTTAACTGAGTAAGGCCACATATTTGCCTTTGAGGTTAGCAACCTCCAGGCCATGAGATATTATAAAAAGTTGTAAACAAACACTAAAAATTAGACAATAGACAAAACAATGTACAAAAATGTGCACCAACACTGAAGAAGTCAAAAAGCAATAACAGACAGAATAAAGTTTCTCTATACCATTTACACCATTTATTTGTCAGCTTCTCCGTCTGCAGACTTTTTCAAGTGGCCACAGCAGAAAATATAAAGGCTTTGTTTCCCTATCTCTGTTTTTTCATTAGCAACAGACAGCAACTATGCAAACTTGTACAAAACAAACACAAGCAAGGCAACACGTACTCGATGCAGTTCTGCTTCAACCTTTTATTGCAACATTACAACACATCAGAATTCTTAATGCATGAATCAGCATCCAGAACGTGTCACAGTGCTGCTTCTGAAGGGTCGCCACATGAAAAAGGCACCAGCATGTTTTACCAATACTGCATCCCAGAGCAATAAATTTACCCGTAATGGCTTCATTAAATGTTTGCTGCAAATTCATAAGTGGTGAAGCATGCACAAATCCTCCATTGCAACAGAATGTCCAGTCATTATCCCTCTCCCTTCTGTTCATAATTCGCAACCGCAGGGCAACAAAAATCCCGACATTATCTATTGACACATTCCGCCTCCCTGTAAATCAGATAAATAAACTCTAACGAAACACAGACACATGATGTCACTTTGTCATTTCTGAGAACCCGGCTCACATGTTTCAGGGCAACTTAACGTGCCCCTAAAACCACAAACTCAATCACCACGCATCTTCCCTCTTTTCACAATGCTTGTCAGGGATGGATTTTGCAATGCGGCGCATGTGAAGTCATAATTCGGCCTGTAATAAATGAAAGAGCAGCGCTTCAACAGCGCACTGCCTCAACGGCCTTTGATAGGAGTTGTTGTGTAACCGGCCAGAGGATTTCAGATCAGTGCGCACTCTGTTTCTTGTAAAGTGAGATATGCGAGATCTTCCCCTTCACTGTGTCTCTTTCTCATCCAGGAACCTACTGCCAATCGGCCTGCGTCAGAGTTTGGTTTCTCTTCATGTGTGTGGTCTGTTTACGCTGGTTCACTGGAAATGAGGCCTTCACTCTTCAAAACCAAGATGTGTACATGAACAAAGCGCAGGCAAGAAATAAAAAAACAGAGATTACTATGAGAGGAAAAAAATAAAATAAAGAGAGACCGCTGCTGACCTCTTATCCTACATGTGAGCGCGCGTGTGTGTGAGTGTGTCACTGCCTGCAGGTAACCTCCGCTGATGATTTAACCTCCACAATGGTGTATAGATTTTGGTTGCTGATAACAACCTCATCCTCTACTGCATGTAGCATCATCACATCACAGGCAGGAAACTGACTCTGTCCCCACGGGAGGATGACAGATGCAGCTGTTTCTTACACACAACTTGTTCTAAAATAATCTGATTACAACGTATGCCATGAGCTGTATATGTACTAGGCTTTTGGTGTGTGTGTGTATACACCTGCTGCTATAAAGGAGTGGTCGTCTCCCATGAAGTCCTGAGTCACTAAGTTCAGATTTTTGAGAGAGGAGGGAGATTGCAATAGAGAAAGAGAGCAACAGATACTCAGAAATCTGTGAGTTTAAAAAGAGGCATTCAGGATAAATGAAAAATGATGTATTCTGAAAAAAAAACTGAAAAATTATGCTCTCAAATAAAATTGCAACAGAAAAATCTGTGCTGGTTTGGCTTAATCTGACACAATCAAAGGAAAACAACCAATAAATCATGAATGGACAAAATAAGCAGCTTATTTAATTAACTGCTGAGGTTATATTTTGTGTTCTTGTGTTGGATTTCATCACGTGTATATTATCGTGTGTTTTTGTCCACCCCATGTCCTCTCACTCCAGCACATTAGTTATATTCACAGAAAACGTCCACACAATTATCGTTAATAGTTTGCGCTGTGAACGTGTTTGTCATATCTGTTTATCTTTGACTAAAGAGAACTGAATGTTGAATGCAGAGAGTCGGAGAGCGAGCTGACCTCATATCCCTCCTAGCCCTCCCTGCCTCTGCAGCCTGTAGGCCCTGCTTCCCTTAGCTGGAAAGTCCATGTTTGTATGTTTGTGCGTGAGTGCTGTAATGAGGCATTTCAGTTGGTGTACAGTATACCGTGTGTGTGTGTGTGTGCGTGTGTGTGCCAGCATGTGTATATGACTGTACATGTGTGTTTTCCTGTCTGCCCCTGTGGGACAGACACTGTAGTTCTGAGCGCTGATCAGAAAGGTCCTTGTGTCGGGGTGGAGGCGGTGGAAATCCCCTCTTACATCGTGGTGTTAGCGTGTGTGCGTGTGTGTGTGTTAGCAGACATTTGGCTTTTGAATGCAGTTTCCCTTAGTCCATCTGAGGCCATGAGAGTACACTGCGCAGACTGCTGTAACTGAAGTAACTGTCGGTATGCAGCTAACATGCATGCTTCTTCTCTTAAAACAAGTGAGAAAACAAAAGCATGCACTTCTTGGTAATAATATTTTTCTGTTATAAAGTGAAAAAGTTGTGTGGTATGTTTAAAATGGAAACATAAACAGAAAAACGCTCATGTCTTGCATTAGATTCAGTTGATCCGTCTGTCATTTCCCTCTGAAGTATTTCTTGACATTAAGTTTGAGAAATAACAGAGTCAATGTCCACTGCTTTAATGATTACCACATAAATCTTTGTTGTTTTATGTAACCGGTGGTAAACTGGGTTCACCACTGGTGTAGAAACTAGTATTGGCTTTCCAGCACAGCAGGGATCAGAGTAAAACTGTTATACAAGCATCATAGTTAAGTGGATCTGGCACTTACCTAGACCATGGATTTAGTATGTGGGGACCCACAAGAAGTTGGCCCTGTGACTAGTTTTAGGTCCTGACTCACTAAACCAGATTTTGTGTACCCACTTCTGTGTTTTTGAATATCAAAATTATAGATGTGGTTGAGAGCTCCAGCGGTCAATCCTGCCTCATATGTTCAACCCCCGCCCCCCATGTCCTGAACTAGAGTTTAATCCAGTTTTGTAAAAATATTACAGCTGATTTTTTCGAGAAGGTGCCCTGTGGGATTTTCTTGTAAACAAACGTTATATTTCCATTCGGTGTTGCTCACCAAAACGCATTGCGTGCATATGCCTGATTCAACAGACATGTTGAATGCATTTCCTTCCTCATAAAAACAGGCCAAGCTGATTTTTCTCATATGTTTGAATCATGCATTGTTTACATCCATGTTTACTAGTTTGCACTCTTCTTCTTCTTCACTCGCCTTCGCTGGCGCATTGCAGCATTTCTCGGCATGTTACAGCCACCTGTTGATCAGAGGAATAGTGTGAAGCCGTTGGCAGGACTCCACCGTGAACCTGTAACTGTTGCAAAAAGGGATGAAAACTTTGCAATTGTATTCACGTAACTGACCCAGAATCTAAAAGTTAACTGATTTCAACTGCTGAATGTATTATCCGGCTTTTACAAAGCCTAATCTTTAGTTTCCGTTCTGTGCAGAATGTTAAGCTTCGTGACTTGGATGTTTCTTACCAAAATGTTACTCTGGGATCGTAGTTTACTTCTCTTTTTATTTTTAGTTTTTATGTATGCAGACTTATTTTTAATCAAAGAAAACAGATAAAACTGATGATTTAACTCTGACAGATTCATGCTCATTTAAGGCCTGGATGAACTGGACTTTTACTACTATTAATTTGTTGATAAATATTTAATAATAATATTTGTTATTTTATCACACTGTACTTATTTCAAAGCCCATAAACATACAGTAGCCAAGACTACTCATATACTCCTTCCTGTCTGAGAAGAGTTTAAAAGTTCAAATGTTACGTGGAAAAGGACCTTTCTATGCTCTTAAAAAACACAAACCACCTCAAAAGTGTTGAGAAAACAGGGAAGAAACATCTCGAATGAGTGTAAGCCATTTTGACATCAGACGCTTGTGGAGTTACACACACACACACACGTACACACTCTGCCTCTTTCTCTCGCTCCCCTCATCAGAGTGAGGGAAGGCTTTGGGCAGAGAGCCAGGTGCCTCTCATGTTTGGGAGAGCAAACAGGCTCATGTCTTTGATGGGAAGGAGATCAGAGCAGGGGACACATTCTACGTGGCCACGCTAAGGTCGCCGCAGTGCACACCCTGCTGCCATGTTGTGCTCTGCAGCTAGGAAACCCAGAGTATACACAATGCAGGGGCAGCAGACAAGTGTGTGTGTATGTGTGTGTCAGTCCAGCCCGAGCAGCCACCTCACTGCACACCCCCTCTGCTTTCCAACAAGGCCTCGGTCCAACCATGGACGTGAAGTTGTAGTTGTCTGAAAAACACAGTTAAACCACAGGAACAGGGTTGGAATATTGACTCTTACTTCAGTGGTGGTTACGACACACTCCTCTTGTTGTTCTCTAGACCAGGCCATAGGCACTCTGAAATGTGAACTTTAATTATTAAAGAAAAATGTCATCACTTAATTATGTAATAATCATGCTTATTTTAACAGGTTTAGACTCATAGAAAATTAAAAAACAAAATTTTTTTTTATTAAAAATTAAAAACATTTTATTAAAAGTCTGTCTTTTTCTTTATTCTTCAGCTGTACTTAACCCAGATTTTCTTTTTTTATCCTGGCTTAAATACACTAGTTTTAACATGACACTTTGTCACAGCCCATTTATTTCACTTAATACTATTAGTTTAGGTTTTAAGTTTCTGTCTTTCTTTTCATAATCACTTTATGATGATGCATTTTTGCTTGAAAAGTAAAACAAAGTGGTTAGAAACGATTCAAATAAATAAATATTTAATATATAGCTGAAATGATTACTACGATAATTGATTCTGACTTTGTCTTATATGATGATAAACTGAAAAAACTGCAATACTTACTAAGTGTACGATAACACACTTACGATAAAAAACAACAAAAAAAAACCAAAACAAACGGTGTTACCAAATGTTTACAGAGCAAAAAAACACAGTGGAGCAATATAAAAAAGAACAGCACAAGTTGTCACACAACTGTTGGTAAATATTACAGAAGTATTGTTCATTTCTGGTAAAAATTAATACCCAAACCAGTTCCTGTAATTTTGTCTCTGGGTTACATTTGCGTCTGTATTGTGGTTATGTTACTATGTACAGAGAGCAGAATTATAACCACACGTCTTTACAGCAGCTGTTATCACTTTTGCAGCAGACCAAAACGACAAATGTTTAGACACTGCATGGACTCATTAAAACATCCTGTGTCTTTAGGGTCCTACTAGAGACAGACAGGCCCATTACTAAGTTTGTGCCTCAAATCCTGGTTTAATAAAACAGTATCACCATCTGTCAAGTGCGATTATCTGCCCATGCTCAATAATCAGATGTGATTACACTGATTGCTGCTTATTTGTGTATGCCCGCGTGTCAGAGAAAGCAGATATTAATTAATAGTTAACAGAAAAAAGTTTGGTTTGGCATGGCGAAAGCTTATGTGTGTGTTTATGTGTAGATTTAGTGGTGTCTGTTTGCTTCCTGTGAAGTGTGCATGTCTGTGTGTGTGTGAGACGCTGAGGGGTGGGGTGGTGGGGGGGTATCTGGTTTCCTGCTTTAGGGGGTTGACTTTATGTAAATGAGACTGGGGCCTCAGATTGGTTGGGGGGGGGTCTCAAACACATGCACAAAGAGAAAAGTTGCACATGTGCCGGAGCAAGCTTAGGTCCCACAGTAGCTTTACTCCACTCTAGTGACAGTTGCAAGTCCCACCAGCTGGGCGCAGCTACACCTCCTCATGATGAAGGAGCGCTGCAGCCGAGTTCCACCTCTAGTCATTTCCCCTCCTCAGCAACAGCAGCAACAGCAGCAGCAGCAACAGCAGCAGCAGCAGCAGCAGCAGCAGCAGGCACCTCGAGTGGGACCCGTGGGTGGATGTTGCCTGGGAGTGGTTGGGCAGTGCTCAGACTCCATGTGCACCGTCTGTTCTGACTGTGTGTCTCTGTGTGCCGACTGCTTGTTGACAGATGAGGCGTACCAGAAGCTGGCCATGGAGACGATGGAGGAGTTGGACTGGTGTCTGGACCAGCTGGAGACAATCCAGACCTACCGCTCTGTCAGCGACATGGCCTCCAACAAGGTAAAAGAGGCCGCGTCTTTGTTTTCTATTTATATGATTTCATCCTGTTCCATCATTAGTGGAGGGGATGTCCAGGGGAACAAGGATAATGTTGCCTTTATTTAATTTCAATCAGAAACTTTATGGAACAATGTTGCATTTGTTGCAAATGTTGAAACAGAGAATGTTTTGGTCTTTGGGTAAGCTCTTAAATCAGAGCAGCAAGGGACTCTGCAAGCACAAGACTGACTGTATCCAGACATAGTGTAGCTTGCTGTAAGCACACAAGAACTAAGCACGACCTTAGCACAGATGTACAGTAACTTCTTACTGTACGTGATGTATACTGTTACTGTACAATGTTGGTTTGGTAGAGGGGGCTGCAGCGGAAAGCAGCGCTGGAATGAAACCATACGCTGTCAGGTTACAAAGGCCGCCTGCACACGTGCGTGAAGATGACTGAATGTTAACTCATCAGCTGATTTCTGCCTAAGTCAGCATAAAGCTCCATTAATTTATTTGTCTGGTCAGACAGAGGGAAGTGTTTTTTGTGCCTTGGCCTACTGTCCACATGTTTTCATCTTTCCTGTCAAACAACTCTTCACTGTCTACTGCATCACTGATTGTGTGTCATGTTCACCAAGGTTCAGTTCCTGGTTCTTTATTTAAGAAACTCTGTAATCATTACTCACTGACAGAGCATTGTTTGATGTCAACTCCCTCTCTATACGTTTCCACCAATTGCTTATTATTATGGTGATCATTATTATTATCTTTAGAAGTAGCAGCAGCAGGGTTACAAGGCCCTTTAGGCCCAGTCAACCCTATTCTGCAAGAGAAACCGCCTAAAAATACACTCATTTCTGTCCAGTCTCATCAACCATGACACAGACTACAGTATATCGTTATCATTAATCAGCTTTTTTATGCTGCCCAAAATCAACATGTATTTATTTCTTTTGTGGTTCTTGTTGCCCTCTTTCCATCTTCCCCAGTCAAGCAACTTCTCACTGTCCACTGGTTATTCTATTTCTTTTGAGTCATTGATTGTGTGTGATGTTCATCGAGGTTTAGTTCCTGTTTCTTTATGTAAGGACCAAGAACTTGACCTAGAATGACACTAGAATGGTACCAAGCAATATTTGGCCTTTATCTTGTAGATCCCTTTATTTACTGGGCTTTCTCTTGGCAGTGTTAAAGTTTATATCTTAGAATTAATGAGCTGCACTCAGCTTTAACCTTTAGTAACTTCAATTTTGTCTGAATGACATTAGAAGTTTTATCATTAGAATTATTCTCACTATTAGCTTTAGAAAGGGCAGTGATGAGGTGGGTATAGGTTAAGTGGGTCTTAAAATAGTGGTCTATGAACCATACATTTACTGTTAGATCATTGATGTTTTATGAAAAGTGGATAATTAATTCCAAGATTGAAGATGAAAGTCGCGCATCGAGCTGATGATGATGAACCAGATAGTGTTGTCTCTTCCTGGTTTGCTTCTTTTCGCTTCCTGCTTCCGTCCCCTCTCAATTTTTCATTTGAGGTAACGTAAGGAGTTTCCTAGCTCTGGGAAAGTTTTGCAACTATTAATCTTCATGGTTTAAAAAGTCATGATACAAAAAGTATTTTTATTATGGTTATCTATGGTTAGTAAGCTTTTTGGGACTCAGGGCAACATTTTAGTAACATAATGCATCCGCTTGCTATAACCATGGATATATTAAGAGATCAAGATACGGCACTGGCACTCAGCCTTGCTGCTAATTTGTCCCAGTGGCCACTCGTGGGAAGTACAATAACGCCCCATCTTTTTTTACAGATCTAACATGCTGTTGAGAGAGGCAGCTTATAAGAAGTTGCAGATTTCAGCTGTTTTGTTGACTAATACTAAACACTTGTTTGTATCCTTTGCTTGTGGCGGTGAAATCCCAGAAAGCTGTTGCATAGGCTGAGTAGCAGCTGTGTGTAAGAGAGCCTGGAAACAGTTTGTCAAGTGAGCCAAGAGGATAAGCTTGTTATTTCTCATAAAACTGGACAACAGGATGCGAGGGATCCCGCAGTGGGTCAAACACAATAAACTAGAGAGGAAGAGAGAGAACATTTGTGTGTGTGTGTGTGTGAGAGAGTGTGAGGGATCCATGCAGACCCCTGGGCAGAGTGACTCTCTCTTCCTGTCTCCTTCCTGATCCCCCGCTCTCTCTCCAGACGACAATAGACATCCCATCATGCCCGTTTGGATGCTTGGTTAATGGTGGTGTTTATTTATCCCATTGCTGTCGTCATCTGAACACATCGAACCTGACAGTCAGCTGGACTGGTTTCATTTCATTCACGAGAACGACTGAATCACCGGATGAATATTAGTAACCATTTAAACAAACAGACATTTAGACAAGAATACAGCTACAGGCAGTCAGAATGGCACAGGACAGCAGAGAGAAGATGTTGGATGTCCATTACAGAAAGAGACCAGGAATTTCCCTATCAGAAGTCACAAAATTTACTGTAATCATAAATGTGGTACAACAGCAGCTGGATCATATCAGCTCTCATTTGAATTAGGCTTATCTCATGCACTGTAATTTTAGCACTTTTGCAATCCCAGAAAAGTTGGCAGGATTGAACCAAAAGTTATGTGCAGGTGATGATTGATTTCAGCAGCCTCCCCAACTTGAGAAATTCCAAAAAATCCCAACTATGGAATAATGAAAGCACAGTTCTATCCCACTTTTTCCAAGATACACTGTATTGACTTATCCATCCAGCTGCCAAGACAAGCAGACTGTAACACAACCTACGTTTTAGCAATTGATGTACCTCACGAACATAGTACATTTTAATGTCACGTTGACATACTTGTGATGAATGATAGTGAATGGACTTGTCTGTCTTGCATGCGTTGAGCTGTTTGTGTCTGTGCGTTTCAGTGTATTATGCGGCTTTGTGTTTACATTAACAATAGACGAATCCTTCTGATATCTAGGCTACCTTACCTGTAGCCTTGTTTTTACGGTAAACTAAAACATTACACAACTGCTGCCCCTCGGTCATGAGGGGGGGTCATTACACTTGACCTGGTTTGAACAAGAATATTCCAAACAGCTAATGTGACCACTGACTACAGTGTGTTTAGGATGGAAAAACTGTTATTCAAGCTTTGACAGACTATGAAACATGAGCATGAGGGAGGTGACATGCGAGAAGCCGGTTGCAGGGGGCTGCTGCTGCTGCTGCTGCTGAGGACTCGCAGTACGTGACTATCCTCATTGTTATGTATGGCTGATGTAAGCAGGTCAAGGACCGTTGTAAGTTGTTGTGACTGTACACCCGTTATTTCAAACCAGGGCTTAAAGGATAAGTCATTGTAATCATCAGTCACTTTAGGGAAACATTTTGGTATCAGTTGTTGAAGGTATTTATCAAGTAATAATACAATAATAAGTATTATACAATGTAAGTACAAATATTTGATGCTACCAGTTTCTCAAAAATGAATCATTGACATTTAACTACACAATAAATGTACTGAATGTAATTTTCTGCCACTAGGGGATGTCCCACACATCATCACATTTCTTATTGTTGTGTGGGATCATAGAAGCTGCTGGCTTCATTGTTAAACAACCATAGTTACTGATAAAAAAAAATCTGGTATGACTCAGAAATAGCAGAAATTGTTCATAGTACAGTTTTGTTCATGTTATTTTGAGTCATGTTCGCTAACTTCCCTTCTTCACTCTCTGACGTATTCTGTGTTTACCCAGAAGTTCTAACAATTCAAGGAAAGCGAGTATACACCATAAAATTGCAAATTTCTCTGGATTTGTACATTGTTGGAAACTTTTGCGATAATCTAAATACAAAACTCAGCAAAATACATTAGCTATTTTAGACATTTTAATGCAGAAATGTTATGTACTATGTCTTACATTGATCGTTTCCGATTAATCATTTGATCTATAACGTCACAGCGTGAGAAAGTATCGCAGTATCCTAGAGCGCATGGCGATGCCGTCAAATGTCTTGTTTGGTTTAATGAATGGAACAAAATCTGACATTTTTACTGTATTTACTGTAACATAGGAGCAATCAATTTAGAACATAAGGCAAAAAAAATAATGAACAGTTGTGAATTGCACAGTTGCTGCTTGGTTTTTTCCAACTCTACACATGTTGTGTGAACAGAGAAGAGTTGGTTCAGTGTTATTGTGTAATGCTTTGTGCAGTGGCCGTCTTAGGGATTACATAGGTTTGCAGTTTGCACTCCTACACGAGTGAAGAAGTCAAATTAACAACTAAATTTTGGAGTGCTGTGTAAATCCGTTCAAAACAATACAATTCTATCAGAGTGCATCTTTTTTTCTGTATAGGACTCTGAAGGGTCACACCTCTCCTTTGCCTTTGGCCATTAAACTATCAACTAAGCAGATTTTAACTGCCAGGAAAAATTAAAACAACTCTGCCTAGCTACTTTTTATTGTAACTGTAAGTTCAAGGAAATCCACTGAATTTATCAAAACAGTGTTGTAGTCATCAGAGGGATCCGCATGATATTGATGGTGTAAACCTCAGAGCTGTGACTGCTGTTTGCAGGAGTAGTGAACAAGCATGCCAGAAGGGCAAGAAGCTAGAGGCGGGACTACCCCCATGAGGGAGTGTGTATGATCTCTCTCTCCCACACACACGCATTCAGAGATTGCTCCACATGCACAGGGTGTGAGGTAAAGCCTAGTCAGACCTCGCTGTCTGAAGTGAGTCACTAGAGCTGTGGCGTTTCCCAGCGTCAGAGAGCCAAGGCTTGGTTCTTTCACTCATGCTGTAGTCAGACTGAGACAGACACTTGAACGGACAGCAGCCCAACTCTGCTCTGCACTCAACACTCTACACACAGCAACATGGGAGCCTGCTGCTTTGACAAGAAAGAGAGGAAATTGGGGAAGCTAAATGGTTGGAGAAAGGTGAGATTTATTGTTTATTTTTTTATAGTTAGATATAGTTAGATATAGATTATTTCAGTAAGTTTGTAACTTTTTCTGGCATCTTAACAGACTAGTTTTCTGCTTTGTGTGGACTTTGGGTCTAAGTTTTGTGGCTTGTTAAACATGGTGTGACTTCCACATGCTGTGGTTATTAAACACAATGTTTGAGTTGATCTTTTTTGTCCTTTGTTGCTGTTTAAAGCTGTGCGAATGTGTGATTTTCTTCCTTTTTGAAAGCGTTTGATAAGTTACTATAACTGTACATTACCTACGATTAGGTTTTTGTGATGAAGCTGTGTGCTTTTTTATGTGTTCAATTTCTCTTCATACATTTATGCACGTTTTTAGAGGTTCGTGCAAGAGGCAGTGGTGCATACATTGTGCTTTTGAGAACCCGTGCGCATCTTTTCATGTGATGCTGAATTTAAATGTGCTGATAATTGACGGTTTTGTGGCCGCATTGTAACACATTCAGACACCCCTGCTTAACATAGGTGCAATTTCTGTCTGGATTTTTAGATTGTCTGCTTTTCCAGTTACAACTGCAGTTTAGATTGAGTGTTGAGCTCAGAGGAAGATATTGGCTTTCTAGAGACGTTACTTTGTTCCCCTTGAAACAATGTCAAACTTATATCTCTGAGGAAGTTTTTAAGTGACCTTTAGATGATGAAGTAAATGTGGTGCGTACTTGAACTAGAAATAAAGCAAAAAGCATTTTAGGATTAGAGAGCATGTGTGTTTGTTTTTCTCTCATCTCTAGAAGAGTCTAATGTGGTCAAAACAGAGGGAAAGGTCTGAGTTAATAAGTTAAATAACTGCCCTGGCAGGTGATAAGTGGTGTCATACCAAAGCCTGGTGATTTTTCTTTTCTTTTTCTGAATGCACTGAGTGAAGATATTCTTTCTAGGAATTCTTCCCCAAAGTTAGATGGACACAACACCATTCCTTTAGTTAACGTGATAAAATGTTGCTTTCTAATAGGATTTTAGAATTGCTTTGTGTGTTGAAGTTGGTAGAGGTTTGGTGTTTCAAAGCATTTTCTTGCACTTTCTTGGCATTTCAACATCATGTCTTGGTGTAATACAGCTTCTGTGGTATTTTAAGTGAGGGTGCTTTCTGCTTTCAAAGCAACCAGAGAAGCTGAAGCGGACACAGTTGTGCAGCTTGTTAAGTGTACTTCTCCTGCCAAAAATGGTGTTGCACACCACATCTGAGTCTGCTGAGGCCTTGAATGGCCGGGAGTGATGGGAATGAATCACTCAGCTGAGAAATTGCTTACTTTTATCTCTCCCTCCGTTTTTGTCTCCGGTCATAAAGCTGACCGTTATTTTTTAATACATCTCACTGTGTACTCTATGTTGAGACGCACATGAATACACTCTCTCATGCAGACACACATTAGCATGAGCGAGTGAGTCAGAGGAAGTGAGAGGTTGTCAGGCCGTCTCTCAGTTGTTGAGTTGTCTGTAGCTTCACCCAACATACGCATGGTTCATACGTAGGTAGGCTCCCTGATCTTCACAGAGTTATGTCACTTCAAGACTTTGCCACAACGCAGATGATACCACCTGCGTCATATTTTTTTTGCCAAAACGAGGGAGAGATTAACCTCAAGAACTGTAAGCTTGCTGCTGGAGGAAAAATGTTTGCGCAAGTCATGATCAGTGATGGTGCAACCAATAAATTATATATAAGAGAATCCAGATGATAAAGAAGTTTTATTATTTTTTAATTCTCAGAGTTGTTGAATGAAATAAAGAAGGGTTAAAAATTGTAACCTCATAGTGTAACTTTCACTGTCTCGTAAATTCAAATAATTCAATGACTTACTTGTTTACAAGTTTTTATATTTAATAGAAAAAGTATTTAAACTGCTTCATCCACAAGTCAAGTTTTACTTTTCTGTCACTGCAAGGATGAGGGGTCAATGCTCTCTAAACACTGAGCAGGCTGCTCTACAGCAAACTGAACATAGTGCACCCACTAGTGGCCCAAAGGCACAACTTCAATATAAACCAGCTTAGGGGAAAATAGCTGATGGTATAAAATGAAGAATTTAGACGGGAAAGAAGCAGGACTCATTTAAGCCTTACTTAGCAAAAAAAAAAAAAAAAAGAAGAATCCACCACAGGAAAAAATAAAGTCAAATGTTTTGACACAGAGAAAAAGAAAATAAGAAAGATGCTTGAGGATGGGAAGAAGCAAAGGGACAAAATAAGTATGTATAGCATGTGGGTATGTGAGAAAGATACCCACAGAGCTCTAAGACGCTAATCTCCCTCCACTGTCATGGTGTCAGTAGGAGGTAAAGAGGCTCCCCTTCTGCCCCTGAATGAACAATAAAATCAAACGCACACTGGCAATAACACTCACAGGGAAACACGCGGGTATGAGTGTGTAAAACATGCGTGTGACATGTCAGCATCAACTGTGCTTAACTGTAGATAATAGCATTTGTAGGCTGCTGCTGTGAGAGTGTGTGCGCACTGAGGCATTTCTTTCAGCCTCTGAGGAAGCAGAGCTCTTCAACACATTGCAGAAAGACATCCCCCGCTGTTATTTCTGGTTTCTTTATATATTATGCAGTGAGCCATTATATAAAGAGCTGCCTCCTCTCTTTCTCTCTTATTTATTTGATTTTTTTTTGCTCTTTTCTTGTGTCCTACCTCCCTGCTTTTGGTTGTTTACCTCAGTGGGAGGATAATCCGGAATCCTCTCGGGGAAGCTTTGATCTCCCCCTCATCTTTCCAAACTTGTACACATGCACGCAAACATACACATCGGACTGGGAGGTTCTCTGGGATCTTCTGTTTGGAGTTTCCCATGCACTGGCTCTGAAGTGACAAGAGCTATGGATATTTTCTAATTAGCCAAGCATCGCATCCTTCCTCGAGGGTCTCACAAACAAAAAGTCGTGACTAAAAATTGACCAAAGCACAAACATGGCTGGAAAACTGGCCAGTGGTACTGATGTAACGGTGTATTCCAGTCAGGTGGCACTAGCCTTGTACACTGCAGCAGTATCAACACCTGCTCCAAGGACAGCCCATTGATTCTGCTAGCAAGGCAGACAGACAGAGAGATTGATGACTGTGTTGGCAAGTGGCAGCTGGGAGAGAAATTGACATGTAAGTGGTGGAGAGTGAGGGAGAGATGGGAAGGAAGGACAAAAGGGAGGGAGGAGGGGGTGATTTTCAGTCTGCGCATCGGTGGATGCGAGCAGAGGCGATGTGTGTGGTGTGTCCTCGTGACAGCTCAGCAGCTATACCACATGTCTGCTCGGGAAGGAAAGGGGGAAGCCTCTCCTCTCTTCTCTCCTCCTTTTCAAAACAGCCTCACACTGGCTGCCTGATGCTGTTGCCATGGCGTTGGGGTGTTCTGGTAACTGGCGTACACACTTACTCACAGGCAGAGAGAGAACCATCGGCTTTTGTCACCTAAATTGGGGAAGGATGCAATTATCGCCCATCTCTCCTTTTTCTCCCCTCCTCTCTGACCATTTTCCCTTCCCCCTCCACACTCTCTCTTGTTGTCTCCCAGTTGTTAAAAATAGCTTTCCGCAGACACCCTGACAGCATCTAATATTGGGATTGGGATGTGGATAATGAACAGGCTTATGAGTTCTCCACAATGGCTGTCGCGCTTGGGGATGTCAGGAGACAACAGAGGACTCAAAAGAGAGAGAGAGAAGCGTATGATAATAGAGATAATGGCGATAAAAATACAGTCTCTGTGCATTCACTTTCCTCAAAACGAGTCCCATCCCCTCTCTCAGCCCTCATTGTTTTACTGTAGAGGGGAGGCATAGCGATACGGATGACATTCCTTCACAATGGCTGACTCAATAAAAAAAAAAAAAGGCTTTTAGAGGGAATTATAGGGGCTAGGAACTGAAGAGGATGGGATTCATCTGCAGCGGTTGCACAGCTGGAAAAGAGGGAAGAGAAGAGAGGAAAAGTGTGGAATCCAAGTCTGGATATCATACGTCAATCACTCAAACCTCCCTTCTGAACCTCATGTATACACCAATGCCAAGCTGTAATTAGGGCTCCCCTCTTCTCCCCACTTTCTGTCAAATCATGTGTTCTGAATAGAGTGTGTTGCTGGGGCTGGCAGACTACAGCAGGGGAAAAAAGAGACAGAAGAGGGAGGGAGGGAACAAAAAAAAAAGAGAGAAACATGGAGAGAGAGAAAGAAGCCGGGTAGGAGGGGGAGTGAGCGCTACAGCAGTGAGAGCAGCGAAGCAAGACAAATCCAGTGGAGGAACCCCCCCTCCAGTCAGATGAACAACGCTGCCTCACTCCCTCCTCCTCCATCTCCTCCTCCTCCTCCTCCTGTCTCCATCGCCGTTTTTTTCCCCTCCTCCTCCCCGCTTCTTCTCATTATTCATCAGTGCGCTGAGAGTCCCCAGCACACGGCTCCAGCTGCTCCAGCCGATCCACCGAGCCTGCTGGATCTCCTCCTCACATAGCCTGGCTACGGCGCCTACTTTATCCTCCACCCATCCACCATCCATCTCCAGGCATGGAGACTCAGAGCTGGCCCTTTTCTGCTGCTGAGAGGGAGAGTGAGCCATCATCAAGCTGCTCTCTTAGCTGTTGAGAAGAGAAACACTAGAGGAGAGAAGAGAGGATTTTTTTTGTCCTTTTTGGCTCTGAAAGAATCCTGTTCGTCTGCCTCTATATTTTTTTTCTATTGGATTACAGTTCTGGCTTTGTGTAGGAACGAGAAAACGGGGTCCAAAATGCCTGAAGCCAATTACCTGCTGTCGGTGTCTTGGGGTTACATTAAGGTGTGTGGCGCTTATCTACGTAGCTTGTCAGGATAACACTTGTTTCGTTGTACCTCTCTGTGCTGTGTTGCTGTTCCATTCTTGGGCAATTCTAAAGAAATTCAGCCTATTTGATAATATTGTTTTAGTGGAGCTCTTCATGATACCGTGCTAGCCTAATTGCACCAAGAGATATTTCTATCATGGTGAGGGGGGGTCTGACAGAATGGTGTTTTGTGGCTCAGGCTCCATCTTGAGCCCTCTGCAGAGCTGTGCGTCTGTTTGTATATGTGTAAGTGTGTATGTGTGTGCACGCGCATGCATCAGTCTGTCATAAACAGCTGCTACTGCAGTGCCTGGGTCTCCATGTACTGTGAAATGCATGTCTCCATCAAATATTTCTTCTATTAAGGACTGTTTTTCATGTAAAAAAAAAAAAAAAAAGTAGATGAAAAATCACTATATGTTGGGCCGAAGACGAACGTAGGGAGCTGTGTGCAGATTTTCCTCTTGACATCATTGAAATTCTTGCACACTGACACAAGTAAAACAGCTAAATAGGCCCCAGAAATGTGATTCAGTGTAATAAAACTGTAAATATGGTTGCAGGGGGTGAATTGAGGGGCATTAAAAGGTGATGGCCTCCCCACTGGTAACACAAATAATGATCCGCACCCTAATTAATTGCAGGGAAAATGGAGGGGAAAATAAGATGCGTCCCCCCACTGATTTTACGCTGTAATTAAACAATATTCTTGAGCTGGTGAAATAAAACTGGGTACTGCTGGATTTTCCATGGAGTCTTGTACCATAATTTCATCCAGGTTTTCCCTCAGTGGAAACTGACGACATTTTCTCTCTCTCTCTCCTCTTCCTCTTTCTCTCTTGCAGTTCAAGAGAATGTTGAATCGGGAGTTGACGCACCTATCTGAGATGAGTCGGTCTGGGAATCAGGTTTCCGAATTCATCTCCAACACCTTCCTAGGTAAATGAAAGTTTTGTGTACATCCACTCAAAATCACACTAACAAATTCACCAATTTGGTTTTCTATAATCCACCTTAAATCACCACAGACACGATTATGACCCCTTTGTTCACCAAAATAAAAACATACACATTTTCACAAATATCTAGTGGCTCACACAGATCCGCGCTTCTCTGTTTTGCTGCAATATTTTTTTTTTTTTTTTATGGAGGTTCAGTCTCTTACATGATGTTCAGCTCTGCAAGTTGCTCTGCCAGGCTTTTCTGTGGGGGCGTACCATAAAACACTGCGCCATTTAGCTTTGTCTCGATGTTTATGGCACGATCAGGCTGAAAAATGGCCATTAAAACTGAAGTTAAAAATGTACATTTCTCCAATTATTGAAAAACAAAAGATATTTAAGGTGGCCGGCTACTGTAAAAAAGTGTCATTTCACTGACAGGAGAGCTTGTTAGCTAGAATCAGACTAACTGGATTGGAACAGGATGCTGTCAGCGTGGGTTGCACATTCGAAATCTGAAAATGGATGGCGATTTATATTATCTTTAAAATTAAAGAATTATTGCTTCTGCTATTTTTTGTCACTCCTATGTACAAAATGTTCCATGGCTCTAATATGAAACTATTAACTCAGTGTAGAGAGAAAATAACCTAAACCAGCAGAAACAAGACAATTTTTACAAATGGATTAAAAGTTGTCTTTTGGTTAACGTGAGATTTCCACAGAGTTGAAGGTATTGTCGTAGAATGCACCTAGCGGTAGTTAAGATTATTTATAGACACTGTGCTTCCGATCGATTGGCATCCTGATCCGGTGTAGGGTTGCTGGTGGATCCCTCACCATCGGATCATAGAGAGGGAGAGGAGGGGTGAGGAGAGACAGAGAAGAAGCAAACCAGGGAGGGGGGGATGACTGCAGTGAAGGAGAAAATAGAGGTACAGAGGAACCCCCTTTGCTGGCAGTGAGATGAGCTCGGCAGATTGGGTGACTCATCACCGTCTTAATGCATCTTTGTCAGCAGGGACACCTTGTTGTCCCTCCACCTCTTCCCTCCCCCTGCCTCTGCCCCGAGAATCCAGACAGAGATGACTATCGCTACGATAAAGAAATCAGGATTACCCTGCTGGCGGTAGAAAGAAAAAACAGGTAGACATTAATGAAGAGTGGGGAAAAAATGGCTGAAGCAGCACAGCTGGCTTAGTTTGGCCTCAGTTGACCAGTAGGACGGTTTAATCCTTCCATCCATTAAGATTAGTATCACATCAATAATGCACTTATCTTTTTGCTTTTTTTAAAATATAAGCTTCCATTCAGGCTCAGTGAAATGATATTTTCCTGCCATATGCCTGGCTCCGCAGAGGTCATTCTTAGATGCAACGCAAATATCTGTTAAACAGTGCTCCTGAATTTATCCAAATTCATAAAGATCCCAGAGTTTGTCACAGAGGGTGATTTGAGAGCAGGTTTTCTGACTGTCCATTAAGGATTGTTGGTTGACAGCATGCTGCCCATTCACGTGTGCCTTCCCCCCGCCACAGCTGTCCTCGCAGCATAATTCTGTCATGATTCCCTTTGATCGGCCAGCATCAGAACACACCTATCTTGGGGAATATACCGAGGGGAGGGGAAAAAAAATGTCCCCAAAAAGCAACCCCCACCTTCCCCGCTGCATCTGCGTCTCAGGAGAGCATATGGAGGAGGATGAAAAAGAATCCGATGAAATCGAAATAAACGTGGGAGGTGACAGAGGAGGGGGAAGGAGAAGGGAGAACAGGAGAGGAAGAACAGAGCAAGATACGACAGATTTTCACAAAGAAGAGGGACTCTTCATGTGACTAGCTGACACATTGCAGGCCAAACTGCGACAGAGAGACTTAATCTGCTGGAATATGGAAACCAGGATCATGATAACTGCGCTGAAACCCCCTCCTGAGCAGTTTATCATATCAAGTCAACTGTGTATATTGCCACTTACTTATGTAAAAATGGATGATAAGAAGGACAGTGCGAACTTGTCTGTCCCACAATCTGATCTCACACACACATATACAGGCCACACGCACGCAAACACCACACAGCAGTGGTGATAATGATGGCTTGTAATAAATTAGAGGGCAATATATTGCTCTTCCCCTTGTTTCCCACGCAGCACATGTCTGAGAGCGCTTAATTGCCCATTCTCAATTACCACTGGAGGACTGAAGAGAGAGCGAGAGACCGAGAGAAAGGCAGAGAAAATAGTGCAAGAGAGAGAGAGGGAGAGCATGAGAGTGAAAGTGATTATTTGAATTACAGCTGGTAATTGAATAACCCTCCACAGGGGATGGCTGATAGGCCAGCGATGAGCCGAGTCGAGGCTTGATAGATGAGTGCACAGCTCGCATACATGCCGATAGCCAGTCCCTGCAGGATTTCATTCAATTCTTTGGTGATTGCAGTAAACACAAAGGCCTGTTTGGTTATTACAAGAAACTTGGCATGTTTTTTTTGCGTCTATTTTTGGATGACGTGGGAAGGCTGGCATATTATTTAGAATTGTATTGTCACAGGAATGTTATATGAAAGCCTTGGTAATTCTTCCGTATATTTTTCATTTTCTTATTGGCTGTAGTTGTAGTTGAATAGACGGACAAAATAAAATGAAGCAGACATAAAAATCCCACTCTGAACTAAGTGATTTGATAAAGCTGTGAAAGATGCAGCGGCTTATTGAATGGCCGACTTCATGGAGCTGCCTTAACTGTGTAGAAGCCCCAGCACTCAGTCCGTCAATGGACTGACCTATGAGAGTGAAAAGAACAGGAGATGAGATGTGAGCCACCTGCTGAGAGGAGCGCTGAGAGGGAGGGAGAGGGACAGAGACGAATGAACAGTAGGAGCTCAGAGAGAGACTGCAGGTGGAGGACAGGGAGCATGAATGAACAAATGAATGGAGGGACAGATGATGAATGAATGAATCAATAAATCCCTCAGGAACTAACCAGCTGCAGGTGTTTCTATAGTGCACCTGGGTCCTCTGGCAGCCTACGCATTGAACTCTACAGAACTACTGAGAAGTAGATTAACACCCAGGCTTGTACTGTATGAGGTTCTGTCTGACTTTTAACCATGTCGTTCTCATAAGGCCCATTATAAAAACAACAAATCTCTTATTGTCTCCTCCCTTCAGACAAACAGAATGAGGTGGAGATCCCGTCGCCGACGTCCAAGACACGGGAGAAGAAGAAGCAGCAGAAGCAGCAGCTGATGACACAGATCAGCGGGGTCAAGAAGGTTTCCCACGGGCCCTCGCTCTCCAGCAGCAGCATCTCGCGCTTTGGTGTCAAGACGGATAAGGAGGAGCTGCTATCCAAGGAGCTGGAGGACCTCAATAAGTGGGGCCTGAACATCTTTACTGTTTCAGAGTACTCTCACAACCGGCCTCTTACCTGCATCATGTATGCCATCTTCCAGGTATGAAGCATCTTCAGTCACATAATTGTTGCCTTCTAATCTTTTTGAGTGATTACTCCTGAAATTATCCACACTCATTCCTAATTATATTATGATGTTGTTTTTCTAGGAGCGAGACCTGTTAAAGACATTCAAGATCCCCATGGATACGTTCGTGGCCTACATGATGACGCTGGAAGATCACTATCATTCAGATGTGGCCTACCATAACAGCCTGCATGCTGCCGACGTAGCCCAGTCCACACACATCCTCCTCTCCACTCCAGCCCTGGATGTAAGTTAACATTTGAATTCTTAGTTGTACTCAGTTTTTAGTACCCCACATCAGGGTTTTCTTACTTTATGTAACTGGTGTAAAAAATTTCCCCACCTCTGACTTAGGCATGCATCCACAGAAATTAGGGAAAACTAAATTAGGAGGGAGGAGTGAGCTCTAACATCACCCCATGTGCCACTTTCCTGGATCACCACACTGGCTTTCAAGAGCTCAACATGCTTCCATTGAATCATCTTTTCCCCCTTCTCAGCTTGCACCACTTTACTCAGAGAAGTTCCCTTCTTTACTCAATGTCCCGGCCTATTTGTTAGATTTTTCCTGGATGCATTTTTTTTTAAGCTGTCCTTAAATTGGAGTGGCTGGTGAGACACTGCACAGTCTCAGTCCCAGTCCTCAGATCATGATTTATTCCTTCTGGTTCTCTATCAAAGCCAACAGACACTTTCTCACAGTGAAGTTTGACAGAGAGGCAGCCAACTAGGCTTGCTTACAGAAAACAACCAAATTTCTTGAGTTAATTTAAGATTAAAAAACAGATGTTTACTGCAAATCCAATTTAGAAGGTCATTGTGTACAACCCTGAGGTCAATATTTAGTGGTCATGGGTCTGTCTGGTTCTGAGGCTGTTTTTTTATCTTTAGAAATAGTTTGATGTTTTCTTTCTTTTTCTCTCTCTCTCTCTTCCACAGGCGGTCTTCACAGATCTTGAGATACTAGCAGCCATCTTTGCTGCAGCTATCCATGATGTTGATCATCCTGGAGTGTCAAACCAATTCCTAATCAATACCAGTAAGTCAAAATATTATTCACAATGGGGATAAGACTGTATAAATTATACTAAAATATAATTTGCTTTCTTTAAAAATCTGTCATAGTCATAATAAAGACTAAAATGTCAAAATCTTGCCTGTCTAGACTCTGAGCTGGCCTTGATGTACAATGACGAGTCTGTGCTGGAGAACCATCACTTGGCTGTGGGATTCAAGCTACTGCAGGAGGACAACTGTGATATCTTCCAGAACCTCACCAAGAAGCAGCGACAGTCCTTGCGCAAGATGGTCATCGACATGGTAAGATATCCCAATCACATTGTTTTCTCTTCTAATGTTTTCTCTATTTAAATCATTACCTGTCTACATGATCACAATGCTGAGAATACATTTTTTTTTTCTTTTTTATTCAGGTTTTGGCAACTGACATGTCCAAACACATGAGTCTGCTGGCTGATCTGAAGACTATGGTAGAGACAAAGAAGGTGACGAGTTCTGGAGTACTACTGCTGGACAATTACACCGACAGGATACAGGTAGCTTCTGGTTTTTGGAAAATATAAAAAAAAGAAAAAATGTACATTATATGGAATGGGAGTTGTAATGGGATGGATTGGATGTGATTGGATGTACTCTAAGCCCTCCACCTCGCTTTTACCTGCTTTTAATAACTCTAATCAATAGCCAGTGTTGCCAGAGGTTGCTCCACCAATGATCATTAGCTGGCCTCCTACATAGCTGACCTCTGCTCCCACTGTCACTCCTTTTCCCACTCCATCCATCTTCTTTTTACCTTTTAGTGCTCCCCACACTTTCCCTCTAATGGCCTCTCTAGTATTTCCTCTTTATTAGACTATATAGACTATATGTTATGTATACTGACCTCCTTTCATCAACAAAGTTTGTTATAGAATTAGCAATTCAACTAAAAAAACTAAAAATGATGAACACAATACAGAGCAAACAGGGATTCACTAAATTTCATTTCTATTATTTCTAGGTGCTGCGTAACATGGTGCACTGTGCTGACCTGAGTAACCCCACTAAATCCCTGGAGCTGTATCGTCAGTGGACTGATCGGATAATGGAGGAGTTCTTCCATCAGGGAGACAGAGAGAGGGAGAGGGGGATGGAGATCAGCCCTATGTGTGATAAACATACAGCCTCAGTGGAGAAGAGCCAGGTACGCAATCAAGGAAACTGTAACTGCATTATGTACAAACACAGATGTATAGATTTCACATATCAAAACATAAAGAATCTCCATTTGTGTTCTAATTTCTCTCCTTACTCCTTTCCAGGTGGGTTTCATCGACTACATCGTGCACCCCCTGTGGGAGACCTGGGCCGATCTGGTCCACCCTGACGCCCAGGACATTCTGGACACACTGGAGGACAACAGGAACTGGTACCAGAGCATGATTCCCCAGAGTCCCTCCCCGCCCTTCTATGACCAGGGCACACATGGACACAGTGGAGGCACTGGGGGGCAGGGAGGCGGAGAGAAATTTCAGTTTGAGCTGACCTTGGAGGAGGAGGACTTGGATGGAATAGAGAAAGATGGCGAGGAGGAGGAGGAGGAAGAAGAAGAAGAGGAAGAGTTAGAAGAGGAAGAGGATAGTCTAGGAGATTCTCGTTCTCCTCCGCGGGAGTATTTGGAACAGGAGGAGGGGGACATGATGGAGCCTACGACGGCAATAGAGATTGTGACACACGAGGCGTCACCCACAGACACATAGGGCTTCCATCATCAGGCTCACATGGTGATTTGAAAGTTTTTGGAAAAAGAGGGGAGATCCTCTTGCAGCTGTGCTTTTTAATAAGCCCACAGAAGCAAGGGCTTAGTTTCGTCCCGCACGGGGGCGTCTTGCACTTGGGTGTTTGAAGCCAGACTCGGACAGACAGTTTCAGAGAAGCGGCTTCAGAGTTCTCAGGAAATAATTACTGCGAACATTTTAGTCTTGATGGACAGGCGAGACTGAGGGTGGAACTTGAAGGATTTCGGCCAGTTTGGGAAATGGTTACTTTTCTTTTCTGGACTGGCATTAAATGGACATTGACACTACTGAGAGAAGTTTTGTACCTTAAGACTTTTTTACAGATATGATATGATCTAGAAGTAGCATACAGTAAGATCTACTGATGGAGACACATTTGTATAGCAAGAGAAAGTGTTTACTTTTTTCCTGTACCATTTGTCAAAGGACTTTTGTGTGCCTTTTTTACTATTGTCTTTATAATAGTTTTTTATTTATTGAACACTCTAGTATGTCTGTGAAATGTTTTTTTTTTCTTATCTGAAAGAGCAAAATTTTTTTGTATGTTAAAAAGAGAACAGTCTTCCATGTATTGGGCAATAGAGAAATCCAAACAAACGTCAACAAACAACTCTTGGACAAGCTCATCTAAATAGGGAAACATTAACACCCACATCTTGCGCACATTTTGTCGCATTTGTTTTTCAATCTGAGCACAATATTTTTATTTTACATGAGGAACTCAAACATTTATGCTCACTCATGGTTCATGTTACATGTTTAGTTCGTTGCTCTCTATTACCAGATGTCAGTCGATGAATGTCACATTGAAATACATCACCTATTTTCATACTCCATCATCTCTTTTTCTTTGTAACGACCATTGGGGCGCTTCCTGCATTTTCACACCAAAACTTGACTTTTAATGCAGAATGCTAATTGAAGATATGCAATCCTTCACTTGCAACTATGTGGCCAGGTATTCCTGCTAAATTTTCAGTAAAAAAAAAAATTAATGGGACATTTTATTCATATGATTTTGTCTTCATTTTGCATCATTAATCGTTGTGTTCTTGGTGTGAAATAGAGGTCAGTCCAGCAGAAAAAGCAGAAGCAAGTCTAAAAACAAACAGCTGATGACAACAAGCTGCTTAGATCTATGATAAATAAGAAATTAGGTCTGCCAAGGACAAAATGCACAACAGTGGTGAATCTATTTTTAGCCCACAGGTATGCTGCAGTCTTAATAATCCTGTTAGATGGAACGGGTCCTGACCCCAGACCCGTCTGATGTAACGCTCCCCTGCCCCTCTGCAATCAGACCCAGACCAGATGATTAAAGGTGCTCTTACAGCTGCCTGTCTGAAAGGCGCTCCACTACCCTCATCAGTGCCACTATTCACATGGTTTACAAACCCCTCTGGGCTCCACAGACACGACCCCAAAACAATCAGGCCAGCTATTTCTTCCACACGATAAAAATCCCTCAAGTGCAACGTCTGCTCATTGACGTCAATTGAATTTTTTCCCTCCCCCCTCCACTGTATCAGGTTTCCAGGACAGTTGGGTTATTAGGATTTGGCACAGATGGAATTGCTGGATTCAGCATGGCAGAAAGTACCCTTTTTTTTTTTTTAGAAAGAGGAATAATTAGGTGCTCTAGGTTGAAAACAAACAAAATACCTCTTTTTGATTTTTCATTAATACGTTGGGGAGTATGGTTTGAAAATGGTTTGCAGACTTCACATTTCTGCTCCTGTGGCGTCCACAACATTTTTTTTTTTTAATTTATGGATTTTCTTGCTGCATCTATAATCCCATCACTCAGTTTTCATATTGGTTTACTGATATACTCGAAAGGTACTTCATCTAATTTCACTCCAGCATTCTTAAGTGGCAATCGTCGTGTGTGTAGTATGTATGTATGTATGAATGGTTTTGTATGTGTGTGTGTGTGTGCGCGCGTCTGGATGTGTTGACTTTGTCATCAGGCCTTACCCCCATCACTCCATACCTTTGTCTCTACGGTTTGTTGCTAGGAGCTCAAGTTGGTCCTTTTTGCTGTTTATAACAGTGTGTATTTATTCTATACTTTAAGCTTGTAAATAAGAAATACTGGTTCAGTGTAAAATCTATTTTAATTTATATGCACTTGCATTACCTGGAAGTGGTGGTGTTTAATGTGTAGAAGACTCTGGATTCTGGAGTCTTTTTATATATGTATTATATATTGTTTATATGCTTTTATATATATATATATATATATATATATATATATATATATATAAATATAAAATAAAATATATCTAAGTATATATTCGCACAATGTTTTGAGTGCCCAGCAGAGCAGCAGCTAAAGAGACATGTTGCTGTCACATGAGAACCTTGTAACTCCAAAATATTTTATTTTTACATAAAAGTTCAAAATTGTCTTTTGATGTAACATCACAGAATCACAGACAAGAAAATGACTTTATATTAAGCCTATTATGCATGAATATTAAACCAAAAATGTTCTCACGCTTAATCATTAAATTAATTAATGTTATGGTATTTTTTTCAGATATCTTTTCTTGGTTAAATTTCAGCTTAATTACATTTCTGAAATAACAGCCCAAATTTTTACAGAGGACTTTGAATGTCCCCATTTTGTTTCTCAGATCATTTTGAGTTTGATGCAACAGAGTATTTGAAGCTACAACGTTTTCATCTGACAGCAACAATTTGGTAACCCAGAGGCGACATAGAGGACATGTTAAACTGCATAGGCTTGGATATAAGATACATACAAGCTAGCTAAGGAACACAGAAGCTTAGTCAATGCTTGGTATCGAAGTACACAAATAGCTTATTTTCCCTCAGCGGCTTGTCACGACCTATGCTTCTCCACCCAGCATTTGAATGCAGATTGCTGATATACAAGGCCAGATACAGGTTTGAATGACAAACAAAGCGATTGTTTCCTTTTACACTCAACGCACTTCATGTAAAAGTAGGTAACACGGGGACGGTATTGGTAGCATGCTACAATACGCCCGGCACTGACGTGAATCGTTCTGAATTAACAACAAAAGATGATCTTATGTAACTGATTGTGCTAATGTGTGAACTCTTTCTGACCAAACTTGTTAGCAGTTTTGAAATTCAAATTTGTCAGTATTAACATTGTTTATCTATGTTCAAGCTTTTTTTGGTCCTAGTTGTGTCCAAATGGTTAGCCAGATTTAGCACTATCTGCATGAGAGATGGGTTTTTTTTTTTTAAATTGTCAAAATATGTTCACCAGTTAAGTCCACCAGTTGTTGCAGGTGGGTTATTAAATGTTTCACACAATGTATGGTATTATATTGTATATTGTGTTCAAAAATAAATCTGAAATACTTTTTCTATTAAGTGATTAAAAGCAAAGCATGAATATCTTCCTTCTCTTTCTGCTTTTTTCCCCCCTCATGGCCTAGTTTACCTAACTCTGGGTGTGAACAACAAATTAGGTCACATTCATGCTTCTGGTGGGTTCCCACATGTTTGTCATGTTTCATTAGTCTATGTCTCAATACAAAACTGTAGTACTGTACACTACTGCACCTGGGTCCTGTGCTGAAAACAAGAGCCCCGAGTATATAAAACAGCATCAATAATAGCTGCTAACACCCAACCTGACCAAAGAACTGTGAAACTATTTACAGACCAAACATTTTTCCATCCCAAAACAGGAAAATATTGCAGCCGGAGAAGTAATAGACTACGGGTCAACTAAAAGGTTTCAACAACATGCAAAAAAAGGGGTATAGATTAAGGGCTGCAACTTCCGCCTGTTTTTTTTACTAATTGATTAATCAGTCAACTTTTTTCTTTTAATTAATCATTAATAAAATGTCAGAAAAGTGAAACACAAATGGTCATCACACACTCAATGACAATGCCTTCCAGTGGCTTGTTGTGTCACAAAAAGCCCAAAGCCAACTATGTTAAATTGAGAATATAAAACACCAACTCTTGTCTCACCAAATAATGGATCAACTTTTCAGGACTACATAGATGTGTCAGATGTCAGATTTCTAATGAACAGCAGAGTGCTGTAAGAAAGAGATATGACTTGAAGATATGCTATTTGACAGGAATACTTTCAGTACTAATACCATACAGGATATGGTAACACTATAAAAAATGAATACAGTTTACTTATTTAATCAGAATATAATTGGTATTGTCTCTTATCAGCTTTTATATCATACTAACAATAAAATGACAAATTATAGCATTATAACACCATTCATTAGGTTTAATTAACTATCAATTTACCATTTATTACTGATGTTATAATGTGTTACCCAGGATTTTTTACAGAAATACTAAAGCAGAGTTTGAGATTGTATTTATTCAATTGTGGTTCCCACAGTTAATCTATTAAAATGTATACATTAAAATAATAATAATAAAGTCAGCAGACACTGGACCATACTGTGAGAACAAAAAATCAACCTCAGATCTGACAGTGCTGCAAAGTGAAGTAGAATTAAAATTAAATTATAGTGTACGTCTGTACCGTGTTAGTCTTTATTCTCTTTGATGTCAATGCGTTTGCTGCATCATCACAGAGGTTCAGCTCTAATGTGCTGAGACAGGAACACAGTGTGACATGGACTCAGCACCACGGCCCACACACAATCTGACAGGACTGTCCTGATGTGACATAAGGCCCGCCCACCCACACACACACATAAACGGAGTGCTCTTTTTTGCATGTGTTGAGAATTATGTAAACACACACAAACACACTAAAGGCACCTTGCAAGACCTTGTCCCAACACATATGGTAGATGATCATGTCGACTTTTCGTTAATAACGTCAGTGATGGTGTTAACGCCATCAGTGTTAACTCTCCCACCGACTGAGATATCATGTCATGAATCAAATAAAAAATCTGTGATGAGGGATCAGTTTAGGAAAGATAAGCATGATAGAGAGGATCCAAATAGCAAGCAGATGAGAAGTGACGTTTTTCTTTTCTTTTTTTTTTTTTTTATGTTTACACGTTACGCGTTTATGTTTACAGTTCCTGAATGTTTGTGTGTTAGGTACCATAATATCTCAAATTCTATGGATTTCAGTGAAATCTGGCAGAAGCTTTTACAACGGGCCATGAAGGAACATAAATGTGGCACAAAGAGCACCACCAAGTGGCCGTTTATGCTGTACTTCACATTTTGGCTCATAACCAAAACCATGAAGTGTTTACAAACTTCTAAGTCAAGTGAAAATTCTTTCACGACAATTGCTAAACAGATTTTCAGTTTGTCTGTGAAGGTTCTCAGTCATCCAGGTCATCGGTCTTCAAGAAGGTTAAATCTGGGACAACTGGACTTGGTTATAGATTATGGAAGCTTTCTTGGATCAGTGAAGGCGAAACGTCTTCACGCCTCTATAAAAGGCATGCAACCCCAGATTTAATTTAATTTAAATCCTTGAAGATTTTCATTTCATTTCATAACTATGTGTAAATAATTTTTTAAGACTCCTACATGACATACGTGAATTAGCCTGAGAGACAGATATTCCAATCCAGCCCAGTCAACTGTCAGCCTGACTACTGTTCTTTTGTAGTACATGCTGCAATGACTTCCTCACTAATATTAACTGGAAAGGATGCGGATGCTGATAAAGTTGTTTTATTGCTTCATTATTAAGTTGGTTTATTTAACATGTGGGACTTCACACACAGCCAGGGTGAGAAAAATGCTTGATGAAGCAATATTTCCAGGCATGTTCTGTTCAGCCTGTTATTTCCCACAAATGACCAGCTCGACTGGTGGGTTTTATTTGCTCCTTTATACTTTCGGAAACATCCCATGGAATCAACAGGGTGCTAGTAGAAATGGTGCTAGTAGTAATTTTATTGTTTTTACCGCAACGACTTCCAACTTAACATAATGAGGCAAGTTTTGCAAAGTGATCACAGGTGTTATAGTCTTGCATAATTTCCTGTAGCTTTTCACGGCAGCATCTTCAAAACCAGACATACGAAGAAGAAGAAATTAGTGAATTAGAATATTCCAAACATATTTTATGTATCAATACTAGCTAAGTTTTTAACATCTTGAATGGGAAGGTTTTGTTCAAACCTGATCTAAAAAAAAAAACTTAACGAGGTGCATAAGAGGCTTGTGTAATTTCCGTCCATGACCCTTCATATGTAATTTCATTATGACCCACGATAAGAGCTCTGAGGCTGTCTGCCCTTGTATCCACTCCAGCTTGCTTTAAAAAAGAATCATGAGTGAATTATATCAGGGTCTGTCATCTTATTCTCCTTACTTGCACTCCTCGCATTTGCTATTTTCATCATTTCGCTCTTATCCTTGAATTTTCATATACATGTCTCCTCTCCTTGATGATTTCTGATCTCTCCTCATTTCCTCCACCTCCACGCCTTACTCTCCCATCTCCCACTGTGGAAATCTCTCCTTGTCTTGCCTCTGACATAACCTAGTAAAAGCAAGAGATTTGATTTGATGAAACTACTTGCGTAAATATGACGAAAGAAAGATAGATGAAAAAAAAGAGACACAGCGAGATACATGGGATATGGGACAGGTGGCCTCCCTTGTCACTCCTTTACAAAGGCATGTAGGTCCATGGGGGTAGCTGGGTTATCTAATTAAGCTAAAAACAGAGCAAAGCATTTCCCACCAGTCAGGGAAAATGACACCACTTAACTTGTCCCCTGTGTGGCACAAAGAAGATGGAGGAATATTTTCAGCTAAGAAAAGGAAATGGTTAGCATCTTGGGAAATGTGGTCTGCAATGTGCTTCCACAATTTTCCGGACTCAAGTTAGTCTTGTGACGATAGTACAATGATCAGCCTTGGCTCATCTAGTTTTAAATACTGGCACTATTTTTTTTGTAAATTCCTGCAATTGTAACAAGTATTATTGAAGTGAAGAAGTACCTTCACCCAGCTGGGGGGCTCACCTGGTATATCAGGTTGTTGTAGTACTGGTCATTTCATAGACTGAAAATGGTTCATATTCTTTTAAATCACCCTGGTGTTTAAGCTCTTGCTAACTTTCTATTTAGTATTTTAGAGCAATGGTTGGACTCCCATGACGAACACTGGGCTAAAGCTACGTACTGACACTCATACGCCACAGATACAAACACACACCAGACAGTTGGCCACTCTGAGGTTCAAGCTTAGCTACTACAACACAGTTATCACACAGTTAAAATCTTTTACATCCTGCTGTGAATGTGCTCATAGTCACTGTCAAAGCTCCAGTGGACTGACAGCAGCTGCTCATGGCTGGTTAGCTCCATGGTAAGCTTGGTTAGCTATGGTTACCAACTCTGTGTTGCTGTTCCTGCTACTCAAAGTGGTGGTCAGTCTGTCATTCACTGTGATTCACTGCCACACAGTCTACAGTGGCTGTCCTGTGCCCTACTCTGCTATTTTTTAACATTTGATGGGAGGGAGGAAGCGAATTTGTGAGTTACACTTTAATAATATTTTAATTTGTGAAAATACATGCCTACAGGAATACTGTAGAGAGGACATTTTCATATTCATTTTACATTAGTTATACTTATATATATTGTGGTTGTTTTTAATGCAATAAATCAAGTATAAAAACACAAAAAAGACAAGGTAAAATCTGTGCAGGCAGAAGCTGCTGTAACAATTAAGACACATTTAAAGTTGTAGTTTGATAAGAGGAGAAAGACACACAGGAGATAGAGACAGAGGGAGAGAGCACAACTCCTCTAAGCTGAATAGACGAAGGCCTCATTGAGATGCCGGGTAATTAAATTTAAGGTTCCCAAGCCTACGCGTTTTTATTTCACAATGGTGCAGTGACAAAAGTGGATTTCTTGGAGTCTTTATTCTGTTAACATACATAGAACTCTGCTGATTTTTTCCTAGCAGCCTAAAAGACATCTTTGTCTTGAGATGGTAATAGGAAAAAAGTTTCACTTTTGTTTAAGCAAAGCAAGTTATTTTTTTGCATATCAACTGTTTTCAGCACCTTAAAAAGAAACAAGTGCTTCATCAACATAGGAGGACGAAAGGATGTCACATCACATCACGAAGCCTTTGATCATTAGGAGTCCGGATTCTGAAATAGTCCTGTTTAGGACCTCATAAACTGGTTAGAGGTATGCGTTTATCAGGGGTCAATGACAACAAAGGCAACTAAGTGCTGTCTGGGTGAAGGATTGTCATGTTTAAGGAATTCACACCTTACTGCACTGATTTTATAACTTGGCACAAAGTGGCTAAATTAAGGGATCTATCTAAGTCAGAGAGTGCACATGGCGGGAACATTCAGTACCCGATCTTTTCAGTGTTGTAACAGCTTACATTTATTATGACCACCAAGCGTCAAATATCTACTCTTTCAATGCAAATTATGTGGCTGCTGCTTTTGCGTCATTGTGGTTTTATGGCTGGCTCTAAGGCCAGTTGGGTCAAATACCGCTGCTGCTGCTGCTGCTGCTGCTGCTCTCAGAGGAATACACTATTAAAAATGTCAAGCTTGGATATTGATTTTGATTTGCATAAAGAGTTACTGAATGGAATTGGCAGACTGTTCTGTTCAAGTTGAGACATTTTTATCTTCCATTGTTTTTCATAATTTGTGTCATTAAGCCAGTCCTGCTGTGCCGCCACAGGCAAAGCGGTATGGTGAAAACCACAGAAACAAACAAATTCATAAAATATATTAGTAAAAGACAAAAAACAGAAGTTTCACTTGTCAGTTTCTGTTGTTGCTACGCAGCTTCCAGGGAAAAGGCAACACGATGCCCGTCTTGGGTCCCCTGGGACTGCATTAACCTTGTAAGTGAAGCAAGTAAATCAGTCTCGTGATGAATACATGTGGCTATTTATATCCCCCGAGCCAATTAGAGGAGAGATGATGAAGTGGCTGAGGGTGCCGAGAAGCGCTGCTGACAGCCTGTTTAAAGATCCTCGGCGAGTCCTCATTGTGCTTGTGAAAAGCAACGAGAGAACAGGTGGACACAGCTGGCACCGTTTTGGAGGTTTAAGCCACAGCTTCTCGGTTATAACCAGAACACATGGAAATGTCTGCTAAGACATTCTGTGGTGCTCACAAACATGTGAACCATGAGTCTCAAATAAGCTCCAGTACATTTGAGATTACACAGATAAAAAAAGAAGTTTCAGGCCCTGGTATGGCAGGAGCGGTGGACTGGTTGGGAATGGGAGGTCCACAAACAGCACCTTGTTCCTGAGAGCAACATCCCTTTCTGGGAAATGTCTTGTCATACAGTAAATGGAGTAGGTTTCTAAGATTTGGGTGGTCATCATGATGATGACACTGGGTGCAGTAACACTTTACACAGAAGAACAAAGTGTCAAGAGTGTTGTCAGTTTACTAGATTGATGTGATGAATATTCAGACGCAAGCCACAAATCATACCAGGACATAGAGAGGACAATCGTCCCGAAAACTGGGCTAGTACATTTATATCAAGTATTGATTGTTTTCAAAAAATGTGTTCATCATAGTCACAATGTTCTAAGTATGGTAAAAGACGAAATGACATCAGCACTCCTTTATGCTTCACAGATTCATGACCTTCATGAAATAAAGCACTAACTGTAACCATTTTCAACCCAGTCACCTAGAGAAGAAGTGAAAGGCTGTGGTGTAAGCTGACGGCCCTGGACCCAATTCACTGAATAGAACCGTCTATCTGATAAAACTCTTCCTTTGAAATGCTGAAATGATGACACATAACCAACAGTGAGTACTTGTCTCAATTGCTTACTCCGTCGAAAAAGAAGCGGAGAAAAAAAACAGAGCTAGACTAAGGAATTTGTGTTTTTTCCCTAGCGTGACCAATTTCACAGTCGTTTCTGTTTCCCTTTTCTCTGGTACTTCCACAGCTGTGTCACTGAGCCCTTTGGTCATATTACTGCAAACTTTATAAATAATTTGTTGGTCTCACGCACTTTTCCCAAATAATAGAGGTCTGCAGCACATGGGAACAGTTCTTTTGCTTACGTGAGCGTGTGTGTCTTTTACTCATTATTCTCCCATAATGCCATTCCTTACAGTAATCTCCTGTACTTCAGAGCATTTATAGCTAATGACAGGCACTCAGGTCAGCTACAGGGCCTGAAGCTGGGTCATTTTAGAAGCCATAAGTGTCTCTGAGAGGAGAAACAAAAAACAAAACACTTTACTGGGTAAAAAAATGGGAGAGACATCAGAAAGACATACTAAAAACAGCAAAAAAAAACTGTGACAAAGTGTCAAACTCTGTGACTTTGAAGTGAAGCCTATGCTTCAAAAACTTCAGTTCTTCAAACAGCTATTTGAGGCTGGCTACAGAACGAGTCAATCTCCATAAGTCCCCATATTAAAATGCCCAACATCACAGCAGAAATGAACATATTTACAGCCTTGTAAAAAAAAATGGTTTTGGTCTTTATAGCTAATTTCCCCGTTCATAACAACTGTACTGAGTCTGAATTTGTTTTAACTCAACCACTTAAATTATATTAAGGCATAAAAGCATAATTAACAACATGGCCACTTTGACTGACAGGTGGGTGCTTGTTGTAGCACCCACGCCTCACCCACCTCAGGTCTGCCGGTGATCCATGTCTTTGCCGATATTTAAATTAGTTGTGAGGCAGAAGAAGTAGGACTGCCAACATGGCAGTGGCCAGAGGTTGAGCTTAAAAACCTGTGGGTGACACTACGGACACAATGTCCATTCTTTATGCTGTCTTTGTATATAACCTACAGTTGTTCCAAAAGTCAAAAACTTCATGCAAAAACAAAATTAGTGCCTGATCAATTTAATACCATTTTGAAATAAAAAAAGCAAACAAATTATTCAGCACTAGGCATGATGGGAAATGAAATCACTACAATACTCCCGGCCCTGTGCAGCACATGACTCTACCATATGTGCAGGGTAGGGTTGGTTTCCAGCTTTGGTGGTCCAGTCTGGTCTACAAGCTTAAACCGGTCCAATTTTATGCAAACCGACTAAACCAACATTTGTAAATCAATCCAAGACGTTCTGACAAATTAAAAGGAGACAAGAAGCAACTCTCAGCGATATCAACCACTGAGCTCTGTCCGTAGCACATGTAGTGGTAGCAGGGCAGCATCACGACTGAGCAAACAGTGGTGCAGAGTTAGTGGTGGCTTGGTGGCTGACTGCTTTGTGAAAGACATCGCTGGGCAGTTAATAAACAATGAAACCATCAAGTTCATTTTTTAATGCCCCGACGCTCGTTTGTCACATGTGTTTGCAATGTTAGCAAGGTGGTTAGCTAATGTAGTCAGTAACATAGCACAAGTACAAAGCCTTGGTTTGAACCGCTACTATTTGCCCTTAAGTTACTGGATGATGCTGTTAATACAAACACATCACTCCCTGTTGAGCCATTTCAGTGCACAGAAAGCATTCATTTCTTAACAAGGTGTATTGTGAAACATTTGCAGTCATAATGTGGAAAACTTGCAACTCCACTCTCATTCATGGCTCTCATTATGATTGGCTGAGTCACATGTGGCACCCAGGGGTATAGTTAAATATTCCCAGTCTGGCTCCGTCACTGACTTCATATCAAACCGGTTTGAACATTTTTATATCAGTCCATATCTACAGCACAGTGAGCGTTGCAGCTCAGCAGGCCATGTTGGAGTTGAAACAGTGTCTTCACAGTAAATTGCTTGTTTGTCAAATACAGTACAATAACTCTAATATGACCCTATCCTTGACAACCATTACATCACCCATGCTTATCACAACTGAAAAATTATAAGCTTGTATAGCAAAGCTGCTGTATTGGATCACATTAAAATGTTCAGATGTAGTGACCAGTGAGTGTATATAGGATTATATAGAGGTGTCTTTCCCAGTTTACATAAGTAGAGCAGGTTATAGTCAGACACACTGCACACCTAACAATCATTGAGCAACAAGATGAATACATGGTTGCTCAGTTGATTTGTATCCATTAAAAAAATGTAACTCCTTTACCATCCCTCTTTTCTCTATGCATGTTTCCTGCCACTGCCACAAATTTCAGTGCAGGCGGCCTGATTTGTTCTGACAGGTTGAACTGAGCATGTGCAGTGGCCTGGACTGGCCTCACAGAGGAGAGGAGAAGAGAGGAGCAAATGTTTCTAACAAACCTTACTTATACATGTGGTAAAAGACATCTTGGACTGTGTTTTGAAGACACGAGTCAGTACTCACAGGAAAGAAGCCTCTGGGGCACCGGAAGTGACAAGTTTCATATACCCAGCAGTTGAATCATCAGCGTTCTGAGTGAAATAAACAAAAGAAGAACACCTTAAAATCGAAGTAGAAATACATCTCAGTATGGTGACAGACAAAGAGCAATAACTGCCTAGCACCAAAGATCTCATGAAAAAATCCTACTAAATAAATTAGGATCGTGTTGATTTATTCTTTGACTTTAACTAGAATGTAAGCTGTTTTCCTAGGTAAGAATATTGAGCGACACTGGTGCAATTAAGCTGCTCCTGGTAGACGAGTGGTGTTCCCCATAATAAATCGATTAGGGTGTGTTCACATGTGAATGCAAGTGTGTGTAAGTAAGTGAGTACACGTGCAACGTGAGAAGACAAGAGTAAAAGAGGAAGAGGGGGGGAGAGAGGGAGGGAGAGAGAGAGAGAGAGAGAGAGAGCGAGAGAGAGAGAGAGAGAGAGAGAGAGAGAGAGAGACTGCCAGCCAAACAGGAGACGCTGTGAACTGGGATCTTGACGGGGTTTTTCCTCTCATATCCTCTCTGTCACAGGGACGACCAAGTCCTCTCTGTCGATCAGGTTGCCATGGCAACTGTGCTAGAGCTGAATACAGAGACACTTTCTCTAGACATTTCTATGTGGGATAACATCTCCACAGTTACAGTGGAGTTGCAGGCGACGTCTTGTACAGCAGGTACGAGACACAGATAAACTCTGGCACACAAGTACATTCATGCTGCTAAAGATCATAACTGCAAAATATGGATTACAACTGAATGTAGAAAACTACTATTACTGTGGTCCACTGGCCCAGTTTTAGATAGTAGTGTGTGTGTGTTTGGTATACAAGATGTACAAATATATATATTATTATAGCTGATAGTTAGTTGATAACAAAAACAGTACCTTCCGTTATCTTGACTGATTAATGGATGTTTAAAAAAGGCCTTTTAGTTGTTATGGAAATTAAAAGTAATGAGAATTTGCCAGGAGGCCCAGCAGGTCCTCTCTTCCCCTGCACACACACACACACACACCCACAGCCTCTAGGCGTAGTCCAACATGCATGCCATGCGTACCGACCAAAACACTAACCTGCAGCCGGATACACACCATTCATAAAAATACTGTGTGAATACAAATAACCTTTCCGTATAAAAGAGGAGGATCATCACGCGGATCAGGTATAGTTTGCATGTTCTCGGGCAAAGTTTGGTTTCAGACTGAAACAAACATTTGGAGAAAAAAAAAATCAAAGACTGGTGAACAGGGAGAGGCGTTCATGTTATGCAACAACTTTGGGCTGCAAGTCAAAATATTGTGGCTCGTCGGAGGAAATTACTTTCCCGGACTGATTAATTATTAACCAAGGGGCTGGGTGAGGAGCTGGTCAGGTGTGTATGAACCAGCTGAATTAGTAAAATACGGTTGAGGAGTTGAACGTGACATTTTAATTCAAATGCAGCTATTCTGTTTTTCCATAGGTGTAAGTAAATAAATCTAAATAACCCGAAAAACGCAGTATGTAAAGTTATGGTTGAAGAGAGCTGATAGTTTTCTATATATATGGGTATACAGGAAAAATGTGGCTTTGCTTCTGCCCTGCATGTAGCTTTCAGGCAGTCCTTTACATAGCAAAGAATCGTTTTAATGTTTGAGACAATGACAAATACGAATGTTAGCGTCTGTTATGTTATATAATGTGACTTAATTATGAGTCCCACAGCCAATGTGACAACACTTACCACTAAAAAGACATTTAAAGATTTCCAAACAACTTATATCTAGCTGGAACAAAAATATCCGATATGCTGGACGAACATACGCTATAAAACAAACTACTAACGTCGTAAAGGTTACGGTAACCGGAAGTGGCAGATCATTTTGTCATGAAGGCCTAAAAATAAATTAAATATGTAATCTTAATGAATCATCACATGTAAAAACAACAACAATAATAACGAATAATACCAATATGTAAATTTAATACATAATATTGAAACATTAACTACGATATACTAAAAAATTTGTTGCTGCGTCATACAAGCCGAGCAGATTTACCAAAGCTATGTCACTTCCGGCGACCATCTTTCATCAGCTGTGCTGGATTTACTATAACTTTGTATTCGTCTGAACAGAAGATACATTAAAGAGTCAAACGTTGTCCAAATAGCGGTAAGTGTTGAGTTTACCATTGAGAGACCAAATCAAACAGGCTAACAGAGTTAAAAGTAAACATAGCAGCTGTTTTAACTATTTTATGTAAAAATGACAATTAAGCTAACCTTAACTGGTGCTAGACAGCGCCTAAATTAAATTACTCTGAACTAAATTATACTGTGTCATTTTACCACATTGTATTTCAATTTCTGAACAATGCTTTATTCAAAGGAAACATTCTTACTGGCAAATGTATAGCTAGCTATATTGGGTAAAATCTTTCCAGATATAAAATACAGGAGCAGTCCATAGCCTAGCATGTAACTATAGCTGGCCACCTTTACTGTAGCTAGTGAAAGGTGGTAGGATGCTGATTAGTTGTAGGAAATCTTTTTCCTCTGTAGATACATTCAGGCCCCTCAATTAGGCCTTGTGCACACACGAAACAATTGCTGTCATTACACTGATGATGGTACCAACAAAAAGAATAAAACTGACTCAGCTTGACAAAGTAGAGAAGCAGTCAGTGTGGGCTTTTTTTTCTAGACATAGAGCTATTATCTTCACGTAAAACAGCCTGTGAGTCACATGTAAGAATTAACAAAGCTGTAGGAACATTACTTGAGTATTTCACAGGTTAGCTCACTGTAGGGCTAAAACTTTTTTGTTGTCTTAGTATTTACTTTGACTTTGTCATTATTTACCACTTTTCAATCATTTGAGCACACCTAAACCTTTAAATTGGGTCCAGTTTTGTGTGGTAAATGATACCACAGATGAAAATGCTCGACAGTAAATGCCAGAATTTGCCAGACTTTCATTTACAGTAAACTGTGTACTTCCCTTAGAGCTGCCCTGTGTATTTTGGACTTTTGGACTTAAGCAATGTCCCCGTAACCATGGAGACCCTGTGCAGAACAGCTTGCATCCTAAAAATGAAACAGGAAACAGGCATTCTTTTTGTAACTGGGATCATTTTATCATACGTAATTTACTCAAAAGTGGTGGTTAACCTCAAATCTCTGCTACATGTAAGGCTGCTTCCACTGTATCTGAGCTCATGAGTAAGAGCTTTAGTACAAGCAGACATGGATGGTGTGGAGCCAGCACATTGATGTAATTTCCTGATATAGTTCACCATCACTTTCTGCCAGTAAAATGTTCTGCCAGAGTCATTTTAGTGTAATGATTTAGTGTTGAAAGACTGTCATCCAACCATAGCTTTTGACACTTTGTAACTGTACTTGAACACAAGTGTTTGACCTCTTTAGTATTTTGCACTTGCCAGGTTCAAGAAATTAAACCACATGGGTTGCAAAACCAGGACACATGATGCTGAGGTCTGTGTAAGATTACTTGTTGTTGATGATGCTACAGTGTGAATACAAGTTATAGGTCCTTATTTAAAATCTTGGATGGATGGATTGTATGGATTCCAGATACAACATTGCTTTCTAATCAGTCTTGATGGTTTTTATGAACGTTAAGTGAGTCCTTTAGGGGACTACAAGCACATGAAAGGAAGGGCGTAGAGAGAGGAGAAGGTACTTGAGTCGTCTGAAACAGCTGAGTGATTGTGTTTTAGCGTCTGTACACTTCAGTCAATTCATTAAGGTTGATTGACCAAGCTCACTGCGTCATAAGGCTTGGCACAACTGAACAATAACGTTTGTTTGGGAAATTAATAATCAGTTTGATTAATTACACTCAGTATGTCTTGTAAGAGCTAGCGGTGACACGTGGTGGAGGATTGAATCAAAGTATCAGAGGCCGGGCTGTACAACATCAGCATGTGATGATATTTGTGTCCACTCAGACTCATTTGTTTTGTTGTCCTTCATTAGTTAAACTGAACAGGTGCAGTTTTGATGATAAACGTGGAGCTACACCTGAGTTGTGGGTCTGGCTTCCATTCCAACACTGTATGTCCTGACATGGACCAGCTGCAGTCTGAAATACTGCAGTCTGAATCATTTTCAGCATGTTCACTCTTAAATAGCACATTTTAGGTTGTTTAAAACCATGTGAGATGATGGCAGTTATTAAGTCATTTACTCCTGGAGACAAATTGACACGGCAACAAACTTAATTAGGAATCAAATGATAGCTTTAGGTCAGGTACCCATATGAGTACTGCAACAGGTTTTCCTTGCTGTAATAGTTCATACCAGGTTAAGAGAGCTTCGATAATGTACTTTAAATGTAAGTGGTGGGGGACAAAATCCACAGCTGTCCATCTGTGCAACAGTACATTTCACAGTATGAGACTTCAGCAGCCTGAGTTAGACAAATTAAGAGGTTATCGTCCAACGTTACAGTGTTTCTAGTACCAGTGTACACCTGGCCATTGCTTTAAGACTTAATAAGTCAGCAGCAGAAGACATTTAACAGTGTTTAAACAAAAGCTATTGGACTGCAGATAATAGATGTAGGTCTGTGCTTGGGAGGATTGAGTTTGGAAAGCTATATCCCAGCGGTCTGCTGCACGTGTTAGTGTTGAAGCAGAGTGAGTTCAAGTAGAGGTTTGCGATATGTGGGAAAAGCTGTGGGGGAGAGATGGAATAGCCAAGCCTGAGAGTGATGAGTGAGAAATGAGGTTTGGTTTTAGGTGGACTTTGCCTGGGAACTCAGCCTGGGAAAGTTTCTGATCTCTGTTTCCTGTGTTGAGCTGTGAAAACCCTCAAAAGCAGAAACATCAGGCAATAGATTCTGAGCTGTGCCCATGAAGACAGTACTGTCCTGATGTCACTGCAGCACAGCAGACACATTAGGGGAAATGATTCAAAGTGGTTTGAAATAAGAGCTACAGGTGCCACGAGCAGTATTCAATGCAATAAAAATGTTTGCAGTACTTTTATGAACAATGTAAAACATATTCACTTGTTATTCTGCCTAAGGGTGGTGGGAGAAAGGCATGCACGTAGCTCTGACCTGTTCAGACCTGTAGAAGTTTTACTAGTCAGAATGGCTTACACAAAGAACGGTTCTTCTTCAGGACGCTCTTTTCCAAGGTTTATCCAAGACAAACATTTCAGATACAAGATTAAAATGAAAGTAAATGACTGAACCTCTCACTGAGGATTGACTGGTGTTGTTATTCAAAAATGAATCAGAAACATCACTAGAAAGAAAGCTAGCTTAGAGACTTTTCAGCAAGGCATTGAATGCAACAGTCTTTTGTGCATTATCTCCCGGTGCCCTGAATCTCCCCTCAATGTTTGAGCAAACAAAAATAAATATACCAGCAGAAGTAAGAATGCATCCTCAGCCGACTTACATGGTTAAATACAGAAAGTGTCATTGCTGTTGGAGAAGGGGTGAGTCATTCATGCTGCTTTTACTTTTGCTTTTTTTGATTGTTCATGGAGGGAAGCCTAACAGAAGGTGAGCTAGTGTGGAGGAGAAAAGTATATCCTCAGAGCAGGCATTCAAGCCTGTAGGCATGCCCATGAAACACCAACCATTTGTCCCACCAGCCATCTGTACATCTCTGTTTTATATATAAGACATAAGAAGTGTCAATACATTAGTCATTTTTAACACCTTCCTGAAATAGCCAGTCTGAGAGTTATCTGGTCAGTCAGAGTCCTTCATCCTGTTCACTAATTGTGTTTAATGTTAATGCCAGTTTATGATGTACGATTTCTAGAAACTACATGACTATACTCAGGCTTATGTTTTTTTGTGTTGCAGATCACTTGACTGACTAAAGGACCTGAAGAAAGAGGGCAGAACATCCTGGGACTACAAATTCTTTAATCAGCCGATATCAGAATTATATTTTTCACATTGAGGTAGGTGTGGTTTATAAACATAGGTATTTTGCAAGTATAAAAAATGTATTAGAGATGTTGTGTAGTAGTCGTGAGTCTGTCAGCATCATAGAGGCTTCTCATTTTTAGGTAGAGAGTTACCGGAAGAGAGTGTGTGTGTGTGTGTGTGTGTGTGTGTGTGTGTGTGTGTGTGTGTGTGTTGTGTTGTGTGTGTGTGTGTGTGTGTGTGTGTGTGTGTGTGTGTGTGTGTGTGTGAGAGAGAGATTTGGGTGAGCTGTGTGTGCGTGGGTGAGCTGCAGCTTTCTGTGAGGGAAAGAGACGAACATATGCTTTATTATATGACACTAAGGAGATGGTGGGAAACAAGTCAGTGATGAGTAAGAAAGAGCAAGGCATGCTGTGCCTTCTGGGCAAAAGTGCTTCTGCATGTCTGTGTACGTACATGCACACGGATATGTGTGTGTTTTTGTGCTGTATAGGAGTGTGTGTTTTGACATATGTGAATGTTCCCTGCTGCTGCATTCTGGCAAAGAGTCAGCTCCAGCTTTCTGGAAAGGCCTTTGATATGTCAGCTCCAATATTGTGTGTGGACATGGCCTATCTATACTCCTGAGTGGTTCCATGGGCAGTCTGCAGTTTATTATTAATTTCTTTTTATCTATACATTTATTGTCTACTTATATTTTACTCTTATTGTCAAATTTAATACTGCTTAACTGTAAAGAATATCGTGTCTTTTCATAATTTTGAGGTCTTTGCTAAAAATGTTTATTGACGAAATTTGAAGTTGTCACATTCTTATTGATCTAAAATATTGATGGTATAAGCCCAAACAATCCAGGATCGACTGCGCTTCGTTAACATAATGGCCCTAATAACACACATGCAGCACATTATTTCTCCTCTCAGCAGAAAACGCTAAAAAAATGACAATAATTAGGAAACAAGGAACAAAAGAAAAGAAAAGGTAGGAACAGATAATCCAGACTGATTCTTGCATCAGTGGGTAAAGGTACCATGAGTACGCGCAGGGTTACACATCTAACTGAACTGAGCTATGCTAAAAGAATCACTGATCACTTCCAGGATTACCCATCCACTCCCACATATTACACAGACACATATATAACACATACTTTCACAGATATTCCTGCTGCCTTACTGATCCTCTGCCCTCCTGACTCAGGGAGTTTGGTGAATCTATGGCTTGTGCTTGGTCCTAGATGGGTTCACAGCCTGCATTTAGTTAAATGGGGGGAGAGCAGGAATACCACCATGATCATTTTGTAAAATTTACTATGACTTTAAGGGACATGTTCATTGTTCACACTAATCGGACTTGCAGTCAGATAGAGCAGATCTTAAAAATCTACACTCCTATTTTAGGATTCCTCATAAATTATGGGTTCAGTATTAAATGCGTCATTGGGAGGCTGATCTGGGCTCCTACCGGCACGTCACAGCACATACACACATAACCTATATTAGCAACTTTCTCGTGGGTGTCCAGCCAAAGCTGAGTGAGCCAGTAAGCAAGCGTAGGCAAGTTTATCTTTTTTTTTGTCCAAAACTAATTCATCTAAGGGGTTTTCTGAGTGTTCTGACACAACTCGATTTCCTGTTCCCACCTTAGCTTCAGGCAGGGGAGTCATTTAACTCAATGTGTTCTTTATGGGGGTCATTTACCAGTTAAATGGAACCAAACCTTCCGAATCTAATTAATATCAAGTTAAAATTGTATTAAACATGATATTAAAATGATTTGTTTGAATTATCCATAGAAGCTATTACGGAGTATAGAACTCATCCCACTGCTATTTTTTGCCGTCTTTAAAATACTGCTTTGAAACTCCCTGCAGTGAGTTCATCTGGCTCCATTCTGTCATCTCTGCCTGGCCGTCCAAGCAAAGACCGGTACTCTTGGGAGTGGCCTAATTTAAACTTCTTCACTGTTTATAGATATAAGCTGATTGTATAGCAAGTTTGGGCTCTGTTTATTTAGGCTTGGCCCTGTGTGCAAATGGTAATTGGTGTGAGTAAGAGGGACTTATTGGACCGGTGTTGACATCCTGGAGACCATTAGGGAGACCACAGACCAGACCGGCCTAGTATCAGAGAGATGAGCTCATCTTTTCCATGCCCTGTTCTGAGGCTGGAGGGGAGGAATGGGTTTTCAGACGGGGCTTATAACAGGGGGGTTGACTCTGGATGGGGTTTGGGGTCGAGAATAGTCCAAGCTGACAGTGTTTGTTCTGAAACTGGTGCTACAGGGCAGGGAGGCAGTGCGAAATGTAGTCATACTATAATTTCAAGTCTCCGCAAGTTGGTTTTCATTTTGTACTGAACTGACCCCTTTTAACTGCTTTTGGTGGCTGGTATGAAGTCATACGGAATACCAACTTTGTCACCTTAACTAACTACTAACTGATTGACTGAGAGATCAGTGTTATAAAGTTCCTTTCACGCTAAGTTAAGTTATGAATCCAAATGACACCCCTAGCTGCAGACTAAACAAGCCAAATTCGTCTATGAATTTGATCTGCTGGTCGGCCTCCTCAGCATCATTAAGTAATTAGGAAGTGGGTGCTAATTACACAGAAAACCTTACCTCTTGTAGTGTGTGTGTGTGTGTGTGTGTGTGTGTGCTTCTGTGAGTGCCTGACCTCCTGGGCAGGGCAGCTCGTGGGGTAATGACAGAGAACAGTACAGTATGTCTGTCTGGCAGCACTAACAGACAGAGAGCATCATGAGTGGCTGGATGGCACGTAGGCACTCAACATGGCACCCTGCCATCACCACGCCTTATCACCATGCATGCCTTCCCCTACTGCTGACTGGAGAGCGGGTTGTTTTGGTTTGACTGCACTCACTGCTGCCTAATCGGCGGGTGGGTGTTTGTATGTGTACATTTAATGACTGCTGCCTAATCATCGTCCCTCATCAGGGCACTTTGGGGGTGGGGAGAGATGGAGCAGGGTGGAGGTTAGCAGGGTTGTTGCTTCAGCAGCGTGCAGGGAATGGCATAAGGCCTTGGGACATGAGACGTGACAGTTGCAACATGAGCCCAGGGAAGTCCCTGTACAGAGATGACTTTATCAGAGAGGCATTTTATCTGTAAATCACCTGCTCTGTGTTGACATACGTCGAGCTTGGGAACAGGTACCCTGGTAGGTAAGTAGTGACCCGTCACATGAGAGGGTAGTCAAAGCTCACAATGGACAAAATGCAAAGAAATATGATAAAAAGCGTGTGAATGAATACAGCTGTTCAGCTGTGAGTGAGCCTGATGATTTGATAGTAGGAGAAAAGTCGCCCTTCCCTCTTCCTGTTGCCTTTCTTCACGTCACTGCACGGTCATGTGCCACTGGGCTTTCCCTGCTCCTCTGCGCCCTGCTCGCGTAGCACTGAATTAGTGTCATCACCTGCTCACCCCAGTAAGTGTGGCCAAGATAGAACCTCAGTGAATGGATTTCATTATTCTTTCAGTGTTTTTTAAAGTTAAAAAGGTGACTCAAGTCTTCCCGCCTCATGCCACTCTATGTAGTATCTCTATTCCTTTTGTTTAACTTGTCCTGAGATGATGACCCTCTTAAGAATAAAATGACTGCTGTCTACAGTAGTCTTTAAATTATTTGAATGATTCATTAGTCTTCAAACTGTCAATAAATACAGGGCCAACTTGATGTGTATAGATTGCTAGTTTTGTCTGACATGTACCATGATGTGAAAATCCAAATCTTTTTTTTTTTGAGAAAGGAAATGTTTGGTATATTTTTTTAATAAGAAATTAGCTAACTTGTGCCCCACCTCTCGCCCAGCTGGGATTGCCCCCCCCGCCACCCTGATAAGGATAAGTGGCTACAGAAAATGGATGAATGGAAGTAATTATCTAGTATTTTGTATTTGTCTAATCAGTTAATGAACAAAATGGTGCAGCACTAGCTGTTGCTGGTGAGAGCATAGAAGAAAGAGCATAATTTCTGCAAGATTGCTATTTTGGTTTTATGGGGAAATTGAAGATGGAACTAGAACACATTTGATAAATGATCAGCAATTCAGGGACCTGAAGTGGCATCACCATACCTCATCCTCCACTCCCAGTGGTTCTTGCACTTGCTAGATGATAACGGCAGTTTGCTGCTAAATGCAGCTTTCCCTTCTTAACTGTATTCATACTGTATCAGAGTGATGACCCATTTGAATTCATCTTGTTTTTTTTTTTATGCTGTTGGTAAAATCAGTTTTGGGACCTGCAAACAGATGCAGAGAGACGTCACTGAAATTAGCCACATTAGAGCAACACTGCACCCTGCAGGCGAAAGGCATGAGCAACGGAGAGAAAGTAGGTCAGAGGGAGGGAGGTGTAGAGTGGATGGATGTGGATGGTGGGTAAATACAGACACATGCAAGTTAGAGGGTGGATAGAGGAAACAAAAGAGGTAGATGGAGAGGGGATAAAGAAGAAAGTTTTCTTTTGCATCTGCTTCTTTTAAAATAAACAGACTCACTTCGCACACGTTTCTGCCATCTGGGAGGTATGACGTGCCAGAAATAAGAGTATTCTTGCCCGTAGTCTATTTTTGAGTAGTAAATTCTGTTTGTCTAAATGCCAGAGAGACTTCTCTGCTCTCTAGAGAGACTGTTTCTCTGATAGGGACCGGAGAACATGTAGCAATGTGCATGAATATGACAATTAAGTGAAATGTCGTAGGTGTCACTTCAAGTATCAGGGTTATAGCTTAAGGCTAAATTATTATAGCGCACCTATACCACCAGAGACTGTCAAAGCAATCACTGAGATTAGTTTTGCAGAGACCCAGTCTGAATGTTAATGCAAATCTATCTGGATTGTAGGAAGGTAGTGAAAACAAGACTCCAGGTCAAAACTATCATCCGTTTCTTTGTTAAATAAATGTGTGTGTGTCCGTGTGATACTAATAATCATGCTTTTTGTAAATTGTATGTTTTACTGTCCTTGTACTGTTCTTTACAAAGAAAATTAGAGCTGCTGTAGAAATGGATCAGACATGGAGGGGTTGGCACTGCATTATAAGGCAGGAAAAAGTGCACTGGGTTAAAGTGAACAGCAGATGGCGCCAAGAGCATGTCATTTTGGGAGTGAAAAAAAGCTGATTTATTTGCCACCTTTAATAATGTACAGTATGACATTTCAACAGTACTCTGTGAAATCAGCCACAGAGTACTTGCTAGAAACAAGGTGAAGTAAGAAGTCCCATAAAATCAGTGATATGCATATACAGTGTATCCTTGCCCGTCAAGATACATCATTTAGAGATATGAGAAAAGTTTGGAGATACCATACCAAGTTTGGTAGAGATGCAAAGTAACAATATTTAAAATCCATAATCAACAGTCTCAGGTCTATATGTTCTGTCACTACTGCAGAATTTTACATAAATGGGGAAAACCATCTTCATGATTGTGTGTGTGTCTGCCTGTGCTGCAGTAAAGGACATGTTGACCTTCACTGCCCGACTTGTCTGGACTCATAGCCTACTGTGCCACATTACTATTCTCCACAGGTTGTGTTCCCGCGTAGTCGCGTGCATGCCTTCACCGGTACACTTGCAGTTGTAAAATTATGCACCAGTATCTGCATCGGCGTATGTGCACGTCCTCAGCCTGGCAGAGTCCTTGGTTACTCCTGATTCTCGTCTCTTCTCTTTTTCCAGCGAAAAATCTTGATCATCTGATCGTCCTCTCCCTTCTCACCCCTCTGTCTGGCTGGGGTGAGAAGCTGGGGGTCCATAGAGAGAGAGGCGTAAATGGCTGAGGAGCTGTGTACCGGCTGGTTTCGCATCGTTGCAGGTACAGTAGGTAAAACACCTTTCTTGACCTTACAGTTACAGCGCCTCGTCAGCAGTGAGAATGGCCACAGTTCTTCTCTTTTCTTCTTCTCTGTTTATCTGATGACTGGTGAAATGGGTGGTGTGTGTCTGTTGTGAGTGTATGGATTTTTATTGTAGTAGTGTGTTTGCTTGTTGCTGTGTGTTACCTTCACTTTTTTGTTGACCTTACTTATATGTTGTTGTCATAACACTTGGATATGGGTGTTTGTATGTAGACTGTGTGTGTGGCACACTCTGGCACACTCATTTAGAGAGAAAAAGAGAGAAAGGCATACTGAAGTTGTAAGAGAGGAAGCACTAGATATTCCCACTGCACTCAAACACACTCCATACATTTCTCTAAAGCTGCATGCTCTATCCACCATTTCTAAATCTCCTGACTGCACTGTTTTTTGCTTTCTCTAGAGTTTAGACAGACATGTCTGCACTTGAGGTTGCAAGTTCCACTAGTTTTTAAGCGTATGCTTCTGAGTTCTGGGTTAAAAGTAAGTTTCACATCACGTGTGTGAAGTGGAGTACTAAACCGGTTTTCCAGTTTCAGATTTTATTGGACTGACTGCCTGATTGATTGCTGATAATTATCAGTTTGTGAGTATGCAAGTGCTGTCAAGTCATTTGAACAACCAACCAAACCAGAAGCCTCTGGTGTTAGATACAGTGTACAATATCACAGGCAGTGTCAGTGGAAGATTTGAAAAATGTTCATTGTGAATTAAATCATGCATCTAATTATCCCTCCAATATAAAATAAAGAAGGATACCAAATTATTATGCACATGCTTAATAATTTGTCTTTTCTTGTCTTTTACTGTTTCTTATAGGTACTTTTAAAAAATGTCAAATGTGAAAACAGCCTAAACCAGATGAAAAAGCAGAAAATGTGGAAATAGCAACTGTGTGTAATAAACTGAATCTGACAATATTTCATTATAAATCTGTTAAAACAACGTAACGTACAAGCAAAGGCAGACTGTTAGAGAATGAGAGAATTTTATAAAAGAATGCAGAATTAATTTGTTTCTGACTTTTGATGGTTACTTTGTCTGTATATGCAAATCTCATAGAATTTAAAGCCTTTTAATTCAAGAAATGTTCACTGAACCATGTTAAACACAATTTGGGCAATTTTGAGATTTTTTTTTCTTTATTATGTAATCCAGATAATGTCCAGTTATCCACAGTAGAGTGGTGAAGATTGTGTATTTATCTCTATAGTAAATTACGTAAGGGTGTGTCTTTATTCAGGCTGCTCCTCTCCTGAAGTTCCAAAACAGAGCTTATAGGGCATTAGGCTTTATTTAGCAAATCCCCCTCCCGTCCTCCTCCCTTATTCTACATTCCTCTACCAGCTAACATGGCGCCATTTCTCAGCTGCATAAACACTACATATGTCTTGTTTGTACAAGTAAAGATTTGCAAAGTGCTGTATATTGATGATATTACAATATACTGAGCAGATATTCACAGTGTATTTACCGCATTAGCAGTGCATGTGGCCTCAACACCAGCACAAATACCTGTCATGATTCTCAGTGAACACTAGATGGCAGTGCAGGAGAAGAGCCTGGTTAGTGAACAGCCAAGCGAGTCAGCAGGAGTGAGACAAGACGTGTAGCCTAATGTGGAAGAAAATGTGAGAAGGAAAGAGAATGTGATGCAAAGAGAGCAGAAATGATGAGGTAGATATGAAGACAAAAGAAGGGGAGGCAGCAGAAAAAATCAAAAAGGGGAGAGGGCAGTGAAGTCACTGCAGCTTTGGAGTGCCGGGGGAGGGAGTTAAAGCTGGGGGCAGGGTGGGAGATTGGGGACCCTCTTTTTGGGAGCATCTGCTGGATGTTAGGACACAAGAGCTAGGCAAGGAAAGACAGAAGGAGGAGGCAAGTGACAGAGTGAGCCACATAGAGGCAGCTTGACAAAAATAATGGGGTGAGAAATCAGTAAATGAAAAGGGAAGAAGTGATAAATGATAGAGAAACAGCTTTGGGTGGAGAGAGTCACCATCACATGGACTTAAGCATGACTTGGGAGGATTCACTGGGCATGAAGAGGCACACGGCTGGCCCTTGTTAAAGCATGACTAAAGACAGAGAAATAAATGGAGGAAATTGGATACTTATTTGTCCCTCTGGAGGAAATGAGTTGCCACAGACTATAGGATTTTCCATACACAGACAGTGTACATCAATATATGTTAACAAAATCATCTAAACACCCACGCACCACATGCACTAGATAATGCTATATATTTAAAGGTATGTAAGGTCAGGGCTAGAGAGTGGAGAGTGGTATTCGTAGATTTATGACTGCACAGCTTGATACCCACTGAATACTGGGCTTCCATAGGATTCTCACCCAATTTGCACATTTTACTTTGTACTGATAACTGTCTGATCAGTCACAGCTATAAATTATGACTTTGATTTCCTAACGATGCACCCGCAGTGTCCCAAATTCTTGTTTTGGTAAAGTACCACTTCACTCCTTCATTTGTTGTTGTTGTTGCTTTGTAGGTTTGCCTAATTGTCAGTCTCCTCTGCTCTTTGGTCTGTCCACATAAACATTCACCCCCCCCCCCTCTCTTTCTCTCTGTCTCTCTCTTTCTCTCCACCCACTCATAGATAATTAATCAGCAAACAAACACAATCGCACACCCCTCTCCGGGGGCTGCTCTGTCATCTGCCCTTCCTGCTCGTTGGTTGCAGCTGTAGCCTGCGTTGCCGTAACGTCACGCTGATCGATCCTCGTGCCGGTGCAGTCGGAAAGCACAGGGACAGAAAAAGACAGCAGAGTGAAACAGACTGGCAGGGGAGAGAGGGGAAGGTGGGAGGGAACAGGGAGAGGAGGGAGAGAGAGCGAGGGCAAAGTGAAACCACACCTTATTCCAAGGGAGGCGGGACACAGGCAGGGACACACAAGCAGCCACTACAGGAATAGTCACTGTGCAGGAGGGTGCAGGAGGGTCCAGGAGGGTACAGGGGAAATACTTTGTGCAGTGGTGTGTTATAATACAGTCTACGTATGTGTGTGTCCTCAACATGGGTTGTCACTTGGAACACACCTGCGCGTTACGTTATTCTCTTGGCGAGCAAATAATTAATGTCATTCACCTCTGAGCAAGCTCGGCACACTGCACTGCCTTAAGGTAGGGTGTAGAGGAGGGGGGTGTGTGTGTGTGTGTGTGTGTGTGTGTGTGTGTGTGTGTGTGTGTGTGTGTGTGTGTGTGTGTGTGTGTGTGTGTGTATTTAGCATATTTGTATATCTGTATTTACTCTGTACATGTCTGGTGGCTTGTTGTGTGCTTCTATTTGGATGTGTAAACATGCCTGTGTATTTAGTGTATGCGCACAATTACTTGTTAAGCAAGAGAGGGTTAGTAATGTAGCGTCCTCTTGGGCCATGGTGTCAGGAGATTCAAGCTGTAAGCCATGTGACTCCACAAAGAGCTGCCAGGATTGGCTGAGATCTCTGACCTCAGCAAACTGCCTCCGCCCCTTTTCAGCGCTACCACCCTCCACCCCCCTGCCAAACACACATACACACACACACACACACACATAATCCTCCCTCCCTCTCAGTCTCTCCGCCTCCCTCCCTCCCTCCCTCCCTCCCTGCCTCTCTCTACCCTGCCTCTTTTATTTATTTTTTTCCTCCAGTTAGCTTTTCTCCCCACCTCTCAGCATCCTAGGTTGAATGTGTAGTTAAGAGCCGCAGTAGTAGCAGCAGCAGCAGCAGCAGCAGTAGCAGCAGCATCCTCTATGGCTTAAGCCTCAGCTCTGATCGGCAGCTAGCCCAGCCAGGCCCCCACCCCTCCTCTCTCCTCCCTCTGTCTCTCTCTCTCTCTCTCCCTCTCTTTCTATCTCTCTCTGCATCTCTCTCTCTTTCCTGGGCTAGTTGACAGGCGACGTCTGGGGGTGTCGGAGGCTCATAGTTAGCCAGGGCGTTAGCCACATGCACACGGCTGCTCAGCTGCCCATCAATTCTACTGTATCTCTGTGGTAACCGGGGGCTTCTTCTCTTCACCCCCTCCCCACACCTCCTGCTTTCATTTCAGGCTCCTTGGAGATAGAGGAATGCAAATCTGCAACCATGATGGAAGGTAAGATGATGTTTTTCATGAATATTATGCTGTCTCGTTTTCTGTTGTAATTCAGGGTAATCCCCCTTTATGTCCTTGTCCTACAGCACTGGCAAACGTGTGTGTTTTGGAGGTTCAGATGTCATAAGCTGTCCTGCTATTTTGAGTGCATACATTCCGGTGACTTGCATGTTATTCTTAGGAAAAGGGCACAGCCACTGAATGTCTACCACAGAGGCACAATGGCGAGGCTAATTGAACCGTGTGTACCTTTGTGAATGTGTGTGTGTGTGCATATGTCTGAGTGCCCCCCCAACCCCCCTTTTCCCGCTTCCCATCGTAAAGGATTATTTGGATTTATTGTGCAGTAGGGCTTATGTGCCCAGCTGGCTCACTTGTATAAATTCTCTTTTGTATGGTTTACGCTGAAACACATGCGTCCACACGCGTGCATACACACTCACAGTACCGTATGACTCTACCGTGTATCTGCTCACAGTACATTGCCATTTTACCCAGCACTCGCATGTGGATTGCATGTCTATAGAGGGTGGGTGCATGCGTACATTTGTACCCACCCATGGATGGACTGATCCATCTCTGTTGGCCTGAGCGTAGTGAGGAAAAAGAGAATTGATGACTGTTTTAGTTTCATGTCCCTTTAATTGATGACATCATCAGGGGGAAGGCCAGTGATGGAGGGATGAATCCCCACAGCTCTGCAGCTGGCACATGAAACCCTCCCTTTATCCATCTGTTTCATGTGATATCTCTTATTTCTTCTCTTTCATGTTGTTCAGACATGCTGTATTATAAACTACTGGCCGTTTGTTTGACCAGAACAACCTATGTTGACTTTGACTGAATTAACCTTGAATTATGTAAGCTTTCATAGTCTATGATTCATAAGAAAGATTTTGAGGCAGTGGATATGGGGAAATAAGAATCACATTCAGCTGAATGTGTAGGTCACTCTTGCTTCCCTTAACCCTCTGCACCCTCTGGTCTGACAACATTTTAACGACAATGTTGTCAGACCAGTTTAGGTCCAGTTTAAATGATGATATTGTTGCTCAGTCATGTGTTGTTGGCTCTTAGTGATCTCAGAGTAAAAAAAAAAAAAAATTGCATTTTAACATAGGAGCCAGGCCATTTTAAAATTAGTGGATTTGAAGGGTTGGCAGGAACCTTTATATTGATTCTGGACAGCTCTCAGGTAATGTGTAGTTTCAAGCAGTTGGACTTTTCAGCAATAATTCCCTGTCTTATGTCATTTACAGGCACCGTGTTCTATTCTTGATTTGAATGCCAAGCCTATTGTCTTGAAGCATGGTGCGTGTTTTTTTTTTTTTTTAAGGTGTCATAGAGGGTGCTGTTATGTTTGCTGAGACAATATTTCCAAGTTTTGGCAAATTAGCAATATTACATGAAAACTGTCACAGACTAATTCAGTCATTTAGTCTTTCTGGTACAATGATAAAAATGTGGTTTGCTGATAGGTGAAGAACATAAACACTAACATCAAACCTTAAATGGATCACTACCTCATGCTAAACAGGAAGTTCTTACCTGATATAATACAATGACAACAGCTTTAAAAGCTTCCATATAACCATGCGATGAATGAAATCTGACCAATCGGTACTGAAGATCTGTTAAACTTTAAAACTTTGAATGACATTTTATTCAGTTGAAGTGGCTTCTTGTGAATGCTTGATAACAGTGTATTAAACTGACAGACTACTGTGTCACGGAAAACAACAGACAGAGCAGCAGACAACAAACAGCCTGACAGCGGGTTGTTATTAATATAACGTCATGATAGCATTGCTTTTGTTAGATACATGTCATTATACAAACAACAAACTGCTCAGCAAGATATACTTTAGATGATGACCACCCTTTGACCGCCCTTGTCAGACTTAGGACAGAGCTGTGTTTGGAGAAAACAGCCACCTTATGCACAATGTTGTCTAATAAGCTCATGCTTATTGTGTAAGTTTAGATGCAGATAATTACAAATATTGGCCCTCTCAAAGTGATACAAACAGACAACACAATACCCAATAGTTAATGATCAGCCCAGAGGGATTGTGTGTTTTACCTTTGGTATTTGGTTTATGATAAAGTATGTGCCTTGAAGAGAAGTAAAGTTTAGCTCCTGCACAGTAAAATAGGATAGTGGTGTGGCCTAAAAACCTTGGCTTTTTAGATGAGTTATCTGGGTGTTAATAGGTAATTTAGGTAGGTAATCTCTTCCTTTTTTTCTCTTGCAGGGCGTACATTAAGAAGTGTATAATGTGTCTAATCATGATACAAAATCAGCAAAGCAGAGTAGCACAAAAGGATTCTACAACTTTCCTTTAATCTACCTCTCCCCCTCCCCTGCAAGTGTGCTATCCTGTCAACGGCTGCATTTGTCACGAGCCAAGTTGTTAGGTAACAGTTGTGAAGAAAAGGCCGTCTGCAAATCGCTTCCCTTCCATTAGCATGGCTAGCAAAGGCTTAGCATGGACAGTGTGAGAGCAGGATTACAGTCAGGTGTTAAAATTGGATGCTAATCCTTGTTAGCTGTGCTTTTTAAAGCACCATGCAATAGCCAGCATGGCTGTCCCTGTCTAACACAGGTTAGAAGACATGGGGTGATGAGTTCATTGTAGTTCAAAGGGAGAAAAGCAGGCATAAAAAAAGTTTGTGCCATTGTTAGTGATGATAGCCGCCTTCCCTCAAGACACAATATGGCAGATAAAAACAGGTTGTGCTAAAAGTAGATGTTTGTGAACTGTGACCTTCAAATGTTGATCACAATAAGACAGTTTCCCCCCAGTAAAACCATAAATCAAACATGCTCATTTTTCTGCGCTATTATTATTTTTTTCTTTAAAAGCCCCTCTCCCCCTATACTTCAAATCTTATAGTCTTATAGATCATTTGCAATTTCCTGGGTTTACTGCAAGTAGGATTACTGCATCTGCAGTTGTGGTGCACAGCGTGTGTGGATCATTGCTAAGCAGATGTCATTTTAAGTAACAAATCTCCTGTATGCTGTCCTGTACTCACGAGAGCCCACACCATGTGTAACTTTCCTCGAAGTAGTCATACTCGTGCAGCGTGGGATTCTTGATCCCTTTGGACTTTGAGGGTAGGAACTGTGAGAAGGAGACATCATCGAAACAAAAGTGAAGTTTATTAGATTCAGTCAAAAGTGTATAATAACAGTGAATTAGTTTCCATTATCTTGAAAACCAGTGGGTTTATTTCCAGGCAATCTGCTGTGTATGTTCCGATAAATTCTAATGCGTTAAGTGACCCTCTGACGTTTCCTCGAGTACTACTCAAACAAAAACTTCCCTTCCACACAAGAAACAACATAAAAATTGTAAAGTTTGTACACAAAATATCTCATAATCTTACTGGTAGATTATGATCAAATTTGCTGACCATGTTCATGCTCCCAATGGGGAAAACCCTTTTTAATTTTAATGAACCCAACCCATGGCATTTCCTGAAGCACTGCCATCAAGAGAAAGTTAACATCATAGTCCCAGGCCAGCACTGATGAGGCTCTACGAATAGCAAAATAAGCATGTTGTTAGTATCTCTTCAGTATGTTGTTAGAATGTTGTTGAGCCCATCCAACAATTTTGTGGGCTGTAATGAACACTCCCGTGGCCACTAGCACGGCTTCAGACTTGTATTCTTGTTAATCCTGGTTAGGAATCAGACTGTCAGAGGGAGGCCCTGTACTTAGAGCTTGCTGGGTTGAAACTTGGATAAATCCTTGACTGGAATGCTACAGAGTAGAGGGCAGAGAGGACATAAGGCCATATGGCAGTGTCCACTTCATTCCTTGCTTTTGTGAATTGGTGGATTATAGTTATATCAGTCTAATTGTTCTGGTTTTGGTATGATACAATTAAAGCCTCTAGTCTGACTCACATGAAGTAGGCTGTGAGTATAAGCCTGCCATTTGCCAAATATTTGAGTTGGAATTTGTATCTCTGTGTGCTAACATTTTCAAAGAATAATAATGGTTTCAGCCAGACCTTTCTCCAGCGCTGTGCCAAATGAAGTGCAGAGATAGGTAATGCTATGCAAGATTAATCTGGTTCAGCTCATAGCACGTAAGCATCCATAGTCCACTGACTCAGCTTGTCAAAAGCAACTCTGCCTAAAAGATCATTTCTTCCGATTGAGTTGTAATGCAACATGATATTGCTCCTGAGATCCTTGTGGAATAACCAGACTGTTTATGGGTCTGATGTCAGCACTTGGACTACAGGTTAACATTAATCCATATCATCAAGTTAGTTATAACAGGGTTACATTTCTATTGATAATAAATATTGAAAGAACTTTCAAAACGGTCACTTAAACTGCATCAGGGAAATGTTTTATCTGCCACACAAACTCACTCAAACAACACTGATAACATTTGCTTGTTACGTCTGTTATAATGGCATTATCTGTTTGCAGAGGTAATGTTTTGTTCAGCCATATCATACTATAAGTACAAACATGCAGCTGTTCTATCATAACAGACACAAACACAGTGATATGGTATATAAAACGATCACTTTGAGAAGCCTTGGAGAAGGATCAGTGACGTCAAATAGCATGTCAGCGATTACATTTACAATCACATCCAATAGGCTGTACCACTCACTAAGAAGGCCTCTGCTGCCATATGGTTCCCCCGGTAACGACCGTGAGGCTGACTCATGTCTGTTTTGGTAATGAGCTGGGCAGAGGCTCCCAAGTGCATACACGCATTGATTTCTGAATAAAAAGCTATTTGACGTGTTGATGTGGGCGCCAAAACATAAAGGATGGCGCACCAGGTCTTGGTGAAATGGAGTGTCATCTTGAAGCAAGGATTGCTCTCCGCTGCAGACCCAAATGAGTAATTTAGTGTCTTGCCAATGGCCCAAACACATAACTCATGTGGGCTGATGTATCGGAAACAGCCCTCAGTGGCCCAGCAAAAATTGTATGATGGTATGAAACAGAGCAGCGTATCGTCTGAGAATGCAGAATTGCACGTCCTCTCACGCTTTGTGCCACTTATTCTCCATACTGAGTCATAGTTTGAGCCCCGTTTCTCCTGGTATGAATCTAATCTGCGCAGACTCACAAATGTATTCAGCTGCTTTTTATAGCAAATATAATCTGTAAGCATAAACACGCTTTTAGATTGTTCCCCAGGTAGTGACATAGTGATTAATTTCATGCTCAGCCACCAGGCATACATAGATCATACATAAAATCACAGACACTGAAAGCGACCAGCAGATAAAATGATGAAAGCAGTCATGTTAGCGCTGTTGGTAGCTCTTCAATTACTACATTCGATCGCAGTACAGTACATGTGTCCAAATAGTTATTGTGTATGTTGACATGCTGCCTCAAAGCATGAATAAATGCAGGTCCAATGTGTTCAGAGGAAATTTAAACTGATGCAATGTATCCAGGCCATAGTGAAAGGCCTACATGTTTTTTCAGCTGTGCAGAAACTGATATATAATACTGAAATATGTCCAAATGATGATGCTAATAGACGAGGCTATTTCTGACATTAGTATGTGTGCTGGAGAAGTGACAAGTCTGAGTCACTTGTCCTAATAATAACACAAGTGTGCACATGGATGCTAACACAACATTAGACAATGCTGGCGTGAAACACCTGGGCATGTACATACAGTATATTCCATCCTATCATCAAAGTGCATGTTTGTGTGTGTCTTCCTTCCGCAGACACAGAGGAAAGCTCATTGTTGAATGTGTCGCAGTAGAATGAGTCCTTTGTGACCGCGCTTGACAGTAAGTTTGACAGAGACCCAAATGAACTTTCCCACAACAAAGACACGCAGGGACAGAGACTCCGGCGAGGAGGGAAGCAGTCGAAATGAATGTGCTCTGCTGGCACTCGTTCACACTCTTCCCAACACCATCTTCATTCATTCATGGACACAACATCCTCACAGCAGCTCTTCCAGATTCCATCTTGTTCTTTGTGCAGACACACACACACACACAAGCTTATGTAATGATTGTGTAAGTCAGTGGCAGATGAAGGAAGATGAGGCTCTCGGCATAACCACACTGTTTACTTGTGTCCAATTCCACTTGAAAAATGTCTTTGTGAAAAACATTATCAGATAAAAATGACAGTCTTAAAGTATTTGTATGTTGCTGTAATGACACAGAGAAGCTACGAATAAAAAACACTGTATTGTAAATCTTCACACTGTACATTTAGCAAGCAACTTTCCTTGACTAAATATTCCTTCATCCTTTTTTAAAATAATTTCCAGTGCAATAGTTGCTTCTTATCTTCCCATCAGTGTTCTACTTGTTTGTTTAAATTGAAATGTTACACATAGCACAGGAAGTAGCACAAACTCTTAGCCAACAGACTAGGGATGCTGTTTACAGCCTGACGGGGCTCACACAGAGATTAGAGGACCCTGCTGTCAAAACAGTAGGTGATTTGCTGTCAAAGATGTGTGGTCTAATTTAATCAGTAGCTCCAGTTTTATCATGAAAAGACAGTTTCGTGTTGCGGCTGCTGCTCTAACACTAATGCCATCACTGCGACGGCACCACGGGTGCTTTTGTGTCATGGTTTATGATGAGAGAGGAGCAGGGAACGTCTCTGGTCGATCCATCAACAAACAGAATTCAGACGAGAACTAATTAAATGTATCTTTATGCTGCTGTGTTATGTGAAGCAATACACAAGTCTCTTTTTTGCCTTTTTTTTGAATGCCCTGCTGTTCTATCTGTTTGACTTGTCATCATCTATGTGTCCTTTCACACACATACACACACATACCAGAGAATATCTTCCGGTCACAGCGTAGATCCTCTGTGAACCTAACTATGGATTTCAAGGGCTCCCCATATCTCTCTCTCAGTTACTTAAAAAAGCTGCTTTTGTAATGGTGTTTTTTTACAGTCCATAGCAGTGTAGCTAGGAGAGTGATCCACAGTACCCAATTAGAGGAGAGACCGACAATGAAAGAGGCACACAGAGAAAGAAGCTGACACAAGCTGGGAGATAGAAAGAGTGTGAAGAGCGTGCTATGAAGCCATTGCCAGGAAGAATCAGGTAAACAAAATGAGGTGCGGTGCAGATGATAAAAGAGATGAAGTGAGCTGAAATGTCCTAGTAGGATAGCGTGAGAGGGAAAGAGATACATGGAGAGCAGCAATGCCTGTCAGAGCCCCAGAGGGAGAGGGCAAAACAGATACAGGAGGGAGGGGAAGAGGACAGAACGATCATCATGAAAGGCCTGTATTTTGTTGAGTCACTTCCCTGTTTGTGGCTGAATTTGGAGTCTGATCAACTCGTGGTGGAAAGGGTGATTTAGAAAGTACTAGAGGGGGGTGTGCAGACTGTGTCCTACATTTAATGTTGTTATAATATATTTATGTTACCTTCTGTGAATTTGCATCTTGGATCAAGATCAGCTTCAGGTACATCCTCACTCCTGAGTGAAAATCTAAATCCTGGATGACTTACCAGTGCATTGCTTTGCCTAGTTATATCATCAGTGAGTGAGTGAGTTTTTTTCTTTTTTCTCAAAGACAGTATTGCACCGATAGCATCTCCAGATCCATCCAAGCTGTTGTGCCCATGTGGATGACACTTCCCTTCTTTCCTTTTACCGCTTTCCTCCAGCACTGTCTTTCATATTATCCAAGAAAGGGTGGATAGACATGGTGGCAGGGAAACCCTCAGGGAAGTTGGATTTATTTGGCCATATAATATTAATGTGCCTCTCTGCATAATGTATTCAGCTCCCAAGCTGACTGTTAGTGCTTGGCCCGGTCCCCTTCGACTCTGCTCAATTAATAAATTCACATGAAATCTTGATGCCGTTAGACTAAATGGATTAAATTTCGGTGGGCTTTTTCTTTTCAGATAAACATCAGCCCAAATGAATGATCATTATGAGTATTTATGCGATGATGACATGCCTTGCCGTGCTGTTTGGAGTACCCACTTACCTTCAGCTTGCATCATCTGCTTCAATTAGTGATCTCCTTAGTTACGCAGTATACATTTTCAACATGCTCCAAGCAAATAGCAAGACGTATTCTGCAATGGATTACTTGTATTGAAATACTGTAAGGGGGAATTTAGAGGTGTACAAAAATGCAAAAATGGTAATGATTATTATGATAGATGAATTATGCACCCAATTCGTCTGCATTGCTTTTCTACTGAGTGAAAAAAATACATCTCAAAATAACTGTACCTTGATTCTGGAAGCTGCCACAAAAACCTGCATTTTATTATTAACGTTTTAGCTGAAGTATTTCACTTCACATCGTGGTACATTAGTCCAGCTATCGGAGGGGGTAAGAAAAATGTAGACCATGAAATTCAAGATAGACTGCTGACATCATTTTTTTTAATATCTTTCTTCTTAGGCTTCAATCTTCATGTCCCCTCCATCCTCCCTTTCATTTTCTAAATATTTTCTGTCAGCACCAGGTTTATTAGAAAAAGTGGCTTTGTGTTTGTCCATGTGCTTGTGACAAGTCCCCACTTTCACCATTTCTGCGGCTATGTCTGAGTCTAGCACTCTGTGTGTATTTGTACTGTATGGCCTCAAGCCAGACCATGCAAACAGATGTCGGTTTCAATCAGCAGAGGATGCACTCGCACAGTGACGCAGAACCAGAGCTACAGGAAGAGATTAGCAGCGTTTGGACTGATACTGGGTGCGAGATGTAGTGATGAGGAAGGGATTGAAAGGTTGGAGGGCTGTAGAGAGAGAGAGAGAGAGAGATGAGAGTTCATGGATCACATTTCTCTTAGCTGAAATACCTACATCTCTCTGAGGATGTAATTAAAGATAAAAGTACTGCATGTGTAGCAGTGTCTCGCCAGCTGTGCGTGACATGTTTTCAGGCTTGTACTGTTAGCATGGAAAGTTTCTCTTTGTGTGAGGATTTACATGTCTGCACTCTCTGTGTACATTAAGAAGCAGCCCTGGTTAACATTCAGGCTGAAGGGAAACACTTTGTAATTCAGTGTCTCCACATCTGCCGTTTGTGTGACTCTGTTAGCATGACATCATTGTTACTTTGAGACATCACGAGACGATATAAGCAGTCATCATTAGACTGTGCTCACTGTATGCGTGAGTGTGTGTGTTAACAGTCCGGGTGACAGTTGTCTGCTCTCTCTCAGAAACAAAATGAAACACTGGTGACTGAGGTGTCATGGTGAAGTTGGAGATGATGACATAATGTTACAAGTCTGAAGCAATCTTTTCACACAAGTACTATTTAGCTTTCGTATATTATTAGGAAGTATTGCATGATGAATTGAAGGATATTTTGTCCACAAGACCACTGGCCAAAATTAGCTTATCGCAAATGTATTGTTATTGGCATATATATAAGCCAGCAAGAACTAAATTAATTATTTACTTTATTTATTTAAAGTAAATAAATAAATGCTAGAAATGCAGATAGTTTAAAAACAGACATAGTTTTGTCCAGAGAAGTTTCCTTTTCCAAGGAAAGACATAACTGCATGAAAGACATCATCCACGCCATCCTAGCACGCCTGTTTCCAGGCCAGGGATCTGTACCTATGACCAGATGGAAGCAGTGTGAAGAATGGGTTAAGAAGGTGCCTGGGGTCATGTGCTCTGCGTGTAATGGCTCTGCTGTTAAGGTCGAGAGAGGTTGGGGGTGGAAAGACCAATCATTCTGGAGGCGTTGTATGTGATGCATTCCTATTGGAGGCGGTTAACATGGTGAAGGAAACGGGGGAACAATAGAGAGGACTGGCTTGGATTATACGGTGTAGAGACAGTGTCATTGCAGCAGAGCATGCGGGAAATTTTTATCTTTCCACAAATTAAAAGGTAGTCAAGTCTGCTGCTCAGTACATGCATTCGTCACAGTTCATTTAAAAAAGCTCCAAAATATTTATATCAAGCTCTAAAATCCAGTGTCAGCTGTCCGTAACTGATGATTTTAGGAATGAAGTTGGAGATTTAGAACAGACGAACAGTTTTGCACTGATAACATTTATTCTTGGCTTGTTTCCATATAAAATGCTGTCTGGTTGTCAATTTCCTTGGAGATCTAACATGGGCAAACTTTGGTGCACCACAGGAGACTGAACTTGTTTTTTTTGTTGTTGTTGTTGTTGTTGTTCTATGTTTTAATGCGTGTAAAAGCCTGCCCAAAATCATATCCTAACGTTCATAAAAAATAACTTAAACCAGTATTTTCTAAACTTCAAATTCTTCTAATTCTCAATTAAAACAAATCCACATCTAGCTGGCAGTTTAATTTTTAATTATCACAATTTTATAAACTCAAAATAAACATAGTACATAGTAGTGTTGGTACAAAACAGTTTCACTTTCAATGAAACAGAAATTTCTATTAACCTACAAAGCCACTGCCTATGAGAATACTTTAACCATAGACTACAACAGTCCACGCACACACCACTCGAGAGAATGCGTGTGTTGAACTCCAGCTAATATGAGCAGTTAAATTCGGAAAGTGACCTCAATTATCAGGCTGTACTTCTGCGCACAACACGTTTATGTTTGCATGAATAGATGCGCCCGTAAAAGGTGTGCGTGTTTGTGCACGTGATAGATCATAAATGATGCCAGAGAGACGGTCCTTCTGCCAGTCGTTGTCCCAGCCGCTATCAGATGGATGACTCATAGCAGATAGGATTTCATTAGCAGACATCAGACCTTCCACAGCATAGAGGAGCCATTGATTTTCACCATATCAGCAGGGAGTGAGACAGAGAGGGAGAGAAAAAGGGGGATGCAGGGAGACATGGGAGTTGGAGGTACAGAGGGAACTGCAACCGAGAGAAAACTGCACATCAGTGAAACTAAACCACGCAGCACAAAGCACCTGTCATCTGTAGTCCCACTGTAAGACACTGCTGAGGAGCACTGGATGTTCAGTGTCTGTGACTGTTATGAAAGATGGCTGCAAAGGATTTTTGATATTCTGTTTATCTGTGATCATTATTATTATCTTTTTTTTTCTTTTTTTTTTTTTCAATGTCGTGTCAAATTTTTGAGATTAATCAGCAGAGGGAGGATGGAGGCCAACAGACTAGGGATGGAGTTTTCTTTTCTGGACTCCCCTCCACCCTCCCCAACTCACCCCCCCTGAAAACTGTTGTTTTTATGGGGCGTGTACTCTGTAATTTCAGCTGTACCTCAGCTCCTGTGTTTTGGGCTTTTGACATCCGTTATTACGGTTTAGCGTAGCAGTAATTGTTTTCACAGCTTGAATGCACAGACGAGATCCTGCACATTCGCCCCCAGACTGGTTCTCTAAATTGTCATGACTCCAATTACTTTTGTTTTGTGTGTGGTTGTATGAAAATCAAACTCCAAGCACCGTCATAAATGACAGGAAATGGGTTGACTCGAACATTAATTTCTACTACGTGTTTATTTGTTACTGAATATCAGTTGTAAGTGCTCAGTAATGGGGAGTGAGTGGGGGGTACGCGGAGGTCGTTTGGCACAGAGGTTACCTTACATTTTCTCATTGTCATTCATTCTGACAGACAGGCTGGTGAAAATTCTGTCTTAATCTATCATTACTCAGCATTTTTTAATGATAATGATCATTCATAGCATTTGTAAAGAGGAAAATGAACAGAAACAGATCATGACACTGGCCGAGGGGTCACCTTTTGTGTCAACACCACATGAAGCACATGAAGCACTTCCCCCGTAACATCAACTGTTGATAAACGTTATCAGTATTACTCGCTTGTCCTTCATCCACCACTTCCACCTCATCAGTCCGTCTTTGTTTCACCTTGTTTATCAACCGCATCACAATTATTTGGGGCTTTCTAAAAACTTTGGACACTGAGCTGTCATGACATTTTGCTATAGCTGGCTATTTAGCAATATAGCTGACAATACGATGGTTAAAGCTAGCTAGACAGCAACCTGTGATCAAAGACAAAATTACTAAAACCAGCTCATTAATATGCACGCTCACCACCAACTGAATAGGGGGTCTTCTGCAGGTTTTTTCTACATGTGGTTATTGACAGTGTTGCATGCAAATTACCTGAGGTTGTGAGAGATAAACCACAGTGTCAGTCCAAATGATGGACAACCTTAAGATTTTCCCCGACGGAAAATATTTGATTAACACGGCCTCTGGTGTGGCATGAGTTCAGTGATGCCTTGTTATTTTATTCTTTAATGAGGTGTCACCTGTGAGTCCAGACTTTGTTTTATCTTATCAGACTGCTCCCTTGATTATGCATTGTTATAAAGACAGACTGATAAAGGCAAGGAAGGACAGAAGCGGCAATAGATTAAAGACAAGAAAAGACAGATTGATATCAAAGTGCTTCTAAGTGCATCAGTTTATATAGCATTGTTTACTCGGGTTGCTATCCCATGCAGGGACAACAACTGCCAAAATAATCTGGAGCCAGCATACAGACTGCAGAGAAATACATGGTAGTTGATGTGAACCGGGTTGAAGATGATTTGCAGTGTTTCTAATTACACCACAGACTCATCACTCTTGCCAACTTTGAACGTTTGAGATTCAGTACCTCATTGACCTCGTTGTTCAGGGACTGAGTGAGATTCATATTTGGTCATTTAGCATCCTTTCCAAAGCAAATGGGCCAGGCAGACCCATGTGACCAAAGCGCAATTTGTCCATATTAAAAGGGAGAATGGAGGAAAAGGAAGTTACTCCCCCTCACTTTACCACAGTGTCAACCACTATCTATAGCTGGTGAGGGTGATGAATGGCTTCCTGTCTTATTTCTTAGCAATAGAGATTGAGGGCTTTCTAACTAGGCCTTAAAATATCAACAGAGCATGTCATATTTGAGGGCAGTTTGAGGTTGATTTGCATTAAACACATACAGGATGTTTGACAAACCTTTCTCCATCCACGCTGAGGGCTTTTTTCCCCCCACAGTCCCACAGTTAAGTCCTCTCTTTCTGCCTCAAGCAAGTCATAATGCTTTCTACACATAGTTTTATTTGCTCACATTTGTGAACTAAAATGGATATCGTTGTCAGCAATGTTCAGCAGCATTTCTTTTCATGTCAGGTATTCCCCTAATGTTTTTAAAGCAACATCAGCATCTCTTTAGCCTCATTTGCCTTTTAATAAAGTGGGAATTGGAATCTTTTAGTATCTAAGCAATGAACAGCCTTAATGTAATTCTGCTCTCTTACGACTGGAACAGTGTGTTAGTGTTAACTTAATGTACTGGCTCAGGTTTCTCATTTAAATACCCTATAGCTAACAGATCTCATAATCGACTCTAAAGTCTCATTTCTAAATAAAATCTTTAGAATATTTCTGCTTTATTCCATCGACCCTAGAAATTATGTTTCATATTCTTTTTTATCACAGTATGACCCAGAAATGGAGAGGGGAGCAGGGTGTCATCAGCAGAGATCGGTATTAACTGTCATACTGTCTCATAGTAATGGAGTTGTATACGTGTATGCATGTGTCTCTGTGTGTACAGGACTGCTGCTTGACTTACAGTTTCACTGTCCTCCATTTTGCATCACTTTAGTGCAGCCGTTGCAGCAGGTTTCTCCTGCAATGGCCCCTTTTTTTGTTGTTTGAGAAGTACCAACATGTTACATAACATGCAGTCAAGAACAATGTCTTTTCTTTTTCAGTACCTTCCCACAGCTTACACAACGTGTGCACGATGTTATCGCCACATGCTGACAAGTGGTGAACAAAAACACTAAACACGCATGTACAGAGTAGGTGAATCCTCAGACAGTTTAAACATTCCTGTCTTTGTTTCTTGGTCTCTTGAACCTGTTGCTTTTTGCACGTTCATACCATCGTGGCAGGAGAAGGATGGGAGAAAAACAAACAACAGTTCATGAGTCATCATTTAAAGCGATGCTGTGCAAAGGTTGCGTGGTGTGTGTGTGTGTGTGTGTGTGTGTGTGTGTGTGTGTGTGTGTGTGTGTGCGCATACAACCAGATAGAGACAGAACCCTGCTGGGGGTTCTGTACTGTAATTTACTATGTTTAGGTTATATATTCAGGTTAGGACACAGCTGACTGTGAGGTTCAGTAGATCTGTCTGTATGTGTAGTCTCCCTCAACCTGCAGGTTATATAAGAATTTCCAGAACACCAGATTGCTGGGCATTAGAGTGACACTGGAATTGATGGTGTGTTCTCTCAAAGTGGTTCCAGATCTTGTGGTTTATCGTGGTTTATCCACACACACACCCCTCTCTCCCCCTTTCTCCTCTCACCCTCCTCGTGTCATTCTCACTTTCACTCCCCATCCCCTTCTCTCATTTTAGACACAAACAGCGCTCCACCTTCTGATGATGTGCTTCTTTATTTGAGTGACTGTGAGAAGATGCAGTCAGAGGTTTTTAATAAGCTCCTGTCTTAATGAACCATAGACAGTCAGGACATTCCTTTTTCAACCAAAAGCTGACCAAACCTATAATCTGGGTGTGAACAGGGGAGGGGTGGAGTCAGCGGTCTGCCTTAACCAGAATGGACTGAGATTAGATTGTTGGGAGGGAATAAGGCAGATGTAATCCACAGGAATTTGGGCCAGCTTTTTAGGATCCTATCTCAATGAGCGGGACTAGAGATGGAGACGAAGATGCAGCCTTTGTTGGTGTTCTCATCCATTTTAATGTCAGGCTTGTCGCATCTGTGTCTCCTCAGTGTGTGAAGAGTTGACACTGTGTCGTATTCTTCCTTCTCTTCACCCCTTTTTCTGTCCTCATTTTCATAATTGTTTTTCTACAAACAAAGTAATTTCCTGTGCTTCCCGCCCCCCCGTGGGCACATGGAAGGAGGACGTGACCAGGCTGCATCTGAGCTACTGATACATATCAACTTTCTGTCAAGTCTCATCTGGACAAGACCACACACACACACACACACACACACACACACACACACACACACACCCTGGTAACACAATGTGTGCAGCACTGCTTACTGCTCATGTGGAAACTTTTCATTCTGGGCAGCCTTATAATCTGACTGGCAATCTACTGTATGCCTCTCTGCCTGCGTCTTGTTCCCTCCCTCACACATCACATGCACACATACTCATGTCTCTTCACTGGCAAACAGACCATATTTGTAGCCGAATCATATAGCTGGCATGGCGACTGAAAGATATCTGATTGGCCGCTAGGAAAGTCAAAAGCAGCGCCCAGATAAATGATGCCAGAGTCTGTCTGCATCCTTCTTGCATGCCTCTCTGTGTTGGAGCTTCGTTCATCTTTTTTTTTTCATTTTAATCCGCCTTTTCTCTTGAAGTACAAGGGTTTTGTATTGAATTAACCCAGACAAAGCAAAATTAATTAAACCTGTGGATAATTGAAAAGTTGCTGGTTTGATCTGTGCAATTCCTCCTTACTGAATTTGAGAAGCTTTGACTTGAGATAGCCTAAACAACTCCAACAACTAATCCATGAGCCAACTAATCGGCTGATCAGCTCGTCAATAGTAATTTCATCACTACAACAAATCAGACTGCCCATACGAAAAGTGAGATAACATGAAGTGAAATTTGATGAGCGTTGGGCTTACACATTAAGGGACGTGTCTCTAGAGACTCAGAGTTAAGTTCCCAGTCTATCTGCTCTTTGCAGAGTATTGAAGCAGTGCTGACCTATGAGGAGCTGACACTCTGATGAATGGGCTTATCTTACTAACAGGACTTGTGGGAGGAGAGGCCCTTTAATAATTATACTCAGCTTTACCATCAGTTTTATGTGCATGCATGAAGACAGGCAAACACATGGAGTAGAAGAAGAAGGGGAACAGGGTCGGACAGGGCAGAGGGAATAAAATGACTCTTAAGAGAAAGGGTTGTTAAACTCAGTTGCATCAAGTTGTGTGATTTAATGGCAGTATTTATGAAACTTTATGGAAATGTCCAGCCCAGGTTTTTACAAGAGTTTATCGAACGGATTCAAAGCCATTTATCTGATTGGTTACTTGGTGCGTTGGCCGACAGAAAGGGGATTTGACATTGAGAACAGTGCCCATTCAGTGCATTGGCAAGACAAATGGGGCTGTTCCCAGGATTATATCTCCCAACACACACACACCTACTTTATGGAAGCTTGATATAAATCCGTGCTGGCGATCATAAAGGAAAGGTTTAATGGGTGTAATTGAGAGCGGAAGCAGAGTTTCTGTAGCATAACTTACCATTTCATTGTTACATGCTGGATTTTATTATCTCAAGTTCCCCAATAAAGTCTCAGTTTTACCATCAAAGCGATCAAGGTGGGCAAATAGCATTCAAACTGCTGTTCCAAGATCTTAATTGTAGCTTGGATGATTACCTTGGACCAAAGCCCGGCTGATTAATTTATGCCAAAAAAATGCACTAAAACATCTCAGGTTAACTTTGGTCCTTCCTTATAATTTGGCCTGGGAACGTAGCTTGTGAAACAATATCATGAACACTTCTTATGCCATGTAGCACCGTGTCCCTGCAACATGTATTACATTTGTAAAGCAAGGATTTAACATTCATAAGCTGCAGAAGGGGAATACAATATTGTGTCAGAGCTGCACTCATATCTGCACAAAGGCACATTCAGGTAATTATAGAGGTGCTAGAGGAGCTTAAATTGCTGTCTTGTAGCTTAAAAAGAAAACAAAAATCAATAGAGGTATAGATCTTGGTATACACGAATCGAGCAGTATTTATTTTGGCATTTGATTTCAGGTCTTTGCCTTGTCAGTTCCAGTTTTGGAATAGAGCATTGACCCTACTAGCAAATGTTGATCAAAGTGTTCATGGTAGTTGATACCATCTACCATGGAAATCTTTGGAGTTTGTTACTTTAACAGTCATTTTCTTCTCTGAACAGAGTAACATGGTTTATGTGTATGTGTGTGTGATGGGGACTTAATCAAGTTGATCTTTTCCAGAGGAGATAAAGGAGACGGGTTAATCCAGATGCCTTTCCAGTTCATGGGTGAAGTTAGATTGTATCTGAGATGCTAAGTGATATTTGATGATAACAAGGCTCAGTAAGCAGCATTATATGTCCAGAGTATTGCTTAATGTTCCATGCTTTCCCCACTGTGGGTTTTAGTCTGTTTGCTGTCCTTAACGTGGTGACAGAGACACTCCACTGAGTTATTGTGACAAAACTCACCATTCACTCACTGAGCTTCTATAAACCCCAGTATAAACTATAAGCTCCAGTAGTGGTTTGGGCCTCAGAAAGGTCAGTTGGTCAGAGTCAGATTGTCAATCACTGGTTAATGTACAGGGCAAATCTCAAATGCTACAGGCCGGAGGAAGATGAAATTTGGTATATTTCTCAAATATCTTGCCAGACCCCACTAGGGGCGCTGTTCATGTCCTTGTTTAGTTGTTGCTTCTTAGTCATTATTGGCCAGTCTGATCTGTAAAATTGATTCATCAGTGACTCATATCAAACGTGGGCTTGTGTTGGCTGTGTTGAATGTAGGTGTGTGTGTCCGTGTGTGTGTGTGTGTGTGTGTCAAATGTTTTCTCACGACAGACCCTCCATCCTTCCTCCTCCGTCTCCTTCTTAATACAATGGAGAGTTCATACTTGGTGCAAACACAGATCTCCCATTTTTGAAAAAAAAAGAAAGAAAATGGACCCATCTTCTCACCTGTGAGTCACACTTGATTGTACACCCACACCGTCTTTTGCCTTATGGCTCAACTACTTTGAATCATTCCATTTGATATTAAAATCTCTGGACACTTGAGTCATTAACATTTTATGTGTTTAGCATATTTGATTTTCCACAATCTTAGAATACACTCCGTAGAGTCAGGCAAATTGTTTGATATGTGCACAAATATCTTCAGAATAATGAGGTGCATAGGCAAATAATGCAGAAAGAGCATTAAAATGATGGGAAGCAAAATGTACATCCTCTAACCTATACATCCTCTAACCTATACATCTAGTGGAAACAGAGCTCATGCAAGTCCCAGTGGCAGAACGTTTTAGCTCTGTCTTGGTCTGTCGATTTCTCAAGAAAATGTGTTTCCCTCACTGAATATATGACTTTTGTTGTTTGTTATTTCATCTCTCTGCCATCCTTTGATAAGTTGGTAGTGCACCTCTGGTTTATGTAAATCCCTGGAAGGGAGTAGATGTAAACAGTATTTTGGTGGTAGTTTTTGAGGTTTGTCAGACCAGCAAATCAAATTGTTGGGAAATGTTGGTAGGCTCTACCAGTAGTATACTTTTTTTTTTACAAGCACTATAAGATAAACAGACTACTTGTCAATATACATGTAAATTAATGCTAAGGCTGATAATTTATCTTTACATTTATTATGCAGATTTGCTTTTTGTGTGACGATAAACATCATTTCTAAGAGGGCTGCAGTAATTTTGGCTTTTGTTCTTTCTGAACCTCAAGGCTGAGCAGCCTGAAAGATATTCAACACAGTGCAAGATCAATGAAGTACTTGTATAATATCTTGTGTAATGTCTTTGTGTGCTACATCATATGTGTGCACGTCTTTGAATTTTCAACCCACGACTAATTGATCCCATCTCCTGCTACTGAACTGTTCTATGTGGTATCTACAAAAGAAATGTGACAATGAAATGAGGAAAACAGAAATGCCATGATCCTATTTGTCAGGCTGACAAATCCGCTGTGGAGGTGTCTTGCATTTGTCTTTTGTTGTCTAGCCAACAGCTAAAACGCCAGAGGAGCTTTGGCCTTGAAAATCAGACAATATCACATTAGCTGACGTCACGTGTGGCCTCGCTGTCCCAAAGGAGGCTTTAAATGAGGCAAAAAATGTCTCTGTCCAATTATCATTTCGAGGCTGATCATCAGGTTGTTGTCATGCAGCCAACTAGCACCACAGTCTCACACCTCACTCTTATCCATCAAAGTGTTTTATTAATTTCACTGTGTTTGTTTGTGCAGGAAAGGGACATGCAAATGTATCTCTAAATACACACAACTATTTATCTATTATGGGCTCATTTCTTTATGAAAAGGTGTATGAGAATAGAACTGTTATCATGAGGGATGAGGAACAGAAGGCCCATTTAGTGAGCACACAGCATGCCAGTGATGGAGGCTGATGCACACAGCGAGTGTACATTTGGGAAAAGACACCCATATAAGACTGATGGTCTTACTTTTCCCCAGTGTCTGTGGAAAGAGTGCCGCTCTAGCAGAACTGATTGTCAAATGTCACTCCACAGCTAAGTCAATGTGCCAGGTAACTATGAAAATCAAGCCATGAAATGCAGCATGTATAAAAAGGGAAAAGAGGATATTTTCCTCGCCTAGCTATTTCATCTTCCTATGGTAATGGGGTTCAGCTGTGCGGCTGCATATGACATTTCTGGGTACTGTCAGATTAATGTGGACGAAAGAAGAAGAGAGGATTCCTACTTTTTTTTTTTTTTTTTCTGCTCCGTGGCGGCTGTGGTGATCCGTTTTGATAGGAGGACATGACTGAAATAGCTGGGGAATCATCTCTAGGGGAGAGTCGGAGGCCTAGCAGGGGTTTTGACAACTGTAGTCTGGCAACACACTCTTTTTCTGGAGACATTTGAAGGCGTTTGTGTAAAGTAAAAAAAAAAAAAAAAAAAAAAGTTGTCAACCTATAGGCGACCTTAAAGTTGTAGCTCTGTTAGTGTAAAGCAGGAAAAAAACTACTGAAACTGTGCGCTCAGAGCATTGGGGGATTTTGTTAGTGTTTCTACCACAGGTGTTTTTAGACCAACGGGAAGAGGACGTTTTCAGGCTCGGGGCAAGGGGTAATAAGACTGGATAGCAGAGCTGGTGTCATGCAGAACCGGAGTTTGCTTTAAATTCACAATTGCGATTTGTTAATACTGAGGTATGTTTAGACTTTCACAGCCTGTAATACAAACAGTCATGCTTTGAACTCAGCTTCATTAAGAATCACATTATCTGTAAAGGAATAAGCATTCATAGCTGTCTATATGGAACATGAAGACAAAAAGAATCGCGGAAGTATCAGACTGTGACATGAGCGGAGCGCTTTGAGCACCAGCTGGAGGCGGAGAGGGCACTTGGTTCTCATATCGGCCTCTCTGATCTATGAGTCTTGTGTCAATAAATGGACAGACTGGTAGAAAATAAATCTTCTCCCTGTGTCTTTGTGCCGAAAATCCATGTTAAAAGGCACTTTGTTGGCTCTGTAGCAGGGTCATTTACCACACAGTCCTTGGTGGAAGCTATTTGGAGCCTGGGGATGGGAACCATGAGTGCTGGCTGTTTATAGAGACGGGAGCGAGGGAGGGTGGAGGAAAGAGATGAAGAACAATGCTGGGGGTGGAAGAAGAGATGAACAAACAAGTGCTGCAAATAAAAGTACACAGAATGCATTAGTCTGATGTGATCCTGAAATAATAGGGTGATTATTGGACAATTCTGATATTTGATTAATTGTATAATATTTGAATTTACAATTTATCAATTATAAATGTCAGATATTCAGTGGTTCAAGGCAGGCTTGCACCTCTCAGTTGTTATTGATAAATCTGCTAGTTATATTCACAATTAAGTGATTAATCACTTGGTCTATATCAGACAAACATGAAATCTAAACACACTTTGCCAGAGTTCACATATTCATGTTGCTTTGTAGTTTTTTTTTTACCCAAACTCTCAAAAACAAAAAAAAACATTTAAATCTCTGTCAAAGGAAAAACAGAAAATATTCACTTTATTTTCTTTTACTTAAACAGTGACAGAAACTTGTTGCTCAACAACCTTCTTTCTGTTTTATGTCGTAGTCCAACAATACAGTACTCAGAAAATGTCAGATTGGCCATCCATTTCTTTTGACTATTTTTCATTTTACAGACAAGATGATTAATTTATAATTTATATCCTCATCTACTCATATTGTGCCTATTTATCCGTCCATATAAAAGTAAGCATAGATAAATGAAATGTTATGTATAGAGTGGAAGTAGAGCAAGTGCACAGATGGATGCATCACCAGCGTCCTGGCATTCTCAAACATCTTTTGTTCATCTCTGCACCAACTGCCGGCATGCTGCTATATGGTTTCTGGCCCTGACCCACTTTCCTTAGAGGTGGGTGACGTCACTCGATGAAACATCTCCTTTTTTTTTTTCAAAGGGTGCATCTGTGCAGACATCTACCATTCAATTCCTAATGTTTGCGTGTGTGTATGTGCTGGGTATGTTGTTGCTGCAACTGTTACAGTTGATAGCTCGCAGTGCAGCCACCTGGACAGTACAGTCGAGGCCTAATTTTAGCATCCACAGGCACAAACGCAAACTGACACCATCTCTTTGTCTTTCCTCTGCCACACTGACACAGGCTCTTTCACTGAAACACACAATGAGGAGACATTTATACAGACAGCTTCGCCGCTCTCGGCCTCCTCTGTCAAATTCCCTGTCCATTTTTTGGGTTAAAGGCAAGAAGGTTAGAGAAGTGGTGAGACAAGCAGGGAAAATGTAGGTGAGGCAGACTGAATAAATGGCTTTCTTCCTTCCTGTGCCAGCAGAGATATGTAGTGACCAACAGTGGGAGACTCCGAATCATATTATGGGCAATGCCTTGTTTGTGTTACAGTCTATGAAACTTGACAGCTCTCTACATAAATCTTAAGACGTGCTGCCTTTATATTTAAAGGTTGATCGTCAGAGTGCAGTAGCTGCTGCAGAGAAGAGTATGGCTTCTCTAGCACATAAAGTAAATAATTTCATATATTTCTAGTCTCCTCCGGTCTGCTTTTTCATGACCATGCTACTACGCAAAAACAGTGCATGGAATAAAATGGAGGCTGCATTCATGTAACCACACGTCACATGTCTCCTGGAGCGTCAGCATCCTTGCAGCGTTGCGAGGTCATTGTTAATATATTTGTCAGTCTTGAACAGCTTTTCTCTCCTCATCTGCGTCCTCTCCTTCTCCTGCCTCTCCTGGCCAGGAGGATGGATGAGTCACTCCGGCGAAAGAGCCTTTTAAACCTCCCATTTGCAATATGCCTGTCTATCTCTCTGTGTGTCTACTGTATGACTACCTGTCTCAGTGCTTGCTGACTGTCTGTCTGCAGTCTTTTTTGTCTGTCTGGTAGTTGCACCTACCAGCCTTCGTACTAATTACTTGTCTCCTTGTCTGCTAACCTGTCCGCCTGCCCGTCAGAGGATGCACAGGCTTCTCCTCTTAGTCAGCAGTTTGACTCATTGCCACAACAGCCCAACACAACAAAACATGTTCTTTTTATCCACTTTTTCATATCAATTATAGAGGCACCGAATTAGATTTAGGAAACGTGATCAGCAACAAATGAGAGTTTAAGAAGCTGATACACAGCAGAATTTTCTTTTACGAAAAACAAGCTACTCTTCTGCTGCAAGATGTCACTGGTGTATTATGTGTTCTCTACTTACTATGCACAGCAGCACAGGTCTCCCATCCAGAGTTCGGAGTGGCCTGGCCTGGCCCTCTCTGCTCTGCTGTGGCTGGCAGCACATTGTGTGTGTGTGTGTGTGTGTGTGTGTGTGTGTGTTTTGTTAGTTGGCCTATAGAGCCTCTTCATCTCTTCCCCCTTTGGAGCAGCTTGTTAAACAGCTTCTCCTCTTTCTGCCCAGAAGTAGAGCTCTGCTTAAAAAGGTGTGTTTTAGTGTGTGTGTGTGTGTGTGTGTGTATGTGTGCAGTAGTAGCATATATGTGTAACTGTGTGTGATTTTTGCATGTGCCCAGAGCATGGTGTCCCTTTCTGTTTAGTTCTGACTCTCTAGCTAACAAAGCTGAAACGAATGCACACTTAAAAACCCCTGGCATAAGCCAAGAGACATATGACATGTGCAAGCTCACAGGAAGTCATAAGCATACAATAGAGGCAGTGCACAGGTTGATTTTCAACCCTTAGTTGACTTAAAGACCAGACTTACTTACTTGCCTCTCAAATAGGAAAACAACACAGGCCACAGTAGATTAATACTGCAAAAGTTTAACTTGCTGAGATTCGAGAACAGTTTACTTTGGCTTGTTTGTGGATGAGAATAAGTTTTCTCAGATTTCTCTGCTACATTACTCATCAAAGGATCCTTAAGGACTGAATTAGCCAATAACCACAGTCAGACATTTTACCACATTGGAACACTGATTGCTTGTGTGTTCTGCCTGACAAAAAGTCCAACATACAAAAACTTTGCATAGATATAATATCTGAAGTGTGTTCTTATTGCTTTGGACTGAGAGTGCAGAGTCGATCCTCTCAGGCTTGCTTTTTTTTTTTTTTTGGGGGGGGGGGGGCTGCTCGGGTGGTGTTCCTCCTGTTGTGAGTTTGTTTTCACTTCTTGGGACCCTTTCTAAAGTTAGCTTCCCACCTCTCTAAATGTGTGCTGATTCTAAACTCTTTTTAGAGACCATATAAACATAACTTTAAAATAATTCTCCTATAAATTTCCGTTGAGTCCCACAGACAGGCTAGAAAAAGAAATGGATTTGTGTTTTTTTCTTTAGGTGCTTTCCAGAGCAACATTTTAAATGTCTAACTCTGGTCAGTGTTCTCTTGCTCTTCTTCTGTAGTTTTTTTTTTTTTTTTTTTTTTTTATAGGTTTGGCAGCATCCTGTCCTGTTTGGCTTCATGTCCTTTGGCTTTTCCTAGAATTACATTACTGTGTCTTGAGAAGAGACTGCTAATTATGTTAGCACTTCTGCTAGCATCCCTCAGAACGGAAGTCATTAAGTCATTAAACAGTGTGTACTGCACGCTCTGTTATTTCCTTCTCCGTTAATTAACCCCTATACACATTCATGTATTCTTTCACATTAATGTCATCCAATCAGATTTAGATCCTGCTGCTGTACTTTAAACATGGAGTAGTAAGTCATTCAGTGAATTACAATTTCAGAGTATCTGTTTTAGTCTTTGTGTGTTTGAACTGTTCATATGCAGAGAGATTAAAATATTAAACCTTGGAATGATCTGAAGAGTTGTTCTGGTTGTTTTTAAAGCCAAATGGAAAAAAAGACATGGATGTTCCTTCTAGCAATCTGCCTGTGTTTGTTTCTCTCTTTTTTTATTTTCAACAAGAGAATAAAATAAACAAAGGGAGGGAGGGAAAATAAAACTAAATGTTATTTTTTTAAAATAAATAATACATTTATTTTGAGGGAAATAAAAGACACACAAACTAAAATAAAGTAAAATAATAATGCAGATTACACACACCTACACACACACATGCACACACATACACAAAATACTCTTTCATTAGTACAGCTGTAAACCTGTCAGCTCCTTGCCTGGAGGCAATGCTGGATTTACAGGAGAAGGAAACAGACCAAAGGAGAGAAAAGGAAGAGAGGCCAGTACAGGGCTGAGAAATATAGAAAAGTATTTTAAAGACATCAACAGCTGAAATAAAAAAAGAACAGTTTAAAACAGACAAAATTATTTCACGTTGGTTTGACTTGATGCTGCCCAAAGTGAAACCAAAGACATAAGTCTGGTGCAAGTTGCTTTAGGATGAAGAAACTCCTTCTTATGACTTCCTGAAGTTTACCACAACAGGTAAAAGATTTTGCTTCTGAATGACATCAGGCAGAAAATAAATAAATAAACCTGAGACTTGAAGCAGCAGTTGAGAGAGCTGACTCAGCAGAGAAGCTGTGAGTGAAGTGTTGAAACTTTGTTGGCTTTGTAGACCAGCTGAAGGAACAATTAAAGCTCTCTCTATCTGTTACGCTACAGGCTGAGGGAGCACATTGCGTTCTCGTACTGGGGCCTCCGACAGATGCCTCACCGAGATCAGAAAACTATGAAACTGTCAAGCCACAGAAATGAAAGAAGCATTTTTTTTTTTTCTGTCTCCACAGAAATAAAACTTCAGCGCTTTTGGGGGGGGAGTAAACCGTGAGGTTTGTATGTGTGCACGTGTGAGTGTTGAAATTGCCTTTTGTAAATACAAGTGAATGACCGAAAAATGTTTTTGGTCATTCATTGCCTTGGTCAAGCCCACAGCTGTCACCAATTCCCACTTCCAATATATATTTAAGCCTCTTTTGCCTCTCCTTCTCTGAGTAGATTTTATACAAACAGATGCTGCTCCCTAACACCTGATCTCCTACTGACCATGAATATTCATAAAGCTCTGTTTCTTCAGATGCATGCAGGTCTCTGCATATGCTCTCTGTAGGGACGTGTTCCTACCTCGTTGTATACAAGGATTAAGCCTTTGTAATTGTGAATGAGCCTGTTTTTCCTCTGCAGCGGAACATTTATTTGAGCTGTGACAGTGACCGTTCATAGGATGCGAGGTGGAATACGTTAGCAGGATCAATGTGAGGTTATTTCTGGGTTATACTCCTGATGGCCAGCAGGCCTTTCTGGATCAATTTCCCATTTTGGCTGCAGTCGTGCTGATGTAAGGATTAGAGTTGTAAAGAAAATGCAAGAAATGATGACATTTGTCTTTAATTCATGAGTGGAGCCACTGGTGTTGAATTTGAGTACCAGATTCAGATTAAGAACAGGGTCATGATACCTTTTCTGTGTGTGTGTGTGTGTGTGTGTGTGTGTCTGTGTCTGTGTCTGTGTCTGCGCGCGCCTGGGTGTGTGTGTGTGTGTCATGTGTGTGGTTTAGCAAGAGGTAGCATCAGGTTCCTCCTCTTAAGCACAGTGTCTATCTGCATGTAGTATGAGGAAGAGATCAGTTGGTCATGAGGTGATGTGATGAGTTCACAACCAGACAAAGACGAGGGAGAATGAAAGTCATATCAGAAAAGAAATGGAGGGGGACAACTGGGCTTTCATCTGGGGTAAGAACGATGTGTTTGTTTGGCACAAATGTGCAGTGCAAATGGTAAAACTAAACACACTGAAATGTAAGAGATATTATAATTGAACTTCCTCCTTTTGTGTTAACCATTCTTGTAACCGTCTGCTGTGAATCCAGTCCAGAGCACATCCTGTTAGTGCAGAGGAACTTAAAGTTAGTGTCAAAATCTAGAACTCAAACATACTGTATCTGCAAATATTCATTTTCAGTGTGTAGTATTTCACGTGCTGCCTTCTACTATTCTTTGTATGCTGCTTTTATCCTGCATCTGCTGTGCATACTATCTGAACATGAATTTGCCTGTTTTAAGCTATCAAATATGCCAAAACGCGCTCTCACACTTGTTGCTTTAACAATACAGTCATCATTTGAATTGTCAATGAGGAAAGTGGGAGATCCGATGCCTTGGTCGCAGCCGTACTGTCATGTGCACCATAGTTGTGAAAGGAAAGGGACAGTGAGCCTTGTTGAACTCCTCAGCTGACCCTTTCCATGTCAGACTATTGATTCAAACTGGTAATCGTACGTGAGGGAGCTCACTGGCTTTGCGTAGCATCATGGATCAGCTGTGTGACTCATTTGCACTCCACGGCTCTCTAAGCTATTCTTGTTAAGGTCTTGGTGCATTGATTTTCACATCGCTAATGAATTTTCCATTTCAGAGTGATTCCTTGAGGAACACAAGGCTGTCTGTCCATCTGCGATGACCATAAACACATTTTTAGCTCTGAAAGGCCGTGTTTACCTTCACAGCGATGCAGCCGGTTACTCAATAATACATAAAAACACCACTTGTAATCTCTAGCATGATAGATACAGGACAGCTGACGCCAGCTACCCTTTAAGCCACCCGCAGACACCACCTTTTAGTCCTGCCTTTGGTGTCTCTTTACGCAATAATTCACCATTTTTCTATTTTTTTCTTTCCACCTCAGGATTGAAAAAACGTACCAGGAAGGCCTTTGGGATACGGAAGAAAGAGAAGGACAATGACTCCACGTAAGTCATGATACCTCTTCCTGGTGTGCTATGATCCAAACTCAGAGAAGGAGTAGAGAGTCGAGAGCTTGCTGAAACCTCTGAATTGGATTGAGTTTAGAAGAAAAACTGATATACGGCTGCGGGTCAAGCATATACTGTACATTGCAACAGAATGGAAGGATTAGAATAAGTAAGAACAATTATGGGATTAGTATTAAGTGCAGGTCTAGTCAAATAAATGCCAGACTGCTGCTTCCATTAACAATGCACAGCTGAAGTATCTACCAGTCAAGTATGAGCCACAGTGGTATATTGTACGCTGTTTTATATGAATGAATCAGTCAGTGCAAATCCTATATGACATGTTTTATAAATTCTGAAGGTATACCGTGGTTGTGACATTTAGCATACAGCTGATTAGAAAGACCAATTAGATCACCTATGAAGTACTTTGACAGTTTGCAAAATCTTGGAAGCGTAATAGTTGTCCAGTGGTGTTTAGACAGCTTGTAGCTGTGCATGAGACACTTGAGATTTACTGTGAAGTGTTTGTGCTGCGATGTCTGCGAGAGTGTGACTTGTAAGTGAGCGACTGAATGAGTATGTGGGTATGGTGGTGTGAAAAGGTTTTCCTGGAAATACCCCTTTTTAAATATTTCAGCTCGGCTAAATAGCAAAGCACTTGAATTCAAAATGAAGAGCTCACACGTGAAGTGACTTTCATTCTCTCCTTTCTTTCCTCCTCTTCCTTAAATTCTCACAGGGGGTCCCCAGACAGAGAAGGGGGTGTAAGTAACAATTCATTCATTTTGTAAATTACCAATTACCATTCATTCTATGCATGAAATACTGGAGGAAATCAAGTCTAGTCTGATAGTGCTATGTTATTTATTTTCTGTCTTCTTTTTACTTGCCAGGAACCCCAAGAGGTTGAATCGGTACTTAACTGTGGTCTCTAATTGGAGTAGACTAACCTCTAGAATAGATAGAGTAGAGTTTAGACTGGTTATAGACATCACGGTACATTCACCGGACATGATTCCAATATTCTAGCAAGCTTTCCATTTCAATGGAGGCTTTGAGAAAACAAAAGGAGCAACAGGACATCCCCCTTTGGGATAGCATGAAGAGACCTAAATCTAGTGATCATCATTATTATCATAACATTAGTGATGTAGTTTCACTTTATTTTTCAGAATCCACAAACTCTATTAGTTCTGACCGGGAGTTACAAGGACAAAACGGTGAATAAATTGGGAACTGTAGGAGGAAAATAAGAAATAGTAGGACAGTCTCACATTGCATGACATCCAGAGTACACAGGATCACAGTTTATAGAGCAGAATTAGCTGCACCATAGTTTCACTGAACAGTTGCTAATATAGAAACCCATCCAGTGGTAGAGCAGAATATACTGCATCCTCACTGTCTGGGGGGATTTTAATCAAACAGTCTCTCTGTTCTCAGTCTCAGAAGAAGACCAACGGGGCCCCTAATGGCTTCTACGGAGATATCGACTGGGACAGATATGTAAGTAAAAGTTTCTCTGTAGTGTTGGTTATTATTTCACACAGATTTTAAACAGTGCTTCTGCATTGAATGAGCTTATAGTATTGATCCATGTTATTGTAAAATCAATGTGCTATTGTCAAATATCTGAACGAAGCATGTTAGAAGTGGCTACAGTTAGTCATGTTGATGGGTTTAACTATTAACATTTGCAACATTATATTACTTACATTTTACAATTATTATTACCTGATTGTGTCACTATGCATTTGGTCATGTTTCATTAAACAGGGAACTTGACATTTGTTAAAACTGGAAATTTATCATCTGAATGTGTCAAAGGGAACTTAAACTGTGGCTCAATTCACCCGTGGTAATTTTTTAACCTTTGGCTGTTTCTCTGTTTGCTTTTTATTACACAGTCATATGAAGTTTTAAAGAGATTTATGCAGAGTCACTCTTCTGTGTTTCAGAACTCACCTGAGGTGGACGATGAGGGCTACAGCATCAGGCCAGACGAGGAGTCGGAGGAGGGACATATCCTCACCACTGCTTCATTTGTCATTTGACAGAATTCATTTGTCTTATTCTATCTCTGCCAAGTTAGTTTGGCTCAGCAAAAATGGATTTCTTCCATTGTTAGTTCATACTGATAGGAGATGAGTTTGTGTAGTACACACCATTCTCATGGGAATGTTTTTCATCCTCTCTCAAAGCCTTCTGAGGCTGAAACAAATCAAATAATCAAGTATCCTCGTGTTTCACAGAGAAATCTACACACAAAAAGCGAGACTTGACGTGAGATGATGATAAAGTATGTTCACTGCTTAACAAAATGTGAAAACATCCAATTAACCAAGATCTATATAAAGGTAATAGGGCGCAGAGCATAACACCGCTACAGAAGAATGAGTCATTGATGCACCAGACATAAACAGGAAGTTGAAGACAAGCATTTGAAAAAAGTCCCAGAACCTTTTGGAGAAGTGTGCAAATATCACTCCAATCAATATACTGATTCCCCACACTCACCTCAGATTGAGAAGTGATGCTCTGTTTTCTTCTCTGTGACCAATATACAAGGGATACTATAGTCATCATTATATTACAGTACCTATATTCTAGGTTTCAGTCATGATCACTTCCTCCACTTAATCAGCTGCTAAAAGGTTATTGTTGTGTCTAGATCAGTAAAACAGCAATTGACACTACAAAATTATCTGGTTTGACTTAAAGGTGTACCAAATAATTAGGAAAAAGGCAAAGTGATTTGGAAATAGAAAGATGCGGTTAGGGCGAAGTCCTCATTTTTCAGTTGAGATTTAAAGGCAGTTCCTAAGGTAGACTAGTTTAACCATCAGTGCAGACATAACCACAATCCTGAACCGTTTGAAGAAGAGAGCTTTGCTTTCCTTGACACTGCACTACCGATTGCCACCAAAAAGGCCCACTTCTTTTCCTCTGATGAGTCGGAAGAAGAGGAGGACCAAAGAAAAAAATTCAAAATCAAGATCAAGCCACTGCCGGCTGATCGCGTAGTGACGACGCCCTCGGTCGACGAGCTCAAAGCCTCCATAGGCAACATAGCCCTGTCCCCATCTCCTCTGGTGAGTATTCCTGACATCACGTCATGCCGGCCTTCATTAACAGATGGCGGTGGGTTAGTGTTTAGATGGTTACGATGTGTGAATCACTCCTGCTCTCATCTTCATCATCTTAAACTGCCTTTTAATATTTCATAGTTCTATGCACAGAAATAATCATCTGTGTTGTTCACATGTTGTCTCTGATGTGTGTTTGTTTCAGCTGTTAAATACCGATGATTTTCCTGCCTGACATTCTGCATGGTGCTGTGTGTGCTAGTGACTACTGAGCTACTATTTCTCTACAATATATATTCTACTTCAGCCCACTGTTTTGTTTTAACTATTGATGGGATCTCTAAATGGGTCACTGCTTCACTTCTCTTATCTACATGATAACAGAAGTACTTTGTTTTAATGAGCCAGCATGCAACAGTGCGTAATGTCCCTAGTTTGAACCCAAGACTAAACTCCTAATCCATGTCCCTATAACGAGTGAGGTCTGCTGATATATATGGAAGTTTGAATCATATAGTTAATTTATGCAGCTCAGTCAATGAGTCAAAATTGAAGCAGACGTCACTTTTAGGCAGCCTGCAAGTACCAGTGAGATCCTGCCTTGTTAGCTTGTACCCATAATTCCTCTGTTCCTCTGCTACGTAGGACAGTTAGCTTGGGTGTCCACCTTAATAATTCAGGTAGGAAAGTGGGCACAAAGAACCTGTGTGTCAGTCTGGAAGTAGAGATGCTTGTGGTCATTTGAGCTTCTGGACTCAATAATTTAATCCAGCCTCTGTGTGTTTACCCGCTGGCTCTGTTAACCAGATCAGGTGTGAACGTCTTTCCATGCTGATAATGGCTGTGTGCACGTGTAGTAGATTGGAGACATTTGAGGGTGGTTTACCAAAAGAATAAATGAACATTAGGTAAGCTGGTTCCCGCTTCTAAAATTTGACAACCTGCTTTGCTGAACAGACAAAACAAGCACTTTGTACACTTTATTAGGGATACACAGCATTTATGTTCAGCTGATACAAAAATGATAATTACCTGATTCACATGGCCAGCACAGATAAGATAACCAATAATTTCACATTTTTGTATTTTAAAAATAAATTCAGTGAACTTCAGTGAACTTAACTTGTGAACTTATGCAGTAGATTATGCACCCTGGACGATACGAAAGGCTAAAATGTAGTGATAAGAGGTGGATAATTTAATATTCCATAGCTCTGGACTAACCAGTTCTAACAGACATCACTGTTAACACAAGAAAAACAAGGAAAATTTCATCTTCTTGAAATTCATATAATGCAGCCACGATCGTGACATTGGAATTACTGGCCTGTGGTTGTCACAGTGCCACCTTCACATCTTAGCAGTTCAAATTAGCATCACATTTGCTTGTGCCAAGCTTTTCCCCCTCACACATAAATTACGTGAGTCACACAGTCACTCCCGGTCCCTGGCAACTTGGGGTAACCTTGGCTATGGACCGACAGTAAAATGGTCTGATGAAAAGAGGAAGAGGGGCCAAATGTTAACAGGCCTTCAAGAGCAAATATTGTTCCTTTGCACTTCTTTCTGATTTTTGCTTCTCCTTGAAATAATCCAGTAAAACTTTCACCCTCAAACTGAAACCTTAACCACTCGCTCTTATTTTCAAAAACAAGTCTCACACTTGCCAAAAACTCTCAGCAATTTAAATAACATTGAGATGCTCTAGACTAATAACTGAACCATTTTCTTGCATGTTAATATGACACTGCATTTGCAAAATCTTGACAAGCTCTCAGCCTGAAAGTATTATACATTCCTAGATACTGAGTGCTGTATTTATCAGACTGCATGAGCTTATTTACTTAGAATATTTGGCATAATGTGCATGAATTATTCAAACATACACAAGCTGGTGAGAGGAACATGATGATGCAGGTTAACAGCTTATTTCATATAAAACCGTAGCCAGAGCTACATCATGGTAGGAGGAGTAATGGGTAATGTGTGGGTGGAGGGATGAAGGATTTACTGAATTGAGCCATCATACTACACCAGTTTTATCTCTCTGTATTAATGATGATGGCACAGCTGTAGATGACAAGTGCCTACATCATACACAGATGCTTTTCTTTTCTTTGTAAATGTTAATATGTTTTCCCGTCTAGTCTTTTAATTCCTCCACCCCTCTCTTTTTTTTTTTCTTTTATCTCTCTTTTCTTTGCTGACTCTGATGATGCTAACCTCTGTAGAGGAGTCCGGTAAGCTTTTGCTTTGCATGCTGTTGTGTTTTTATATCTGTTTTTTTTTTTATTCCTTTTATCCCTCTTAATACTTAATGTTTGTGTGTTTTTCTCATAAGATCTGCTCTGTCTTGCTACAAATGAAGCAGGATATCAAGCCAGGGTGTAATAACTGTAGGCTTTATTATTGGCCCGGTATTTTTCAGGCAAATGGCCAGTATTATGTGCTTTCGCTTTTGGTGCGTGTTTCATTGTGGTGTTATATAAAGGCAGATTACTGTATGTGCATGTGTGTGACTGCGCAGCACTTTCATGGCACGTTGATGTGTTTGCGGAGGTACTTGGAGCACAAGAGCGCTGTCTTTTAAGTTGTTTCCGCTGACTAAGACGTCTTAAATCTGATTTTAATTGGTTCTGGAGTCTTGAGCATCATGTTCTCCAAATAACTGGATTACAAGCCGTAGAGGAGGTGAGGAAAAGGTCAGCAATGGAGTTAAAATGTTACAGACTGAGAAAAGAAGTCTTACATGACATGTTATGCCTCCCTTGTCTTATTGTCTTCCAGCAGTTCAACCAGGAAGGCTTAATTCAGGAGAAAATTATCATATTTCTGTGGTGAAGTCTTCATATTTCATAGTATGTGCTATTAGTTGAGCCAGCCACTGTGCAGGGCTACACAGAGAGTTCCCTGAGGCAAAGTCAATTACTCAACAGCCCAGCTGACTGAGTGACATGTTCCATTACTCTAGCAACAAAAGCAAATATATAATATTTAAAATTTAAAAATAGAACAAGATGAGCTGTTATTCATTTCCTGATTTCAAAATATATCACAGAATTGTCTGGAGTAGTCCACGTTAAACATCAAGTATTTGTGTGTTAGAGGTCATTGTTAATCTCTGATAGACGCTAAAAGGTCTGAACACTTCCTGTTTGTTCTTCCTGTTTACATACAGCAGGGCGACAACGATTGGTTATGACAAACAGTGTTGCTCTGTCTCCTGCACCAATTTACCCAATGAAATGAATCTCTTCCACCAGCAAGTCCCACCCCCCTGTTGCATCACTTTAATCACTCATGGCTTACTGCACAACTGGAACAAGCACCAACAGTGAGAGATGCAGGGGGAGAGAGGGGGTTGATGTGAGGTGGACGTGGCGAAGGCAGATGGACAGATTTCAGCAGAAATGAGAGAGACCAAAAGGGCAGCTGGGAGACTACGAGGGAAAATGAAAGGAAACTCAAAAGGGATTAGATGGCAAAAATGACCTGGTCTTTAACAAAAATGATCAAATAAAGGGAAGAGGACAGAGATGATGAAGATAAAAATGAGTGGAGGGAGAGAGGAAAGTGATTAAACGGCTCCACAAGATGATTTGGATGATGTCCAATGGAGCATAGTATTTGCATAGTTCTTAAGTGATCAATCTAACAGTTATTTTTTCGGTTATTCTAAAGATTATTTATTTGAGAGAATATTGTTATGGTTATTTATGTACTTCACTTTAAATGGTTATGAAGTGGATTTAATAATCACTGGAGTAATAAGTAGTTTTTGCATCACTGTTGTGACAGTTTCTAAATTAAAGTTGACATTAGTTTAAGACATTTAGTCACTCGTGGCATTGCAGAACTCATTCCTGCACCGCTGCTGTTATGGCAATGTAACGTTACACCATGAAAAGAAAATCAATTGAAGTGACTGCCACTAACAGAAACATAATGCCCTCTCGATGGACATGGCATCGTCCTCATCCCCAAATCTGAGCAGCCAGGCCAACATTCTTCTTCTCCTGATGCATATGATGTCCGCTTTACTGATTTGTCACTCTCTGACCAGGTATCTCTTCTCTCTTCCTTTTTGCTGGTCACAGAGACGTAGCCCGGTAAGTGTCCTTTTCTTCCGTCTCCCTGGGGTCAGGCCGAAAATATGTCGCATGCTCCTTGTACCCTGTTTTGCTGCTCACCTTGTCCTTGGAGTGTGTTGAATAAGACAGAAAATACGTAGGTGGGTTCAGTGGCTGAGGCGATGGGTCAAGACTGTGAGCTAATTTGTTTCGACATTCATATTTAAACGTAATATATATGTGATTGTGTTATTTCCAGATTTTTAAGATCACTATTGAACTTGTTTTTCATCTTGAATGGCTCTGTGCTTGATCTCTGTAGTGGGAGAAAATTTGCACTTTTGACAGCCGGACCCTTTGATGTTTTAGTTCAGTCACTCCCCATCGTCGTGTCTTCTCATCTCATATGCTCCCGTCTTTCCTCCCACTCTCTCCTTATCTGCTCTCTGCCTTTCTTGGCCTCTTGTGTCCTCGCGTCCATGGTGAATTCATACATACACTCATGTCTACACACTGGTGTTTAAGATGCTCACAGCTGGAGAGGCAATATTACCGGGCCGTTGCTTCTCCAACAACAAAACTCATTTCTCTTTTAACCTTCTTACACTCCAACTTTATCGGCCTCACACCTTCTCTTGTACCAGGGGCTTATTGGCTTCTTAAGACTTCAAAAGCATGTACTGAAAGCTTTCCAATATTTTCACTGCAGGCAGCAGCACTTCAACAAGTTGCCATTTTCTAATCTGATACTAACAATGTTATTGCTATTGAACTTAGGGGTTTATTTATTGGAGTAGCTGTACTCTCTTTCATTTAAACTGCATCCCTAATGTGAGATATATTTGCTGTTTCATCTGATATATAATAGCTGCTGAGAACTCTCTGTGCCATATTTCAGTGAATGTCCAGTGTTCATTGAGTGACTTGTAAAGCTAAGAAATGTCATTTACATTACCAACAAAGTGACCACTGTGGACCACTTCCAGGATTTGTTACACAAGAAAGACTTTCAATAATGCAGCCACTAAAATGAAAATATTTACAGCTAAGAATGATTCAGGATGTAGAAACAAGAAATGTATCTTTACGTGTTAAGTAACTGCTTAATAACTGCAATAAGGATTTGTACTTGTACGCAGCCTGGTGTCCAAGGATTAAGGCTGGAACGCAGTGTCCTTGTTTTGCATCTTTTGTTGCATCTCATTTCCCATTTCTGTCTGCTTGTTTCCTCCTATTTGTCTTTGCAATAATTTTTTATCATATCTATCACTATCATACATAAATATTTGATGTTCTACAAAGTATTTGGAACTATTTTACAAAGAAAGGGTAGTATGGTAGCATTAATAACCATTATTTTTCTTCGCATTGATGCTATACTGTACTTGTTAGTGATTCTTTGCTTTGTGTCTTTGTGCTTTTACATTTTACTGTCATTTCTTTTCATGCTGCAGGGTTTGAAAAGGAACACATCCAGTAAGTATCTGTCTCGTTGCACCTCAGGCCAGGCTCACTTTTAATAATGGTGAATTACAGAAAATATGATGCGAGAGTCACGTGATAACCAAATTTAATTATGGTTCCAGGTGAGGAGATTGCCAGACCGAGACGTGTCGTCCCTACTGTACCCACTGTGGCCCCCACACCAGCTCCAGCACCACAACCCCCCAGGTACTGCCCCTTAATGTAAAGGTGCTACAGTATACTCTATGTATTATACTGTATGTGTCACAGCTTCATGTCTTCTGGCAATGTGCTGCATATTCTGCGTTGTGTATGTTTAAACCTTTTCATTCCTAAAAAGGCTGTCCCTCTAGCTTTTTATTTGTTCCACTTCACACTGTTTTGAGAGACATCGTATCTGGTTTCTATTTGGACTGAGACACAGGCTCCTTAAACCGTTTGGTATCATTAAAAGGTAAACCTTTGTGTTGTAAAGCAGTACAGTACATTTGCAGGATAATCCATTATTTTGGCACACGGTGTAAAATACAGTGCACAAGTTAGTGGACTTGCTGTGGTGACGTTTTCATTACAGTTATCGTAACGACTCAGACTGCATGATAGTTTTTCATTTTGAAGTCAAGAGTGAGCTAGAGGTGTAGAGATTTCAAATGTCATCAAGCATCATTAGGCCTTTCCATCTAACTATTATACACTCTGTTATGATCGATAAACAGCATTTAAGTCACACCAACCAGTGGGCCGACACCTTTATGTACCTGTTCATTTTTAAAAGCTGTATTTTTCTGTATGTTGGATATTTTAGTATTTTTACATTCTTAGTCATATCAGAAGCATCCAGTGTCACATATTTTGATGTCTCACTCAGACCTCTCCTGCATTCATCTCAAGACTTTCTAACATCTGCTGCAGCTGGCTAGCTTGGTTTCATTGAGCAGAAACCTTAACTGGAATGTTACTTTGGTATTAACTGGCGATAAATCTTAAAGTCTTGACATGACAGAATGGGAAATTCTTTGAGTAATATTTAGACCAAAGGTTGTTTTGAAGTAAACATGTTCAGTTGTGCCTCTGACATTTTGCCATCCCACAAGAACATAAGAAAAAGTTTGAGACTAAAGTTCATTTTGCTGGAGGGGTCACTTCATTCTTCAGTGAATCTGCAGAGCTGTTACTGTGTTTATCTACCCCAAAAACACTGTGACACTCTGTGTAACCATGGCAATTTAAACACATGCTCTTTTTGTATGAATGCTTGTTTATTCAGTTTATTCCTAATTATTCCCTGTTTTGTGTGTGTTGTGTGTCTAATGTAGCCATGATAAAGATGCACCACCTTTAAAAATTGCAATCACTGTTTGAATATGTTGTAACAGTGCATGTCACACCTTCTTTTATGACCTTCCTGTTGTTCTTTTGTCAAAAGACATGACAGAAGTAGAAACAAATTTCCACAATCCCTATTCTGTCCCTAAACACGAACAAGAAGAATACGTTAGTGCATTTTTTATGTTCTATTAATATTGATTTGGCAGCAGTTATTGTTTTTAGTTAAGTATTATCACTCTGTCACTTTACATTTCTACATATGCTACCTGCAGAGTGCATACTACTTTGAGCTCAACACAATCCTAATCCTAGTAAATGAGATCTTAGAATTAGTTAACTATTGCACTTGCACTTAGCTTCTGCTATAGCAGTTCCTGATCCTCCAGAGATCCACACAAAACAAAGCAGCTAATCATAATGCATATCTTAGCACAAACAAATCAATAACAACACAAAATTATCAATTACATCAGTAAATGGTTTAAAGGTACATCTGCATTTGTTTCCTAAATGCATTTTTTTGTTCTCAAGTACTGTTTGGGAACTTATCCACACTGAGGCTGTTTTGTAAAATGATGTTATGTAACTGTTAACCTCTTGTTTCATGTTGTCTGTCACAGCAGTAAAACACCAGTCACTGAAGACACCACAGCCTTATTTGGGCCTCCTCTGGAAACAGCCTTTGGAGAACCAAAAACTGAAGGTAACCCTCCTCACTCTGTTTCTGTCTTATGTCTCTGTTTATTTTGTATCTGTATTGGGTCTTAGAGGATGTGTTGACAGTTGTTACCAGTTTTGTTGTGATGGCAACACAATGAAATATGTTTTCTGAATATTTATTGTCTCTTCAAGGCTGCCAGCTAAGCCCTGCTTGGCTGTCATAGCAGAGCCCCTCTCTCTTTCTCTTTCTCTCTCCTCCTCCCCCTCCTTTTCACCTATTTCTCTAACATCGTTGTTCTTCCCTCAGGCTCACTGTGCAGTAGTGAATTCACTCCATCTGTCTTTGCTAAGGTCAAAGTTGAAATTGGCGCTGGGAGGTCACGTTCATGTGCAGCTAGTTAATATTCAGATTCTGCTGTCACCTGCTCTCTTCCACTCCAGTAGGATTTAGGAGCACAGGCTGTGGGAGAGGTCCTGCCATGTTAGGCATAACTACTCGACACACATTTCCTGTATGTATTCACCCAGACTGTGTGTGGCCCTGGCAGCTTTTTACTTTGGTGCTCATTATAGTTTATCATCACAAGATACTTTATAAGCAGCATGTTCACATTTATTAGTTACTAACTAAAACTAATGCAGTATAATACAACGATTCTGCCGTAAATCTGTTTTAGTGAGGTGTTGATTCAACTTTATGGTAATTTTGAAGGTTGTAGTTTGTGGCTCTGCTGCATTACATCATAGAGAGAGGTGTTTCTATTATTTCGCCTACACTCGTCGATATGAATGAGGTGACGATGGTTGAATAAACACCTCTAAAACATTATAACCTTCAAGTTTATTGTACGACTGTTGTATGAAACTACTGTAGTTGTAGCTAGGTGTACATAATAAACTCACAGTGGCATGCATGTATTCAAGAGACCGTTTATAGATGAAATCATCTGATAATGTTTTTGAAAATTAAGATACTTCCTCACATTAATACAAATAACTGATGAATCCAGTTCCCTCTTACAACTATTTTGTCTGGCTTATATAACCAGACATATTAGTTGGATTGACAGACAGCTACCTCAGTTTATACAGTACTCTTCCAGGTCATTAAGCTCTCACATATTGTCATATTGCCTAACCCTGAGAAGTAGGCTAGTGTTAAGTTTTAACTTTTGTATTGCTAGGTTGATGATGTAATAACAGGGGAGTTTTCATATCATGTATGTCAAATTCCTAATATAATACTCTGGCATATTAGAAGTGGTCACAAGTGGACTTGAACAGCAGCAGTTTTTTGCAGAGTTGTCTCAGCCACCTCTGTGCCCAAATGTGTTTTATTCTGCCTCTATAAATCATTTTGAGTGAACACAGTGGTTGTCATGTCTTCTGATGTCTGCATTTCATGCTGAATCTTGTATTCCACTATTATAGTGGCACTGAAATTCATTTGGCAAGGAAAAGACATTCTAGGTGTTCTAGTGTTACAACACATCCTGACTTCAGTCTGCTGCCGAGGCTGGAAATCTGTTTTCTCCCATTTAAGATTTTATTGACATGCTGATCTGTGCTGTTTCCCCTTTTACATCTATTGCCTTTCTAAGCTTAAAAGAATTAGACCCTAAAGTGTTTTGGTCGTAATGCCCCTGACTTGGCCTGTTCTGTCCCCTCCTGGACTTAGTGGTTCTGTCTGAGTCCGATGCGTGGGCGACTCCTCTGTCAGAGCCTGAATCCTCTTTGACAAGAGCCTTCCCCACTGGAAGTAAGTTTTATAATTCCCCGCATATTGTGCCGCACGTCCTCCTCTCCCTGGAATGACTGCACACATCCATCAGCTCGCCTCATGAACCCCGCTCATCATCCGACTAACATAAAGACGTGCAGACTGACCTGATCAAACAATCATTTGGCAGTAAAGCTCGGCTTCTTGCTAGAAACAGCCAATTTCATTTCATCAGCCATTTCACCACCTATGATTCAGTGTTGGTTGTAGTTTATGGGAGCGTTCACTACCTGTGTGCCATACTCCACCAACCCCTCCTCCCTCGTTGCCCCCTCATTGCGTTCGGCATGGTGGTGACTGAATGTACTGTGCTGCATGGTTGCTGCAAGTTGCGGTTGTGTTTAGCAGGTGGGATGATAAATGTCACGTATGGATCCAAATAGTTCTGTTTTTGCCAAATTCAGCCGCCCACCATAAGTTCCAGTGATGTGAAAAGTCCACTCACTTTGTATAAACATTGCCTAATCAACATTCATTGATGTTGATTAGGCAGTACTCTCCTGGAGTTACCTGTTAGATGACTCTTCATTGTTCTACTGATCATTTTATTGCAGCTCCACCTCCACTTCCACCCAAGAATGTCCCGACCTCCCCCCCATCGGCTGGCTCTCCCTCTGCAGATGGCGCTGGTAAGAAGTCGTCTTATCTATTTTTGCCTCTCGTTATATCACAGCAGCCTCTCAATCTCTAACTTTGTGTCTCATGTTCTCTCTCTGTCTGTCAAGTTTTATCTCTGTGTGTAAACATACTGGGCACGTCTGCAAACACAGCGTTTGATTAGTCACTGGTTGTCTGTGTTTCAGAAGGGTCAACAGAAGCCGACGGCCCCAGGAAGCCCTCAATAGCTGACCTGGACAACATTTTTGGACCAGAAGAGGCTCCCCCTGCTGGAGAGGATACAAGTGACACGTGGGTGTGCTTCAATGAAGAACCTGTTGCCCGGCCGTCTCTACCAGAAGAACCAGCACCTCCGCTACCAGCCTCTCCGCCTCCACCTGAATCTCCTGCCCCACCCTTACCTACATCACCACCTCCTCCAGACGACTCTGTGCCACCACCTCTCCCTACCTCCCCTCCCCCAAAAGAAGAACCTGTACCCCCTCTACCAACCTCCCCACCTCCCTCAGAGGAGCCTGCTGCACCTCCTGCCCCCTCAGGTCCTACTACACCTGAAGACAGAAGTCCTCTCACACTCGCCACCTCTCCTCCACCAAAGGAGCTTGCGTCTCCTCCCACCTCCTCTCCCCCTCCCGCTGACTTACCCTCCAGCGTCCCGCCAGCCCCTGCTCCCAAAGCAAGAACCCCACCAGCGGTGACTCCTCCTGCTGAGGAACCTGCAACACGGCCCGTCCCACCACCTCTTGTCTTGTCTCAAGAGGAACAGTCCAAGAACACAGACGTCACCCAACCCAAAGAGGACGGAGGTGAAATCGTCACCTCGCCCAACGATGGTAGCCAGGGGAGCCGGAGTACACCTCCCCCACCTCCTCCCCCCACATACCGGGCTGTGGTGTCATCACCAGGTCCCACATCTGGAGCTGGTGGCACAAATAGTGGTGCGTGCCTCATGGTTCTAAGTGGATATGGTTTATTTTTTCAGCTAGTTTAGAGCTTGGATTGGTAGAAAGAACCAGTTAAATCACATCTAAATAACAACCATGTTGCATACATACATATACACAGTTTCCTGTTCAGAGCCCAATCTATGTGAGATTTTATACCCAGTCTGTCTCATTCTATCCTGATATATCAGCAATATCACTTGGGCTCTGACAGTGCCAATAGCATCCATTGTCTTGACTGGAGTTGAGAAAGGATTGTATTTCTGGCATTATGCCATCTCCAAATTACCTTTCAGCCGATTGCATCATCTTTGATGTGAGACACAAACTGATCTGTGATTCTGCATTTTTTTTTTTTTTCTCATCCCTGGAAAGGAGGTCATGTTTTGGCCCGGTTTGATGTAAAACCTCCATTCTGCTGCAGAGCTGTGTTGTGTTAGCAGAGGCTGTTGTTTTGACTGACTCGTAGTTAAAAGTCAGGCTTCACTTTGATACAACATTGTCATTTTTATTGCACACACAGTGTCTTCTGTACAGGTTATCCACCAGTCCTAAAAGTATGAATAGAAACTGTCAACTTTGAATTTTGTTTTCTAATGAATTTTAATGAGCCAGTGAGGCAAACACAGAATACATAACTATGTGAAGAAAACGTCTCGATACAAGGGAGAACATTGATCAAATTTAGGTCAGCGGTTCACAAAAGAAAGTGTGACTCATAGCTGCACACTGACTTTAACAAGCCTGTGCTTTTTTAGAAGATAATTTTGTCTGGTTTTAGGAAAATCCTAATTGTCAGTGGTAACAGATACACAAGGCAGCTAAAACTGGAAGTGGTCTGTTCTTAATCCTCTATAGAGGAGGTGATGATGGGAATGAAAGACCAATTTATAACTAACTAAAGTCAAACAATAATATGAAAACTTACCTCTGTATGTTTGTGAATGTGTCTAAATATGATTGTCTTTCTGCATTTGTACTATCGATGTTAACACACTATTGAGCAATGTATTGCTTCTCTGCTTTGCAGGTTCCTCCTCTCCAGTACGACCTGCTACTCCTTCGTCAGTCAACCCCACCCCGCCCCCACCTCCACCTCGACCCCCTTCACGGCCCAAACTTCCTCCAGGGAAACCCACCGTAGGAGATCCAGTAAGTGTTACAGTTAATCATATTCTTACTTTTAATTGAGGGAGTTGTGTGTTTGGTATCTTGCCAGCTGTATTAGCTCTTGGAGTGACTTCACCATGATTGAATTATGTCACTGTTGTTGGTGCTATGATCTCATACTCAATTGTACAACTTACTCATGGTGAAAGTCATTTTGATGAAGTTTTCTAGGTGTAACATAGTCCCTCACAATCGGAGCTTAACCTGATTACTGGAAACAAATATTGATGTATTTACCAAAAACACCCCAAAACCTTTAAACCTTTCATTTCTTTCACTCTAATCTTATCTTTCTCTGACTATCTTTCAGACTCGTCCGTTCAGTCCGCCGATCCACTCTGCCAGCCCCCCGCCCATCGCCCCGTTGGCGCGGGCCGAGAGCACCTCCTCCATCTCCTCCACCAATTCCCTGAGTGCCGCCACCACCCCCACTGTCGGCAAAGAGCTCTCGGTGTCCGTGTCAGGTGTGTGCTCCCTCAACAGTCACTGAGCTGTGCAGCCTGTCTCCTGACAGCTGTGGTCACAGCAGTGACAGCTGAATTGAACTGTTCATGTCTGATATTAAAAGTTCATGATTGATTTTATGCACTGGCTCTGTCCTTCCTTGCGCTCAGAGTTTGTGTGGAATGAGTCATGAAGTTATGTATTTATTTATTCATTTTTTTCATGCATTTATTTTGTATTATTTTCTGGAAAAGGCGACACTGTCCTGGCAATTATGGTCCACTCAATGATGAATATTAGTAATCTGCAACCTGTTATGGCATCTAATTATCATACATCCTTTAAATCCCTGCATGTCAGCTGTTACCATCTGGAGATAGATTGGAACAAATATGTAAAACGTGACTGCAAACCTTTGTGTCATGATTTCTGTTCATGTAAAAGAAGAACCAATTACTCCTAAAGATCCTTTTTGTTACAATCAAATGTTAAACTGCATATAAATATTTAGTCTGGTTGAGGTTGACACACAAATTCATATTTACACTCTTTAACACACACACACACACACACACAGGCGCTGTATGAGTGGGAGGTGAGAATGTGAAGCAGGGTGTTAATTTTAAAGCACAAACATTCTCAACAAACCTTCCTTTAATGAATTAATGGCACAGCAACTGTTTATACTCCTTGATTTTACTTAAGATTCAGCGTTGAAGGACCTGAGCAGAGTTGTGAGATGATAATAGCAAATCTCAGTAGAATGTAACATGGCTGAGTCATAATGGATTTTAAAAAATACACACTGTGGAGGCAGCAGCAGTTTGATAAAAACAGAATATCCTCTCTATCCTCTCTTTTTTTTTAAAACAGATGCAGGTACAAACAAGTAAACAGCTTCACCAGACTCAGATAAAAATAAATAAAAAAGATTATTTCCGTATGGAGATTTCACTTCTCCTTTATAGCTTTAACTGTATGCATTATTTATCCATTGTGGCTCTGCTGATAGACTTGACAGTAATATAAAAGTCATTTAAAAAGTTGCCCCATTCCAGTTCAAGTTTAATTTTTATACTTCCATGTTGTTTAAGAGTCTTTCATTACATTTGTTTGTTTTTTTTGTTTTTTTTGCCATTTTATTTCTGTGTGCTTGACGGTACTTTTCTGATTTTTATTGTAAATTGATTTTTTTCCTTGGTTTGATTTGGTTTCTGTTTGTTTGTTTTGCCGTTTGTTTGTCTCTTTATTTTTCCTTTGGCTTGTCAGAAGACGATGCTTTTGTAGACAAACTGCCCACCTTTGAGAGACACTTTGATTCAATTGCAGGTATAGTAACGATCCCCTCAGAGAGAGGAAAAGGGGGACGGGGTTGGGAAAATGGGTTGGAGGAGTGTTCCTGTGTCAGTTTTCAGTCTGTTTGATGCTCTTTACCCAGAGTGCACTTGACCTGATAGGGTAAAGGCCATCGCTGAGTGTTTTTGTGCTTTCTCGATTAATGTCAGTCAAAACGTGTAGGTATTGGGACGGTGACACTCACTCATTATTTTTGAGTCACATTCTTGAGAGTTTCAGAAATACTGCTTCTAAGCGCCACGTCAATCTTTTCAAATTAAATACATCTCAGATCAGGAGATGTATGAAAAGACCATATGTGTCATTATTCTAATACTTACTCATTTGACTAGTCTACTTCAGGTTTTTCTCACAGATGTAGGGACATACCACACGTTCATTTTTTTTTTCTTTTCAAATGTGGCAGTATTTTTCACATTCTTCATTGTTTTGCACTTGCCAACTCAAACCCACACATTTCCCAAGTATTTAAGAGACATAATAGCCTCACTCTTTCATACCTGTGCATCTTACACTCTCATTCCCTCAATCACCCACAGGAAAAAATCTGCCAGATAAAATGAAAGCTGTGGTGACACAAAAAGCTGTATCTATTGCATAACTTTTTTTTTTTTTTTCACAAAAAAGTTTGCGTCTTTCGTTTTGCCCATCTGCCGGCTCCTGAGACTTTTCTCTCTGTTTTATGGCTGTGCACCAGTGGCTGTCTCGCCATGTCACCATGGCAACCGTCTCTTCTCTTGGCGACACATATTGTGTGCGTGCGTGCATGTGTGTGCACGGAGTGCAGTGCAGTCACTCCCAGATACCTTTACACTCAGTCTGCACCACAAGAGTGTGTTTAAGTGTTTGTGTCCCGTGTGTTCATTGAGCATGTCTGAAGAGCCCCCTAATCTGTGGGCCCTTGAGATCCATATTGTCTGTCTTTTGTTTCTCTCGCACACACTGTCAGATCAGAGCTGCTGCTCACCGAGTCGTTTTAAGTCTAGCATGAGAATTAGGCCGAATTAGACAAGCAGCAGCTGTTTGGTATTCATGCCATCCTCTCTGTACCGCTGGAGTACCGCGACACAACCCTCAAGTTCAACCAGTCTCCACTAGCCTTAAAGCCTCAGTCTTCTCCCACACTCGACCCCTGACGCCCACCTTTCGCACCTGTCACTCACACACTATCAAGCAGTGGAAAAATGCGACTCTAAACCCCGCCTTCCCCATCTGAACACCTGCCCTTTTGTTCTCTTCATGAAGCACTGCTCCACTCTCATCATTCCATCACCCAACGCTCTGTTAATCCACTCACTCAGCGACACACCTTCACTGCTGGGACCTCACATCAAAACAATACTATGGATCTGGAAGTGAAACACTGGCTTGAGTTGAATGTACACATTTGACGTGTTTTTGCTACATTTATTTGTCACATTTAATAGAGGTTATTTAGGAAGTGTGTCATATGTAAACACGACCTCTCACAGTGCTTGCTTCTAGTCATACAGGGGCTGCATCCGAGTTCACGTGCTGGATCCTCTAAAGTCTGAATTCATAGACCAAATACGCCATTACCATCCAGGAAAGACACAAAAGACGGCAAAGAGATTAGTAAAGTACATGAAAAGTGATGAATGAAAGGCGGTCAGCGCCGACGCAGGAAATCCTTTGCAGCCTGTAATATCCTGTAATCCACCAATGCCCGAGCTTTTTGGCTCCATGTGGCGGTGATTTGTGACAAGTGCAGTAATTCTCCCTTGTCGAATGTTTTCGTTGAAATGTTTATATTCCAGAGAGGAAACCATCCAGTATTTTACAAAAAAATATATATGTATAAGTCAGAGAAAACATTATCATCATTATTTGAAGAGGAAGTACATTTTTCTCTCTCACCTTATAATATGGCCCTCATCTGGGCCTCATATTGACATGTTGCTACTGTAAAATGAAAGATATATCAAGCTGAATTGCTCATCGTTGACCTGGTACAGTTTCTGTCCATCATGTATGAAGTGAAAGTTGCTCAAAACTCAGCAGCCGACCATTTGTGGGCAGCTTCTTTTTGGTTGGTGCGCTTTTTGCCTTGAAATTGAAGTGAAAGTCATCATGCACTCTAAACCCAGGAACTAGTCTTGCTTACATGCTGTCTGCTGTTTCAGGTATAGCCTAAAAAATACTGGCTTTCTAGTCCATTTTTTGAGAGTTTGACAGAAACCAACAATCTGTGATAAGATAACATTGGCTAACATCTATTTAGCTCTAATTTGGGGGAAAATCTCCTTGTGATAAACTTGGAACGACAGTTAACCAGGACTGTCTGAATGAACTTATCCACCTTCATACTCTGTTGTCCCCTTGGAGGATCCAGCACCTGAAACTGGGACGCAGCACGTCTCTGTGCACCGCAGTCCCTCCTTCTGCCTGCTCTCAGGTTTTAAGTCTCATGGCTGCCCCCTGCAGTGTGTCTTTATACATAGCAGCGTGCTTCCATCTGTTTCATAATTTGTAAAGCGTAGGCCTGGAGGAAAGCGTGAGCACAGGAAGCCGAGGAAAGAGAAACACAATGTGAACAATCTGCCACTGATGAGGAAAGTAGTGCCAGAGTTGCAGTGGACCACGTAGTGCTACCACATCTGTTCAGGCAGTCAGACTCCACAGCCTCGACATCCCCTCTCGTGTGTTGCACATCTTGCATATTGAGTTGTACCACTGTCAGCATCCAGCAGTACACACCTGGCCCTCACTCCACCAGACTCTTGCCTTTCCTCACGCACACAAACACCCCCCCAAAAAAAAACACCCGTGTCGTCACACCCGTGCCGTCACGCGTCCTGTCTTGGCTTGCCGTGGCCCCGCTGTCCCTCTTTTGTCCCCGTGGTCTCCACCTCCACGTTTCACCTCACTGTGACGTGTGATAGACCTACCATGTGAAACTCACGCTACTGTCCTTCTCTCCTTCCCCCTCTCACCCCTCCTCACCCACCTCCTTCCCTTCCATCCCTCCTCCTCGCACCTTTCTCCTGACCCCTTCCACCTCCCTCCTTCCTCCACCCCTCCACCCCACACAGAGAATGACCAGCCATCCCTTGTATGGTTTGACAGAGGGAAGTTTTATTTAACCTTTGAAGGTAAGTTTTCTCTTCACCAGAGTAGCGTACACACACTTTTACGGGGCTCATCTGTGCAAGCTTCGTCCCCTTCCCCCCTTCCCTGCCCCCTTCTTTCCTTCCTCCCTTCCCTCTCCTCCTCTACCTCCTTTGCAAAACCCTCCATCACCCTAACCCACGCCATGCTAACTCTCGGCTGAGCCCCCTCATATGCAGTCAACTAAGCAGTCTTGCCTTCCCCCACCTTCTCTTCCTGACATTGTTCATTCTCATTTCGTGTGCGCTGACCGCCTTTCATTCACTCCCTGAATAATCATCGTTTTTTGTGTACTTTACTAATCTCTTTGTCGTCACTTTTGTCTCGTTGGTCCTTTTGGTTTATGGTTTGATCTTTGGACTGTCTGAGCTTTGATCTTGTCAGAATAATTCAGCTTCAACAGCATGTCTGGAATAAGCATGCACATCTCTCTCTCTCTCTCTCTCTCTCTCTCTCTCTCTCTCTCTCTCTTTCTCATCTACCTGTGCTTATTTAATTGAAAGCTAATGTCAGTGTTTAATTTACCTAATTGAAATGAAGACATCTGAGGGAGATATTTGAGGTAATTTTGTTTAATTCCATAATTTCACAGTCAACGAGCAGAGAGAAATGGGTGCCCTCTATGGAAACAACCAGCTGCTTTCATGCCACCTTACTAACACCAGTGTCCGTTCTCATTTCAAGTAGTTTCATTTCATCAGAGTAGTTTGCACACCATGTCTTGTTCCTCATTCCATCCACACATTTCTGGTTAGGAAGAGAGTAGAGTCTGTAGTTTTGGGATTTGGAACATGCTTCTTTTCGTAGTCTATTGACCTCCTCTGATTCTTTTTATACTGATTTAAAGCTACTATACAATGATGTGAAGCTCAGTTAAGCTCTGTGTGTGTCCATTCAGACTATTTTAATGTGTATTTGTGTCTCTGTATGCATGTGTGTCACTTCCAGGCTGCTCCAGAGGGCCCAGTCCTCTCACCATGGGGGCTCAGGACACTCTTCCTGTGGCCGCTGCATTCACAGAGACAGTCAACGCCTTCTTTAAAGGAGCTGATCCCAGCAAGTAGGTCAACAAACTGCTTCACACATTCCAACATATCTTGTCATCACTCCCCGGACCAGGATCGCAATTTTCACGTCGTTTTCATATGATTTGAAATGAGTGTGTTCTTTCAACGTAACCTTGCAGTATTTGTTGGTAACATTTAGTCCTGTTCCAATACTGTCTTTGTCAACACTGATAAGTATTACATGGCTGCAATCATATTTAAAGATATGCTTGTTTGTTTATACTCATGAATATATCTTGTAGTGTTATAAAGCTGTTATTGGCACATGTACACATCCTTCACAGGTGAGTTTAAAACTGTTCAAATGTCTCACCTTTTAGCTAATCACTCACTCCATCCCCCAAGTTAACAAGCTCAACTACTGCTACCAAATGTAGCCAATTAACTCCTGTTTGCTAGACCAACAACAATGCCAACCTTGTTTCAATTCAGCCGGCTAGAACCGGCTAGAACACAGTAACTAAAGTAACTAAGTCCGGTTTGTGAGCTTAGTTCTCATCCAGCTGGCATCAAAGTGAAGCTTGTATTAGCATTGGTAGCTAACTCTTCATATCTTCAGCAACCACAGAGGAATGTCATAAATATTAAAGCACTGCAGAACTGCAGAGATAAACTCTGAATTAACTATCTAGCTGCTGTCTGTAACGCTGTCTGTACAGTATATGTACAGTGTCTCTGTCTCTCCAGTATTTACCTTTTCTCTCTCTAACCCACTCCATGTCTCCCTCTTCCTCCTCTCAGGTGTGTTGTGAAGATCATAGGTGAGATGGTTTTGTCGTTTCCGGCAGGAATCACGCGGCACTTTGCCAATAACCCGTCCCCTGCCGTGCTAACCTTCAGCATAACCAACTACAGCCGACTGGAGCATGTGTTGCCTAACCCCCAGCTCCTCTGCTGGTAATGACGCCGCTGTGAACTCACCACCCAAATACACAGTTTAACTGGAGGCAGTGTCTCTGTGAAGAAAGATACACCATAACTCTTACCGCATCCTCCTCACAATTATAGTTCAAGTCTGAATGCTTTATTGTCCAGCATTTATTTAAAACAGTCACAATATCTTATTTACTGTGCATTATAATCTATATTAATAATATTAATTTTACTTATAGAGCATGCAAGATAATAGCGTAAAAGGCACATTGCCTCATATGATCACTTATTATATGTGTAAACTGTTATATCAGAAAATGCAACAGTTTGCTCCTAATTCATTGTTTATTTTTCATAATAATCACTGTATGTATTTCATTGCCATAATAATATTTGTATCCACACAACAAATCCTACTTATCACACTTATGGTATGTTACAGTGACACAGAAGACTTCATTTACATGACCCATTCCATACACAATAAAATGTCTAACAACAATAACAATAAAAATATATAGCGGCGTGAAAGGGAAAAGTGGGGGTTAAATTGGGATAGAAAGACCATTTAAAATGTATAAATGGTATAAAAACAAAGTCAAACTTCAAACATCGAGTTTTGTTTTGACTAAAAACTAGGCCTAACGTTTGCCTTTGGAATAAGGATGTAAAACTATCTGAAATGGCTTGTAAAACATTCATATGGAAGAGTTTGGCTGTTCACTGTGTAATGAGGATGAGTTCACTTTAGTGGCATCATCTCAGACACTTAAGCTGACTGCGTATTGAATCATCGTGAGGTCATCTGAGTTTTCAGTCCAACTACCTTCAACAGAGGTCAGCTTTTGTTTCACCTCACAGCAGAGAAATGATTGTGGAAATGATGAAATGATGATGGTTTTTACTTAATTAGGATTATATATATATATATATATATATATATATATATATATATATATATATATATATTTTTTTTTTTTTTTTTTTTAGATTTATTTCTTTTTTCAGAATAAGCTGCATAATTTCTGCAAGAATTTCTGTGTAAAGCATGACCTCTTGTGACTTAAAATGCTGACAACCCTGCAAATTTCATTAGTGCTAAAATGAGTTTTCTGGTCAATACATAACTTCCAGACACATACAGTACTGGGCACTCTATTTCCACACAATCAGAAACCGTTAGGACAAATATCTGTATTTTGATCGTACCTTTCCACATGCTTTTCCACCAGCGACACCACCACACAAGCCAAGGCTGATGCCAAGGACTTCTGGGTGAACATGCCAAACCTGATATCCCACTTAAAGAAGGTGGCAGAACAGAAGCCACAGGCAACATACTACAATGTGGACATGCTCAAGTATCAGGTAAGCTCTGCCCTCTGGCCAAGTGATACACAGCAGCCCCATCTTCCACTGTTTCACTGTAAAGGACTGTAGGAACAACAGAATGCCATGTTGGGATTCAGTGCTGAAGTCAAGACCAGCTGAACCAAGACCATAGTGTATCAAAACCAAGGCTTTGAGGGGTCGAGACCAAGTCAAAACCAAGACCAGACAGTATTTAGCCTACTTAGGTAGCTAACGTGGCTAATATTGGCTATATACAACACAGTCTAAATGTTAAAAGAAATGCTTTGGCATCTGTGTGCAGGTATCAGCAGAGGGGCTTCAGTCCATTCCTCTAAATCTAGCGGTGAGCTGGAGATGTGAGCCCACCAGCACTGACCTGAGGATAGACTATAAATACAACGGGGAGGCCATGACGACGCCGATGGCCCTCAACAACGTCCAATTCCTCGTCCCTGTCGATGGAGGGGTTTCAAAACTACAGGCTGTCTTACCTCCTGCCGCATGGTACTGTCTGAACTTTGGTGTAGTATAACAATTTGTGCATTGTTGCTATTTATCTACTAAAAGGTTTTGACTTTTCGCTTTATTAATGTCCTCTTGTAATCTTGACAGGAATGCGGAGCATCACAGAATCCTTTGGAAGATTCCTGATATTTCACAAAAATCTGAAAACGGAGGTATGTACAATATAATAAAAGTAATATACACCATTTAGTCGTATTGATAGGCTTTAAATTCTTGCTTTTAGTTTCATAATTCCTAAAAAAAAAAAAAAAAAAAAACGGCCATTATCCTGGACATGTGACTTGTGAAACGTGATGACAGACAGCTCCAGTGGTTGACTTTGACTTTTACACACATCTTAATACATCTAAACCTACTTTTTTTTAATCAGTTTTCAGAGTTTGTACAAATTCAAAGAGATAAGAGCAACAAAGTGGATAAGAGACTTATTGTTTCACAAGAAGTGCACACAGTGTAAACAATGTTCTTAGTTTCTGCAGGCGTGTAGAGGTGGACAGTTTAAACACTGACCTGGAACCTGCATTAGGAGCCATGGAATGCGGCTAAGCAGACTATGGGGGAAAGAAATGTAGTACATGGTGCACCTCAGGAGGAGCTGAGGCTCTAGCTGAAATAAAGAACGCCCCCTTCTGTCTACAAATGGTATTACAGCTACTTCAGCACACCTCACCATGCCTGACACGTCGCTGCACTATGGCCGTGTGGGTTGTATGTGCTTTTTTCCACAGCTTCTTTTATTCTCTGCCGATGACATATTTTCAACTGCGTTGTTTGATTTGTTTGTCCGAGATCAGCTGAGTTTGTTCATTACAACACAGAAAGGCTCTGACTTACCTGGTCTCCAGGATGGGGATGAGTTTATGCGATTTTCTCCAAGAGATTCAAACGTGATCAGATTATCTCTGCTCCTTTTGAGCATGAATGACTTTTAAATGTAATAATCGTGTCTTTTATCCGTTTAATGTCCTGACAAAAACAATTCAGATAATTGTAATTTTCTTTTCTTTCAGTGTTTCCTTGAAAATCTGTACACAGAAAAATATTTTGATATTGAACAGGCTTTGATGCAATCACATTTTTCAGTTAAATATAGCAACATCTGTAGTCGTCCAAAGCTGCTACCTGCATTTTTCATTTTATTAAATCAGAACCAACATTTACCTGCTGCATTCAAAATAGTTTCCAAAGCTGATTACACTTGGATCTTTGAACCTCGCAGTCTGACATGTTTATTCCCTCTGTTTTATATCATTACTCGTGTCCGACAGACGTTTCTCTAAATTCGCCCTCTTCCCTCAGGTGTGGGATCGTTGTTAGCACGCTTTCAGCTAACAGAAGGTCCCAGTAAACCGGCTCCACTGGCGGTGCAGTTCACCAGTGAGGGCAGCACCCTGTCAGGCTGTGACATTGAACTGGCTGGGCCAGGATACCGCTTCTCTCTCATCAAGAAGAGGTTTGCCGCAGGTCAGTTTAGCATTTCTAACAACCTATACACCAAACATAATTTATCACAGTCACTACTGTTAAATGAAAGCTCTGCCAACTCATCCCAGTAAATCAAACCTTAAAAATTCTGTTAGAAATTGTTTGATTGAAGTTAACAACAGTCAACATTTCATTGCTGCGTTTCAGGAAAATACCTGGCCGACAACTAACCCATTCTACTGAGAACAGCACTGTTGAACAAAACAATCGCAGTGGACTGAGGTTGACACGGAGGACAAACCGACACCAGACAGACTTTCCATTAACCTTTTTCTGAACCCACACGACAGGTGCGCAGCCTACCCAGCAGTATTGTACAACTTGCATATAGCATCGTGGAGCTGTTTTAGGTCATGTAATTATCGTATTTGTATTCATTTCATAACATCTGTATTGCTGCAGTTAGACATCTGGGTTCTTCCTCCCTCTAAAGTCTGTGTGTCTCTGTCTCCATCCTCCTCTGGTCAATTTATGGTGGTGTGTTTTTTAAAGTTTCACTGCAGCTGCCTGACCGAAGACATGGACAGAAAGTGTTTAGAGACAGATTTTAACTCTGTGCTGTCTGTTGTCCAGAAAGAGCCCAGAAAGATTTGGCCGTGAAAAATATCCTTGAATAAAATCGTTGTGGTCAAACTTCCGACACACCCAAAGCTAGACTAGTTGAAGCAGGGCCCAGGACAATTCATAGTAAGTTATACATCTTTAGCAGATTCAAAAATATCATCTCTTCTGTCAGAATCAGACCTCGAAGCCTGAGACAGCTGTCCTCACAGTTATGCACTGATGCCAGCACGTAAATGCATTTACCGATGCATTTGTTAAGTATGTCGTCTGAAACCGTTCATTGGAAGACGTTGGTGCTTGTTTGCGATCAGGCTCAAGTAACTACAAACAAACGACTAGATTTTCATGCATCACCTACTGGTACTACAGGGTCACATGACTTTGGATAACATAAATGCACTGATCAGTCAATCAAACTGTAATTTATTTTATTTCTCTGGAATACACAGACATGGATAGGTTTTTAGCCAGTTAGGCAGCTGCAATGATTAATCAATGTACTGGTTGCAAAATAAGAAAATGCGTTTTTTTCCCGTCAGAACAAAAGAAATGTACAAAGTGTCATTTTAAATCAATAATATATATCTTAAAGGGCGTTTGGTGTTTTCCTCGTATTGTCAGATAGCCTTTCTGTTGTTCCCAGGACAGCAGTGATAGACTCCAGAGTACATGACAGCATTCTATTTTTATTTATTGATGACGATGATTTGTTGTATAAAACATGTGATTCTGTATACGAATAGAATTTGAATGGTATCACACAACTCAGAACCCTTAAAGGTATAAATATTTGAACTCTCTCTCTTTTTTGTTATCTGTGTAGTTGGGTAACCTGTGTACAGTATAAGGTATAATTTTTGAATTTATTTCAGATATAATTTTTTAACTCAAGTGCAACTGAAGATTTGAGCTATATATATGGGGGTGGGTGGGGGTGGGGGGGTAATTTAAAGAAAAAGATAAATATCTTCCTGGATGCTGTGTTATGCTTTGTGAAAGCAGTGTTAATGTAGAGTTAGTTATACCATGGGCAAGGTCCACACTTTAAAGAGTTGAACACTCTGAGAATGTGGCTTATTTGTCTTCTTTATTCAAGAGTTAGAGGAGGTGATCGGTACCGCTCATACATCTGTCTGTTCAACACGAGGCTGGAGCCAGGAGACGGTTAGCTTAGCATAAAGACTTGATCCAGCTACCCTGCCTCTGTTTGACGGTGCTCAGCACTTCAAGTTTTAGACATAGAGGTGCTTTCAGTCATGCTAGCTTGCAGCAGTGTAGGTCAGTTGATCCACCACGTTAGTCCAGAATATCTCAACAACTATTGAATGGATTGTCATGAAATTTAAAATTCTGAAGCTGAAGAAAAGCTGAAGATGAAGTTGACAAAATGTACTGGTCCAATTTGGCTTACGTCTGTCTGCGAAACATCTGGGAAGGTTAGGATTTAGCACGAAGCATTGCTGTACCTCAGTGCTGTTTACCTTTTATACCTGTGACCAATCCTTATGCTAAGCTAAGCTAACCGTCTTGCGGCTCCAGCTGAACATTCACCACACAGATATGAAAGTGGCTTCAGTCTTCTCACATAATTCTCAGCAAGAAAGTGAGCCAGCGTATTTCCCAAATTGTTGAACTCTTCTTTGTAATAAAGTCAAGACAATGACAACAAAAGCAATCCGTTTTCCTCAACAGCACTGATGAAGTTTGGTGACTGTGGTACCACTACTGGAACAGGATTTGTTTGTTTTTGATTTGTTTGTTTGTTTTTTTTAATTCAAACCTCATAAAAACAGAAAGAAAACACTCTCGTATTAAATCTCAGTTCCCACCTCAACCGATTCAGACCACGTGTCTGACCTGTTTCCATTCACCTCAGTGGTACCTAAACTCCCTGACTATATCATGAGCACACCCCTGATCATCCAACCAGCGCTTGAATCCATGGCTTTATTTTGCATAATCGTAATGGTCTCTGTGAGATGACAAGAATTGAATGAGGTTGTGGAGCACGGTTAAGTTGACCAAAATGTTTTTTTTTTTTTTTTTTTTCTTTTTTTTTGTATTTTATGTGTGTGTACCCCCGGACAGTCAGTCCTCTGTTAAGGAGAATAAGCTGAATATTTTTAAAACGGATAAAAGTGAAAAAATATTATATTGTTTAATGTGTAAAAAACAAAACAAAACAAAAAAACACTGTGCTGATGATGTTGAACTTCCTGAATGCTCTGACACTCAACATGAAGAACAAAAAGTATGTGTGAAGTGTAGCCGAATATCTCTGTACTGTACTGTATGTCGGCATTCTGCTAAATGCAACCAATCATGGTCCTTTCAGAGCCATCGTAGAAGCATCTTTAGGACAAGAGGACTATTAGTAACATGTCGATATTCCCGTTTAATGATAGAGTACTTTTGATCGGGCATACTTTTAAACATATGTGCTTCTTTGGCTCATAAAGAGTTCAGATTTGTGCTGTGCAGTTAAACTGAATATCTTGTTTTTGACCTGCACTCAGTCTAAAAAGAGCATTGTGGATTACTCTGAGGTTGCATTTCATTTGTTAATGCAAGGCGATGATGATTGGTGCCATTTAGCTCCCACATTAGTCTGGTAACATTTTCTCTCAGTCATGTCTGTCCATCTCCTCGAATGGATGGATCAACACGGCTGACAGGAAGCTGTAACCTTCCGAGTGAACCTTGAAGCCAGTGCAACAGTCACTACAGCATTATCTACAGAGGCCCACCGTACACATCTCCCGTCATACATCCGTTTTTAAATTACCACTACACTTCAGGTCACACTGTCTTTCAGCTTGAAAGTCATGTCACAGAACAAAACTCACTCTCTTTCTGTTAGTTGCCTAGATTATTGTCATTATCTCATATTCTGAAGAAAAAAAAAAAAAACGGAACAAAACTTGTTTTCCAGATCTTCATCTCTGTGGTGAACTTGTCCTGCAGTAATTCATTATTGCATGCAGAGCATGCAGTAAAAGGTGAGGCATCTATGACGATAGGTAGTACTGAAATGACGTGTTGTGCTGCGTGTCAGTTACTTGTATTAATGTTGAGAAGAGCGCAGGGAGTGTGTTTATGTGTGCTATACGCCAGAATGCTTTTTGGTTCTGTACCGTTAACCTCAAACACATGTGCAAGCTGTTTGTACAGTACATAACAATGCTAAGATGAACTGAGAAACTTAGTTTGCTTCTTTCCAAAACCAATAAAAGTTATAACTGGATGCCTGTTTGCTGTTTTGTTTTTTGCTTTGTTTTGTTGTTGTTGTTTTTTTTTATGTATATCTTCTGATTTAGTTTTTCACCAAGAAGAAAAAAAATCATCTTACTGTGTGTTATTTTGGAATTTGCATTTTTATGACACACCAGCCATAGCTATGGATGGTTGTTACTGTGGTAAAACTTTGGTCCAGACCAAAATATATCAACAACTATTGGATGGATTCACCTTTTTTTATGGACATTTATGGTCCCCAGAGGATAGATCCTACTGACTTTGGTGAATATTATCTAGTGCCACAAGCACGGCAAAAGACTTTTATGGTTGGTGCCAGTCATACACTATAGATATGGACAGGTGGCCATTTTAGGAAATGCAGTTTTTTGGTCCTTTGCATTGGCTTCACTTGGATTTTGGAACTTGGCACCAACACGAGGTTCACATTTGTTTTGTCTCAACATCTGTTGGATGATTTCCCATGAAATCCGCTGATAGGCACAATGCTCTGCTGTAATTAGAATGTAGACATTAGTCACAGCCGCAATGTGTGAGGATTTTTCAGGAAACAGAAAGCCTCTCTGAGCTGCTAACATGGTTGCAGACTCTTAGTCTTGTTTTAATTATTTTGGGGGGGGATTTTATGTCTTTTATTGAATAGCCAACAGTCAAGAGATGACATGAAATCATATGGGAGGAACAGAGAGGGAATTAATAAAGTTCCTACAGTAGCTTAGACACGAACCAAGGACGTTGTGGCTCTTGGTCAGGATGTCATTTTTGCCTTTTGTTTGTCACAAATTGATTATATTTATTGTTACTGTTAACTTGCTGAAATGAGCTAAGCATTATTTGGTATTCAGGCTTGCTGTTTTAAAAAGATCTCACACTTCACAGAATGTAAGCCCTGTGCAAGAACATTTATTTGACAAAAATAGCAAAATGATACACTACAGCTCAAGTTTCCGATGCATACATCAAAGCACAGATGGACATTTTCCAAATCTGCAACCCCGTGGAAACACGTTTATATACAGGACAAAAGCTGAGACATCTGTCCTCTCTTTACACAGTGTGTGAGTGGGAAATGATACAGTCCTGCACCCTTGAATATCAGCCCTGAGTAAATTAACCTCAGTGTAGTTTTGTTTATATTGTAAGTGGATATATTTTTGTGGTTTTACATATCTTTCACCTCTGGATCAGAAACATGTTCACAGAAGTGGTCCGCATTCACATCTACAAACCACGCAAGTTAAAGTAATGACAAGAATATGAAAAGCAATTAGAAAAATAGCAGCTGTGGATATGCGAATTATTGTACATACGATACAGAACTCATACTGTTATCAGACATCAGCATTTTGATTGAGATTTGGTTTCTACGAAGGCGAAATGAGAGAGAACGGAGTCATTTTGGTCACTTTGGAGAAGAAGAGTGGAGCTGGCCTCAGCAGAGGAAGGTGAGGTCGCTCTTCCTGCAGCCCACCTGGCAGCACACGGTGGTCAGTACGTTATTAATATCCCGTCTGGTCAACTGGGAGCCCGGGTTGCTGCTGCTCAGGCTCTCCAAACTGCTCTGCTCCCCTGTGAGCAAACCTGGAACAACAAAATGCAGCGAAAGCTCAAGAAACACACTGACATAAAACATTTTTGTACTAATTTAGTCCAACAACCAGGTTCACACACATACCTCTCCTCTGCAGATGTGACTTTTTTTTTTGTACAACAGGACAGTGGATGAACAAAGTCTTGTGTAATTGAGGTGTATGCTCCCATTAAATAAGGAAATTCTAAATGACTGTACAGATTACCTCAGTGCTATTTGTCTTCTGCAGTGTCACTTTACTCTTTCTAATCAGTACGACTGATAGGCTAACTGGGTTTGTTTGTGTGTCACAGACAGTAAGAGGCTAAGAGGATGCTCGGGTCTGCTGCACTGTTTATTTAATCATCATATGTGGCTCCTCCGGCGTAATAAGGTAGAATAGCCTCTGAGCTAGGGCACCTGTCTGCCTGCACACCCACTGCACTACAGCCACTGAATTAAAAGTATGTAATATACAGAACATGTAACGCACAGCAATGGAAACCTTCGGAAACATAGATCCACAGATCAGCAGATACTGTAAGTGTTTTAAAATGTTGCCTGCATCGGTAAAACATCCAAACACAGAAATGGCCTGAGAGAGTCACAAGTCACATGATTGATAGAATGAATCATATGTGAATTATAGGGGTCAGAAAGTGTTTAAATTTTCCACAAAAGGTGGATTCAAACTGCAGGATTCATTTTTAAATAATTTCTGTAAAATAAAAGAGGGACATCACACAATATCTTAGTGTCTTACAGTAGTTATACCTTTTAGTAGTCCAGGAGTGGCTCTCTCGCTGTAAACTGTTTGGTTCAAGAGGTTCAAAACTACAGAATTTTATTCTAAATTCTTTTTTTTTATATATATATAAAAAGAAAACACTAGTTATGTCAGGCTGAATTTTGTAGAACACACAATAAAGCTTCAACGAAGAGCTGAAACATGCTGATACAGAATATATTTGAAACACTTGATGATTTTAACAACCCTGAAGCTACTTAGAGGTGTAATTTTGGAAGTCCTTTTCAGATCAAGCTATCTTTTGAGAGAGTATCCTGAGAAAAGAGTAGAAAATAAATACTACAAAGTAAAAAGTAGATATCAATAGTAGAAATACACATTACAAAACAGTCTCTTAATGACTACAGCAAGCAAAACCTGTTTCATGTGGGCACCTGGCTATTATTCTAAGACAGGCTGATATCTTAAGCCTAAATCTGCACACTTTATATGCTCCTCTGCATTATTCTTTCTTGTATGCACACATGTCTAAAATAAAGGTGAAGTCTTTAGGCTCTTGTTTTTCGTGCTCTTTTGAGAATAAAAACTCGTCTCACCATCACCACCCATGTCTGTCTCACTGAAGAATCTCCTCCAGCGGGAGCCTCCGCAGGTGTAAACGACAGCCCTCAGGAACTCTCGACCGCACAGCTTCACTGCCTTCACCTCCGCCTTCACTTGGTCCACATGCACCACTGCACACAACAGCAGAGGCAGAACCACCAGAGCCCGCATGTTGGACACCTGACTGTCTGTCTGTAGATTTATCTCTTTGTTGGTCTGGTTTGTTCTGAAGCGACCTCAGCTGTCTTCTGGGATCTTGCTGGCTGTCTTTGAGTCTTCTTTGCTGCAGCACAGTAGACCGGTTGCTGACCCAATGCATGCATCCCCCTGTATTATATACCATCCACCTTTCAGTTCATCAGTGCTGAGTATCTCTCCACCTCCTCCCCATAACTGTCTTCTTAGCCCATCCCAATAACACACAAACACACACACACACAGTCCTCACTACCTCAAGTCTTTTTATGTTTCCGGTCATCTCCACCGTCACCATTTTTAGCAGTGTAAAGGAGAGAGTGACAGCCATCAGCCTTTTACAACCCTCAACTGACAATCACATTAGCTGAGGGCATCTTCCTCAGCCTCGCCATGATTATTATGTGCTTTAAGGCTGTGATTGCACTGACCTTCACCACACAGCAGGGATAATTAAGTGATGCAAAGTGATTCACCGTGCAGTCAAACAGATGTTTCACCTGTTTACAACACTCTGATGGCCCGGCTGTCTTTGGATTTACAGCAGTTTGGGTCATATGAGAGGAAATAAGTCAATGTTGACAGTCCATCATGGCGGTCATTACGGTGCTGCTGATGGTGCGACGTGATACTCTTGACATTTCACTTCGATCTTTAACGGTAGAGGTCCCACTTAGGATGTCAATGAAATTATATTATGTTTATTTGGACATGCTGTGCGGTTGTTCCGATGGTGGCAGAAAACAAAGACAGACGATTTAGATTTAAAAATACAATGGAAAAAAAGATCGGCTTGACTTTTTCTTAAAAGTTAGAATTTTCTGAGAAGCAATGAATATTATTCATCTTTTATTTATTGGAACCAAAAAACAGAGTTTGCTGGTTTCCAGGTGAATTGCCCTTTCAGCTCATTAGACAGTGAGTCACAGAACAGTGGAGTCAGTAATCATTTTCAAATCTGTCCACTTGTGTCAGCTTGTTTCAGGTGGCGACATTATCAGTCAGAGAAGTTGGGGAACTTCTGGCAACAATTTGGTGCCCAGTCAGTGAACGTCATGTTCTACTAACGCTAATAACCACTTTAACATAAGATAAACAAATGTTCCATGGCTGTATCACATGACATTCATCTGAGGAAGTCCTAAAAGTGCACTTCAACAAATCCATCTCCATAGTTACCTGAGTAAATTTCCTCCACTCATGAAAATGCTTGAAAGCTCTGCAAAAAGCTCGTAAACAGACTTGAGGAGGCATTATTTTGTCAGACTAGATGAATCATTTTATTTTGAGGCGAGGTTATCAACGCAGTATCAGCAGACACGTTTGTTCATTTAGGTCAACCATGCCGGATGGCTAACATGTTTTCACTATCTCAGCATACTGCAGAGACTACAACAAAGAGTTATTTGCCTGCGCTCTTTGTATTAATAAAATGTATTCATCATAATGATTTCAATAGAGATTTCTGTTGGCATTCATGAGGTTAGTGAGCTGTGTGCATAGATGGCTGTAATCAGAGCCACAACTGCCTTTGTCATAATGAACATAGTTTTGTCTGACTGTCCTGATTACTGACTCACAGGCCTGGAGAGGTCAAGAGGGCCATTTAAATTACCATGACCTTAAATTACCCTAAAAGATCATAAAGGAACCAGAATGAGTGACATCATGTCATCTGCCATTAGGACTGATAACCTGAAAACACATATGTATTAGTGGTGTTTGATTTGAATTAACACTTTGTGACAGAAGTTCAGCACGGCTGTAGAAAACTGAGCAGCAGCTGCTCTGCAGCAGGAAAGGTTTCCTCTCATCATGGTGGGAAGCTGTTAGCTTTGATCCAATTACAAAGCTCCTGCATGTTCTCATTTCAGAATCAGGCCATAATGTCATGACTGTGGCACTGAAGAGACACTGAAATGTGAAGATATGAAGCTTAGTGACTGTAGATGAAGATTATTTTTACATTAATTAATGTCACATGAGCAATTTATTTAATTCATGTTCAGATATTAAAAGCTGACAAACTGTATGGTTGAAAGTACATCAACTAGAGCTAAGTAAGAAAAGCTCAATTAATTATCCTGTTGAGGTTCACTTCATATGTTTAGATAAGGATTCTATTTTTAAAAAAATATATATTATTATCATTGATAATTTGATATGTCTGTATTTTTAGAAGTCTTAAGAGACAAACGACAGAGCTCACTCAGGACCACAGTTAGCATACAACAGATAATGACTGAAAAAAAAAAAAAAACACTTTATAAGAGAGCTTTGGTTTTATGTTTTTATGTTGAAGTTTTATAGACATGGACTAAACCAAGTTACAATGACATAAGCCTTGTAGCAAGTAATTTGGTTAAACTTGTATCTAACTAACTGAAATCTATTTTCAGCCAAGTACCCTGTGTCCACTGAAAAACAACAACAACAAAAAAAAGACGTCTCCATTAAGAGGACCAAAACAGCGCTGCACCACGAGAGAACAACAACCTCGTAACTGAAAAAGCACTTCAACAACATTTCACGTTTAGAATCCATCACTAAGTTCTAATTTCTATTGTCATAATGCAATAACAATAAGACTACGCTGAGTATTTTTGATACATGTTAAAAAGACTCTCAGACTATGTTGATGTTATTATTATTACTAATCTTATCATTATTACCTATCTAGTTCACATTACTGATTTACTCACATCACTTCCATAATAACCATTATTTATTACATTTTCTATTCTTATTAACATCTCATTTTACCGCAATTTTAATTGACCAAATTGTCTGAACTCAAAGAAATACATTTCTCTATGATTGTGGCAATCGTACTGAACTGACTGACTGATCCAACATCACTTGGATGAACTGAAACCTCGACTTCACGCCAGGCCACGCCGCCCAACATCAACGGCCGACCTCACTGACGCCGTCTCTGTCCAGCTGCCATAATGCAGACGACAGAAGAGAGGAGCTGATCAAAATGTTGACACATTCATCTTCAGTCATAGCCAATGAGCATAATGAGCTGAGGCAAAGGATCTTTTGCCCTGGGTTTCACCTATTAGGCTACATACGGTACTGTAAAAGAGTCATTTAATCTGAGTTTTTATGAAGTTTGTATTCTCTATCAAGGAAGCTTAACGTGACTTTAATGCAGCAATTTACACAACATTTCTAATTTTCAAATCATTTCTATGAAGGCTGATTACAAATTTCACCATAATACAATATTTGCTAGATTTATTTTATTAAAGTAGCGCTCAATTTTTAATTTTTGTTGGTTCAAATTTGTGTCTCTCAAACCAAACTTACACCATTATTAATGTACATATAAAATCACAGGTATTCTATTTTTACATATAATTTCTTAAAAAGCTTGAAATAAGTCCCTGTGACAGTAAAAATGTCAACCATATATTTAGTATACAGCCAAACAGGCAAATGTGACGTGTGCAGATAAGATCGGCCCTAATGGGACTGCTCATATCTCAAGGAGACATTCAGTCGCCCCTTTCTCTGAGAACCAAATCTTACAATAAGAGTGACTAGATAAATGGACGAAACAAGCACAAACCTAATTGGCTGGGGAATACATCAGTGTGTGTGTGTGTGTGTGTGTGTGTGTGTGTGTGTGTGTGTGTGTGCGTGTGTGTGTGTGTGCATATTCACTCAGTGTAACCTGCAGACTGAAAGATGATGTCCTGCACAGTGTCCACCTGAAAGAGAAGAGCCAGCCAGAGGGAGCTCGGTTGTGTTTGCCATGTGAAATGACCATCAGGTGCCCGTGTGTCATTGACTGACTGAGGGAATAATGGTTTCAGATTGCTGACATAAAATGCTATAAAGCCAGCAAAGGTGCATTAATGCAGACTGAAGTACAGAATCATGTCAACAAAAGGCAAACATTACCTGCGATCATATAGAAAGTTCAATAAGAACTCATCAATTGTACCAATATCAGTGTTTGTGTTTTGTTTTGTTTTGTCAGTGAAGTTACAAGGTGCTTTATGGAAAGAATAAGCATAATGTATTCTCCTGTTTGTCTCCAATTTTACATATGCTCCTATTTTTTCCATAGGATAAATATGGATGTGTTATGCTTAATGGATTCTGTGGATCGCTGTCGTAGCTATTTTCACTTGTTATAAAGAATTCTGAGCGCTCATGCTTACACAAAGTGTTTCAAATGTTATCAGACTGAATTAACTGTCTGTAACATTAACTGTCTTTTTCACATGTGCGTTTACACATTTCAGAAATGTAACAAAAACACAAAACCTGAAAACTGCTAATGTTAACATAACATAATGTTAGGCATAAGTTCTATTGTCATCCTCACGTGTATAGCTGGAAAAAAAAACATTTATATGCTTCTCATTCTGATTATAACTGAAAATATTGGGTGCTTCATGTTTAACATGTACCTGATATAGAAAACACTGAAACATCAGATTGTACCATAGTTCTACTCTGTGTATCAAAAGAAGCTGGTGAGGTTCATCTTTAAAAACAAGCCTGAATAAACAACAAAGCAGCTGTGAAACTGCTTTGAAAATATGGTTATTTTTAGAAAATCATATGTAACTGGTACGTAAATACGTAGCATGACTCTGTGAGGAAGTGAAGTAATGCCAACAACACATGACTCACTCAAGTGTTTACAGGCCTGAACGTTCATGTTTCTTCCCCTTCAGTGCCTCTGTCTCAGCACAGCTCAGCTCAATATAGTCCAAAATGTAAGAATCACAGGACATGATCGAAACATGACTAACTTCCGTTTAAATCAGTATTTATAGAATATTTCATTCTAATTGTTTAAATAATACAACTTTCACATATTCGGTTTTATTTACAAGTGTTTGAAACTCAATGAGTCTGTTGCATTTAGTGCAGCGCTAAACTAAAAATACAGATATTATATTAATATTTAGGGGATTAGAAAACAATACTTTAAATCTAAACATAGCAAAAACATTTGTAGCTCAAATTTCAGTCATAGATTTTGCCTGGAGGACCTCCCCTGTGAAGCCCTGGCTCCATCTGCTGATGGATAGAAATATATTAATATATAGAAGTAATTATCATGCTGTGTACTGTCTGTTGATTTACAAACATTCAGCCTCAGTGCTTCCTGTCTCTGTCTCTGCGTCTTTACGCCTCCAGACCTGCAGATGGCGCTGTGACGCTGAAGCAACGAGCCTCCCGGCATGTAGCTGAGGAGGGCAGCATGTTGGAAGGACCTTCAACCAGTTTATCAACTTTGTAGAAATGTAACTCTTTGCTTATTTACTCGGTTAAGCGAGTTGGAACAGACAGTACTTATCAGTCCGAAGGTGAGTCTTGTGTACTAGTTGTGTGCACGTAATACACGTCGTTGTATGCTAACCGAGGGAGCTAACCTCAGCTAGCAGGGCAGTGTTTGGTAGCATGCCTCTCTGGAGCTGACGCTGACAGTCTGTCACTGCTGCGGACACTTCACACATCAGTCAGCGACATCTGCATCTTCAGCCTCAGCTTTAATTTATTGACTTTATGTACTTCTCTATCGTTATTCCGAGTCTGTGTGTTGTGGCGACCTTCACTACCTGCAGGCGTCAGTTCATTTCCTGTGGCTTCATGTGTATCCGTGTCGATGGTGGAAGAAGTATCCAGTTCCTTTACTGCTACAGTATAAAAATACACTATAAGTAAAGGCGTTCAAATTCATCCTTAGGTCAAGGTGCATTAGTATTAAAGACTAAAGCTACTCAGGTGTAAAAAGTACAAAAAAACTGTATATAAAGTACAATACTTCCTTCTGACATGTACTGCAGTGGAAGCAAGGAAAAATAAACTACATTAACCTCAGATTTGTATTTAAATACATGACTTGAGTACATGCAGTTATATTTATATCACTGATTTTAGGGTGCAGAAACCTTAAATTGATAATCAAAGTATTGCTAATTTATTTTCTGGTAAGTGACTAATGTTTCAGCTCTAACTGATTCGTCTCATCTAACTAGGTCTGGATCTACCATGGAGCCCATAATGAATCAGATTTGGCCGAGAGTCTTCCAGCGCCTCCACAGAACCTTGGTGCTCCCCAGGAGGAGCCATTCAGGGTGTGCTGAGCATGCCACTGTTCCTGCCAACACAAACTCCAGATGTATCAAGCCCACACTCCTGGTGTCCCGCCTCTACCAGCCTTCAAACCTGCGTGATGTGGGGCCGGACACCCGTCTGCAGGGAGAGGTGACTTGTAAGAGCCAAAGGCTCATGCAGCAGGCCGGGCTCATCTATCCATCCAACCCGGGTTGTTACTACTACCTCCCTGCCTTTGTCCGCTCCATGGAGAAGCTGGTGAGACTAGTAGTTTGTCATAAGTGTGATGAATCAGGATGTGAAGTTAAAAAATATATATAATAAGCGCTCTCTTAAATCAACAGACAAGAATAATTGACCAGGAGATGCAGGGGATCGGTGGGCAGAAGCTGGACATGCCCAGTTTGTGCTCAGCTGAACTCTGGAAAACCAGTGAGCGCTGGGACTTGATGGGAAAGGAGCTGATCCGTCTGAAAGACCGCCATGGAGGCGACTACTGCTTAGCCCCAACACATGAGGAGGCAGTGACAACTCTGGTCGCTCACCAGAGGTCCGTCTCCTACAAACAGCTCCCTCTGCTTCTTTATCAGGTAGCCTTTACCGTGTACCACCAGTGTATTTGTTGTGTTGTAATAAACTGTGATTCTAATGTTCTTTCTTTTTAAAAAAAAAAAAAAAAATCAAACAGATCACTCGCAAATTCAGAGATGAACCAAAGCCAAAGTATGGTCTGCTTCGAGGGAGGGAATTCTACATGAAGGACATGTACTCATTTGACGTGAGTGAAGAAGCAGCCTATCAGACTTATGAATCGGTGTGTGAGGCGTACACCAGGCTCTTCTCCCGGCTCGGTCTGCATTGTGTTCAGGTCCAGGCGGACACGGGGAACATTGGTGGCAAACTCTCCCACGAGTTCCAGCTACCAGCAGACATCGGTGAGGACAGACTTCTGGTCTGTGGGAAGTGCTCATTCTCTGCTAATGTAGAGACCATGTCATCAGACAGAACTGACTGCCCACAGTGCAAAACTGGCACACTGGTAGAGTCAAAGGGTATAGAGGTCGGCCACACCTTTTACCTGGGTAAAAAGTACTCTCATGTATTCAATGCCACCTTCAGCAATGCCCAGAACAAGCCAAGTGTTGCAGAGATGGGCTGCTATGGTCTTGGGGTAACCCGGATTCTTGCTGCAGCCATTGAGGTGATGTCGACAGAGGAGGGTATCCGCTGGCCAGGCCTTCTCGCGCCTTACCAGGTGTGTATTTTACCCCCAAAGAAAGGCAGTAAGGTGGACAAGGCAGCAGTCTTGGCTGAGGAACTGGTTCATACTTTGGGAGAGACTTTCTGTGGTTTGAGGGGTGAAGTTGTTTTTGATGACCGTACACAGATGACCATTGGAAAGAGGCTGAAGGATGCCAACAGACTGGGCTATCCATATGTTATTGTGGTGGGACAGGGTGCTCTAGAGGAAACCCCCAGGTTTGAGGTGATCTGTCAGCAGACGGGTGAGATGATGTTTCTCAGCAGAGATGGACTGTTTGAGCTTCTGGGAAGAGTGGAAACTGTATGAACGACAACACTGACTGTGGAAGTAAATGTTTCATTTTATGTTTGTGAGGACTTAGTAACAAGAAAAATGTAAGTGAGGTGGTGGGAAAACAAGATCAAAGCATTGTATGTTTACGTTGTAAGTTTGTGTTTCTGATTGTTTTGCAAAGTAACCCTATACCTTAGATTATTAAATTGCATTTCGTTTCCATAATGTAATAATGTCACAATTTTGCAAATGTGTGCAAATAAAAACACAAACTCCCACATGAACAGAAATTATGACCACTCGCTGTTGTGTTTAAGTAAGCCTTACATCTGTATCTTAGGATCATAGTACAAGTCAATGCAGACCTCTGATAAATATTTAAATACAACCAAGGTAAGTTGTATGTATGAAAGAGAAAAAGCAAAATTAGAAATTTCCAGTTGTGGAAGTACTCCAGTTCTTTACTTAAGCAAAAGGAGCATTACCACAATATATAATATAAACACACCATTATAAGTTAATAGACTTGAAGTGGCTCAATATGGAAGTTATCTAAATTTAAGAGTGGTATTACATGTAATATGTTATTTTGATATAAGAAACATTTTATTGATAATGGTAAAAGTTAGTTTTAAGTACTTGATATGTATTTGTTTAAGTTAACAGTTGCAAAAACAAATAATATGCATTTTACAACAATAACAACTCTGTCTGATTTGTGCATAAAGTAGTACAATATTTCCATCTTAAATATAGTGACCATGTGAGTGACCATTTAATTAAAGTACAATTATCTTCAAATGTTCTTTGTGACATTCTGCCACTTTCTCCTCATATTACCATTTCTAGTGGTGGAAGAAGCATAAAGATCTGTAAATACCTCAATATGAAAATACTCCTAAGTCCTGCATTCAAAACTGTACATATGAAAAAAATACAACCATCAAAAGTACTTCAAATGTAATTCTAGTTATAGAAACTGGAATTCATAGTAGGTCGGGTGCATGTTGGCTCACTAGAAAGTCTCTGCTGCAATAAATGGAACTGAACCTTAATTAGTGTCATTGATAACGCATGCGTTGACCCTAGTTCATGTCAAAATGGCGGCTGAAGTGAGTTGAACAATAAATAAAGTGAAAAGTAAAAATAGTCAAGTAAACGCCAGTTAACGTTACCTCTAAATCCATCATGTTGCATGCCGGTGGTGGAACAAATGTATCGGTACTTTGTTTCCGCACGGATCTTTTATCCACGCTGCACCGCCCCTGCACATGTGTAAACAAGGAGCTGTGTGACTTTTAGAGCCGGTGAAGCTTTTACAGCTGATGGGCTGGTGACAGCAGTTTGTCCTAGTTTATATGAGATTTATAAACAACATAACAATCCGTCAGATCTATATTTTGATCCAAAATGGCGTCCTCTGAAGCACAGTATGAGAGCGACGATGGCATGGACGAGTTCATGGACAAATTCAAGACCGAGAGATATAAAAATGCTTTACCTGAAGACAACTGGGAAGAGGTAAGGAACTGTCACGTATCAGCGCTAGCTTGAGACTTTTTTCTACATGAGTGAGCTGTGTTAACTTCTATGTTGTTGAATTTTCTGTTCATGCGCACTGAGCCCTCTGTTTTTGTCTCATCCAGGAGTTTAATAAAATCCCCATGTTCATGAAAACAGCCCCTGAAGAAATTGACCCCAAAAAATACCCAGAACTAGCCTGTCTCCAGGCCATCATCCATGACGAAGACAGACCCCCAGAAGGTAGGTGGACCACCAGTTCCTCAAGGTTTAGATAAACTGTTTGGAGACTATAAGTTTGAGAAACTCTCTGGAGTCTTTGGAATTCAGTCTCATTTGTCTCATTCCTCCCCAGAGCAGGCAAAGAGCCTGAAAGACGAGGGAAACGTGTATTTCAAAGAGAAGAACTACCAAAAGGCCATACTGTCCTACACAGCAGGTCTGAAGAAAAAGTGTGGGGACCAGGAGCTCGACACTGTTCTCCTCACCAACCGGGCTGCAGCACACTTCTACCTGGGTCAGGATCTCTTCATAACATTCATAGACATAAACGTATTGCATCAGAAAAGGGGTGTTTTTAATGTGGCTTCCAAAAAATGAGATATCACTCACGCTGCAACTAATGATTAGTTTCATTTGAACTTATTTTACTTATATGTATTGTATTGGTCTATATCAAGAAATGATGAAAAACGTCCACGGTGATGTCTTTAAATGTCTTCTTTTGTCAGTCCAAATCCAAAATTTCCATATTTATGAGGCTTAAAAACAGCAGTTTCTTCTATGTTTCTTGCTTTTCATCCTCCCTTTTCTGGTTAATGCAGGTAATATGCGCTCTGCATTGAATGATGCTGCAGCTGCAAAGAAGATCAAACCAGACCACCTTAAAGCCTTGATCAGAGGTATGCAGTATAAACATACAGCTTTATCACCTGCAGTGTCGTAAAATACGACAATAAATGCGGTTAGGACATTTGAAATGTAAAACGGTGCATAGGAAAGTAAAACACTGTTTCAGCTGATGTCTTGTGCGTGTTTCTGCAGGGGCTCAGTGTTGTATAGAGCTGCGCATCTTTGCAGAGGCCATACAGTGGTGTGACGAGGGGCTAAAGGCCCATCCCACTGACAAGAAGCTGCTGGAGCTGAGAGCAGCAGCAGATAAACACAAGGTTCAATCACTAATGAGAGCTATTGACTCTGGGATGGAGGTTTTAGTTTCAGTCAAGCATAATGTTTACTTTTTGTGCCTTTTTTAGAGAGCAGCAGAGAGAGACACCAGGAAGGCCAAAGCCAAAGAAAAAAAGCTGCATAGTCAGAAAGAAACACTTCTGGCTGCTATACGGGTAAGCATTCAAACCTGAGACGAAACTTGCTCTCAGTTAAGCATATCTGTGTTATCAAATATACTTATAAACAGTATTTATACTTGAAACAGCCAACTCTGACACTAATTCTGTCTTGTTCAGACCTGAGTGTACAGTTTGATGCATTTTTTTTCTCTGCTTTAGGATCGAGGCATCAAGCTCCTCCAGTCTGTGAAGCCTCCTCAGCGGGGTTCAGACAGTGAGGATGAGGATAAAGGCTCCTCAGCAGCGATATCACAGCTGAGCCTGGATGGCCTCAGCTCTCAGGAGGTCACGGGGGCTCAGGTTTTCCTGGATGAGCAGGGCTCCCTGCACTGGCCTGTTCTCTTCCTCTATCCTGAACACCAGCAGAGTGACTTCATCTCTGCTTTCTGTGAAAACAACTGGTAAATCCCTCTTGTCCTTTTTGTCTAGTCCTGAATTTTTCTGGATTGCATGTATTTCTGTCTTTCTTTCCGTTTTATTTAGCTAAATAAATCCGGAGTTTTAATCAAACACTGCTGCAAAATGGGTTCTGTATCTTTTTACTTGTCTTGTTTCAGTTTCTTGGATCACCTGGCGGTCATGTTTGGAGAAGAACTTCCACCTTGGGACACAGACAGAAAATACCACCCACAAAATTTGCAGGTTTGTGTGTTTTGCCTAAATGTTATAAGACAGTGATGACACATGCAGTATATGAAGCAAAAATAAGAACTAAACCACAAAGAATGGTCAGGAATGATTCACAACACCATGAGGAAGAAATTTTGTTGTTTTGCTTTAACTTGTGAAATAAATTGCTAATTAGACTTGTGATATTGTATATTATATAGAAAAATCATTTAGTTATTAGTATCTGATAGGTGCAAGTAGCCAAGTATACAACTGGCAAATCAGGATTATATTTAATTACCAAGAACAGGGCAGTTTAATCAATAAACGAAATTGAATTAATCCATTTTAACCTCAGTTAACCTCATCTGACCTCTCCTCACTTTCTAGCTGTACTTTGAAGATGAGCAGAAGAACACACTCTACCAAGTCAACCCAGAGACGTCACTTTTAAAAGAGTTGCAGCATAAAAGGTACATTCATGCCGTGGCCACCATATGTGTTCATTTTCAACATGTGGAACATGTGTTTGTGATTTCTTATTGTAGTTATTATAGTTATTAAATGACCTCGGCTTAAATTGGTCCACTTCAAAGGTCTTGTTTATTTAATGACAAATAACCTGGATCGTGTAAGTTACCATTTAAATCCTTTCCTGCTACCAGTTGTCTGATGTTTTCATGTTGAGAAACAAAGAAAGAACCAGTAATAATTTCATGTCATGACATATCTTTTTATTGGCTGGAGGTCATGATGTAAACAGGGTAATAACCTGTGCGTAGTATCTTCCTGTCATCTGTAATCCAGTACAATTTAAGGAATGTATAGCTCGGAGGATATTATCTGTCAGGGACTATGTTTATCTACTGTGTTTCAGGTAATTTGCTTGGCACTCTTTGACATTAACTTCCTTCATTCTCTTGTTTCTGTCTTTGTTCTGTCTGCAGGTTTTTTGTCAAGGCAGGCACACCCAGTTTCATTGTTCTGGTGAATGGTTCTTTGTTTTGCAAGCAGTTTTTAACGGGGAAGAAAATACAAGGATTGTGAAAACACTGGCCTTCAAAACATGAACTATTAATACACAAAACCATCTGACTGGTGTAGAAAAGGACCTGCTGTTTCATCACCAAATATCAATATCAATGAGATCTCTAAAAGTAATCCACATGGATTCTGTTTCTGTCTGTACAAATATGAACTGCAGATTATAAATGGTTTAAAGGTGTTTTATTCAAGCGATGAATTGGACATAATAGTACACACAAATGATATAAGTGCTTGTAAGTAAACATGAAAAAAAACGAGTAAACAAAGTCTTCTGACTTTATTCTTGTCCCTCCCTAAACATGCCAGTATGTTCCTGAACCCTGAAATTTTATGTTGTGTTAGTCAACAGTTCAGCTTTATTATATATTAAAGAAAATATTTGGAACACTTCTTTACTGGAAAGAAGATGCGAGACACACTGTGCTAACATTGGTCCAATTAGGTGTGTCATTGCAGATGTTGGCGCAACTAAAATAACTTGTGCTTCTCTATAATGATGATGTGCAGCAGTAAGACAATAGACAGCTCAGCCAGGCACGACTTCCCTAAAGCTATGTTTTGTGTGTGTGTGTCATTTGATTAATTAATTACTAAGGTGCTCTTGCCAAGTCAAGCCTACGTCACTCTCAGCCTTTCCTGTAAATCAGTGAGAGAGCGAGTGATTTAAGAGAATTTGTTTCTCTGTGAATATAAAAACCAGACTGGCCGTGTGAGTCATGTACAGATGTACTGCATCTCCTCACAGGACAGGAAAAACACAAAATACTATACTATATACAATACTATATAAATTTGGTGCTTAAACATCATTCTGACATTAACACAAATAAAATGCATATTAAGACAAACATATATGATTGATTTTAAGAACATAAAATTTGTGAAAAAGAAAACAAACAACAGATCTTAAGTGATCTTAATCCTTCGTAAGACACATCAGTGTCTCGTCATGATGACTGGTTGTGGTTGTAGTTGTTGCACCACTGGAGCCTGCTGCTGTACGTTGATAACGTGTTGAGGCTGCGCATTGACGACGATGACGTAATTCTTTTTGTGGTGCTTCAACTCACGTTGCAGTTGACACCAGGAGCACCAGACGCAGAAACAGGAAACTGCAATGTCGTCACAGAGAGACCCCTGTGGAGCAAATTTTAAATTCAACATTGCTTTACTTTTATCCAACACATCATGTGAAATTCAGTATACATCAGCTTCACACGCATCATACCTTGATATTGTATCTGTGCCGAATGCCAACTCTTAGAGACAAGAGTGCTGGAGGAGCAAACAGAGGTATTCCACAGGCTGACAGTGCAGCAGGGCTGCACATGTCACATAGTGGGAGACAACTGTTCTCTCCAAAGTTCCCTGAAACTGTACAGGCAAGGCAAGGGCAGCACCAGAAACCATAGCAGCCTGAAAAACACACAGAGAAAGCCTACTAAGTTATTTGACATTACTAAAAGAGGTCGTTAAAAATGAGTCCAAAGAGTACGGATTAGTCAGATTTGTGGTATTGATTCTTACAAGTATTGCAGTCCGCGCAGCAATCACAGAGACCGGTGTGCCAGTTTGTCATGGGCTTTCCTACCATTGGTTGTTGGATATTGTGAGCCATAGCTGGTGAATTATGAACCTGTTAACACAGAGAAATCTGAACAGAGGCAAAACAAACTTACAGAAAGATCCTATATGATGATAATCCTGATGATAACATGATATACAGAGACTTGTTTTGTCTTCTATAAGAACACTCATGTGAATCTGTCATGCTGCTGTACCACACATCTATCTGCAGTAGATGATTTGACTAGATTTTAGAGCACCATGTTATAAAACCTGTTCATGAGAAATTGAAAACACCGTGTTGTCACTCCAGAAAAAGGAATTGCCTGTTCGCTACGTTACTCGTGCCAGCAATATTTTAATAGGGCTACCGTGTGTGCATCATCATCACAAAATGTGCTACTGTCACAGGAGCTACAGTGGAAATTGCTGAATATAGTATGAGTTCCAAGATAGGTGTCGTCCTACCTTTCAGTACTCAGTACTCATGCAATAATGTAGTAATGACTCCTGAATATTAATGAGCTGAAACATTGACGTGTTGATGGGAACTGTGCCTGGTATAATGATCTCTAGTTTATAATTTCTGTTCAACTTTTACTGACTCAAGGACAAGCCAGTAGGCAAACAAATCAGTTCAATATTATTTAGAAAACCTCTGAACAAGATGCACACATTCATTTAGCAAAATAAAAGCCTGGATTCAAACAGTCCCCGCCTGATATCATATTAGAAATATACCACAAACTTACTGTTGAGTAGCTACAACATATGCTATAAATAAAATAAAAAGCAGATTAGTCCCTTTGTGCAAGCACAATACTGAGTGACAGAGAAAGAACACAAGTTATTATACATTTTAGAATGAATGTAAAAACATGAATATCACTGTAAAGCACCGCTTACTTTTCAGTTTTATGTTTCCAGAAGTATTATACAAAGCAAGGAATGACGATTAAGTGCTCCAGATTTACAGATAGACACCAGACAATAACAAGCACTGACATATCATCTCTATCATTTTGATAACTTTTAATTGTGCCTTAATATTTTAATACACTGATGCTGCTAAGAATCACCATGATATCCCCATAAAAGCATCTTCTGAAGATATATAATTGTAGGTATCCTGGGTATCCACTTTTCATGGTTAATTGCTAAAAAATTGATGTGGCTGTGCTCCAAAAAAAAGTGAAAATCTCTTCATCTCAAATGAACTTTTACAGAATTTTAGATTAAACCTTCATTTAACTGAAAAAAAAATCTTATTAGCAAACTTAAAGATCTTACCTGATGTGAACCTGGCAACCTTCTTGGTGACTAAAGCTCTGAGTGAATGAAAGGATATACTTTGAGTTAGGAGTGTCATCTTAAGTATGTCGGGCAGATACACAAAAAACATCCTGTAAAACCTGAATCTTGGAACAAAGAAATGAAACTAAAAGCAAAGAATAATAAGCGTGGTGTACTGTAATTCCCACAGTTTACAGTATACAATGTACAGAACATGCATGGTTGAAGTAATCCCTAAAGGGTTTGTTAAAAAATAACATCAACAACCTTTCTGTGGGTTTTATTACGTAGTCATGACTTCCAAAGAGTGATGATGAGAGTAGCACGATTGAGTCAGTTTAACTTCCATCAGACTTAAAGGTCATTCAAGATTTGATGTTTGATTGAAGCGGTTATGTGGGGAATGTTAACATCTCTGATTCAACATTTGATTTGGCCTATTAGGTCAGCTGCAGGGTGTTTTCAACTCCTGATGACAAGAACCTACACACTCAACATGTGAGGATGATAACACCCTCGGGCTGAGAGGGTTTCTGATGACAGTTAAAGCCCTTATCAACACAAAACTGTTCTATTGCCGAAAGTAGCAAGTATCTCGAGTATCTCGGTCTACAAAAACCCTGAGCTATCCCCTTAAGATAGCATCTAACACAGGCGTGCACAGACATTTTGAGGGACTCTTCCTTTAACCTAAAATATCTCCATACACTGTATACTTTCCATGCAGTTTGCAGCTTGTCACATTGTTGCTTTTATATTATGCTGCATGCTAGATAACTCATCAGGAGTTAGCATGATATAAAGCAATATAATAATAATAATATGGTGGTGCATTGGTTGGTGTTGTGGAGAAATTGCTGAAAGTGTTCAGGAGACTCTGATGTCTTATGCTGTATTATATATTGACGCTTGGCCAAGGAGAATTAGAGACACTCTCATAATGCATCAGAAGTGTCTGAGTCGGTCTCACATTCTGCCCAACTCGAGCTGGTGGTCAGACTTTAAACCTCAAGATAACACCACAAACTACTATACAGCCCAAATGGGACAAAGAGAATGTTTTTACCAAGAACGGTGTCATTGTCAACATATTTTAGTCTGGAGACACAGATGTCTGTTTACGCAGACTGAAACCTCAGCGGCAAGTTCTCTATTATGTCTAAGCAGGCAGCAGTAGATTTTTCAACCCTGGCCACCACAGTGTTGAGATAGACTGACACCTACTGTTCCCAATGAAAGCCAAACAATTAGTACTGCCACGGACCTCAAGGTCCACACGTGACCTCGTGTAACCTAAGAATAGAACATTCCATAATAGTTGGCACTGTCACCTTACAGCTAGCATGGCTTTTCTGTGTGGAGTTTCCTGCTTCGACCCACAGTCCAAAGAAATGCAGATTAACTGGTGACTCTAAATTGCCCGTAGGTGCAAATATGAGCGTAAATAGTCTTTTGAATTTTGAGTGACTTGAGGGAAGTGGAAAACCCAAAAAATAATCATGATACATGATACATGATACGAAAAAACTGTTTTTTTATTTTAACTACCAGGATAGATTCTGTTATTGCTGCATTCTTGGAACAAGAAAACTATTCAGTCCTGTTGTTGTGCTTGAGCTCTGATGAAAGGCGGTCAACCCTGCTCTCACCAGTCTCGTAAGAATGACATACACCACTCTGGCCAATGAGCACGTCAGGTCAGCACATCCTCTACGTCACCAGTTTGGTGTAGATATTTTTGGTGGGAATCTCTGCGTTGTAAATCAGCAACGCTATTGCAAAAAAAAAGGCCAACATGTTGGATTGAACACTTGGAGTAGCGCCTGAAGGAGGCAGTGTGTCACTGCAAGAACAAAAGATACTGCAGCAGTTCTTTGGAAACCATCCATCTATTTTTGGATGGCTGTTGCCGGTCCCAGCTGATCTTGGGCAAGAGGCATGGCACACCCTGGACAAGTCACAAGCTCATCACAGGGTTGACAGTTCTTCGGAAACCAGGTGAGCAAACACACAAAATGTATTGTGCTGAGAAGTGGAGGGTGAGTTCTGTGCTAGAGATAACAAAGATTGAGCAATATGTACCTAGAAAAGCATGCTGACAACTACTAAAATGGTGTCTTTATAAGAAGCAATAGTCTTGAGTTTTGAGGAGAATTTTGGGTTTGATTCATGATCGGTGCTTAAAACTTTTCTATCATTTTTGCTTCTTTTTTTTATCACAACAAAATATATCAGTGTAAGAAGTTATAGTTGCATACATGCACACTATACTGAGATTAAATAGTTCCCAAAGTCACCCTGGCTGACACTCCCATCATGCCACACATCAATTCTTGGACATGAATGGCAGGTTTGGCAGCATACCTGTGTTGGATTTTGCACATTTGTTGGTTTCAGCTTCTAAACTCTGAGATTTGCTTTTTTTTTTTCGTTGTCTAATGTGATAGCAGACTTTAAAAGAAAAACTGAACAGATTTATTGACTGTCATTAGTTGCAGACTTGAACAACTGTGCTGCTTGAATACTCATTCTACAAAAAACATTTCACAGTTTCATATTGTACCCATGAAGGGATGAGAATAGATTAAACTGGCTGGTAGATGGCTTGACTCAGTGCTCTCATTTCAGTTATTAAAATGAATGATCCCATATTGTAGCTGTATGTCATCTTAGAGCAATTGTTTTTCTCACCAAAAGATCTGCTGATTATTTTCTTTTGCTTGATTAGTTCATTTAAACACCAGAAAATGTGGAAAATGTCCTCAGATTCTAAGAATATATCAAAATGTTGCATCCAGGCATTGTTCAAACCTGCTTGTAGTGACATATTTTATTTGAACTCAAGAGATTTTTAATTAATGAATAATGAAACAGGATGCTGGAGTGAGACAGTGCAAGAAAGCGTTTATTTAAAGTATAAAAAAAGATGCAATATTGGTTAGAGAAAATAATGTGTAACTAGAGTATAACAATTATATTTGTACATTTTTTATGTGATTGTGATTTTACCCTCATCCACACACAGACACCAACTCATCATTTTAATGTTATCAATGCTGCAGATAAATCAGACATTTTGAACTGAAATTTATCCACCATATTTGATTCCAAGAGATCACAGTTGAGAACAGTTACATCTTTGTAATTCCCTGACAGAAAACTGCACTTCTGTCTTCAGTGCAACCAAACAAATCAAATCAAATTTCTTTCACGCAGCAGACAACAGGCCAGAACAGTCCCTGGTTAGCTCACAAAACCACCAGCAGACGGGTTTGGCTGCGCGTTGATGACTTTGGCGTTCTTCTTGCGAATTTTCAACTCACGATGTGCCTGACACCAGGAGCACCAGACGCAGACACAGGAAGTGGCGATGTCATTACATAAAGAACCCTGTGGAGAACAAAAGTATTAATCATGCTGTTACTGTATTTTCAATTATTTCATGTAGATGTACATAAGGTTTATACAAAAATAATACCTTAATAATAAAACCTTGACACCATATCTGTGTCGAAAGGGCAGCGGGAGGGGCAATTTTCAACATGTGAGATTCAGTATACATCAACTTTATATGCATCATACCTTGATATTGTATCTGTGCCGAATGCCAACTCTCACAGACAAGAGTGCAGGAGGAACAAACAGAGGTATTCCACAGGCTGACAGTGCAGCAGGGCTGCACATGTCACATAGAGGGAGACAACGGTTCTCTCCAAAGCTCCCTGAAACTGTACAGGCAAGGCAAGGGCAGCACCAGAAACCATAGCAGCCTGAAAAACAAGCACTTTTAAGTTGTTATATGTAGTCTTAAAGGGCTTTTTATGACTGAGGTAGGGCATACAAATGCGTTAACACTAAATGAGTTATTGAAAATATGACATCAGTTTGGATAAATATGATTTTAGAACTGTGGTGCGGCTTCTTACAAGAATTTACGTCTTGACAACAGTCACAGAGGCCGGTGCTCCAGTCTGTCAAGGGAGGTTGTGCCATTGCCTCTTGAACTAGATAAAGGACATTTAAATTAATACAAATAGCAGATAGAAAACCTGAAGTATAATGTCTGCTCCACTAAGCAGAAATGTCAACTTTAAAAAACACATTCATGTTCAAGAATCAGTGATCTGATTATATTTTAAACTGTCTTACAAATATATCATACATATATATAATACAAATATACTTCCAACTTTTCTGTCTATAAAATATAGTGACCTAATCTATTGGTTTCTAGTTTGACTGCAACAAAGTCAGCATGTGTCATTCTCGCTCACTGCCTGCATGAATAGGGTGTGTACGCTTAGTTTTGAAAACATCTTGATGGATAGATATTTTCTGTCTAAGACATCTGCATAAATATCAGAATCACTGCAATACTTGCAAAAGTGCTATCTGGCTTATGGTAGTTTTGTACCAACAGAAAGTATTACAATATGATAATTATAGAATTATATGTGGTGAACATAACCAATAGGCTTTTGTCTAGCTCTAGTGAGTGATACAAATTGCACAGTGTGATGAATGGTTAGAAGTAATCCCGATGTTTTTGTAGCAAGATTAGTATGACTTGTCAAAAAACAGGTGCATGAGACAAGGTTCCAACAACAAAACTCTTCAAAAACCTTTTTTGTCAGATTTTGTCAGCTTCCAATGCTTCAGATTAAGCTTCCATTTTTCTTTCGAAACAGAGAAATCTAATTTCTTATTAGCAAGTACCTGAATCTTACCTGATTAGGCTTAAAGTCGGCTTGTTGTCACCTCAAACGTTCTGAAAGGATTTGACTTGTGTGGGCTGTGGCACCTCATATGTTGAATGAAAAAGCACAAACAATGCTGCAGAACCTGAATTTATATGTGCAAAGCCATGTCAAGATGGAGCAGTGCCTACATGGTTTTATGTTCACACAGGTGTGGTCAGAAACTAACTTCCAAAAAATGGCTGGAACTCACATGGGCGCCCACACACACAATGCCAGCACACTTAAATAGAAGTGGATCCTTTACCTTAGTAAGTACTAATACCACCACGTGATACACATCTACAAGTAAAAGTCATGCATTCACAGTCTTACTTAAGTAAAAGTACTCGTGCAGAAATACCAGTATTTTCACTCACAGCTTGTCGTACCTCATTCCTCTCATATTAGTCATGTATGGGATGTATGGGGATGTACTGTTTACCGTCTCTGATGCTTTAATACATTGTAGAACCAGCAGAGAAACAAAATAAAACAGTGAACCAGCTGATCTAAATGATAAAATGAATCAAATGAAGGCTTCTGTCTTTTCTTAGCTTGCATTTAGCTGACCTAATCATGACCTTTTGATTGAATAATTGTTGTTTCATTGGTCTTATCGTTGTTGTTTTTACCTGTAACCGATTTACACATTTTACCTTGTGACCATCACTCTCAAACACAACACACACATGAATTTATTTGTTTGAAGACAGGTGGAGCACCAAAAAATAGAAAGAAGGGAGAGACACAGCACAATATCCTGCAGACCGAACTCTTGATAACTTTCATTATGTCCCACAGCACCACATAGGACTCATGCATTTCATCCAGCTGATTTGGAGGGCCTATAAATGGTGTCAATGTCAGGCTTAAACATCCTACAGAAAGCCAGAGGGGATAACATTCCTTGTGATGTCTTTCTATTCATGCGGCACCTGCACTGTGAGTGTTTAGGCGCTTCTTTCAGTTTTTCAGAAGGTTCTTTATTGACATGGAAGACTGAGCCCTTTCACTCTGCTGCAATGACAATCACTCAGGCCCACGGCCCCTTGCTGGGCACAACCACAGGAATCAGCATCAGTACATGGGACACGCAGCATGCAGTGTCACTGTGTCTTTACTGATACCATCACAAGGACGAGTCCAAATTGTGCTGATAATGGTTATAATAATAGAGGATAAATGACACAAAGTACCAACACAAAATCATAGATATTTCACACAATGACTCATATTTTTTTATTTTATTTTTTTATTTAACCTTTACTTAACCAGGGAACTCATGAGTAAGAAATATAGTCTGTCATTATTCTCCCCAGCTGTCCAAAATGAACACATAAATGACATGTTTCCAGGCCTCTACTGGAGAAATGAGCACTTCTATCCCCCAAAAGACATTTCCTCTTTTGTGTTTTGACACGTACCATAGGTGTTTGGTTGGGTTGAGATCTCACGACTGTCTAGCCAAAGCCTATACTCATTAAACCATTGAGTGCCCCCTTTTGCCCTATTATTCCAGTTATTCATCTGTTGCTTGTGTGCAGATCAAACCATAGATCGCATAAAAACTGATTCAAAGAGTCTTTTATTCATAGTTACTTTAAGTTCTTAAAGTCCGTGTAGGGGTGCAGGGGTGTGCTCATGGTGGCCTCAGTGTGTCATCGAGCCACCCTTTAGGACCGCCTGAAAACTGGTGAAAAACTGTTTTAACCACTAACTCCGCATTTCAGTAATATATCGTCTTTTCTCATGTTTTCAGCAACTATTTCCAACATATTTAATGTATTTTGAAAGAAATCTCAGAATTGCCTTTACACTTTAAATGCTTGTGATTTAATTGATTTTGCACCAAAAACACAGCATAACACCTTAATGGTGTATACCTCCACCTGCTGGTCATTAGTGGTACAGTATTAAAATATCCCATTCAAGGAGAGGTAGTTGAGCAAGTTTTAAATATTACTGAGCAGATATCAGACTACACGTATTTAAAATTACTCATCTGAGGGCTACTCACAGCCACTGTGTGGAGAGCCAGTGGGGCCTCCTGACCATCGCCATTTGATTATGAATGCACCATAGCACTCTCTCTTCAATTCAGCAATGTTTTCAAAAGTTGTGACCATCTTCTTAGAGATGAAAACAAAGATTTTAACATATTTTCTATTGTAAAGCAGGCTTGAAAGGAATATACACATGTGCTGTAACACTGTAACTGTAGATCCAACCTTTGCAAAAGTTAAATAACAGAGGAATCACAGCTTTAAAACATTAAACAGTTACAGTAAAGACGTCTTGATTACCGTGCACCACTGCTGTTCACCTTTATCTATGAAATGCTATCAGAAAGTTGATGAATTATTGCATGTCTGTCCTGGTCATGCGCCTCTATAAGTATTAAAGTCATATATTTTGCTTCAGGAATAAGAGAAAGACTTTGCCACTGGTTTCTTCTTAACCAGTTGTTTAGGCACCACTGTTTCCAGTAGTCTCCTCACTAGGCCCAGTCTGCCTGTCCTGATCAGAGCCCTGGATAACTCTGTGACCTCTGCAGTATGAGTCCTGTAAAGGCACCTCAGCTCTGCCTTCACAATGTCCTTTGAGTACCTCTCCTCTGCCTTTTGCACACACAGTTCCAGTTGGGTGATTGCAAGGCTGGGGTCAGGGCCTCCTTGCATGAACACAGCGAGGAGGGCCTGTAGGAGGCAGCGCAGGGCTGTAGTGTCGGTGCACCCTGGCCTCTCTAAGTCCACAGCCTGTTTGAAGCAGTCTGCGGCGTTCTGCTCCTCGCCCTTCAGCAGGAGGCAGCGTCCTCTGAGCACATGGAGGTCGGGCAAGCTGTCACCCAGCTTAAACTGCAGTGCATGGGACAGACTAACCAATGCACTGTTCACTGCCCCTTCATCCACCAAAAGACTCTCCTGGAGTGCATCTACACCCATGTAGTAGTACACCTAAAGGGAAAGACATGACTGAAAACCATGTGGCAGTAGAAAATCCATCCATGTTGCTCATTAGTGGTTAATACGTTTACCTGTGCCATCTCCAGGTGAGTCCGCAGACACGGGCGTACAATCAGGACCTTGTCTAAATCTTTTCTGGCCTCGGTTAGCCTATGTCGGTCTGGGATTCCACCTTGACCATGTTTTGCCTTCTCCAGGTCCCTGATATAGAGCATGATGTTGATCTAAAAGGAAAATATTCAGAAATATTTGTTCATCACATCCTTTCCTTTTACAGAATGTATGGAAATCACTTCATACATCACTTCATACAAGTGTTTGCAGTATAAAATTTCATTTTTACCATATACACTGAAGATAAATGCATGCAGGCCACAGATATTTCCATTTATAGCTACACCAGCTCAAACATTATATCTATTTGTATGAATATGTGTATTCTATGCACCTTTCAGACAGCCTAAATTAATGCAAATTCCCAACCATTAAAGGGATTTTAAATGTTAATAGACTCTAGAGTTTTTCCAGCCTGATTTTAGTATTGACTTGGTGTATTTCAGCCACAGTACCTTGGCACGGGTGCAGTAGGCCTGCCAGTTGAGCTCCGGGTCTGGGAGCACGTTTAGGGCCATGTTGCAGATCCCTGTGGCCATCTCATGTTTGCCCAACAGAAGGAAGACCTTCGCCAGAAGATTCAGGGTGAACGCATCATCACTGGCTAAGTTTATGGCCTGCAGACAGAGACAGTTATACTGTATGTTATGGTGAAAACATATAAAGAGTTATGCATATCACAAATTCTTCTGTAAAGCCTGAATGAGCTTGCAGTGTCACATCTAAGACATGCTGTATATCAAATAAAATCACTTGGTCTCATTATTAGAGTAGACCTCTGGTAATATTCTGCATTTCCTTTTGTTGTTAGCAGGGGGAGACACAAGCAGCAAAGCTTCACTGAGAGGTGTTAACCACATAAAGGACACTTCAAAGGGTAGGGGGTTGTTAAAAGAATCGGTGATATATAAGGGGAATTTAAATTTAAACTTTTAAAACATCACCTTGCCAATCAGTTAGTGGCTGGAAATGCATGCTGTACAGTATAATCACTGCTAAAGATGGCAGGACAAATAATTCTTAACAATTTTAGGATAAAGTGTTAGCCTTTGGAAATATACACAAAACATATCTAACTCAGTCTTCTAGTCTTCCCCAGTTACAGCTGTGCGGACAACTGTGCAGTAAGCTAAACACACTTTCAAAGTTGAATACAGGAGTTGGCCGTCGAATTATGAAACAGAAAAAAATCAAACACCAAAAATTCAAGATACCAACTATTACAAATGATGAAAAGAAATTAAAAAAATAAAAAAGTAACATTTGTACAGTTCAAAGAGAAATTGATTCATGATTGATTCATAAAAAGTATAGGCTGTCAAGCTATTTCCCTCAAGACAGGAAGAGGTTAGTAGTCTTGGAAGAACAATGTTAAGTCCCCATTGGAATTAAAACACATTTATTAATGTAGAAAACGTAAGAGTCCATACAAGTGACAAACAAACAAAAACAACAACAAAAAAAAAACAGTTTGCTAGCACAGCAGTAAAAACAGTACAAACGTGGAATGTTAGCAACACAGTAGCCTAAGACAGCTAACGGCTAGTAACATATCAGGCCTATCTGGTCAGCATTATTGTAATATCACAAGAATCATAAACTAGCTGATATAGATGGAGAACCTAAAGATAATTCATCAACAAAGATGTGGAGAAAAAATGAGCCTGCTATTATTTGTATGGTCACACATCGGACAAAATGGATGTAGTGATGTTAATTAAACTGCTCAGGTGCTCTGTGCCAGTTTTGATTGTTAATGAACAGACTGTTCAACTAAAATGAACTGCTGGTTGAAAAACACTCAGAGAAAAGCCACAGGTCATAGCAGAGGGAAATGTTCATTAGATTTAACAGCTCTAGCACACGTCTTGGTAAAATAGTCTTGGTGAGATATCTAAACGCGTGGGTTCACTTACAGTTCCATAGCAGGATAGAGGTTCTGAGGCCGAGTAGCCGCAGTCATGTATAGACATGGGCACGGTGCCGAACTCTTCTTTTCTCTCCAACATGATGCCAACATAACACCAGGCGAGAGCTGAGTGGAGAGATCAGAGTTTTTTCCACGTTCTCCCTCAAGGTTAAAAAAAATGTTCAAGCCAATGTCAGCCGGTGCATTCATAGAGAAATATACCGTGTTTACCTTTGTTATGCGTTTTCTCTGATTCTAGTGTTTCTTTGAGAAGCTTCAGTCCTTTGTTGTAGTGGGAGAGTCTGGAGTATTCAGAGTCCTCTTTGGTTTTTACTATGTCATCCAGTCTGCAGAGATAAAATGACTTAGCACAAATGAATATTTACACATTAAGTGGTGCAGTGCTCTTTTTTTGATGGCAGTTTTGTACCTTATATAGATGATTGCCATTTTGAAATACCAGCTTAGTTTTTCCTCTGTTGGTATCTGAAAAACAACAATACTCTTTAGTTATTGTGCAGGTATAAATATTTGATCTTCAGGAACATGCCTAGCGGCATTGTTCGACTGCTATTCCACCTGAATGAACACACTTTTGCAGTTGTCTTGCATTTAAATCGTAAGCTAAGGGCTCTGTGCTGTGCCAAATTGCACAATAAGAATCGAATTTACATGAATTGGGGGGGAATTTTAGTTTTATATATATCTATGTTATTGCGAGCTATGTTTCATATTCTTAAATCTTCTGAGCATAGCCACATCATCTAAGCTGGTCAGAGTTTGCAGGTGAAATGAGTCATAGAAGAGCAATGGATTAAAATATATCTGATGATACCTAACAGTGCATGGTTAAAATACCACCCAGTAAAATAGTGGGAGGTTCTGTCTCACAGATGCACAGGATGAACGTGTTCACAGAACTAGTCATTGTTTCAGTGTTCCTCCTTGTTAATCCTACAGCTAAACAGATATTTACTGTATTACACTGTGTGTGTCTCCATCTCACCAGCTGCCCCCCATAGTCCAGGGCTCTGTTGTAAAGTCTCAATGATGACGTCAGCCTCTCTCTCAGTTCCTCCTCACTGTCCAGCTCCACATCATGGGGATACACGTAGGCCTGCTCAACCAGGCAGCGAGCCGCCAGGAGCCTGGCCTCTTCCTGAGAGGTCTCTCCGGATTTTAAGCCCATCAGGTGGGACACTTTCTCCACACACTCCCCTGCATCCACCTCCCTTCCCAGCTTGTCGTACACGTAGCCCAGGTTGGTCCAGGCATTAAGGTTGCCTGGGTCTTCTTTACAAATGCTTCTGAAAGGCCAATGTTGACAGGGACAGTGGGGGTTAGTAAAGGATTAACATTAAATTTAAAAGTATTTCAAGTTGTTTCATTCTTATTTTGACTAAAATATACTGTAATACACACACGACTTAAGATTGGGTTGCCATGAAATTTTGCAAAGACATTAATGGTCCCCAGAGGAAGAGTCCTATTGACTTTGGTGAATTCCTGACCACAAACCACGAACAAACCACGTTTGACATAATTGTCTTTTAGTTAAAACTATCTCGACACTGATGGATCACTGGACGAAACTGCTGTTGGATGGGTGGACAAAAGACACAGTGCAGTAGTTTTAAATCGTTTATGATTAAATCTGAAAACTGGCATTCCCATCAGCCCTAGCTGTACTTTGTGTTGAATACATTGGTGACTAGTGAACATTACAAACATTAGCATGTTAGCATTGTTTACCGTGAGCCACGGTACAGCCTCGTAGAGCTTTAAAGCGATCAGGAAATTGATGTTAATGTAATGACAGTAGCACCAATTATAGAATTAGTGTCATTAAAGTAACAATAATTAACTTGTAGTGTCACAGCAGCAAAGAGGAAGTACATGATGAGATGGATGAGATGAAAGAAGATGAAATGAGGGTAACTTAGCTATAAAACAGCACCTCATCTACAATATGATTTTATTCTGAGTTAGCAGGTTGAGTTAACAACATGGAATTACTAACTCATATTTCTACTGATATGTGTCTGTTTGCTGTGCAATATACTGTATTTAAGATTACTGTGAATTTCTGACAGCATGTGTTGGTTTTGGTTAATGTTTTACTATAGTTGGTAAAATGTCGGGTTGGGCTGCCTTTGTGCTGCTGTGTAGTCATTCAGTGGGGTGGTTCTTGGTTAGCTCACAGAGATTAAGTATGTAGTAAGACATATTTCAACCTTTGAGTGTTACAGAATCTTAACATCTAGTCAAGATATCTTGTGAGACCATGCATCAACAGATGAGCCCTTTTGCTCAGTGAATATTCTGCCTTTAAAAAAAAAAGAAAAAAAGATGACAGTGTATCGTTACCTGAATATTTCCTCAGCTGTGTCCAGCTGTTCCAGGTGAAAAGCCAGCAGACCAAGCAGATTTCGGACAGCGTACTGCAGACACCCAGCTTCAGCCTCTAGCTCGCCTCGCAGGCTCTCCTGTTTTAGATAGGTGTCCCTGATTCTCAGCTTTGCGGGCCCAACAGGGTCACAGTTGAGGTTGAGGTCCAGGTGAAAGTGGCCAGGGATGTAGTCCATACCCTCTATGAGAGATTCAATGTCTTCTGTGGTGTCTGCCTCCATGGCGGCACCTGTTTGAAGAAGACAAGAAACTTCAAATACAATAAAACCCCTAATTTTATATAGTCTGACTTGAGATCCTTCACATGAAAATACCTCTCGTCCTCCTGAGCCTACAGTTCAGTCTGCTGTGGCAGAATGCATCCACCCACTCTCGTCATCCAAGTGCAGACAGGTTGAACAGGTTAGACTTGGGAGTGACTAGGGAGTGTGAGGGGGAAGATAGTGTATAAACTGTGGATACATATTTTTCCCCAAACACTTTTTTTTTGTATCAAGTTCCCCTTTTGATTTCCATTCATAAAGACATGAATAACAAGTCTCATTTATGATTTCTATTCATTTTCCTTTTTAGAAAGGGAGATGACATCACGTCTAAGTTGTTTTTTTCTTGTTTGGCCAAACTGACATTCTTTGAAGTCCATTCTGACAGGATGATATTTTTTTTATCTTTATCTTCAGTTTTGTAAAAAATGTTTTTGAAGTCTTGTTTTGGAGAGTAGTTCAGTTACCCCCATCTCTGTGTCAGCTGTAGCCAACAGAAGAATGTGAACCATCTGGATCAGAGTGACTGAAACGCCGAAGAAAACTCAAAGAAACATTCTTGCTGTTCTTTAAATGACGCTTCATTTCAACAAAAATGTGATTGAGACATAAAAATGAGTTCATTGTCAAAAGATAAACATGCAGCCGTGTGATGAGCTGTTTACAGAACATGTGAACGCCTTGGGGTGATATGCAGATACTTATGCAAAGAGTTTAACAAAAGCAAACACTGACTGCTAATCTGTCTTATCCTGCAAGTTACAGTATTATCTTAATAGATCAGATACACACATGATAAGAACATTTTTGTTTTTGAATGCTTTTGCATACAAATCCAAACTCCTCCACCAGAGGGTAAACTTGTATTATGATAAACCTGACTGACAGAGGAAGCAAACGGAGACGTGTTCAATGTTGTTAGCCCACTATGATATCCACATTGTCTTGATGCTTCCCAAGCAAATGCAGTCTCCTCAAACAAGGCAGGCAAAAACTCCCCAAAGCCTCAGCACATAAAAGACCTCTGGAGAGAATTCAAAGACAGATCAGCAGTGCTCTGACAACAGGAGTGCAGCAATAAGGAACAAATCAATTACAAAAAAGTTCAATAGGATTATAATCAGTGAACCGTAGATATAACAAGACCAATGTGAGAGGAAATTCTCAGGAAGTGCTGTCAATATTCAAGGATTCAAAGGGGAATGTATTGTGATGTGCATTGAAATGCCACCGGTGCATTTCCATACAAAAACTGAAACATGAAAGCAAATAATGAAAACATTTATTTAATAAAACTGAAAGATCCCCACATGTCATGTTTAAGTCATAGAAATACTTCCAGATTACCTAACTCCTATGAATATGCAAATATTTTTAAAGGTTAGAGGGACGGGGGCAGGATGATGTTAAATTAATCAGATAGTCAAAAGATGGAGGAGGTTCAGGTCATGTGAGTATTTCAGGAGAAAACAGGAAGCAGCGAGAGAAGAGCGAGTCGTGCCTGAAAAGGAATGAGTCTGCAGGAAGAGAACCCAGCTGGCAGCATTGGACCATCAGCTCACAGAGCACACAGGTCAAGTGTTTCTAATACCAAACATGCATGTTTTTTGATGCAAGCACAAATTCCACCGTGCTGAACCACCTATGCTGCCCCTGAGACGCACGTTACAGTACTACCAAGAGCGTGTTGCATAATGTGTATTTAGAACTGCAGATTTACCTCCTTGTGGGCAGCATTTTCCATTTGTACCATGTGGGTGTACAGAAATCTGAAAATGTTCTCTTCTCGACAGTTGCCATGGTGGCCATCGTGGAGACCAGGCTGATTGGATGGTAACATAATGATTATAGATGCTCGTTTGTGCGGTTGTGCATCCTCCAAACCAAATACAGAATAAACAGCATTTTGCTCATAAAGGCTCCAACTTACATGATTTTACATCCCGGCAGCCAAGAGACAAAACAAAGGTATTAAAATATTGATCCCTAATAATCCCTGTAGCCTTTGCAGTACTCCCCTGTAAAGTAGGATTAGGATATATGTCCCACTTACTGATAAAGGTCTTTTTGCTTTCAACCTAACCCCTTGTTAACCTACTTAAATTGTTTTGGTGTCCGTCTTAATATCTGTCACAAAGGGCAGTGTATGACTAGTGACAAATATTGTAATATACAGACAGTCGTGGATGTGAGATTGTCTGCTTATGAATGAGAGTAAAGATGGCAGTAATCATGCATCAAAGTTCTGTGAAATCCCTCTGTGAAGAGACATTACATTTACATTGACAGGAGCACAGTCAGGAAATTTGGGGCCCCTCATGAGATGTGACACTGAATACAAAGGATCATGGGATCACAGGAAAGCCGCAGACTTTATACCTTTCTATTCCCTCCCTCTAAGATGAGCTCTGCTCACTTATTAATACCTTTTGTTACTCCTTCCCTATCTTGTTATAACACTGGTCCAAAGCATTATTAAGAATGAAGAAGCCTCACTCTGGTATCCATATTACAAAAGGGACTAATCCACTTTACATCCTGAATCCTGCTTTTAAGGTTGTGTTATTTAATGCAGATGTCCATCCCCCTTTTTAATACAGACTCCCCCTTTACCCCTTACTCCTGAGACATACTTGTACATTTATTAGTGCTTATACGGTAGTTGAAACCCCTCTGCCTTTCTAAGCCACTTTTTCACTGTTTGACGACGACTGTATTAGTCAGCCTCTCTCTGGCATCCCGAGTGAGTGTTCTCAGTGTAAAGCGGCTCTTCAGCTCTCCAGAGACCTTCTCTGACTGCAGATTACGCTGCTGAATGTCTCTTTGTACTGTGTCTGTGCGTAAGAGACACATATATGGTATGCATGCAGAAAATTGGGACATCTTAGCAGAGCAAATTTACCAAAAATGTTGACTAATGGTGTTCTTGCAGGACTTTTGTGATTGTTTCATCTCTTTTTCACAATGTTCATACCATTCATCATGGGTAAAAAAAATGGGATGTTTAAAGGCCTTATTAACTATGTGGTCTTTGTTATTTGGCACTTGTGGATTAAAACAATCACCAGATTTCTCTCCTAAGCCACAAGGAAAATGTCAGGGGTAAAAAATATGCTCACCAGCCGCCTTATTGAATTTCCTAACCGACCATCAATATATTTCCATGGACAGAAGCATTTAATCTCTATAGCCTCAAACCTTTGCCAATACAAGACATCAGCTCACCAGTCTCCTAACCTCCTAACCTGATACTTCATGACAGCCGCAGTACTCCTGGTTCCACATGAGGACGTCCAGGCCTGTTGAGGAAACATCTGCCTGGACTGAGTCTGTGTAGGCTGAGAGAGGGTTTGTCATGTAGAGCCGCAAGGTGTGAGTATGTGTATGTGTACTGAGAGCAACACAGACATCTCTCGCACTTCATTACACTGATTAGACTCTTCATCCATCCCACTCCACAGGGGCTCTGCCCAGTATCTAAACAGCTTCTCAGTGAAATGATTTTAGATCAGCTGAATACATATTGCAACTTCATTAAACTGAGTCACTTTTTCACAAAAAAGGCAGCAATTATAAGTTTAAGAAGAGTATGAAACTGGGTGTTGGTAAAAGATTTATTATTGTCTGCATAAAGCTTTGCTTTGCTTGTTTTACAGAATCAATTGACCTACATGTCTGCTGTCATCCCGTTCAATTAGTTTAATTAATACATAAAACCCAGGGCCAAGGAGTGTTGATCAAACCTTTTGTAAACCTTTGCAAAAATCAGTGTCTGGTTGGAGTTCCTTGATAGATTTCAGATTTTTATGATTGTCATACTATCCACTATTTTATCCCCCAAAAAGCAAAGGATTAGAGAAAAGTAAACAACCCTCTCCCTTTAATCATCTCACGACTCCTCAGCTTTATCTTGTGACCCTTTGAGAATCAAACATTTGTTTGGTAGCCAATAAACCACCTAACGTTAAATAAAGCAGTGAAACGAGCATCCTCCAGCAACATCAGGTGCAAGGATAGCAAACTGTATGTTGCAGCACACTGACTGATATGCAGCCTTTAATTTTTTCAACACGTGTGTGTAAACATGCAAACACACTAACGCACTCATTTCTCTATCAAAGTGCAAATCCTGATGAAGACATAATAGTGTCGACATGTCTATGTCAAGTATGCTCTGATCACCTTTTTTTCCTCAAGTGAATAATCTAGTTAAAACTCGCTCCACATTGACCTACAACAGTAACATGCTAATTATACATCGATGTATCAGAATATTGTAATGTAATATATAACATCAATAGTATTTTTGACACATTAAGTATATTTTGGTTGGTTATACTTATGTACTTTAAAATGTATTACTTTTTATATGTAATAGTGTTTTTGTACTTTGTACTACAGTTTACAGCTGACGGACAGAAGAGCTGTTCATTTTATTTTGGTAGTTCACAATACTCAAAGCCAACGTGTTCCTTTGGGTGTGTTTTATTTTGAAAGTCACACCGGAAGCGGTGAGATGTCACTGCAGGTGAATGACAGACAGGAGTCTCCTCTCACTCTGCGGCTGCTGGTTGCTGTCATCATGCAGGTGGAATCTGCGCAATGTAGCTCAGTTTAGGGATCTCCAAGCGGACACATCACCGGCCTCCAGCGATCACTCACCGAGCTCTGGTGATCAGGCTGTGGAGGAACCGTCCACCAAACTTCGGGACATAAAATCAGAAGGTTTTTTTTATTATAATTTCTTTGAGTTTGTTTCGGAATATAGGCTTCATCAATCTGACAGCGGATGACAATACAGCCGAAATACTGACTCCTCTGAGCATCATGCTGCTGAAATAACACACTGTTGTGCTGAAGCTGTCAGGTTGTTTTTCTCTCCTGGCGCAGTCTAACTCAGCTGGAGTCGCATAGGATGCCATACAATCCTATAGGAAGTGACTCTCGCAGCAGCTTGACAGGCAACAATTCCCAAGAAACGCAAAGGACGTAATCTTTGTCGTGCGGATCTTTTCTGTTTCTGAATACGAGCACGATGGATGAAGGCACTGCCATCGAGACCATCCCAGATCTGAAAGACATAGAGGTAAAAATTGGTCGGAAGACCCCCGAGGGTTTGCTCAGGTGGATGCGGGAAGATGCGTCCTCTCTCCGGGCAGATGCTAAGCTTAGCACCGCACACGAGACCAGCAAGGAGACGGGGAAGAAGAGTTTGGATGAAAAGATCAGGAAATTGAAGATTGAGATGGTAAGAGTCCACTGTGTGTGTGTGTGTGTGTGTGTGTGTGTGTGCGCGCGCGCGCGCGCGCGCGCGTGCGGGCTGTTGGACGTGTGACAGACTCTTGTTTTCCAGGATGTGGCATTCACTGAAGCATTGACATATCATGTTGATGCCAGGCTATGGTCGTGCTTCACTGGGCACTGTAAATATTTAATAGTGATAGTGTTCGTTCATTTGTCGGCAGATCAACTTATCATGACTCATGAACTGTGTATGCAGCACTATGCAGCACAGTCACAGTCACAGAGTTATACAACTACTATAGTACAGATCAACTAATGGAAAAACTAAACAGTATCAAACAACACCAAGATTATCTGAGGAAAAAAACATGACTTCAAGAATGTTTACATTACAAATACTGGAGTTATGAGGCCAATACTGATATTTGGAAGTTATGATAACGATACATTGGCTGGCAGACAAACTATGTAATGGTGACTCATTATGGTGAAATTATTATTATTATTTTTTTTGTTACTTATTGGCCAACATGTACTACATTGATACAGTGTACACTGTGTATTTGTTAAGATAATTAATGCATAAACTCTCTTCCAGATCTAAAAAAGCATATTGTATAAAGTTTAGTGTAGTGGTAGAATAATTTAAGAATCTAAATTCATCCTCTTGGCACCTATCAGTTGTTAGACTTAGGTCAAAGTTTTGTTTTTTTTTAAATATTTTATACTTTATTACTTTATACATTTGTACTCTTATTATGTTCTGATTAATATTAATAAAGAAAATAATAAGGGAAAGAATAATTTACAGATTATGGAAATGTATTAGTTCATCAGGACTAAGACACAGTATTATATACCAGTACTGACAATAAAAGTGATATTTTAAAAAATACGTCTGTACAGTAAATATATAGCTAAAGCCAGTAACCAATTAGCTTAGCTTAGCATAAAGACTGGAAATGGGGGGAAACAGCTAGCCTGGCTTTGTCTAAAGGTAACAAATTCTGTGTGCCACCATCTCAGTGCCTATTAATTAACTCAATATATCTTGTTTTTTTAATCTGTACAAGAACAGACGTGCAAAAACAGAAAGTTATGGTTTCAATGGGGAGATATGTGCCAGACTATTTCTTGGCCGGGAGTAGTGACTTCCTGGAGTCTTGTAGTCACCGCGTAGTTGCCAGGCAACCAGCGGAGACAGAGTGGTACAGGGTGGTATCAATCATCTCGTCTAATGTTTGGCAAGAAAGGGAATAAACATAGCTCCAGTCCAACAAGACAAACTTTGTCAGTTTTATAGTGTCAGAGAGAATTACTGTATGATGATATCAAGAATCTTGCTTATCTTTGATTGAGTGTGCGACTGAACAGATGTTACTGTATGAAATACACCAGTGATATTTGTAATATGAATCACTTCTAGTGAAGTCTCTTCACACTCAGTAATTCAAGCTGCCAACAACTGCACATGGTTGTACTTGATTGGAAGTCTGTTGTCAGCTGCTTAGCACTGTAATCATTGGCATATTTCTTATACATTCTGTGGGTTCATTTTTGGTCTAATATATTGGTTACGAACTGCAATCTGGTGTTTTCCTTTGTCCAGCCAATTCTCTTCTCTGTTTTGACAGCAGATTATTTCCCATTGACCTCTGGTTTATTTGTTCCATTAAACAAATATCTCTCTGTCTTCTTGTTTATATGGACACCACCTCCTCCAGACAGTGGAGTTCTGCACAAACAATAATGCGCCGCTCTACAGTTGTTTTTTCCACCCTCTTCTGTGATCATCTATCATGTCATACATTCCCGTGGTTGTGACACAGAGCAAACGCACAGCCGCCGAACTCCCGAACAAAGCAAGCTGTCATTTGAGAGAGAGAGTTGCTCCAAAACACATCGGTTACATTCAAACGTCCAAAACACATTATCAGTTTGGTCACATGTTAAAAAATAGAAACCAGTTTCACTCTAGGATTGTAACAACAGGAGCTCATGATGCTGGCAGCCCAGATGCACTTTAGAAGTCTGCACAGTCCTAAAGAGGATATAGTTCTCTCCCCACTGTAATTGAATACTTCATGAAGAAACATTATCAGCTCTACTGTAACTGTTTGATACTATTCAGCCCTCTTGATACTCACCAATATCCTGCATTTAGATGGTACTTATATCTAGTTTTGTATAGTTTAAGTCACACATGTGATTAAAGGTCCAGTATGTCAGATTTAGGATGTTCTGTTTACAGAATATATTATACATTACCTATACATCACCTGAAAATGAAAAGTGTTATGTTTTTGTTACCTTAGATTGAGCCTTTTTTATCTACAGACAGGTCCACCACGGTGAACAGCAGCCCAGAAAGAACAGAATAAACTCTGGCTCTAGCTGTCACCATAGTTTGTCCTTCACACCAGGAAGTAAAGGTGAGGCAAGAGGGTTGCAATCAGTAACTACACTGCTAGATACCACTAAATCCTACATACTGGTCCTTTAAAATGAGTCTGCACTACACCAGCACTGGCAGTTTAGACGTGTGGGATAAGACCTATATGCACCATATGTTATATTATTAAATGATATGATGATACAGTGATATATAATACAGATTTATGTGTCAGAATATTAAAACTCTATCATAGGATACTTTATTGTGACTTTTTCTGTGTGTTAATTTTGAGCATCATGGGATATCTTTGCTGCTTCCCACCATATATGGTACAGCATTTGTGTTTATTTTTACTGAACACAGTTGTTTTTTTAATATTTGTTTTTTGCCGCTGCTGTGATGATAGAGATGTGAGTCTTTTATGCACAAACTGAAGGCGTGTATTTGGAGTGTTTCCGCCACATTCAAGGTTATTCATGAATTAGCATTCAGTCCTCCATCGGCATCCATGGTAGCAGTGGTGGAGGTAGAGCCTTGTCAATCACTGCTGGCATACACTGACAGCTCAATATGTAAAAGTGAAGGAAAAACAAATGAAATACCAGGTTAGGAGAACAATCTGAATATGAAATTGGTGGTATTATTGGCTGAGATTAAGTCCCCAAGCTTTCCATCAGCGCATTCGTTTAATGGGGGAGTTCTATAAATTAATAGGCTATCAAAATGGGAACGCTGTACAGGAAAAGCCACCTGGTTTGCATTCACAAAATATTCAGAGAGATTCAATAAATCTGCTAAGAGCAGAAGGTCAGACTGATTTGTCAACAGTTTTAGCCGTTAATCAGGCGTGCTGCAAAGGAGAAAGGACTGACAAAGAAGTGATAAAGAGCCACTGGAGGGGAGTGAAACTGGCCTGCTCCTCACTCTGTTGGTGTGTGTGTGTGTGTGTGTGTGTGTGTGTGTGTGTAGCTGTTTCATTCATCTATGAGAGTGGTGTAGTGTAATGGGAGTGCAAAAGAAGACTTCTGAGCATTGCACTTTCATCAGAAAACTGCTTAGTAAGATGTGCAGGAACGTGTGTCTGCAGAGTGTCTGCAGAGTAATGCTTAATGGAAAAGCTCACATGTCTAACAACCCATATACTTAGTCCCTGGATGTGTTTTATATGAGCTCTTTATGTCATACTGATCATAAGCTCCACACACACACAGCATCTTATGTATATCTTTTTTCTTGCTTTTCTGTGTATTTGTTTTTGCTCTCGTTTTCCACTGTCATCTGTTCCTCTACTGTATGCATAACCACACACGCACGGCATGGTAGGCTGCAGCGTCTGTCTACTGTAAGATTAAGGGGTGTGTGTGTGTGTGTGAGGGTGCGTGTGGGCCACGTTTTCACTGTGTCACCACCAGTAATGAAATGTTGCTCTGCTTGTTGTTAACTGTCAGGGGAAACAGGATGTTACTCTGCATCTCTAATACTTCTTACAGCGTATGTTGGACCAAACACAGTGTATTAACACATTCATCAGTTACAAAGTGAGAACATCTGATTTTTTAATTTAATTTTTTTTTTTTTTTGACAAACCAGGCAGTTGCCATATAATGTTGAGCTTACAGTAGGTGAGCGTGGAGTTTTTCACCACAAGCGTTGCTTGATGAGCAGGGTGCAGTTTTGTCTGGGCATGTGGTGATACGACATACACTCTTGCCAGCGGTTTCACACTATTTCGCTGATCAGCTGGTCACTGGTAACGTGGTGGTAAGGCTAAGAAAGTGTTCAAAAGAAATCTATTTTGTGAACGATTTAAGAGGATAAGCTGCGTTCAACAGCTCAGGGATACAAATGATGGATTTAGGTGAAAAATGTAAACAGAAATTGTTTATTCACAAGAAAACCACTTTTGTTTCGTTCTTAATATTTGTCATTGGTCAGCAGACGGATTCATTCACCAACAGTTACTTAGTTTTCAATTTGTTCAAGTATCCAGCATGATTTCCAAGTGGAATGTCTTTAAAGTGCTTGCTCATCAGTTTAGACATGATATTACATACAGAGAAAGCAGCAAATCCTCATGTTATGATAAGATGATGTTTGATTCTTGTCTATGTCAGATAAACAGGAAGAAAGAGAACTAAGAAGATGGCCGACACATATAGAAAGTGTGCTTCATTAGTGAAAAGGCTTTCGGTGTGATGTTCTTATCTGTCTGATATCTGGCTTTGGCCTTCTGCTAACATATACCCTGCATACCGTCTAGACACAGTGCTTATGTCTCATGAGTATGCGAACATTTTACAGCCCCGCGAGCTGAAAGCAGATAAATGCTGTTATTAATGATTTTACTGTTGCGGTTCATCTCTGTGGGAGCAGTTTTAAAGCTTCTGTCTTGTGTCTCCAGCTGTCTAATGGAAGACATGCTCTCCACTGATCTAAACAGACTTACTGGATGCAGAGGCACTCCTTTAAAACCAACACAAGACCAGCAGTCAGCCACGCACACACACACACACACACACAGACACTGTCTCTGTGGCTTTTCCTTGTCGCTCTCTATCTCCGTCCTCCACCTCTGCATAGATGAATGACAGTGTAAAGTCAGCTTTAAGTGCAGAGCTGAGCTGTTAGGGAATCAAAATCTAGTCTGCTTAATCTCTGTCTTCTTCCTCTGTCTGGCTGTCTCCTCAATGTCAGTCTGTAGAGGACTTTGTCTCTTTAAATCAATGCCAAGTGAGCTGAGCGCCTTCACATTTTGTCTTCAGCCCTGTCTCTGAGAAATGATGTTTATCTATGACTAATATGTTTTCCCAAAATTGTTTCAATAGGAAATCTAAGCTGCTGCAGGTTTTTCACATGCATGGGTGGATGTGGGTGGGTGTACAGACTGGACACTGGGGAGTCCCATGTGTGATTAGGTTTAGCCAACAAAAGCGCGTTGCTGAAGGTTAGGGAAAGATCATGATTTCACTTTTTCGAGTTTCTGTTGTTTCACATGACTTTTTAAGTAATAAACTAAGAGCAAGATCTTTTCCTATCCTTTAACAAATACTGTAAACAATGCCTAAGCAAAACCACAAAATTGTGTAATATAATAATAATGTCATGTATAATAATGCTGTAGTTGCTGCAAGCAGATACCAAAGGAAACATAATATCATAGACGATGTAATCCGGCCGGCATTACAATTCTTTGTAAATGTATTTACTGCTACTCATATTAAAGTCATTTTTCAGCAGCTCCTTTTGATGCAAATGACTTTCTGCTGATCTGAAACGGCTTACCATATTTCAATAGCATCAGGATTCCTTATGAAAATGGATAAATAAAGACAGTTTCTTAAAAATAGTAAAAGCAGGTGTCAAATTTAAAGCTGCTACTACAAAAATTCTGTAGAATATTATTCCAGGTCGAAATTTAATCCAAATCATCCATTTAAAGATTTGTTTTTATTTGTGTTTTCAAAATCCCGCATGTTTGTCTGCTTGGTACAGTCTGAAAAGGAGAAACAGAACAAAAGAGAGGGACACAGATGATACAGAAGAGGAGCATCACAGGTGGAACAGTGCTTTGATCAGTCAAACACAGAAGCACAAAAGAGAAAATGAAACGAGGATGAGTGGATATTTTGCGATGCATTCAGCGGTGAACACAGACAGATGGAGCAGCTGGAGGTTCACGGAGAAACATGGCCGACCGTCTGCTGTCTATAGAGACAGGACGGACTCTGCAAGGTCGGCGTATGTGTGCAGAGTTTAGACTGGGGAGAAACGAAACGACAGACAGTGACACCAGAGGACATGAGAGACTGTGCAGATAGAGACGGGTGTTTAGAGAACCAGCGTGTTTGTGACGTCGCTGCTGGCAGTGATTCAGCAGTCTGTTAGGTAGCTGTGTGACATTGGGAGAGAGTCTGCGTCAAGCATCATGCTTCAGCTGTGCATACATTATCACAAGGTTCTATATAATGACTGAATGTCTGTGTTTAAACAATCAATTTGTCAATACATTGAAAATGCATATTCCCCCCAAAGGAGAGGATATTCTGAGCACCTTGCTGCCCAAATTTTGCATATTGATGATGGAAGCTGGTCTATAAAAACATCTAAAACAAAACCTAAAGGGTAAAATTAGTTTCATTTCAAGTTGGGTTTCATTTTCATGGTTATTTTTGGCTACAACAGTGCACTCACCAAAATAATTCATGAGTTCATTGCTTGATGAAGACAGATGTGGCAAGAAACATGTGCAGTCGGCCAAGAGTGGTTGTAAACAATCCAATGATATTATTATTACAGATTAGAATGATGGACAAAAATGCACACAAAAAAAAACTAAATTGGATCATGATAATCTTTTAAGATATGGACTTGTGTGTTATTGGTAGAAATATGCTGCAGTTCATGACTTCTTGCATATTTGAACAGTGAAACAGCAAAAATGATGGAGCATCTGGTGTCACGCATGCCAATGAGCTTCTTCTGGTTGTTGGTCTGCAGAGAAATTCCATATTTCTTATGTTTAAATGTTGATGGTCAGGATTTTGCACCAGCACTTGCCCCAGCTGCCTGGATGAAACCCAGACCCACGGTCCAAACATTTGATCCAAAAAAACTGCACCAAGGTTTGCTCCACCACAAAATCCACATTTTGATGGAAAAAAATGCCCAAGAAGGTGTCCAAGAAAAACGTATAATCTGACAGAAAACAGAAAGTCCAACAAAATATTCAGAATAGTAAACCTTCCAACACTCAGATCTCGCTGTATAGTGTTTGGGAGTCCTGGCACATTCAAGCCTCACTCTACTTACTCAAAGAGGTAGAAACAGGTCAGATCAGGGACTGAAACACACCTTCAGCTGAATTGCCTCGAGTGGTACCATCAGTCAACTCCTGTCAGTGTTTGTATGCAGTGCTGAATACTCAACTGTAGCCATATGCATGCACATACACACATGTAAGGACTATGAGTGCTTGTCTTTAATGTTGATTTATCGATTGTATTTTTTGGAATGAATGAATCGATTGTTTAGTCTTTGGAATGTCAAAAATAATGGCTAAGTGATGTCTTCAAGCTGCTTATTTGATCAGTGACCAAACACCCGAAAAGTAATCATTTTATTAAAAAATATTTTGAGCTGTGGCTCAGGTGGTAGAGAGGGTTGTCTTGTTGTTAAGCCCAAATCGGGTCCCAATTTGCTCCCAATGGCTGTGTATGTTTGTAGTGAGCTTACAGTCAGTGTGAGCAGTTGGCAGCATGGCAGCCTCCAGGTGGATGTAAGTGTTGTAAAAGCACTTTGATTGGTCGGTAGACTACAAAGGTGCTATATGAAATTAATTTTCAAATGCTTCTTTTAACTAAATGACTTTCCCACTTGTCCAATTACCATACAGTTGATCGGTGATTGGATTAATAAGTTAATAATATGTAACGTTAATTATCTGCATTGTTTAACTTGATGAAATTTGCATATGGTGTCATGAAAACAAGGCAGATCACTCTGCTATTTAAATGAAAGTGTCATTAGATGTATGGTCAGTCACTCAGTCAGCAGGTTTTTTTGTAATTAAAGAATGATATTTAGCTGAATATTGCTGGCAACGCTCACACACACACACACACACACACACACACACACACACACACACAGATCTGTACCACTCATAAAGGCAGGAAGATGAGCTTTCCAGAATCCTATGGATCAGCCAGAAGGTGCTTGGCCTCAAGCCTGAGTAGGAAAACTGAAATGTGTTCGGCTGTGTGTGTGTGACGATGGCACAAAAATGAGAAAAGATGATTAATGGCGCTTCAGTTCTCAAGCCTGTTTAGTCCTGGATGTCCACTCCCTGCACTCACCCTGACTGCTGTCACATAAAAAACATTTGACCCCTTTTTCATCTGACTGGATCCTCCCTATAATGAGTACGTTTGACTTCCTGGTATAATTAAAGGATGTAATCAATCTGGAAATAATGAAAGTAATTGGAGATGAAAGAATCTTCTCCAGAAGAAGCCGCACAGTTGGCCTGTAAACTGGATGGATCAAAGATGGGCATGTTGGCTCTTTATTTCTATGGCAAAAAACTATGAAACACAATATGCATAAAGGACATTTTAAAATATGTTTATTTAGTAGCACCACTCGATTTGTTGCCATCACTAGTCTTGCTTTTCAGATTATGAATGGAACATTTGGATACATTTCTAACCCAAAATATTCAGCTGAGACAAAGAAAAGCAGAAAATCCTCACAAGTGAGACGCTGGAACCAGGAAATCTTTCACATTGTTGCCTGAAATATGAAATGCCAGTTGATGATTACATTTCTGATGATTGACTAATTGATTAATCAACTTAGCAACTTGTCTGATATTATAATTCCCTTTTACATACGTCTACTGATGTACAGCATATATTACGGTACAGTCAGAACACACTCTGCTCTCATATTTCATATTTTACATGCTAGCATTATTGAGCTTTTTGAAATGTATGTATGCTTTCAAATTTAGGAGTCCACATGTTACTGTGGCCATAAATAGTTTGGGTTTGTTTAGGACACACTATTTTTTTTTGCTGAACAGAATATAAAGTGTGAGAGCAACCATGAATTTAGTGGAAGTATGTTGTCAAGCAGGCTCAGCACTGGCTGCTGGAGCGCTCAGCTTCGTTAGCTTTGTGCCACCTCAGCGCTGACAGGCATAGAGCTACTTTTACTGCCACCCTCATTAGGCACTCACAGTCTGTGCCAGCTAGAAAAACCTCAAACCTCAAACCTGAACCCCACCCCAAATGTCTGACTGTGCCCCAGGACGTCAGCGGGTTTACAGCCACACACACACACACACACACACACACACTCAGTTTCCCTTGTTTGTCTGGCAACTCCTCCCTGCGACCATGTGATGTTTGCTTTTATGTGTGTTTTAATGTACAGTAGAAGTGTCTGGATGGGATGAATAAGCAGCTATGTATTTATTTATCTTGTGCTCTTTATATCTTTATCTCACGTTGTTAGAGCTGTCAGCCAGCTAAATTTAGTGTACAGTCAGTGTGCCATCAGGAGATTACACAACTCCCTCCCTAAACAACTCCCTAAACAAGCCTGACTGGAAAAGCTCCAATATGCTGCTTTATCTCAGCTGTTCCAGGTGTTTTTTTTTTGTTTTTTGTTTTTTTTTTTAGAAATTTGGTAACAAAAGTATTTTTACACACATAGCTGCATTAATTTGGATGATGCTTATGTCCAGAGCAATTTATTGTGAGTGCATTTAAACATGTGCTAGACAGCCCTTTTTACCATCCGACGACAAAAAGCTAGCCCCCACAAGCTTAACCAGCCACGTATTTTTGGATTAAGACTGGTTTATGGTTAAAATTAAAGTCGTGCTTTGGTTGAGGTTTGGGTAAGGGTTGGGGTTAGGTATGTAGTGGTTATGGTTTTAGGTTTGGGCCCTGTTGGGAATTAATGTAAGTCAATCCAGTGTCTTCAAAGTCACATAAGAAACCAATTTAAAAGCTTCAAGGCAATCAGACTAAGTACCACTGTTTGAGCTGATGATGGCTCATATTGCAATCAGCTGAGATGAGTATTTTGGCATGGATAAAATAGTTGGCAGTAAGGAACAGTAGACACCCATTTTCAACATGATGATGCAGTATTATCTACCTTTGTGGCTTTGGACAAATGAAGGTTGAATGGCCTGAATGTGAACATCAGTCGGGAGCAGTGACCATTTTTCTTTATCTGATTATATCATTTGAAGGATTTTTAGAGGACTGAGGAGGTGAAAGTATCCAATATTTCACATTAAAAAAAAATAGGGAGAAGAAAAAAAAAGGTTTTTATCTTTAACCCTTTGAAGGTTTCCAACCCACAATATGACATTTTAACCACAGTGGGCCTGATAATGAGAAAGATGAGAGGAAGACACTGAATTGCAGAAGACTAAATGAGCTTTTACCCTACAGCGCTCACTGTTTTCTGAATGGTGACTGGTTTAAACAAAGGTCAGCCACCACGCATGCAATAGAGATGATGTATGAGAGGTATTATTTTCTGGACGTACACAGTATTTGTCTTGTAGATCTAGTATCTTAACACACACATTGACACTGAGAGGGCTTTTTCTTTGTTTTTATTTTATTTTTGGACAGAAAAATCTACAGACTAGATCTAAAATGATGCATTGCTCCGCTGGAAAAATAACCATTAATGTTAATATTGTGCAGCAGAGATTAATCGCTTGGCAGGTTGGAAGAATCAATATGTTCCTCTCCACTGTTTTATTGACTTAACCTGAAGGGTAATAAGGATCCAGTATAGGAAATAAGAGAGGTAAACAAAGACTCCAGAAGGTCAGAGGGCAAAGGTCTTAAAGGTCCCTGCACTTCTATTTCTTTTTCATTGGTAAAATTGCTACATGTGCAGCTTTTGACCATTTATATGAGAACTACCCTCACACAGTCAATCAGATTAATATCCTTTACGCGTATTTTGTCTTATCTGGGCTGCTGTTATATATATCTCATAGCATCATAATATTGGGTGTGTGTCTTTAAATACAACTACTGTATTTAAGGAAACATTTAAGGTTCTGCTTTACTTTAGTATTTCCATTTCATACCACTTTATACTTCTGCTCCACTACATTTAAGAGGAAAATATTGTACTATGCACTTCACTATATTTATTGGACAGCTATAATTGCTAGTTACTATGCAAATTAACGCTTTATATAGAAACATATGATTATCCTATAAAATATGATGCATTTTTACAGTCAGTAGATACACTCACTTGGGCCATTTTTCTCCATTTAGTTCAATGTAAGTGCATGTTTCCGATCATACATACATGCTTTTTGACAGTGTGTTTCATCAATGTATATCAAAGCATACTTATAATTATAAATGTGACTAAACAGCATAATGTTTATGATATAAAACATATATTTACTCTGTATATACATACAATAAGTATAATAGTGTTTGAAACGTGGAGGGAACTGAGATACTGACAGACTAAATGCTTGAAGCGTTGAGAGAGACTGGTTATCTGCAGTGGATATCATTAAGCTGAGCTTTGAATGTTGGTGCCATATGTCACCTCTTGGCCCTGTGCTCCACCGCAGACCTCTGCTAATATATTCTGAGGAGGAATTTTCCATGACCACAGCCGTCTTTTTCCTCTTATTCATCATTTAGCTTTTTCAACCTCCCACGTACACCCATGGATCACATTAGAAGACAACAGTGGCTGTTCTTTCTGATTAATCATTACTTTATTTGTTATACCCAATGACATCATGACTAAATAACATGTTTGAGTAGGTCGTACTTCTTATTGTTTTATTTTCATAGTTTCCACTGTATTGAATTTCCATCTCTCAATTCTTCCTGCAGAGTTATTTTTGATCGTATTACCCTGTTAACACTTTCTAATAGCTTAATCCACCACTTGCAGTAAACTTCTCTAAACATTCTTTTCCCTCGTCCACCAGTTTGCCCCTCTCTCTGTTTTCTTGTTTTTTCCATCTACTTTCCCCCTCTATCGTTATTACCTTATTTGCTTCCACATTGGTTGCAGTGTATACTCAACCTGCCAGGCTCTGTTATACTTCATTTCCAATTATGGTAATCTCCAAAGGTTTAATAGCATTATAATGGCGTTTGCACTCCACTGTGGAGCCAAACCTGAATGCTTAAAATAAATATCTGCAGAGTCCTGGTGGTTCCTCAGGTTCACAGTTTGTCTGGTTCTCATATATAAAATTTTTTTCCTATTACAAACTGCAGACTATCAAAACATGAACAAAATGAAAATAGTCATAAACCTGAACATGCAGTCTCTTTGTAATTTCATCCATATTCCCTTTTTGTATTTGTCCGCAGGCTCACCTGCGCTCAGTGGACGTGAAGATCTTACAGCAGTTGCTGGCGGTCCATGAAGGCATCGAGGCAGTGAAATGGTTGCTGGAGGAGCGCAGCACACTGACAAGCCGCTGCAGCAGCCTAACCAGCAGCCAGTACAGCCTGGGCGAGGGCCCTGATACCTCCTGGAGAGGCTCCTGGAGCAGCCTGCAGGACCCCAATGACAAGCTGGACAACATCTCCATCGGCAGCTACCTAGACACCCTGGCGGATGACATGGATGAGTACTGTCCATCCAGCTCGGAGTCCGTCATCTGCTCGACCATGCCACTGGTCTCAGAGGCTACTGCTGGAGTCCGGACAGCGGGAGGCCCTGGGGCTTCGGTCACAGCAGCTGGGACAGGAGCTGGGGTAGGTCTGAGGTCTGGTACTGGGGCTGGAAGTGGGAATCGGGCTGGGGGAAGTGAAAATGGAACTGGAGTTGGAAATGGGATGGAAGTAAAAGGTGGACAAGGGGCTGGGGTTACCAGTGCTATCTCTGGGACTGGGATTACTGGGACTGGAAGTGGGAAACCAGCTGTTTCTGTCAGCTCTCCCCAAGCCAAGTCTGAGGGCCCCAAGCAAGACCATCCGGTCTGGACCAAGGCTGCAGAGGCCGGTAAAGGAAGCCCTGTTTCTAAGGGCAAAGCCCAGACACAAGCCGTGAAGTCTAATGGCGTCCTGGAGAAACCATCCATGCAAACAGGCAGCCCAACTCGCCCCAGCCTCAACGAGAAACTGGGAACCAGCCAGAGCCCCAAACTCAAACCTTACAAAAATGGTAAGATCGACTTGGATACCTGCAAAATGAATGGAAAAATGCATCTGGAGTACGACGCGCACTGGCGGTGGGTGCAATCGCAGGAAGATGTGACGTTTTTGTAAGAAGGACAATAACAGAGGGGGGCTAAAGCCACTAACACTTCCTCTGTAACATCAAAAACCAGATCACTGAAGGACCGAAGAAGAGCGAATTGCTGTTGTGAAATGCACATGGAGAGGCTTTCCTTGTTGAACCACACTGGGTTTAAAAGACAAAGACTAACTTTTTTTTGTCCTGTTGTTCCCTCCTGTGACTGCACTAACTTTCTATAAAACATTGATGTCAGTATTAAGGTGGATGCACATTACAGGATTTTGACCATAGTTAGCCAAACTGGGCTGCCTCAAACAAACTTAGGAAAATCAATTAGAAAATCCTGTGTCATAGTTTTTCTCAGGGTCTTTCTTGGCATTCCCTGATTTTTTCACTTTTCTTTGGTTTTTCTTTTCTAAAGCACAGTGACATAATCTGCCGGAGAGCTGAAACATGATTTCAGATTGCTTGACATTGTACATCAACCAATATAATTAAGAGATTTGAATTATAATTTGACCTTCTCATCCAGAAAAAAAAATATTCCCATAACCTACAATTCCTCTACATGCACTAAAATGATTTCTGACCACCCCCCTCAAAGAATATTGCTCTGAATTACTTAATTTGTCCTGTGGTGAGCCCTCTGCAATCATCACCACCTTACTAACGGCACTGATGAAGCCTATTGTACTGCATTTAAGTTAATAGAAGACCAAAGTTTTCCCCTATCAACCCACAAATTAAATTTATTGTATAGGCTCTTGGCTTAATGGTTATAGACAGTGTTACTTGATTAAAAGAAAACAAAAAACAAGTATTAAACACCTTTTGATAAATTCCGTGAGCGTGTTTCTCCCCAAACTCGTAGCTTACCTGAACAAAAAGTAGAAGATATGAAAAAAAGAAGACGGATCACAGAGGTTAGTGAAAGTCTCCCTCACTGAGAAATAATGTACCCACTGTTAGCATCTGTGTTGTCGTGGAGGTAACACCTTCAGTGCTTAACCAACCATCTGCAATATTGTATATTCATTGAATCGCAATACAGCTACTCTGTGCATCAGGTATTAGTCGTGACTGGTTGTAGGCAAATACTGAATATGGCTGAAATTTCTTTTTTTTGTTTTTTTTTACCATTATGGTAACCTGTGTTTTTATAAAGCAGATGTTGTGCCTGATTGGTGTAAACCTTAACTACATATGCCTGTACTTTCCCTCCTGAGATGAATGCACTGCTGTTATGATAATCTGATTTTTTTTTGACCAATTTCTTTGTATTATTTTTGCCACCGTCTGGCCTCTGCTTGTGTGTACAAATGGCTAGACCAACAATCTGTGTACTCTTGCCATGTGAGTGTTGACTGGTAAATGTGTTATGTTGGTTGGGTGGTTATTGCATGCCCTGTGCTGAGAGCTTTATTGGTTGAATTGTGAGAAATGCGTGGAAGACCTAACACAATCAGCGAAGAAAAGCAATATTTCTTGAAATCTTTCCACCGGCTTACATAAGCAGCCTCTTCTCTGCAAACGAAATCTAATATTATTGTCTATTCTTCGGGAGTTTCCAAGACTACTGACAGGGAGAGGATGTGTGTGTGTGTGTGTGTGTGTGTGTGTGTGTGTGTGTGTGTGTGTGCGTGTGCGTTAAAGAGACAGATGCTCACTGGCCGCCTGAGTTGGCTGCCACAGCTGGCTTGTCAAGGTTTGGATAAGAATAGACGACTCCCAAAGGTTTTCAGGAGTTTTCAGCTCATTCATCACAGTGTTACTATGTTTCCTGCCAGTCTGCAGTAAGTCATGTTAATGCTGCAGGCACAATGCAACACATTTGACGAACGTATTACATAATCAGTACTTTAATCACTGTTTATGCTGTAGCATACCTTGTCGAAAAGAAAACTCCTCATTAAAGGTTTGGTTAACTCGTTCTCCTGCCTTATATGAGCTGACATTTGAGTCATTGTGTGGTAACATTAGCCGTGTTTCCATCTGAATGTATTGCAGATTTTAGCCCCAATATTGAGTCGAACTACAAAGGAAAATGCTAATTAATGCTTGTTTCCATCCCCTATCATTATGCAAATATCAGTACGTTGCGCCAGTTCTTCAGTCAAAAACCAGAAGAAGAGGGCGCAACAAGATAGCTTAACTAAAAGAGCATCAGTCGAATCTCAACGCAGAAAACATTATGACAATATGACATTTATGTTTGTTTCATGTATTAATGTGAGGAAGGGTACAGATTACATAATATATCAGGGAGATTTATTCAATCTCCTAAACATTAACTCTATAAAAGGGGCAAAAACCACCTCAGGACTGAGGACTATTTCCATCAAACTTTCCTAATGTGATACTTCAAAATGCACATTATAATACGTTTGTGGAAACACGGCTATTTTCCACTTCTGTACCCCTTCACATAACCCGTAATCCCACAAAATCTAGCCCCCATTGGGCCAGATTTACATTACACTTACAGCCTATTACTAACTAAATCTCTGCCTTGGAAGTAACTCCTGTTGGTACTAAGATAGCTAGCCAGACATGCTAATGACTGAGTTATATACCATAATGGATTAAACATTCTTCCTGCTACAGCCCTGTGTACACCACTTCAACATGTGGAGGAATCCAAAGCTTGACAGGCCTGTTGTGCCTACTTCAGGATAGGGGTTTAGCAAATGGTCAATAAATGGACGACTCCATGTGAAGAGATAACTTATATTAATAATACAATTAGCTGTTATGTTGGCAACTATAGCCAGTTCAGCTTCAATCAGTCCACGTTCTTTCTTGTTAGGTCTTCCTGTGAAGAAATTCTATCTTTATAGGCAGCTACAGGGAGATGTTAAACTCAGCATCTCCATTTGTTTGAGCCATTCAAGTGTTTCCTCCTCCTGCCATTCTTTTCACCCCACTTTCCATCGCCACACTGGTTCGATGGAAATGTTAAGTCTGTGCCAACAAACACATCATGCACACACAATGCCCTCTCGCTGGAGACAGCACCATAAAGCCGGCACCACAGAAATAGTGACTGTAGGCCAGTCCTGGAGACAGGAAAGGAAAACTGTGCTCAAACTTGACCTTGAACTCTTGGACAAGTTGAAACCTTTAAAAAAAAAAAAAAAATCTGCCCCCCAATACAAACAGAAGAGCATCTATCCATTGCTGGATAAGTATCTCAACCATATATCATCCAGCCACAGTATAGACATGAAGTCATTTGAAACCTCATTCCTTTTTTAACATATGTGTTGGCTGTAAAGCAAGACTGTCTGCTCTGCTAGTTTGTGGTCTTCTCTCCAAATTAACCGAGCCATATGGGGGGAAAAAATACATTTTAGTGCAGGGAACAAACCTGTAAAACACATTACATCTAGCTATAGTGTGTCTTTCTGAAGCTATACTGTAGCACAAAATGTTGTAATGTGTTTTCACTGGGAACATCCAGTTTAAAATTGGAATATGAACATTGTTTTAAACAGCTCACTGGCAGAGATTTAATGGGTGCTGACAGTCTAGGTGCCAGGAGAAATGGCTTGTGGCCTCAATGTTTTTGAAAGAGGGAAAATTACTGCTGTTTGCATGGATAAGGATGGAAGTGTTACCAACTGGCACGCTTGTGGAAAATACCTTTCAGTCAAAGCTGCAAGCCTCACCTCACTTTCAAGAATTTTTGTAGGGTATGGATTTAAACACAACCCGGCAGGCTTGCTCCATAAAATCTTTCTGTTCTATCCTCTTATGATGTCCAGGATTTATCAGATGCCCAGTGTGTGATGTGTTTGCCTTGGCTTCAGGTGCCAGGCACCCTCCAGCTATTCTGGGCACAAGACAAACAGCATGATTACATAGACAAGTGGATATCCACACGGTTGCTATGACAATGAGGCACAGCAGGCTTCAGCTCTAGTGGCTACATAAAACAATGTTTACCGTAGTGCCAGTAGCAATATAGTGGTACTGTTTGAATGATGACAGGTGAGATGAAAGAGATAGACAACAGAGCCAGAAAAATAACCATTACAGTGATGTTTAACACCTTTATAGGTAATATGTGAACCTTAAATACATTTTCCTAATTTAGAATGTTTAATTTGCTATAGATCAACTCTAAGTCATTAAAATAACAAAAAAAATTGGATTACCAGGTAGTGAAAAGTCCCATATATAAAGAAAAATGACTGCAGACAACTTCACTTTACTTTACAGCTGCAGGCATGATGATTAAAACCCTTTTATGAATGACTTAGTTATATTTACAACTGCAGACTTTGTGTTTTTTTGAAAGTCAGAAATCACGGGCATTGATCGACTGCATTATTACCAAATACAAATGGATGAACACCAACCAATTTGCTTGCACGCCAACATGTTTTTCTTAATGCATATTACTGATCTGTAACGTGTTGGTAAATGATTTATTAATGACTACTTTACTTGGTTTCCAGGTCCTGTAAAAACTAATGTAAAGATGTCCGCCTCTCATGGCCTTACAACACTGAAACGAGTGATGAACAACATTAAAGTGTTGAGAGTCACTGAGAGCCGAGAGAATCACAAGCCATCCAAGGTTTTCATTTGCAGTGCGCACAAAATTATGCACAGTAAATCACTGTACATCTTCATTGCTGGTACCAATTGTACTTCCTTCTTCTCACACTGCTCTGTTCTGCATTAGTACGCAGCTCAGCCACCCTCTATGAAGCACCTGAAATGTGGTCCAGAGCCCTTTGCCTCCAAGTTTCGGCCATTTTCGAGAAGCTAAAAGACGAACTGGTTGTGGCTCCCTGGAGGCAGAACAGAGGGGTAAACAGAGAGTTGAGCACACAGCATGCAGCTAAAAGGGAAGCTTCCACTCCCGGTGTCCTGCTGTTTTCTTCCTTCCTCTTATGCATACATAAACACACACACAAGCACAATATATCCAACTGACGTGGGTCTCTAGGTACCTGACAGCTCCTCAGAGAGAGCCATTAAGCATTTCCTTTCCTTGAATCTTATTTCTACTTTATCCCTGTGTGTGTGTTTTGTTCACATCCCAAACTGCTCAAAGAAATGGAAGTGAACTGAAATAAACCCCACTGAGTGCACACTGGGCTCGGAACCAAGAGTCCAAAACTTAACTTAGGCGACACAAAGCTTTGAGGATTGAGAGATCCAAAACCACAGAGACCGACTGCAGTTCACTGGATCAGTCGAATCAATATCTCGCTTGAGTGAGTGGAACTGTTTTTATTTCTATGGTATGGTGCATTTTTATTATTTTGTTATGCAATGTGTTCAGAGAAAAATGGTATTTTTTTTCTTTGTAAAGTGGAAATGTTCAACTAATAACTGATTATGTTCATTAATGTGGAGAATTATATTATGCAGTATGTAAATTATATGAGCTTATCCAATGATTAAAGATATTTTAAATGTTTTTGCTTGTGTGTTTTTTTTTTAATTCTCTTATGAAATAGGGAAGTGGGAGATCCTATTCAGCCGTTTGACCTCTTGATCCTTTGGACAAACTCTGACACTGTATCAAATATTTCCCCCGGAGAAAAAAAAGCTCCCAAGCTCAATAAGCAGCTGTTTTTCTCTCCTGACCTCTTAATGCAAACTACTCTGAGTGCTTTCAGTGAACCTTATGTAGATTTCTAATCAATACTTGGCCCAACCCTCTCCCCCACAGAGGTTTAGCAATGCAGATCCATTAGTACTCAATGGCTATTTTCCAAAACAACTTCAAAAGCAGTGTAATGCTGCTGTTTGATAGAGAAAGCAAGAACAGCTGTCCTTCTTTGGGCCGATAGCTGAAAGGTGTGTAGGTGTAGGGAGTTGAATAGAAATGACATAAACAGTACACCAAAGAGGGTAAGATTACTCTCAGAAAAATAAATTTAGGATGTTGATACTGTTAAATATTCATACACAGCATGGTGTGGTCCTCATGTGTGTTCATCTGATTGGAAATATGTTTTTGGGTTCAATGCACTTGAGAAATTTGCCATCACCAAGTGTGAAAAAGAAACAAACACAAATCACTAATATGTATGACATTTTGTCAAAGGGCTTCTTTGTCTCTCAGGGTAAGACATTCTGTCTGGGTATGGATGACATTAGCCTGCACCAGCTCATAAATAACACTTCCCGGTGGACACCATATTGGAATGGTTCAACATTGGGATGTATTCACTTTCTTACAGAGAGTTTGATTAGAAGATCAATACCACTCTTGTGTCTGTTTCCAGCATTTGTGCTAAGATAAGCTAACCAGCTGCTGCAGCTGTAGCTTACTTTATCCCCAAAATGTCAAACTGTTGTCTGATGTTTTATGAGCTAAAAAACAGCTCTGTTTTCAGCTTTGTGACAATGCATTTTTCAGATAGCTTATTGGACGCCGACGTCACTGAAGTTTGTTTTTTTTAAAGATGACATGGAAAATATGGCGTGTGGGTTTGACTGCAGCCAAGAAGATGATAATTAACTGCTATAAAACCTTCCCATGATTTATCCCCAAATATTTGTTACAATTACTTTTGGATATTTTATGTGGAACGGTCTTCAGGAGGGATCAATGCCTCAGTCATAAATCAACCAAAGATAGGTTTGTTCTGCTGTTTTTTTTTGTTTTTTTTTATTAAAATACAGAATGATTATGATAAATATATCTGTCGTTTAGTTATCCATCTGGTGCATTCACACTTGCAATAGAGCATCACACCTCAAGGTGCTCTAGGTTAACAGATCAAAAGAGTTTAGCGTCACGGTGGTTCTCAAATCAGCTGACGTCATCCCATGTGTGTATTCGGTGTGTGTTCATGTATAAATACAGTATTATTCATGTTCCCCACCCTTCTGGTTACAGCTAAGCAGCATTACGGTTTATCTGCTCTAATGGGGGCTGATGGTATCAGCCTGATGTAATCCAACAACAACCTCTGGGCCCTTTTGTCTGTCTGTGGCTACTATATTCTCCCTGGGCTGCGTGAGGGGAGGATGGTGTGGATGCAATGTAGTTGTGTGTTGATTTTTTGCAGAGTTGGACAAGCTGGTCGGTTAAACAGATTGAGGTGATGACAGTGGGGGTGTGTTGGTAAAAGGTGGTGATGGTAGTCAGAGGACGGGAGTGATGATGCCCTCAGGAGGGGTGTGAAAGCATGGCCACCCAGCTGTTAACGCAGAAATGTGGATTAGTGAGGATTGCAGAATGTGGTGGTCTAGCCTGACTAATGAAGCTCGTTCGGAAAGAATACTTTTCATATTTTTGTCCCCTTAAATTTACAACATGCATTCTTTTATCCACTTTCAGCTGAACGTGTTTCCAATTTCACCACGACCTCCGTCAACCAATAATCTTGCCGCTGACAGCTGGAGTGCTGTCATCTGTCATTTCAGTGCTCGATTGGTGTAACGAACGTCCACCCCTCCACCTCCATCTCCACAATTCATCAGGCAGGCAGAGGCGTCACTACTATTAGATTAGATTAGTTTCACACTGGCGTCAAAGATTGTTCAATGTCATTATGATGTGCACTCAAAATTCAATAAATTCATTTAATTAATAGGACATTTATTGCTGTGTTTGTTATCAAACAGGTAGTGATAAAAAAGTAACTGAACGCAGCATTTACACTTGGTCAGGGAACAGTACAGAACATTCAAATAATGAATGTAAAAACTGGATGAACGCTTTTACATTTGCTGCTCTAAACATGTAGCCAACATAAATTTCAATTGTATAAATAGATGTTAGACGACTGGCACATTACCACGTTTCTTATAACAAACAATTCTTCCCTCAGCCTCTATAGATACTACAGCTGCGCTGACAATGTTCAGCTCTGTTGAGATGATGACTTCTGTGTTTTAATGCTGTGTCAGTGGCAGTGATTGATTTTCACTGTCCAGGAGACAGTGGTTTTGTCTGGTAATGCACAGCTCTGCTAATTGAAGCAGGCTAAGTGTTTGCGGCTGGTGTTGACGCCTGTGTCAGCAGAGTCTTTTATTTTACAACCTACAACCACACGAAGCAACCAGATGCCCGCTGCTGTTAAACAGACTGTAGAGCAGCACATTTTAACTTGCAGTTCATCAACTGATTATGCAAATGCCACTGCTTCAACCTGTGTTCTATTCAGAGCCCTGACAGGGTATTTTTATTTCCACTTGAGCGTGTTTTTTCCACAGTGGGTGGCAAGTGCATGGAGTGCACACAAAGAATGTGGGAAGGCTGCAAAAGCACAGTGAAACAGTGGGAAGGAGGAAGGTTTCGTGCTTATAAGACAGGGTGGAGGACCCTGGAGAGACATTGTGATGGAGAAAACGTGGACAAAGGAATCATTTGACATTTTGGGGAATCTGCCTTTTTGCTGAGAATTGAGAAGATTGATACCACACTTACCACACTTATGACTGCATAGTACATATGAAACTAGAACCAGCAGCTTATTAGCTTAGCTTAGCATAAAAAGGACAGATGAAAACAGCTAGCCTGAATGCAAAGAAATAATTCTAGCATAACGCCCTCAAAGATCAGAATATGTCATGTTTACCTTTCTGTTTATTTATTTTGTAAACTCATTAGTTGATATTTTGATATTTTAAACTTTGGAGAGAGCCAAGCTTGTTGTTTCCCCCATGTTTCAAGTCTTTATGGTAAGCTAAGCTAGCCCAGCTTCATATTTAAGTGACATATTTGAGAGTTTTATTGATCTTCTCATCTATGTCTCAGCAAGAAAGTGAATAGACCTAAAATAACTTCCAAAATGTCAAACTTGGAATTTTAAACAATAACTGTACACTTAAAATGTGCTTTTTTTTAAATTGCTAATTGGTGAAAAGGTTGTTGCTGATTTAAAGGACTCTGGTTGAATTTTCTAGATGGACGTAACATTTATACGCACTCCTGAGTGCCTTTTCTCATCACTTCCCTACAGTGTCAACAGTGTGCAACACTAGCTAACATTAGCTTAGAAATTGACTCCATTAACTACCATATAGTCCAAAGTCAAAGCTAACTTTACTGTAAAGCATGCAAAATATAGTGATCGTGTCATTTTAGCTGGCAAATGTTTAGAAGCGAATTCCCCCAGTGTGCGATCAATAAGTGTACCATATCTTAAAAGTTTTGATTTTAGGCAACAACAAATGATATAACGGTAAACAGCAAAGATGTATGAATAACTATTGTGTTCAACGAGCCAAAGGTGATGCAAGGCTGGGGACAACTAAAATAAGCTAAGCTAAGCCTGCGGTTGGCAGGTTGGTTGTGGCTTGGCTGTGCTATGTAGGTCTGCTGTTGGTTGCTTCATGGTGTTGGCTGATGTAGTGATTTGCAAACTGCAAATTAGTTATTATAAGTAGTCCAAATAAAATAGTTATTCCAGATCCAATCTCGTGTACGTCACTTTTGGACTTGCTCACAGCTCGAACAACACAGCAACATTATTAATGAGGGTTTTCTTAATGTTACACAGAGAACCAATGTCTATGTCTAAAAAGTGACTTATTTCAACAACAATTGTTACTGTCAACTGATAAATTTTTGTAATGTACACACATCATGAGCAAACACAGACATTTAATCCCAGGGCAGATCCAATAGAAACATATCCGCTTCTTCAGACCTTCTTCGATTTGTCAGTCGTCCAATCAGGTTAAGGATGATGATCATAATGAGCCACAGACTCCAGTCACACAGTACCACTAATCTCTTGAAGTACCCCTCAAATGTCATGACAGCAACCATTCAAAATAGTTAGTCTTCCAAAATTGGAGGGGAAAACACCACAGGCCCTCCCCTCAGCCTCAGTGTGGTTTGAGAGGAAACCACAGATCAGGACCTGATCCCCAAAGTGTTGTCTCTTGACCGAACATCACAAAAGCAGGGATGAATCTGTTAAAAAAAAAAAAAAAAAAAAAAAAATTCAAAAGCAATACTGATTTCTTAAAATAATGAGTACAATCTCAAAAATGTAATGTCTTGTATTTTGGGGAGAAGGTGAGCTGTTACAGTGAGTCAGTGTTGAGTGGATACAGAATTCTAGCCAAAAGAGAGACAGTATGAGCTCACTGAGTTGAACTTTATTGAAGCACACAAAATACAATTTGATGTGGATTTAGTGAACATCAATCCAAGAAGCCCAGATTTCAGTGTTTGTGGTCTGTGACATCAGACAGTGACTTCAGTACACTAAAGGAAAATGTAACCAGCTATGCTATGAATAATGGTGTATGGGGGGGTAAACATAATATTATGACCAAAATGAAAACCATAAAGGCAAATTTGTCATGATTACACAGGAACTGACCCAAAATGCAGGCTCAGACAATGGTTGGCAAGAGAAGGGGATTTATTTGTGATGTGGGAAGAAAAGCGAAGGAGAGTGTCTGACAATGAGGTGGAGGAGATGGCTGAGGTGAAGCAGTGGGTGGAATAAACGGTGGAGGCACAGAATGTGGGCTGTCCAGGGATGGGTGGAGAGCAGGCAAGCAGAAGGTGATGATGGTGGTGGTGGTGGACCTGTGGTCTGAATGGAGACCACAGTAGCTGAACAAACAATCTGACAAGGTGTGGAAGGAAGGCCAGGGTTTATATGCAGTTGAGGTGATGAATTGATGGAAGGCAGGTGCGCTTAAGAATGCCAGGTGTGCTTCATCTGTGAAGATCCAGGAGGGACCAGGAAAATGTGCCACGCCCACAACACACAAAAAGAGACTAACAAGGAGAGACTGACAAGTAAACACAAGGATGGGGAAACAAGGGGGAAACACAGGGAACCAACAGTCACGACTGCCATTGTGACAAAATTTAACCAAACCCTCCCAGGGTACCTGGTTAAACTTTTTTAGACAAATACTCAGTGAGTATCTTGTTTCTGTAATAAATTTCTGTAACAATAACTCATGATTCCAAGGAAAGGATGAAGTCATCTGCATATGAGAATTTATTTATATTCACCATATCCATTCAGTTTACACCCAAAAAGTCCTCTTTCAGAAATAAACATTTGGTACGATCCAACTTATCTTTTCCTCCACATATATTTTACATATTTTATTAACTTTTTTTATCCACAGTGGAAAACAAGTTGGAAACACCTTTAATTGATATGTTGAACACGTTGGCAAACAATTGCTTTTTTGTAAATCCAACAGCTAAAGACAAATGTCAGCTTTCATTTCAAGCTATGTATCTTTATTTTATTTTAGTTTATTCAGAGAAAGGACAGTTCAAATTAATAAATGGTAATACATGGTAAAAAAAAAAAGAAAAAGAAAAAAAAAGATGCTAGGTTTAGCCAAGAGGCTATTTTATATATAGATACAGAGCAATGTTCGCAGCATTAGCAGACAAGAACAGGATATACAGTAGTGCAATCTAGCAGTATTTACTGCTGCTCATCAATGCACTGTTGACGAAACCTTCAATTTGAGGTTCAGTATCTTGCCCAGGGACAACATGCAGGATGACTCACTTTCAACCAGGTACGTAGGTCCAAAATGAACGCTCTTTCAGCTCTGTTTTTGGTCTCCACCAAGTAACTGGCAAGTAACTGTCTCTTTAGTTCCACGATGTTCACTGGCTAGTTACTAACTGTGTCTGCAGCTGTTGTCTGTTGGTGCTGAACAGGTAGTGTGCAGTACGTATGAGAGCAGTGAAACTAAAAGAAAACAATAAGTTGCTGCCAGGCAGCTAAATAATGAGCTGAAACAAAGCTCCAGAACGCGAACGTGATAATTCTCTGTAGAGTCATCACTAAGAGTGACTCCTTTCACTCTGTCACGTTGTTTATAAAAAATATTGATTAGAGCCCCTTAAATGACCTTGCCACCTTCTTGACTACTGGATGACTCTTTGTGCTTTGTTATCTGACTAACTCAACCTATGATTTATGTAACAACACACACACACAGTAAAGTTATTTATAGCCAATTTTCATTTTTGCTAAGAATGTAATCAATCTCATCGTCTCATCTTCCTCCCCGTCACGTTAACAACTATTTGGATCCTGTGACACTTAGGACGTTCCCAGACACAGGAATGTGCATGACCGTCCCATGAGCCGTTTGCCACTGTTGAGTGTTTTTACTCCAGAGGTCCCCGGGCTCTATGGGACGCTAAGGGAAACAAACAAAGGGGCAGAACTAGGCCGCGGAGTTCCCACCGAGTGACGTATCCGAACGTGGGTCAAGTTCAGCAGAGGCCAGGCTTTTTGGGAATCGTTGTTGGAGTTTCCAATGGATACCCAATGATTTTGTGGTAAAGTCACTCACAACATGGTTGGAGATTAAGCCATCTGTTTCGTGTTAACGTGACCGGGTGTGCATATGTGTGTGTGTGTGTTTGTTTCTCAGCAGGATTCCTGCAGAATATCTGCGGGTTGTTGTCATTGAGGCCATTTTGTGTTCACAGCTCACCGTTTGTAAGATGTGAACATATTTGTAGGGAGATGTCACGTATCAGCAAACTGACAGAGAGAGAGAGAGAGAGAGAGAGAGAGAGAGAGAGGGTACAGTCATTAAGGCAACAGACATAGAATAGAATAGAATAGAATAGAATAGAATACAAAGATGAGATATGAAGCTGACCATTCAACCCAAGGTCATTACACTTCCAATCTGTTTGAAGACTGAATGGACTATTGATCATGTAATCCCTAGATTCATTGTAATTCTTGAAGGATTGATTGATCAAACAGAAATGTTTAAAACACGGATGCAGCTAAGAGAATAAATCAGCACTGAGATAGTTTGTATTAGCCTTTTCTGAGACAGTGTTACTGTGTCGACATGTGTCTTTACCCATCTTTTTCAGTCTGAGACACCTTTACAACGTTTATCAAACTAGAACACTGATTGGTTGGAAACAGGAACATGTGATACAGAAGTTGTAAATGCAGATTTCCACTGTGTCTACCAAATGTTTTTGTGTTATGTTAAATTAAATCCATACGTGATGGGTTATCCTGGTGGTCACATCATCACTCCTCTCTCTCCGCTCATTTCCTGTCATTCCTAAACTGATTGATATTAAAATAATGGCCTAAATTTTACTTAAAAATAGTGCAAGTGATGATCGTTATGTCTTTATATAGTTATTGTATGTCTGTCTGCTGCATTCTATTGAAGTAGACATGTGGAAGTTGTGTTGGATTGAAAAAAGAAGATTTTGGCCAATCTTAGTAATCCTAAAAACGCTGATGAAGGTTTGCAAAGGCCAAACAGTTGTCTTAAGAGTAGTGTCCTTTTCTACAAGGAGGGATGTAGTTCAAGGAGGCTTAAAGAACTCTATCTACATGACCACTCCTAGTTTATGGGGTAAAAAATCATGACTACAGTGTTATTGCTGTTACATGGCTGTATGGGTCTCTGGAGAGCAGCAGCGGAGCTTTCCAGTAATGCATTAAAGGAGTGTAACACACCATCAAGTAATGCTGACACAGCACATGGAAATATCTCACATAATACACACTGATGCCGTGTACGGATGCTCCCTCTTTTGTGCACACAGGAACACATCGCAAAGACAAATTGATCCATAGCCACAGTCATATGGATCTATATCTGCACTTAACTGTGTCCTGCTCTGTGCCATGTACTCAGTACCCATTTTTATCTGTGAGTCAAATGAACTGTAAAAATACCAAAGTAATTGTCCAAAACTGCTGTAAATGTTCAAAGAGAAAATAGGGAAATAATCAACCTCTTGGCTTAAAACCTGCTTTGGTTGTTAACAGATCAAAGGAATATTTCCAGAGGGGGCGGTTGAGACAGAAAATAGGGAACAAGTGCACAGAATCCTGGGGTGTCGCCTTGCCACATACCATGTTGTGGACCTCAAACCAATTAGGCCATAATTGAGTGTCAGAGTGAAAGGGGGCCATTCGGCTGAGCCTCTTTCACCCTGTTAGCCAGAGACAAGCATGCTTTGTGACACACGTACTGACTGATCTGGAGGCATTTCATTCACCCGACCCACTTTCTTTCAAATACTCATGTGCATCTCACGTTTTGTCCCTCAGACAAGTGGATAAATGGGTTTTGCCATTCAATTGATCGGGTTAATGGTTCTGGTTGAATATCAGCCTGTGCCCTATAGATATGTGGGGTAATGGTTCTTTTCCCTCCTGCAGGATAATGGGTCACAGTCGATGAGGACAAGCTCCTTGATGCCATCTGTCAGTAGAAAACAGTGTGGAGGTTTGTTTGTCACCATCATGCTCGCGTCCCAGTTGTTGAGTCTCCAATCCGCATGAAACAACAATGGAAAAAGGTTGTGAGAAGTAACGTGATGGTCCACAACTGCACTTAGATTATTCTTTGGGTCTGTTTGTGAATCAGTTAAGAGTCATGTGGCTGAATGGAGGCATTTTTACTTTGGTGATGGAAGCTAAAGTCTTGTGGGTTCACAGATGTTCTGGCTGTTGCCGGATGATAAAATGAATATTTGAGAAATTAAAAGCTATGTATCAGAGGTGGGGAGATTTAGAGCAGATGCTTCTTAAACACACAGTGATCTCCAGGATAGGAAAAAAAAACAACTTTAGACAGGTGAAAACTAACACAAAACATGATTTACTTACATGTTATGTAATATGATGGCCCGGGATCAAGACTATACCAGCCTGATAAAGGCATTATGGTGCAAATGCTTGTTGAATAAAGCGTAGTATTTAGGAGAAGAGTTGAGCAACTCAAAACAGATCACAAACTCGCCAAATTGGATCAAATCTTAAAGATCTTTTTTTAAATCTCTATCACCTGTTTGTGAAAAGCAACTGTCATGGAGTCCAATCACTGGAAAATTCTTGCTCTGAGATGAAATATTTCCAGGTGTCTGATGATTATAAATCATGCAGCAGGCATCAAATAGCACACATTTACAACCCTGTCTGAGGGAGCAGTATGTCTTCGCAAATCCTCTCAAAGGCCTCCAGCACAGATAGGGCCCCAAGGAGAAGGTCCCAGAGGTCAGCACAGCTTCTGTCTACATGCTTTCTCTCATTCTCATTCTCCCGCACACTTCCTCATTCTGTTTTCTCTGCTCTGTTCCACCTGCTGCTCCACACACTTTTAACCTCATATGTTTTTTTGTTTTTTTTTACAGTGCCTTCTCTCTCGAATGTCTCTAAATTCACATTTTTCACCATTCACTCGCTGTGTCTTCGTCTCTCCCTCTCCTCATGAATGTGGATGACATCGATTTCCCTACAACTGAGCAGCAGTTGAGCCAAGATTACAGATTACAGGGAGAGAGGGAGAGGCTTTACATTCCCAGAGAACGCAAATCTATCCAACTTGCAGGGCTGTGATGCCTGGTAACCGAGCCAAGTTTCTGTTTTCTAACTAAGAGAGAGAGCACAGCCAATGCAGCATGCACATGCGGCTCCAAAACAGCAAAGTCGGATTTTCCTCTTTTTTCTTTGTGGTCTTGGAGTTTTCTAGTGAACTTGCCACAATCTGACCTTTACCCCAGATGTTAAGGCCTTCAAAGCAAACGTGGATAAACATCAGTAGCTAAAGCCCTTCACGATTGCTGCACGAATTAATGCCAGGCGATCAATGAAGGATTTACAATGTCAAGCTGCTAAACCTTTCTCCTGATTCCCATTAACAGGGTTGATGGCAATACCCAGAGCATGAACAGTGACCGGTACACACATACACATCTTAGGTAAATTTCAGTCTACTGGTTAATGGCTCATTAGACTGTTTTGTGAATGTAATTATGCCAATAAAACACATGTAGCGTCAGTAGATTGTCATAAACAAACTAAACTTTGTATGGAGCAGCAGTGGATGAGAAACATGTTGATGTTTATTCATTTTTACCCCGCAGGGTGAGTTCATCTGGTTTGGTTTACACAAATTCACTCATTCTAACCATCGTGTTTCAGGAGGTTGGAGAAGATTATGGTAAATTATACTTGTGACTTAATTTTGCATTTTATGTCGCAGTGGTGGATGTTTTCTTACAGCGGTGGACAACCACAGCTAACCAGTGACGAGCACATCACGTTTATTTTTCAGGAGAAAAAAAAAAAAAAACCCTCAAGCGCCGTGTTACCAAACTTACTGCTCAGACCATCTTGATCTGTCTTAAAGGGCCAGTGTGTTTGCAAAATAAAGTGTGTAAAGCTGCACTAATCAATATTCTTTTATTACCAATTGATCATATGATGATGCATTATGTGTGAGGTGTCAATTATAGTTAAAAAATACAGACAATTATTACTGAACTCTGCAGTTTGTTTTGATTCAATTTAATTGGTAGAAAAAAAGTAGAAAAACCAAATACCTAAAACACAGTTGCATGGCAATATGTGGAATCCAGTGGTGGCATCTGATGGTGTGGTTATGGATTGTAACCCCCTCCTTTCACCCTCTCCTTCATAGTGTGAAGGAGGAACTACGTTGAAAAATGTGCTAAATGCCAAAGATTCCATCCAGATCCAGTGTTTGGTTTGTCCATTCTGAGCTACTGTAGAAACATGACAGTTCAACATGGTGAACTCCATGGAAGAGGACCTGCAGACTCTGTGGAATGTGGAAGGCTCATTCAAGGTAACAAAAACATAATAATTATTTTCACTCTGTTCATATTATATTCAGTTTGTGCCGTATTATGTAAATAGAACCTCATAAATCCAACATGTTGGACTGGACTAAGGTTTTGTCTGCTGTGGATCAGCGTGTCCTTTCTTTTCCTCTTTGCCTTCACAGTTGTTTTCTCCTCCTTTTTCCACAATCCAGAGGTGATTGAATCACTTCCAGATGACAACAGCATCCAGCTTAAAGATAAATCAGATTTGTTTTTGAGGGAAATTGTAATACCAGACACACATTTTCTGAGAGGTGTGGAAGTGTTTGTATTGCCATTTCCAGATGGGTTTCCAGGCAGAGATGGGGATGAGTAAAATGAATCAAACAAAATGTAAATAAATGTTGATAATATTAGATAATATTAGCATAAATATCTTCTGGGTCTCTTGGCAAAGTTCATGGCTTAGAAACAATATGATTTGTGCCAGAAACATTCAACAGCACACATGGTCTTCAAAAGAAATATTTAAGGTAGTATGCGTAATCTTATTTTTCACCAGAGTCAGTATTTCTCTGCTAATGAACAAAAGCTCCATCTTAAGAACAAGATTACTACATTTCAAAGATACTTATTTTGTTTACACCACCTCCACCAAAGTGTGGCAAAGTGTTGTGAGAATTTCAAAGACATAATCAGCTCAATCTCCTTTCACTATGGTCCAAATACGCTACAATAAAGAAGATATAGTATTTTCCCTCAAAGTTTATATTAAGTTAAAGAAATGCTCTTTCTTTTCTGGTAGAGATTCTTCAGAAAGGTCACTCACCTCTCACTTTTTAGATTGTAGCTCAGCCTTTCCTTGTTCATGCTAATTTGTCACAGCTGAGAGATCAGCAGAGCTCCAAAGAACTTTCACATGTGCTGCATTTCTCCTGCAGGCCGTCTTATCTCACGACCCCATGTTAAGCTGTTGATTTGCAGGAAGCAGGTAACAAGCTTGCTCCCAGGGGTTTCTGGGAGAATCTGGGTCACTTACAGTAACTAGACATAACATCACTCTGGAAGCTTGGATTCTGATCTTTTTGATCATGAGTCGGATGTAATTTTGTCTGCATCTTAATTTGAAACACTTGTGTGTCTGACAGTTTTCCGGTTGGGATCCTTGAAGTCATTATCACCTTACAAAAGACAGCACACTTTTCTGTGGGAGCCTCATCATGTCCTTCTATGGTGAACACAAGAGACCCAGCTCTGAAGGCCTTTGAGGATACAGCTTCCTTCAGTGACATCACTGAAACGCCTGGCTTACTGGACTCCATAAATGAACCTTTTCTGCCCCTGTGTGGCTGCAAAATGAAAATACATCTGTATGACTTACTGATGACACATGGAGTTTTAGATTTACACTTTCACGGAGGTGGATGAAGTCTTCAGATCATTTACTTAAGTCAAAATACTACTACCATACTGTGAAAATATGAGTAAAAGTCCTGCAATTGAAACTATTCTAAAGGTATCAAAACTAACTCAGTAAAAATACTCATTAAGCAGTGCCTTTTAGTCAGCATTTTACTGTTATGTAATTTTGTTCCTGTATGTTTGTTGCATTTTTCTGCTGTGGGTGTTTGAGGCTGAGCTCATTTTAACCACTTTATATACTGTTGGTTAGTTTAATCTACAGAAATACCTCATATGCCATGAGATCAGTACATTTGTCTAGCTACAGTCACTTGAGAACTATGAGGCTATATTTTAACTAGCTGGCTTATACGTTATAACATGAAACTTATCAAATTATAACATGAAACTTATCAATTATAACATGAAACTTATCAAATTATAACATGAAACTTATCACATTATAACATGAAACTTATTACTATCACTTATCAAATACTCATTGTTTTCACTGGATCAAGCTGTCAGAAAAATGTAGTGGAGTAGAAAGCTGCATAAAAGGAAAATACTCCTTCAATGATATCACATAAAGTTTATGTTTAGTGTGATTGTTTCTTTCAAAACAAGCACAGGTTGAGTTGAACATTTGCCAAACAGAAGTCACTGCAAGTTATATTTCACTAATTACTATAAGGCTGTCAATCAATGGTTTAATCACTTTATAATGATTTCTTTGTCAGTAAAAGTGAAACTTCATGTTCCCTGTCTTAAAGTGTTTTTTATTGACTGTTATTCATAACTTGTAATGACTGAATGATTTGTGGCTGCTGTGAAGTGACCTCTTCAGTTTTCCAAGGCAAATGTGACAAAAAGAGTTCATCTTTATATTATTTATATATTAGCCCTATTACGTACCAAACAGAGCATGTGTGCGTACCTGGAGACTCATGTCATTCTGATGTAATGGCTTCTCTCAGCCACAAGGTGACAGGATATTACTGCAGTTTAGGAGAGTGATCTGCACACATGTGTATGTATTTATCTACTTATTCAATGTATAATTTCTTTCTTTTCTCATATTTTGCAATGGTGAACATACCCACTCACCATAATACAAAGAACACATAAAGAATTACTAATGATGCTATGTCCAGTAAGTGTGTACAGACTGAGGTTGACATACTGAGATGTGTGTGTGTGTGTGTGTGTGTGTTTATGTTTTGGTTCATTAGTTTTATCCTGTGGTTTTATACTTTATCCTGTCATTGGTTTTCTCATTCTTGTCTTTGGGCAGTGTGTGGAGGAATGTCACAACTAAATGAGCCAGTACGGATCCAAAGAGACAGTAATGTTCACTCGTACTCACATGTTCACTTGTAAAAAGATGAAATCTTCAAACATGCAAGAGAGGAGTTTCAGGCACTCATGCATAGAGAAGCAGGAGTATTTGTTAGTTATGATAGGGCAAGGAGACTAGAAAAAATAAGACAATACCTGGCTTAACTGTTTTATTAAGGGCTGTATCCTAAGTGGACAACAAATATTATATAAATATGTTTATCCTCATTTTAATGTTTGTGTTTTTTTATTATTATTTATTACTTAAATAACGATACCAAAGCAGACACGCTCACAATAAGCACTTTATTTTCACCATGAAAAATAGACAAAATATCTCAATATATAACAACATTTTTCTTTAAACTTTTAATTTCTGTCTTCTTCTGGTTTCAAATATACATTCTTTTGTCTTTTTTTTTTTTTTTACACCAGACAGCAGGTGTTTATATTAATGGCCAAACACAGAAAAAAATAGATATCACATTTCTCACAAACTGTAACAGAGTCTCAAATACATTACAGCACAAAGTACAAAAAGACATTCTTTGGGTTGGTGGGTGAGTTAGTTCATGCAGATGTTGCGCAAGCTGCCGACAAACGTCCAAAAATCACCTGCAGTTACTCGCAGACTACATCTGTTTTCATCATTTAGTCACACCAATGTCTTTGGAGTGACAACCAAAGTTTTGCCTTCACTTCACAGTCTGATGTGCTTTGAGGAAACCAGATTATGTGCCTTCTCTCTGTCTCTCTCTCTCGCTTTCTGTGTGTTTAGCTATTCTCTTTGAACCTCTTTCATGTTTCACTTAAAATGCAGCTGAAAGAGCTGAGCACGGAATGAAACACTATTTATTTTTTTACATTACGATAGGAGCAGATGAGTGAATGTAGGCACACGCAGCACTACCACATTTTTTTTTTTTATATGCAACATGTCTTCCTCCTCTACTGCTCCCTTCCTGATGACCGATGTTCTGCACAGTCTGCCCGCTGCTCTCTGTGAGCAGTAACTGTACACGAGTTCACTAGCATAACCTCCCATTGAAAATCTGTGATTTTAATGCTCTCAGCAGGCGCTCCTGCATCAGTAAATGATCGCAGAGGCGCAGTGTGGCACAGTACAATCTGGGTTTCAAAGCCCCAAAAAGAAAGAAAGAAATGCCTATAAATCAGGCGTGTGCCCTCCTGCCATCTCTTCCGACAGAACATAAACAGCAGCATTGATGAATATCAATTTGCAAGAAATCGAGGTATTTTTACATTTTCAAGCTCCACACCTCACTATGTCTGAAGGAACTCATGCACATGGCTTTGGTAAATGCTGACTCATGGCGCAGACCACGACACAACAGATTTTTCATTTAAATGCAGTCTGTGTGAGAGTGACGCCTGCCGGGGTGTCTTGGGGTTGAGCTGTGAGTTGCCTCGCGCAGGGTGCAGTTCTGAACTGAGGCAGGTACAACGGAGAGAAGCCAAGCACTGGCGGTGACAGCAGCTCGCTCGAGTCCTCAGGGCCGAGCAAAGGGTGCGACTCCACGGAACAGTCCTCTCTGTTCAAAACTACGTTTTTAAGCAGCTCAGTTTTTGTCTCCTCTTCGCTCTGCTCCTCGTCTTCCTCGCTCTCCTCATCCTCGGCTGGATAGTCCATTCCTAAGTAGTACAAGTCCTTTTCTTCTCTTGCCTCCTCTTCGTCTTCTTGCTCTGATGTTTCGGAAAGCTCCTCCACGGAGTTGTATGAGCAGGAGCGCCGCGGGTCATCCAGCTCCCACAGAGCACCATGGAAAGATCCAGAAATGTCCGAGTTGTTAGCAGAGAAATTGCCCTCGTCACTGGAGCTACTTCCACTACCATCCTTGTAATGGAGATGAATGGGCTGCTGGCCCTGCTTTGGATCAGACAGTAGCACAGTGGCGTATGTGACTGAAGACTGGGCAGAGCTGTCAGTGCTGCCTGGGGGCTGGTCTACTGGGTTGTCGATTAGCTGTAACTGATCTGTTCTCGAGCTTAAACTGGTTAAAGAATCCAGATTAAGTACAAAGGACGGAGACCCACCTCCTTCCACAGGTTGGGTTTGGTTGACCTCTGAGTCAAACCCTGGAGGAAGGGAGATAGACAAGGCAGTCGCTGGGTCGGGAGTCAGGGACACAAGTGGGGCTTGGACTAACGCTGTAGTCAGAGCCGAGAGATCAACCTTGTCTACTATGACGACTTTGGAAATGTTCTCAGACTCCATGAGCAGCGGCCAGACTGGGAGGCCTCCTGGAGGTCGGAACAGGTGATCGAAGGTATCAGCCTAGGAACACAAAACAAACATGAACAAGAGAGTTGCAGAGACTCCAGTTATGAAAAATGGTAAAGAAGGGAGATACACGCATATTTCTTGTTAAAGAATTACTCTTCAAGGTAGCATTGCAAAGTACCCACATAATAGCTTGTGGATGTAGCTCGTACATTGTCAGACTAGTAAAGTTTAAAGTTATTTATCAAGCTGATGAATAAAAACCATGGTAAGTGAAATGCACTTATTTGCGTTATTGCCGACATACTGACTGAGAAGATTAATACCATATTCATGTCTGTTAACAATATAATCAGGAGCCGGCTAGCCTATGTTAGCATAAAGCCTGGGGAATGGGGAAACAGCTACCCTAGCTCTGATTGAAGATAACAAAATCTACCAAGCAGCAGCAATAAAGGTCAATAAAACATTTTATGTGTTAATTGTTTAAATAGTACACAACACAAAGTGTAAAACGTGTTATTTTACAGGGAGTTGTGCCAGAGTATTTCCTGGCAAGGAAAACTTCCCGGAGTCTTGTTGCTAGGAGGCTGTTTCCTGTGTTTTTAGTCATCATGCTAAGATAAACTAACCTGCTGCTAGCTGCTAGCTTTTTATTTAACGTACCGACATGAAAGTGGTATTAGTGGCTCCAGGTCTGCCAATTGTTACATTACACTAACATCATAAAAATAAGTTGAATTGAGTGCATGACATTATACTTTCACATAGTTTTTTTTTTTTTTTTTTACCTTTTTCAAATCCAGTCCTTTGGCCCAGGAACACTCTCTTGGGTTGGGCACATCCTTCCACACAATCTTTTTCATCCTGGAAACAATGCAGCAGATATTTAGATGTAATCACTCTGTCTAAAGACCTTTTTCCTTCCTCCCACTCCCCATCATTTAACATCAAGTGTAATTACACCCTTGTAACCCCTTAAATGTCAAACACCTACTTTTTCATGGTCAGTGTCACTGCTCTCTAAATTAGAATGCACCCTAGAGATACCCATCATTTATCATTTATAACGGGTGCCTGGGTTAAAAATGAATTTGATGTACAACAATGTCGTACAATTATTACCTGGTACAAGATTAAATATGAAAAACACCTGCAAGATCTGCGTGTTGAGTTAAATTTCTGTAAATACAGTTTGGACATTCTCTTACTGGTTTTGGGAGAGGATCAGGGTGACTAACAGGACGATGGAGAGGAAGGAGATGATCATCAGCATCATGTAGGCTGCAGGGTCTCCTCTGGTGGCTGTAACAGATGAGAAATGCACATCAGACCTTTAATTAATAACATAATAAAAGTACAGGCTTTGTGTCACCCTTAAACACATTAAATATGACACTGAAACAACAGCCAGAAAACTGATGCATACCTGTAGTGTACACTGGCTCCCCTTCTCCATCAGCAAACACTGGGTACAAGTAGAAACCACACTCCTCTGAGCCAAAGGAATCACCTGAAATCACACAATGAGATCACGCTGGCACAGTGTCGCACACACTGACAAATAAAACAGAACAGTGAGAGAAGAGCTCTTGTTACCTGTTAGATAGATGGGCCGGTCGGTGTAGGGCAGTTTGGCCCATGTTTCTCCGCTCATGCCTTTGTGACGATCAGAGTCCTGTTGCCTCTGTGCCGACCACTGGACCACCATGAACAGAGGCACAGAGCTGTTGTCCAACAGAGTCCAGGACAGAGACACACAGGTGTTGTTGATAACCGACACACTGAACGAACGCACACAGTGGCCTGAGGTAGAGGGAAGAAAAAACAAAGTGAATACAATACTTTCAGGTGACTCATCTTAAGGTTCAAACTCTATTACACTGAAAAAAAAAACACAAAATAAAGTTTAATAAAATAATCTCTATGGACTGGACTGGAAGGCTAAAAAATGTGTTTTTATGACAGTAGTGGTGGAGAGCAATAACAACATCTAATTTATCCTGCTGTTATTTTAGCTGCTAATAATACTGAAAACACAATTTCTCAGAATACTGGAAAATGGAAAATGTCAAACATCCACAGCATGGAAAAATGTTTTGATTCTGCCAATTAGCAGTTTTCTGAAAGTACTTTTTGCTGAATTATGAGTAATGGGAGAGAAATAAGTAACTGTCTCTCTCTCTCTCTGGGAAATGAAACTCATCCCTCTGTTGAAGTGCTGCTAATAGTACTTACTACACTAAGGCTAATGGCAGCAGGACCTCAATCAGAGCCTTTCGGAGCTCTCCAGGAGATACACAGGAGTGTTGTGCCTAAATGGATGGCCGTTAATGTTCCCAGCTTTGACGTAAACCTTAAACTCGTCTTAGTGTCAAATAAAACAGGTAAAAACAGGTCAAAGGCATGACATTTTCTCAAGCCGACCTCAGAAATGGCAGCCAAACTTTTGTTTTTTAAGAAGTATATTTCTGAAGGGAAATGTAAAAAGAAAATGATTCAGTCTGTGACATAGTTTGGGCAGAAAGAAATCTATTACTCGGAAGTTTTTTTTTCAGCGGTTTTACTTCGAGTGGACATTCTTGTTTTCTTTCCAGTACATGAGCACCTGTGTCCATGAATTTGATTGATCATAACCTCACTGTTGTAGACCCGGGCATTATTTTTTTTACAATGCAATAAGACTGCAAACCCTCAGACCTCAGCAACAGTTTGAAAGTTCTTACTGGAACCTAACAACATGCTACACAATTGAAACTGTGTCTGTCAGTCTCACAGAGTTCTTGTTATAGTTGTTAAATATATTAATGGTTTTAGTTAGTGGAGTTGTTTTGAAGTACGATTTAGGTTGTTTCTAAGATGATATTTGATTGTAACAGCAAACTTCATGATTTTATAATAAAAATGTGTTATATGTCTTATAGTGTTTGTCTGTAACTCAACACTTAGTTGATTAAATGCCAAAAAAAGTGAAAAATGTCAATCCCAATTACTCAGAGCTAAAGACTAAAATGATTAATGATTAACAAAATTATTAAGCAGTATTTGTTGTTGACTGAATTAACTGACATCATTAACTGACAGACAATCTGAACACAAAAATAATCCCATTCAAAAAGACAAATCAAAGATTTGTTTGTGGGCCACCGTCCACAACACACTGTCCTCCCCTCACTGTTTTCACCATGCTTGAGACTTCAGGCTACAGATCAAGAGAACAGCTTTAAAATGACTGCAGTCTTCGTAAAGGACAAACAGCACTGTTGCTGCATCACTGCTACGTCGCTCCAACAGTGAAAGTATTTTTTAAATGGTCCTTCAATTTAATGTAATACTGAGAATATTCCTACTATTAAAACAGATTCAGTGTAAAAGAGAATATGGTTAATCAAGATAAAAGTCCCAGCTCACTCACGTTTGGGATTTCTATCCAGCGTCATGTTGATGTTGTTAGTGGAGCTCCCCAGAGTGTTGTAGGCCTCCACAGTCACACTTTGGGGCATTTGGTTCCACTCGAAGCTGTAGGAGGACGTCAGTTCAATCTGCTCCCTCGTCACAGAGCCACTCGAGGTCTGGTGCTGGACTATGAATCCATTCACGCAGTACGACTGCTCTGAAATTTGGAGGTGCTGAGAAACAAAAGGCAGAAAAGAAACAACATTTTTAACATTGTGTCTTAATGATAAGCCTGGAAATGTTTGGATTTTTGTTTGTGTACCTTGAATAGCAGAGTGACATTAGTCTGGTTTCTGTATGGATCATCTTGGAGAATTCTCCAGAAATCAGGGCCACGCTCAGGAGCTGAGGGGGAGACAAACAACTGCATCACATGACAGTTTTTACCTCTGTATTAGAGCTGGAGGAAAACGTATGATTGGTACGTGTGTGCCATTTTCCCTTAGAGCTATGGTCAAATGGTCAAATGTAATCTAAAAGGTCACATCAGGCATCAAGCATAGTAATTATCTTAAAAGGTTAGTGTTCAAGAGCCAAATTAACAGTGTTGTACTTTACCTCTGCTGTTTTGAGGTGTGGAGTAGACCGAGTCGCTCCATTCGCTCCAGTAGCCGGTGCCGTTGGTGTGCATGCAGCGAATTTGTACAGCATATTCCCGGCACATGTCGGACACTGTGACCTCCATCCACGGCACCCGCACAGGACTCTGGAGCTGAAGGCATGATGTTTCTGTTAGAGCTAATTTCCAGAAAACTAAATGGAAAATATTTGATCTATGGAGTACACATCTGTTTCCGCTCTACCCTAACAAAGAGAAAAAATTATTTACCCACTTTCTGAGCATCATCAAGAAAATATTTCAATTAGAGGGCAGGGACATGGTCTCATACCAGCTCATATCAGATCAATTTGAATTGACCACTGAGTCCATATCAAAGCATCCTGTGTTATTTAGGGACATATGAGACGTATTTACCAGACGAACCTGAGTGACTACTAATATGTTTGTTCCTGCTATTCTCGGTAGATAAAAATCTTTCAGGTGGGAGGACATTTTGGAAACATAATAACATGTCATTTTGTACAATAACGATGAAGTGCTTGTGGTTATCATCCTGTTTTTCCTAATTACCCAATAATTACATGCAACTTGACATTTAGAGGTCTGGCAATGTTCTGGAGGGCGTTGTCTTTGGTTTTCAGTAAAGGTTAGTTAAATGTCGTACATAGTGCCACTTAGCCAAACTTTTTGTTAAAACCTGTGGTTGGTAAACAATCCATCAGACAAGCTCACCTTCCACTCTGGCTGGGCTTTCACAGCGGATGGTGAGTGGTACCGTAGCTGACACTGGAGCCCCTCGACTGGCAGAGGAGGAGGCTCCCACGTGACCATCAGGACCCCACTGCTCTGACTCACTGCTTTCACGTTGGTGGGCGTGTGGGGTTTCACTGCAGGGGGGATAGTGTAGGAGAAGAGTGTGAGTTTAACAGAATCACAAGAAATTAAAGAAGCCTGCCAAATGTTTTTCTCAACAACAATCTTATGTCATGCTGCTCAATATTTAAAGGTTCACTTTAAACGTACAACTCTTTTCCCTATGAATATTTAATCCAGCAACGCTTTCCTTTGAAGTCCAATACCCATTTGCCTTAAAAAAAAAGCTGTATGATTAATAAATGCCTTTTAGATCTTCTAGAAAACACAGAAAAAGTAACTTTCAATAATAAGCAATTTAACTTTGATTGACAAGATGCTCTACTCAACTTCAGTGAAAGATTGAATCAATATTTTGTTCTATGTGACCTGAATCAATGTCTTGAGAATGACTGGCATATTGTATAACTAAAACAAAACATGAATGCATTCAAGCATTTATAAAAAATGGTGTAGCAGGATCTCATTACACTGATAAAAGACTAAAAGGATCTTTAAATCAAACCTTCGTGCTCACCATGATCTATAGGGGACAGGTAGATGGGTTTAGATCTGATAGGGCCCAGTCGGGACGACACTTCCAGCCACAGCTTGTAGCAGTTCATCCTCAGAGGCTGGATGGTGCAGGTTTTCTGACTGGATCGCAGGCAAGAGGGGCCGATCTCTCCCACTTCCTCTCCAGCTCTTTCCCTCTCCTCCATCACGTCACACGGTAGGTCTGCCCACCTGCCGTGAAAATAAATAAATTACCATGAAAATGTTGTCGTGTTATTCCTACAGGACGCCTTTTTTTGGGTGAAACAGAAAGTGAATTCACCCAAAATGTCTGTAATGATCACTAATTTCACAGGAAATTTGGGTACTGGCACAACTACTGCCAGTATAATGAGTCAAAGTTGAACCAGGAAGTATCTGTTGAGTTGGTGGATTTATTTTCATTTCCTCTATCAGAAAAGATGAGCTATCCTGGAGATGAATTTAAAACCCCTATGACTGTCTGAGTTCTCAGGTTTCTTGGCACGTCTTCTTCCTTAGCAACAAAAAGCTACAAAAATAGGACAGCTTTTAATGAAGTGGCTTATCAAATTACAACCTCTATTACTCTAAACTATCAAAATATCTCCCAGAGTCTGGAGAAACTGGAGTAAAAAACAAAGAAGTGTTGTCCTAGAGGCCTCTGTGAGAGACACGAAACTAAGAAATACATCATTCTGTCAGTCCTCATTGTGGTTGCCATGACGTCAGAAATACCAATGAAGTGGAGTTTACAGCTTCAGGGTGTGTCTGATACAGGTGCAGTCTGGCACACTGTGTACAGCATAACGTTGTTCTGAACAGTGCTTAATTAATAATGCTTGTATAAACATCCGAAGTGTCTGTTTTACCTGGATCTGAACTTGGGTTTTGTCCACTGTGTGTTCTTCCAGCTACAGTCCATAGCATCGATATCACCGTTGGTTTCACAGTTTATATCAATTGAAGCTCCTGAAACACACAGAAACGCTCATGTTTAGGTGACAATAACAAACGTCACCTGAGATAGCCTCTGCGGGTTTATTTTGGTTCACATTGTTGTGTTGTCACATGTCGCCACTTTCTTTCCTGTCTTTGTCCACTGCAGAGGAAAAGTGACTCAAAAAGGGGACATGGACTTCCAGAAATCTGCAGCTTTAAACTGTATATCAATTATGTATCTCTTTCTTTGGACATGTCCTATTTAACTTTGCTCACCCTCTACATAGATCTGGCTGTATGGGATGGTCCAGTGAGTGCACTGCAGCAGGTCATATATCCGAGTCTCTGAAGCACGCACTGTGATCTGGCTGACCTGTTTCAGATACAGGAAAATCAGATATATGAAGTTATTAACATACACTGTACTTTTCTAAAACCACGCAGCAAAGTCATTGAACTTTCTGGAAACACACAAAAAGTTGTAGCTTACCCATTGGTTCACTGGGTGGTACTGGCTGCTATGAAGCTGCTGTTCGAAGTTGAGCATCCACATGGCCGTGCTGGCGTTGATGTTGTGGTCGTTGAACACACAATACACTGTAACGTTCTCCCCTGGTCGCACCACCACTTTCTCAGGGATGTAGCTCACCGCTGTACACACACACACACACACACACACCACATTTTTTTATACAAAGCACCTTCAAGCAATGAAGACACATTAGGAAAAGACAAAAAGCAAAATGAACGTCAAAAAAAGAATAAATGCCTGACTCATTCACTTTTACCCAAAGTTTTCAAGTAGATTTTTTACAAAAGAAAAAGAAAATTCAAAATCTTTTTTTGGTTTGTCACACGATCGGTAATCAGTTGTATGTGTTAGCCATTATCTAACCACCTCCTCAGATGCAGCTCACCAAAAAAAGTTCTGACAGCCGAAACAAAAGAAATGAATCATCTGCAAAACAGGTGAACAACAGCTCAACAAAAATAACCTTTAAAATTAATTGAACTAACTTACTCAACTCAAAGTTGTTCCAACTTTTTGAATACTGTGATTACAAAGGACGTGTGTATTTTGGTATGTTTTACTGCATATACACATGAAGAAACTTTCCAAGAGTCATTATTTTACCTTGTCCAAACTTTTTACTAAATTTACTTTGCTATTTCTGGAAAACTTCCCTTAACCATAAAAGTTTAGATAGCTCATTTTGGTGACATGACTCACGAGCTGTTCAGTCTCATCAACGTTTAACCCCATGACACACAGACACGTTATTTGGATCAGGGTCAAGTTTCCTCTTGTGTGGCACACAGAGTATAAGAGCAGCCTTCTAAAAACACACCAAAATATATACATGCATACAAGACTTTAATTGTAAGTTGTTTTCTTTAAAGCCCTCAGGCTGATCTTACTACCAGCCAACATAAAAAGTTTAGAATTGTTGATGGTGTTAAAGAAACCTTTAGAGACAATTTTCACTCTCATTTCTCAGTTTCGTCATTTTTAAATGCTTCTGTTAAAAAGTCTCACATGCATGGCTGCTTCATGAACAGCTCTTTGTACAGTTTCGCTGCCCGTGACATTTTCCATTCCTTCAAGCTGTATGTGTTTCGTATGATTTGCAGCAGGTCACTAACCTTGGGAACAACCTCTGATTCAGAGTCTATTGACGTTGACCACACTAGAATGAGTTCTTCGTTAATAGCTCAGGCTAATGAACTAGACTCGTTTTAATAGTTTAGAACAGGCGTAAATCAACCCGAGAGATAATTGAAGTCAGTGTTTGAGTGTTTTTCACAGTCTGTTCTCTCTCAGAGAAAAGGACAGCTGAGTTGCTGCCTTCAGGAAATGTTAAAAATGTTGGCTAACCAAGTTCATTGCAAAAAGGTGAAATCATCAAATATCCAGATAGTCAGTTCAACAATAGAGTTTCGAAACATGAGCAGTGATTTTTTTTTTCCACCTTTTTGTTTCCAGATTTGTGGTGCATTCTCATTTTATTCAACGAAATTGAACATTTCAGTTGGGTGTTTTTCTTAGTTAAATAATTTGGAAACAAATTTACTCCACACAACAGGCAAACAGAGGAGCCAGTGTGCAGTGTTTAAGTCAGACTGAAAAAAAGCACAAACTAGAAAATGTGTATAACTCACAGAGCAGACTGTGAAATGCCTCTAGCTACTTAATAATCATAATTGTATTTTGTTTCAGCCGCTCAATGACAGAAAAAAATCACCCAAAAAAAATGCAATCACAAAAACTACTGTTGTGGCTCACGTCAATATCTCACTCTACCCAGGGCCAGAAACATGAATCTGTTAATCATTCAAAATGTAAATTAAACATCTGCATGTTTCATAGCAGAATAAACACACGTACACTGCAGCCAACAGAGAAAACAACCAACTGTAATTAAAGAGACACCTTGAAAGTTGGAAATAAACTATACTTCACGACTTTGATTCAGTCTATACTGACATGAGCAGTTCTCTAAATATTTTCAAGGCCTTCAATCATGCCCCAAAACTGCAGACTGTAAATAGAATCTGATCAAAATTTTGAATTAAACAAGTTTAAGAGTCGGCAGTCATAACAGCAGCATTATGAAGTTGTACTCAGGTGGTATTTTGAGCTAAATGTTTGCATCAGCATGCTAACAGGTTGATGATGAACATGGTTCATCAACAGGCTAATGTTCAGCAGGGTTAATATTTACTGTATTCACCAGTTTTGTTTGTCAATTAATACTTAAATAATACAAGAGCTGTGTCTGAATGTCTTTTATTTCCAGGACGTAATGCTCAGGAAGTCATAGACCGTGGAATACTGTACGCTCTACAGGGATTATCAGGAGGAATTCCTCAAAAGCTTAAAAAAAGACGTGCAGAGTTGTACTGAGTGACACATTAACATTACAGAGGAAAGAAACAAAGTGAATGAGTAAAAGACAAATGGAAATATATTTTAAAAAGCTTCGTCTCTGTAGAAACAGTTGGAAGAGAATGGTTCTTACTGTCCAGGTAGATGTGATGAGGTTCACTCCAGTCGCTCCACAGCGAAGGATTGTTGAGGCTGGAGCAGCGAACCTGGATGGTGTAGTTCAGTCTGGGCTTCAGATCCAGAGAGGACCTGGGTTCGCCAGGTGCAGACACCACCTGGAGACAGCAGAGAGGGAATCAGCACACACACAGGCATCCGTATACACAGGCACGCATCAGACTAGCTGGGCGTGTTTGTGCTTGAGAGCGATGACTGAATCAAATTCAGCCGTAATGGCGACATGATTGTGGTTGATGTTCGATGTCTCATCAACTGTAACTGTAACCAAAACACACAAACAGACTTCAACCAGAATTGGACAGCGTCTAGACACCTGCAACTTCTTGGAATTTCCTTTGAAAAGCCCTTTGTGTCAAATCAAAAAAGATGATTCAATGCCACACAACATGGGTGTAAGTGGTAAGATCATTTGTACGCATGACTTCTATTACATCTCTGTCCACCATGGGTAAAAGATTCTTTCTTGGTTGTCCTTCATGAGGTTTTGCTCTATATTTTTCCCATTAAAGTATTTTAGGGGTTGAGTTTTTAACATTTAATACCCAAACTAATGGAAAATATATTAAGAGAATCACTGAACCTATATTTTATTTATAAATCTGAGTCTTTAACAGCAGGTCTACAGTATCACCCCTGAATGAATCATGGAGCTTCTGATCCACTGCTAAATACACCGTATGAGACTTTTAAAACCACAACTGACTGAGCAAGTCACACTAAATAAACACAGTGTCTTTGCAGTGGAAATTTGTGCCACGCTGCTGCAGTGAAAGGCAAATACAGTAAGTGTGTATGTGTGTGTGACTCACTCACTCAGTACATGACTTGAGTCAAGTTTCTGTATAATCCTTCATAAACCAGTCTAACAGAAGTTCTTCAACACCTGGAAGTATATTTTCACTTCTCTCTTTCTCAAGCATAATTTGCATCTGGCTTTCAAGGCTTTCTTTGCCATCTGCAGCTAATAATTCCTGTTTCAGACCAAATGAAAGTCATCACTGAGGCTTCTGTGTTTTGGTAAAAATAGAATAGAGATTTGGTATCATTTTTTAAAGAAACCCTTTATTAAGGACTGTAGTTGAGTTGAGACTAGTGGCTGATGCCACGACTTGGAAAAATGATGAGATGGCTTACTAGAACTCTAAGATTACAATCTGGAAACACAAATGTTCTTATTACAGTATCTAACTTAAAACAGATGTCTAAGCACCACTAATAACACTTTACAAACTCAATATAAAGATCACTTGGCTTCCAGTAGGTGAAGCAGCATGCTCCTACAAGGTACCACGTCTTAGGTGATATTTTAGCAATGCTTGGTGTTACCTGCCAGGCGGGATGAGTGGTGTTGGAAGAGTATCGGATCTCGTATCTCAGCGGCCCGGTATCAAAGTCTGATGGGTTGTCCCAGTGTAAAATCAGTTCTGCCTCAATGGTCTGGATATGTGACAGGTTGACTGGAGGACTTGGTTTCACTGTAGATAACAAACAGATCAAACAGACAAATTATCATAAAGCTACTTTGATCTTGCTTTAATGTCATTTCCCATTTTATCTAGGGTTACTAAATCCTATGGATCATGATAATAACTGTACATACAATTAGAAAATCATTTTTACCATATATGTAAAGGATTTAAAGATCAACTGTGCAGCCTCAAAGTCACTTATTATTTCCAACTATGTGTTATATCTTAGTTGGAGTAGTTAATTACTGTCTCTGAGAAAATATGACATAGCAGCACTGTACATCTAAAGGTTGCAGTAATTACTCTCATCTTCAGACAATGAAGATCAATACTATACTACTCATCATGCCAGGATTATCAATATTAAATAAATGAATCAATCCCATCTGGAGTTCAGAGTTAATGAAAAATCTAATTTACTATCTCTGCTTGGCATAAATTAGAGTTAATACATGTTGCCTTTTGGTCTTTACGTATATATGAAGCTTGTGCACTTTAATGTCAGTGAGTGGAATTTGAAGCATGTAGCTGGGGATTTCTAATATACCATGAATCAATATTTAGACTGAATGACCATTTCTGGTGCATTCAAGAGATTTGGATTTACTGTCATCCACTGAAGCAAAAATGAGGCATGGCAGCCTGGATAATCAGTTCATCACTCAATACAGAAAGAAATAATTGAGTCTCACAAAACCACAAGGATGTCTGCTGGGCAAAAGGAGATTACTCAACATTATGAGTAAAAGCTCAACAATTTCTTTTCCTGACTACTTTCCTAATGCTCACATCAGACGAAGGGCTCTTAATTCTCTTCTAAAGAGATCATTTGACCATGTACCTTCAGGAGAATGACAATAATTACTTTCCGAATATAGTAACAAATGATTGTTCAAATCAAGCCTTCCAACAGAACAGAACAGTACTCAGTGGTGCTTCATATTTCCAGTCACAGTGCAGCAACAAAAGTTGCAGTGAAGTTTAGAAAAAAGGTTGAAAAAAAGTTTTCAAAAAGAAAGTTTGGAGGCTCTGATCTTTTTAAGCCGTTTATTTTACCTCAAAATGATCACAGATACCATAGATCAATACAAAAAATGCAGTTATTGTGTTTTTATCTATTTAACTAATTTGTTTCAGAAAATTAACTTTCATTCTTATTATTTACAGTCAGTAGTTTGGCCTTTATGAATCAAGTGTTTCTGCTTGGCTAAGTTTCTAATTACACGATTCGAAAACTGAGTTTGGGCTAATGAGACCTTATTGAATTATACTGAATAACAAACCAAATAACCTGTCAGTTTATCAAAATGGATACTTTACATGTAAAGACAACAGCTAGGCAGAAATCAATGAATTCACTTAGATTTAGATGTAGCTAAGGCTAGCTAAAAAATAATAAAGCCCTCTTACTTTAACTGTCTGTCTGGTTGACTGTGTATAGCAGAAAAGTTGCTGCAGCCTGGGCAGCAATAAATAGGCAACTTTAAAAAGCTAACTTCACTGTGATTGTGGTTTTCACTATTTTATTTTCTGTTATGCTTGGACAGAACACACACTCGTCTGTATGTATCATTAACATATATTTCCTGTGTTAAAAAATCTGTACATACAAGAAACAACTCAAACTATCGGATAGCTTTTTATTCCCTTTTTCAAAAAGGTTATCCTAGAATATGTTTAGTATAGTACAAATCACATGTAAAACTGATGAATGAATGAGTGTTCACCTAGGGTACCAAAACACCCAGGACCATCACTGACAGTACTGAAGTATTCTCCTAAAAAAGTTGGGATTTTCACTGAATTGTCAAAATTATAAAAGTTTTTTTCAAGGGAAAACAAATAATAATTTAGGAGGATGACGCATTTACGAATGACACTCACCCTAGATAGGAGAAAAGGGATAAAACTAAAGAACTGCCTCCGTTCTGCTCTGTCAGTTTAACAAAAAGGTCTGATTGAACAAACACAGCATGGAAAGTCCTGTCTATCACTGTGGAGATCTCACATCTTGGATGTGGTTGCGCACACACACAAATACAAGGCCACGGACCAGCTACTCTTAGCTATTCCGGTCACGTCTGCCAATCAGACGTGACCGGAATAGGGGGTGGGGGGGTGGGGTGGGGGTGGGGGTGGGGTGCTGGGAACTTCTGCTTTTTTAATGAATTACTGTATTAAATCCTAAAGACAGTTTGGGTTTATTGAAGTGGGGTTGTACGAGGCACGTATGTACTGCCAGTGTGTTACTTAAACATGCAAACATACCAGAATGTATATTAATTATCTCAACATTTAAATGTTTTTGGAATAATTATTCTACTTTCAGTACCACCACGTTCTAATAAGACACAATAGCTATGATTTGTAAATAATAACTTAATTCATTCAACTGCTAATATAGTAGAAACTAGAACCTATCAAAAAAGTCAGTGGATTTCTTATCATACAGTTTTTCATCTGTCCCAGCCTCTCCCAGGTGCAATAACTTGGGAGCAGAGACAGCTAAGGCAAATCAGTGGTGTTCTGCATTTGTGAACATAATAATTTTATTGGTGGCTTTGCTTTGAACTTTCAGCCAGTAATTCCATACTTTTCCTAAAACATAACCCCCTATAGTACGCAGCTGTTTTCCAGAGAAATAAAAACAAGCATTGCACACCATTCCTTGGGGCTGCATTAAATTATGAACCGCATCTACAGAGAGAACTGGTATCTGCCTCACCCACAATTGATTCTCCTTCAAAACTGAGAATGTAGAAAGACGCTCTTTGCTCTTTGATTTTTGTGGGACTGAAGTTTATTGTGGTTTTAATTTGAGTGGGTCCACACGCTATAAAACCAGTTTTATCTTAAATCACGGGAAAGCAATCTGTGTTACGAATATGAAACAAAGAAAGACACATTCGTGACACAGTGACAATGACATTCAATGACACAAAGAATGAAACTAAATTTCTTTCTTACCAGGTCGGGCAGGAATTCTGAGCAGCACTGGCGGAGCTACGGTGTTGCCGATGCTGACAGTTACCACAGTGACAAAGCTTGTTGTAGTGTCAAGGGCGACTGAACACATGAAGGAATCCTCCGCTTCACAGACGACAGGATTATCAGGTGCGGTATTACCATCGTTCACCTTGGTGTCTTCTTTCTGGGACCTGGGAAATTATTACAAAAAATGACCAATTTAGCAGAAATATATCACTTGACTGATGTTTTTCCCACACAGATTTCATGTCAGGGTCCATTTATTAGCTGTTATGGAGCTTTTGATAATTTGTCATTAGCTGGGATGCTCAGAAAAAAATGGAAATCTGAACTATTCCATGACAACTATGCACATTTATCTGCTGATGATTGTGTGACACGACTGAAAGCTCCAGAACAGGTACGAAATGGGACTTGAGTTGAAACCATTTAACCATATGTTGTTTACACTCACGGCAAACATTTCAGAACAGGGTACAACATGTTTCTTATCGGGTGTGTGTGTTAGATCAGTGGTGAATTCGTCTCTTTATCTCCGCTGTAATAAAAGCCTGGAGCCAGCTGGATATCACAGAGCTTCCCCTCTGCTGACCAAAGTAAACACACATACTTAACCCCCCACTGAGCAGGCGGGAAAGCTTCACATCAGACTAAAACACACACACAGACCATTTGCACAGGACAGGAAGAAACTACAAAAAATAAAAAGAGCCTGCAGCTTCATACTCACACCAGACGCTGTAAGCTGACTTCCACGAGACCAGAATCCAACGTGGACGATGGTGGACTGTGACACTGAAGGTCACACATTAAATTTTCCCAGTTTTCATCAATTCTGCACAGTATGTCCAAACAGGTGCCTGATGAGAAATTACATTAACATGTTAGTAGTACGACCAGCCTGCTGACTGTGACCTCCTAATGAAGGCTGCTGAGAAAATGGCATGCATTCATATTCTGAGAACTAAGCCTCTGCTATGAAGCTAATCTGAATGAAATATTATAGTTGCTCGGGCCTGGCAATTTAGTCATGATGAGAAAAAATAAGATTTTAAAAGGCTTAGTTTAGAGCTAATTACAGAAGTTCATTGATGGTTAAGACAGAGGTTTTAATATATATATAGTTTATTATTAAGTTTGGAGAAATAATTCTGAAACAAACAAAAAAAAAAAACTCACACTTATGTGACAATGACAAGTCTACAGTCATGCTAGCAGCTCTGTGAGGCTGTACAAACAGCAAAGATGACTACTGAACATCAGCATGCTAACATGTTTACCATGATTAGCATGCAGTTGTTTAATCCACACCTGTCTTCAACACGTTTTTGCTGAGAGCAACAAAAGATGTGAATAAAATAAGTATGACTAATGAGTAAAAATGAATGAGTAAAATGAACAGGGACCTTTGAGGTGAATCACTCTCCTGACTGTGAAAAGGCCTCATAAAGCAGTCAGGAGGCACAGCGCAGGCCGCCTCTCTTTAATTATCATTGGTTGGACATGAAGCTGGAAGGTTTTTGCTAATCGCCATTGATCTGGATGCGTCAGAGCGCTTCACAGATCAATTCAAACAAACAAATCCTCCTGATGTCTCTATATTGCCTCACCTCCATCTTCACCTCCACGCTGATAATATCAAGAGAGCATTTTATAATTGTGACTCACTTTAATTGGCCCCCTATTTGCTTTTTAAACTCAACAACCATTATCTTTCTTTTTCTTGAGGTGCTGAACAACTCCCTAGACCAGTGGAAGAGGAGAGAAACAGCTGGTTTGAATGTGTTGTGCTGACTGATGAAAGTGAGGCAGATCTTGTGATCACAACACAAGACTCACACAATCATTCATCCTGGTGGGAGGCTGGAAGGGATTCCAGCTGAAAAGCCATTAAAGTGCAATGAGCCTGTCTGAGTCAGGCTGATCTTCAGGGGCATCTCTATCAGTGACAAGTGACTGTGCTGCAGGCAGAATTATGAGGCACTGTCACACTAACCCTGCTGTTTGTTCTGATGAGCAGGAGCCACACTGCTTAGCTACCCTGGTATTCGAGGTCACAAGTGTATCATTCGACTGTTGTATTGTAAACAAACACTGTTATGCTTATGTTCCCTCATGCAGAGAATGATGCTTGTCCTGCACATCTTGCCTAAATAGCCTGAAACCGTCAACGGGAGCGTGTATATTTAGAGAATATGGCAGAAAATGAATGTAATAATGTATGGATTACATGTAGTGTGTTTCTACAGTAGTCTCAAACAGACAAAACCAAACAGACAGCCTTTCACGTTTACGCATGTTTTGCAGCCATTAAAGTTTCTGCTTCACACTTGTAATAGGAGGGTAAGTGGAGGGGATTGTAATCCAGAACTAAACCACTAACCACACAAACCCTTTAAACTGTAGAAACTACCAGCTTCAGTAATTAGTAATTAGTAGTAATTGTGCTGATATTGGATAATACCACATGTCACATTCAGTGCCAAGGCAAGAAGTAGTGAGCCCTAAATGTAGCGTGATGGAAATTTAAGGTGTGGAGAACAGGTTGGTGGATGGGCTGGCTTTTTTCTCTAACCAAAGTGTTTTAGGGTTTTACAGGATTGCCCAATAACATTTTTCTTGTCTGCCAAGAGGGTTACGAAAGCTGAATGCTATGTGCCTGCAAATGTTGTTTTTCAACATTCTAGTTTGTGGGCCAGTTCATTCATTTGAGAGATTCCTTAAAATAGCATTATTAAAATAATTTAAATAACACTGAATGTGCAGTAGATATACATTTCCCACTGTTCTGAGCCTTTGCTACAAGTCTGCTAACCTGAAACATCAGACAAAACATGACCTGATGTAACCTGAGCAGAGTTTGAAATTGGCCCCATGTTTAATATCAGCATGTGAAAATACAGACCTGGTGTGAAATTTATCACTTCAACAGGATAACAGTGTTAAATAAACTCTTACCGTTGGAGAGCTCATGAGGTTGTGATTCGGTTCTGGCGCTCCTGAAGCTGCAGCGAGGGTAGTGTGGGAGGTTTGATTCAGAGCTGTTTGTCTCTGGTGTGTGCGTGTTGCCGCCCTCCACACTGAGGGGGGCAGAAGGTGAGTCACAGCACAGCTCATCCTGCCATGGGAGGTCCAGGGCACCTGAATGAAGGGAAGCTCCCTGGACAGGCTCTATACATCGAGCAACTGCTCACAGAGAAGCATGGACAGAAACAAAGTAATGAAAGTGTCTTTATATGACAGTAAGTTAAATATTCTGAAGTCCTATGCAGAGTAAAGTTGATTTTCAAAGTCTCACTAAACTGGCTGCTGATTTTCTATTCATGCATAAAGGCATAAAAGTTTTAGTCCAAGTTTCAGCTGTTACAAGATAAAACCAGGTTATGATGTAACATTTTACTAAACAATGTCTTCAGTGTACTCAATATAATGTACTCCCTTATTACTAAGCAATACAGGAAGAGTATACAAAGCACCTGATTTAAATATAAATGTTTGCAAAGAACAAAACAAAGGACAAATGTCTATGTTAGTTAAATAACATGTTTTTTTGCCCAAGCCTCTCCTGAATTAGTAAATATTACCCCTTGTCAGCAAATCCCTCAAGGTTTTATTATTAATCAAAAATGGCTCAATACTGTGAAGTTAGTTACTTTCAGGTGAAGGCTATTTTGAGGCAATGAACTTTGGTTTTTGTTTCTGTTCCTCTGTTCTGTTCCAGAAGGTTTTGCAATGCCAACGGCAGTTTCTGACACATCGTTCAACGTTCTGTATTTTAAAGCGAGTGTGTTTGTGTCTGAGAGGAAAAGCAAAAAAAAAAAAAAAAGAGCATGAGAGGAGCGCCTTGTTAGTGCACACCTGACCTGCAATAGATTTAGCCCAGGTGAAAGTCATCATGTAGGTTTGACAACTGGGAGTCAAAGAAGAGTGCAGTGGTTTTTCATTATGGCACCTCTGACCACGAGCTGCACATGGGAAATCTGTTGACTTTTACACAATAAATCTCAAAGAGGCTGCGGCGTCTTGTCAGTCTCGAGATTATGTAGCACTGGTCATGATGTGTATTAAAACTTGAGTACTACTGAAATAGAAATGTCAATCCTAAACTGCAATTAAGCTTAAACTACTACCAATAATTGAAAAAGGGGATTAAATTCAAGCCAATAAGGATGTCAGTTCCACAGCAACCGTATCTATCTTCACGCTTGTACACATTATTAACATCCAGAAATGACATCCCTGCGTTAACCCTGTCAGTCTCAGCTTTACTTACATTGTCAGAAATTGTCTGCGAGGACAAAATCCATTTCATTAATTAAATTCCTCACACTGATGTGGAATAGTCCAAGCACAGCGTGTCATACTATTAATGTTAGGGATTGACATTAATCGATGGCACTGCTCTGGGTGTTGAAGTTCCTTCCAAAAACTATTTCTGAGCTGAGGTAAGCTGATCTGTTTACTCTAAACATCTATGTGAATAGGCCGTGCATGAATAAAGAAACAAAGCTAGTACAAGGTGGAATAAGATATCCAACAAGCTCAGAGGTTGTTTTTGAAGTGGAACTCACCACGGGACACCAGGAAAATATGCATCAGGACCGTCAACATTACAGACCGAATCCTGTAGAGAAAGAGAGAGGGTCTGAGCAGAAATCATAGCAAAGTAGAGTGTGAGAAAAAAGAGACATAAATTGATTTAGGCCTAGTGTTGCTATATATGTTTAAATGAGGATTTAATAGGTTTTGAGCATCATCTTTAAATACTCACAAATTCAAACTGATGCAATTGAAAGAAATATAGAAAACTGGAAACGTGATCTATCTTCCAGTAAACATATTTAGAATTAGCTGGAAAAGAGAGTAAACTCTGACGGTTCTAGACGTTATGATAACGTCACGATTAATGACAGAAAAGAAAGAAAATATTTCATAAGAACTGGTACTGTGTGATAGCCGTGAGAGGTGTTGGCATGTAAGTCACGGTACACAGCCCAGTGCCAGGAAACTTGAGCATGCCAGTGGCACTGTACAGTGGAAGAACGGGTGTACCAACTCTACAGGCGTAATGACTCATCTGATTCCAAGTCACTGCCATGAAGCATTGCGGCACAAGACTCTGGTCAGTAGTCAGCTTCTCAGTAACACAGCTCCAAGTAGAGTGTGATCTCTGCTCGTTTGTAGCTCGTTCATCCTAAACCAGCAGATCCCAATCTTTGTGTCTGCCTTCACCCCACATCCGTCTGAAATGACCTCCATTTTCCAGTTTGCATGCATGCTATTACATGGAATGAATGGGCCTGAATGTTTCAATAATTCATCTCTTGCTTTCAGCTATTCCAACTTCTTTGCTCATGTATTAACTAGTTTTTACCCACTCACCCACTAATCTCATCAAGTGATGTTCAGCTGCTACAGCTGACTCTAAAGTGTCCTCAGCAATCAAGGCTGGTAGTTTTTGTTGTTGGTAGTTTTACTGTTCACTGTCACAATTGATAGACGAAAGATCAGCACAATAGCAATTTGTAACCCCATTTGTGTGTTTATCTTCCTTTTGACACAAATCTGTGAATATATAACTAAGTAACAAACAAATCTGTGTTGTAGGCCAGAGTTATGCAATACGGTTGTAAAGGATTTCACTTTTAACAGGTTTAAACAACTTCTGGCAAGTAATAAGTCCAAGGGATCCTGCAGAGCCTGCTACAGGTATAGACTATAAAATGGATAAATTTACCTCAATTAAGTCTAGTTATATTAGGCCCTTAATAACAAAAAACACATTTGCTAGGCTGCGCTATCAACAGCTGCTCCAACTATTAAATTCCAGCTCTGCTCCAATAAGTAATTTCCCTGAAATTCTCTAAAAGCATAATCTCAGCAGTTGTTTCCTGGCT